>OX439139.1:193855075-195055075 GCA_949318255.1 Pollenia labialis | reverse complement strand
TTATATCAAAAGAATAAATGATATCACTGCTTCAATAAAGTAGTAGAAAATGTAATCTTAAAAAAACGAATAAACCGCGCTTCGCTTCTAATATTTAGCAACGCATTTAACAATTGTAGGCCTTATGCCTTATCTTACAGCAGTAGAGTAAGGCAGTAATTTTTCGAAGCATAAAAGGAAGCGGTTGGGATGCAGTATACGTGTTTATTACTTCCAAATCTTGAAATTTTTTTGCTGGGATGAGAGATCTTTATTGGAATAATCGCTTACCCACCCAAACACCATCACCCACACCCATCCCCGAAGTTACTTACCGTTTACTAGGGTGATCGATCGAATAGTATTCGACCGGTTTTAACCGGTTATTTTAGTTTTGCCCAAGTCGAATATTTTAAAATGTCCATTTTTCGAATATCGAATAAACCGGTTATTTTAGTAAAATAAACCGGTTACTTTAGTAATGTGTAATTTATGTACGTTTTCCTTACTTCTGTTATAAATGTACCCGTAATTGAAGTATTTTTCTAATCAAATATAAACTTAAACTTTCTATAAAAAATGTCAAAACAAAATGAAACAAAAGTCAAAAAAACATTATGAGCAATGTAAATACAAATCGCTTATACAAGCGTGTGTTCTTGTAACAAAACACAAAACAATTTAAAGTACTAAAAAAAAGTTCAGCTTAAAAAGTAATTAGCAATTTTACAGTTTTATAAATAATATAATAATGTCATCTCTGGTGATATTTCGAACTGACTTAAAAAAAATGTGTGCTTAAACGGCCCTAAAATGATAAGTTGCAAAGGTTCTTTAACGTCACGACTTATTAATCACTTTTATTTAGTCTACAAGCCAAAGTAAAACTTGACCCTGATCCAAGTAGTTTTTAAGAGACTGCAAATAATACTTTACTAAAATATGCTGCCAATAATGAATGAAAAACTCTTAAGTAGTTCCAGCATATCTTCATGCTTAAAACAGGAACATACCGGTGGAATCATCGATATGGGAAAATTCATCAGTTAAATTTATTAAAACACCAAGAACTTAAAATAAAATTAAAGGAATCAAAAATGTCCTGGAAGGGTTTAAATTGTGTGATCGACGAATTTACAGCTATTTCATATAAAAAGCATGTTCATATTACTATTGTTTATATAATGCTGAAACAAAAAAAAATTAAATATATAATCCTCGATAAGAGGTTTTGTTTGCCACTTTTCAAAAATATGGCTGAAGTTTACTGCTTCATATAGACATGCTTAACCAGCAACAAATTAAAACTCATTTAAAATAAATTTGAGAGAATATCTCAAATAATAAATTTATTAAATTCCTATAATTTTAAAAAAAACCAACGTTTCTCAAAAATTCTAAAGTTATTGTTACACCTATTAAATATTTGACGTTCTACACGTAACAACTAGATTTATTAAAGAATTGTTTGCTTTTTAAAACGTTTGGCTATAGCAAACATTATTTAATGGTTTCTTAACTACATAATACATAAATTCAATTATCATCTTAGAAATAAATAAATAATAATAAAATAAATAGAAATTGTTAAAAATAAACCTTAAGTTTAATCAATTTATTGGTCACGCTTTTTTTGATGTTATCGTCAAATATTTGTTAGGTCTGAACATACCCTAAGTCATATCTACATATGTATTTTGTTGGTTCCTTACCTTCGTAAATTGTTTTGTTTTTATTCTAATTATCTCTTTATTACAAAAACTAATTTGAATTTTTTATTTTTTTGTATTCGAATTAAAACCGGTTAACCGGTTAATTTTAAAATGCTTAACCGAAAACCGGGTTTTTTTAAATAGCAACTATTCGGAATATTCGAAAACCGGTTATTGAAAAATGTCGAATAATTGATCACCCTACCGTTTACCATCAAACATTAAGCCCATCAATAATAGTTGCCAAATTTTAGGCCTTACAAAGCTCTTAACACCGCCAGTCTTTTTTTTTATAAGAAAATAGTTATAAATTATAAAGGGTCCGCCATCTAACTTTTTTCAACTTGTGCTTATTTAGTGAATGGTAACACTTAGCTCATGTCTGATTTGACAGATAATTAGTTTTATCCTTCCGCTGAACGAATATGGTTGTGTTTACGCTTGAACAACGCTGGGAAATATGCGTTATCGCTTCGCTTAGTGGGCCTGCGATCGACTTACAGAAGATGCTGATTTTGCCAAAAAATCATCTTTTCAGATGAAGCTCATTTTGATCTTGGCGGATATGTAAACATGCAAAATTGTCGCATTTGGGGCACAGAAAAACCGCACGCATACATTGAAAAGCCGTTGCACCCAAAATTGGGCCATTTTTCTTCAAAAATGGACAAGGAGTGGCCGTTACAGTCAATGGCGATGGATATCGGGCCATGTTGAACAAATTTTTGTTCACAAAAATTGGCAACATTTGGTTTCTAGGTATTAATATATATGTTTATATATATTTAGCTGGTGAGGCCTAACTCCATTTTTGAAAATAAAAATGCATAAATTTTTTATTTCATTTTTCCCGAAGTTTCGTGAATTTTATGTTCACTTCTTCACATTCGTAGTGAAAATAATTAATTTAAATTACATTAATAAATTTAAAACATATAAAAATCAACGATAGCGGCGTCATCTACTGTTTGGTTTCAACAGGACGGCGCTACGTGCCACACAGCCGCAGCTACACCCGATGATTTACGCCCTGTTTTTGAAGATCGCATTATCAGCCGCAGAACTGATGTCGTTTGGCCACCTCGGATTTGACACCATTGGACTATTAATTGTGGGGTGCCGTCAAAGATAAGTGTTACGCCGACAAGCCAGAGACAATTGACGCTTTAAAGGACAATATTTGTGAAGCCATTGGAGAAATACAGCTGCACACAATCGATAATGTGCTTAAAAATTGGACCGATCGTGTAGGCTACTGCATGGCCAGCCGAGGCAGCCATTTGAATGAAACTATTTGCCATTATTAACCGGAAGAATTGTACTTTCAAATAAAAAAAGAAATTTGAGAAAATATTCAGTAGTTTTTTTATAGCATTTAAAAAAAAAAGTTATTTGGCGGACCCTTTACATATCTACACACGTAAAAACTTTCGGTTTATGGGTATTAATAATTATGAATTATTTGATCAAGTGTCCAATGAAATCTATCTAATGAAAACAAGAGCTAAGCTATTACTTATTTATAAAAAAGTGTGTATGTTTACATTTTGTTTAAAATTTTTAAAAAATAATATTTATTTAAGATTTAAAATTATCAACTTAACTTATGTCCGGGTTTTACTTTTTTCAAGGACAACTTATTGTGTCAGCGAAAAACAATGATTCAAGTTCAAATGAAAACATTTTTAAAAGCGGTTTTAATTATTTGATTTACAAAAACATTCATCCAATTAGAGTTCTATTATTTGAAAAGTAAATATCTTAATTTTTTCTTGTGTAAAATAAATTATAAAAAACAGACACACATTCATGTTCAAATAATAATACTTTTTCATGGCGGTTTTACCTGGTATTTGAAGAACAAATTTTATAAATTATTCTTAATTAAGTGTTTATTACGACTTATAGTTTAAGAAAATGTTTACCAGATATACCTAACTGCCCGTCTATACCAGAGATAATTATTGCGACATATATTGCAGTACATGTCAAAATTATGTTATCTGTAATGTAGACAGCAATTTTTTGTACATATTTATTGCCGGCAATTTATGTTGCAATAATTGTTAGTCCATTTTTGTTAGCAATTATTAGGTGTGTTCCACAAGATCTCGGGCAAGTTCGGACAAATGAGAGTAAAATAAAAATTACTCTCTAAATTTGCCGAAACTACCCAAAATTGCTGGATCGCAAAAACCATTTTTGAATACAGTACAATACGCATATAAGAAAGCCTAAAAATGCACCGATTTTCTTTCTAATATGCGAGCTTTCCTATAAAGAAAACACGCATATAAGAAAGATACTTTCTTATATCTGTAACACGCAAATAAGAAAGATATTTTCTTATATACATACATCAGTAACATAATTTAAAAAATGTCCTATAGAAATATATAGTAATTGAAATAAAACTGTTTAATACTTTTTTATACATACTACACATCATTTTGTACTAAATTTCGTTTATATATCGTACAAATATAAATATATTAGTACAGAACTAACTGCCAGGCCCACGATGTCGACAAGAAAATAGTTTTTCGCATATTTATATTAAAAACAATAAGGGTATTCATTTCAAAGTTTTTTTGGTTGGAAAAAAGAAAAATTGCACTCTTATTGACGTGAACGGGCTTTTTTATTTTTTTTTTGTAAAAAGTACAAGCTGTCATAAAAAATCTGCCAAATAATTCGTGGAAGTAATTGATATTTTCAATATGCCAAATAAGTGTAAGAAGTGAATTAATTAATTTATTTAATTGTCACATCATTAACTAAAATTGATAATATTTACGAAAATAAGAGTATGTAAAGATACATTTTCATGAAAACAATACAATATAAACTTTGAAATATTAAATTTCAGAAAAGTTTACTTCATTCATTTCATTTCTTTTTTTTAATTCTTTTTTAATAACTTTTTTTATTGAACTCATTCTTAATATGTGTTGTTTCTTTTTGAAAGTTGAATGGGAAAGAAGTTATGTTTAAAATGTTGTAACTATCAAAAATAATTATTAAAATCAGAGTTGTACAATTCAAGAGTTTATAAAAAGAGATGTAATTTTTCGTACTTTGTATTAAAAATTAGCAATTTTTTATGAATGGCAACATCATTTCGTTTGACGTTTATAGTGGAAAATTACATCTTTTTATCCTGACTTTTTTACACTTGGTTATGGTGTGATAAAAATTTAACTTTTGGTGGAATTTTTTTTCTTGTGGTTGTTGTAACAAAAATTACATTTTTCCACTTTTCCATTTTTCGAACAAATAAAAAAACTGAAATAAATACCCTTAATAGTAAAAAACTAAAATTTGTTTTTGCTTTCAATAAAATATACGAAAGAAATGTTCTTGTCGACATCGTGGGCCTGGGCCTACATATAGAAACATAACAAAAACAAAACAGGTGATTGCACTTCACTTAAAAAAGTCTCATTTGATAAAAAAAATATTAATTCCTGGTTTTAAAATTAGATTTGATAAAAAATCAGTAAGAAGAATGAATACATAGTTTAAAAACATGTTTTTACTTAATAAATACTAAATATTAAGTAACACTGAACAGATGTCTTATATGAGGATTACTTAGCACGCAGATATATACAAATGTGTATGGTGTCTGAAGATGTCTTTCTTATAACTGAGTTTTTCTTATAAGCGAGTTTCTTATATGCGTATTGTACTGTATATTCAAATACTAATGCTGCTTACTTTTCAAATTAAGATCTATTTAAGTGATTTAAGACGCTTAAAAGTCATAACATTATAAAACTAAAACATTTGCATCATTGTAATTTTTTATATATTATTTTTTTTATATTAAAGAATAAGGGAAATATGTATGCAATAACATTTTAACCACTTTCATTTTTCACAAAAACCTTACATTTTGCTTCTTAATATGTTTTTAAAATAAAACTAAACTTTTTCTTTTGCTTGTAGATTTCCTGAATTATTTATCAGTTTCATATGTAAACAAAAACAGCTGATTGTTTTTTCTTGTCCGAACTTACCCAAAGAAAAAGTTCGTGCAAATTTGTACAGGAAATGAAAAAATTACTCTCTCAATTACTCTCTTTATTGCACAAAAGTTGTTATGTGGAACGCTTTTGGGTAACTTTGTGCAAGTTCGGACTGTTTCGTTATGCATGTGGAACAGAGCTACTTGCATAAAACGTCAAATTTGCTTGTCAATTGATAAAAAGAAGCAAAAAAGAAAATAAAAATAGAAGCAACATTTGTGGGAAAGAATTTAAGTTTGTGAAATTGTAGCAAATTAAAATCGTAGTAAAATAATTAAATTAAAGAATTAAATAAACACTAAAATAAAATCGCAAACTTATTTTTATTAATATAATTTTTTTCTTATTCGATTTGTATTATTTAAATTTAAAATAATATGTTTAAGGTTAATTCTTTTTTTATGTAAAAAAATAAATTTTATTTTATCAAAAAAAAATTAATTAAACACTGTGGAGCAAATTCAGATTATCAAAAGTTAGTTCTATTCTGTGACGGTTGAAAATAGAGGCTAAATTAGAAGACCCGTATCGCGGCGTTTGTTTATGTTAGTTCATTTCATTTTTCATTCATTTTTTTTTTAATCAGCCTTCAACCTTTGCAGTCAAAAGCCGATGTTCAGCATTTTGCTTATATGGTTTTCTGCCTATAACTGATCGACTAATTGAAATGTTTGTTAACCAGGTATATTTATAGCAGGTAGCCGCGAGATTACAACAATTGTACAATAAAACAAACAACAGGGCTTTTTATTGTTGTTATGCGATACAAACTGTCAAAAAGCAAAGGGGCTGATAAGAGACAAAAAAGGCAAAAGATAAAGAGAAAAAACTTGTTTACCTGTTTGCTATACAACATTTGACAGTTCGTATCGCAAAACAAGCAAATAAAAAATAAACAGCTGGCTTTCCGAGACTACCTGCTATAAATATACCTTGTTTGTTAATCTGAAAAGACCAAATTATTGCTAGAGACCCGTGCAACTATTTTTAAAAGTTTTTAAAAAATTGATTTACCAAATTTTGGTGGTGCTTATGAAGCAAAATGTTGGAAAAATGATTTGTTTTTCATGCTTTTTGAAATTATTTTCCACAAAACTCAGTCTTTTTTGCTTTTTTTCTTTTTTTCTTGAATATAATTCCAATTAGAATGCATATTTTTGCTTAGATCATCTTAAAATGTGTTTTGTTTAGCTATACATTTTTTATTTTTTTATAAAAGATATGAAAATGTGATTGGAGTATTTTACTAATTATAAAATATGTATAGGAATGAGTATAATAATTATTTTTATAAAGAAAAAAACAATTTTTAAATTTCGTTTTAAGTATTTATTTTGGTAATAAAAATTGTATAATATTTTTCTATTAAATGCATTACATTATCCTTCTTTAACTTAAATTCAGTACATTCACATGTATTTGAACGATCGCAAATTCGGCATGGAAAAAGACAGTTTTTAAAATGCTTTCCGTAAATGAGCTCCATATTTTCATACTCATCTAGCATTCTTTTGATTTCAGTTATCTGAAGTAAATGCTCATCAAAAATGCATAAATGAAAATCAAACAAAAGTTTTTCGATCATGCTTCTGTATGTCATTTTCTTTAGAAATATGTTCCCTGTAGGAAGTCAAACACATTATTAAGTAACTTCTAACTGGTTAATTAATAACCACATCTAGTTGATTAAGTGACTTTTTTCCTTGTCGCCGACTCATTATTTTAACACAGGCATGTCATAGGCAGTAGTCAATTGGCCATATGTATTTGCATGACTTTTTAACTGACTACTAACTACTTATTGTTCAACCTATTTGTAGTTAAATAATAGTATAGTCGGTTTATAATCACCCCTATCGTTAATAACAAGTGGAATTTTTGTTACCATGAAATTTTCATTCCCCTCGAAGGGAAAAAAGCAATCATGAATCTCATGTGAAAAATTTTTCACGCTATCAGTTCCAGTGAATGTAACAAAAAAGAAGAAAGATTAGGACATATTAAAAATCAATGAAATTTATGTTCAAAAATATTTATGTATATATTTTAAAGAAAAGTGAAAATAATAAAGCTAAATGATAAGTATTGGAGGGACAGGTTGATTGCAACGTTAGTTTTTTGCATTTTAAAAATGTTATGTATTAAAATATTTACCAAAATTCTGCCACCACGTCTTTCGAAAGCTTTACAAATCCGCCGGCAATCAACCTCTTGTTTTGCATTTTGTTGACCAATATATCGGTTGGTGCCTTATTAACGGAAATAAACCTGAATATTCGATTTATAGGAGAAACTACTTACATACATGTTCTGTTCCCTAGCAAAAATAAAGTGAGCAAATCTAAGGGAAATGTGAACAAATTACGAGGGAAAAAACTTTTCATGATAAGGGGAATTTGTTCACGTGAACATTTTTTCACGTTATTATTCTCTTTTGAATAGGGGAAAAATTACGAGGGAAAAATTATTCACGATAGGGGTGATTAAATTATTTAAATTTAAAATAATAATTGTCAAAAAAATATATGCTCCTATGAACAAACATGCATATTTTTATATAGAAAATAATATTTAAGAACATTTTGCATCAAATTGCTTTAAATTATAATGTAGGGGAGAGGGGGGCACCTTTGAACGCGGGGCACCTTTGAACAATGTTAATAAAATCTCTGTTGCAAATTTTTTCCGACCATTAACTGAGTTTTTCACATGGCAACCTTGTTTTCTAGCAACGTCAACAACTTTCGCTAGTTTTTTCAGTCGTCGACGAAATGTAGTTGGGTGAACACATTTTTATAGTGCCATTGTAAATTTTTCAATTTTTTTTTGTAAGAGTGGGAGAAGCATTTGGTAATCGCTTTCTTTCGTGAAATAAATTTATTGCAATCTAAAATACGTTTTTCGCCGAATTAATGTAAGTTCTTTAATAATTATGTAAACAAAAAAAAAATATTATAAATTTTCCGTGAAATAGCACGCGGGTTCAGCTTTGAACAAAAAGAAGGGGGCACCTTTGAACATGTTCAAATTCCAATTAGAATTAGCAATTGATGCAATTAGTTTATATTCTCTAATTGATCAAACAATTAGAATTAGTTCAACTAATTCCCATTAGCTAATTGAAATTTTTATTCCAATGGTAAAACTAATTGCAATTAGCTGCCATTAGCAAAAAAAATTGGTTAACCTTTACAATTAGAAATCTAATTGACTTCTGCTAATGCAATTAGATATTCAATTAGCTCGAATTACAATAAATTAAATTTCCTAATTGAATATCTAATTGCATTAGCAGAAGTCAATTAGATTTCTAATTGTAAAGGTAAACCAATTTTTTTGCTAATGGCAACTAATTGCAATTAGTTTTACCATTGGAATAAAAATTTCAATTAGCTAATGGGAATTAGTTGAACTAATTCTAATTGTTTGATCAATTAGAGAATTTCACAAAAGAATGTTAATTAGCAATCATTAGCATTAGCTAATCATTACTTAACATGTATGTATAAAACTCATTTGTGAACTGAATTTTTTTATTTTTAAATGTTAATGGGTATTATATATTATATATTTTAACTTTATTTCTTAATAAATAAATCTAATTTATTTTATAAAAAAAATAGAACTATTTATGGTATTTTTGTACATAAACGCTATAAGAAAAAATTGCCGTTCAAAGCTGCCCCAGCCTAGTTCAAAGCTGCCCCGTATCGGGGGCACATTTGAACACAATGACTTCATCCATTAAAAAATAAATAAAAATTTAAGCCGAACTAAAAATAAGTTACTTGTATACATAAACTAAAGATTATATCCATACACATTAGTTGAGTTATGTAAAAAGTTAATAATTAAACAAAATTAATTTTTATGAGGCTTGAAAGCAAAAAGTGTTCAAAGGTGCCCCCCTCTCCCCTACATATAATAGTGCTGAAATAAATAAGCTACATAATTTCTAGTACATTAACAGATTTGAATTGTTTTACAGCCGTATTCATAAAAATTTATTAATGGTTAATTAACCAAATATAAGGCAAAATTGCTAAAGTTGTATTCATAAACGAAAAATAGTCTATTAAACCTTTAATAAACCATTCATAAAGTAAGAAAATTTATTGTTCGATTTACCCTTCTTTAAACCAAAAATAAAATGTCATTTTGATAAGTGTCTGCATTTTATGATAATATTTTTGTGAAATATGTTCAATACATTTAACAAATTTTTTTTTATTTTAGACAACCAATTTAAAGTTATATGGTTAATTATTTAAACATTTTTATATGATTTAAAAGAATATGTTCAGGGGCAAATGCAGATATTATCATTAATAACTTATTCAATTACTGAAACTAGTTGTTGTTTTGTTTAAACGAATTATTGTTCAAAAATATTAAAAAATACAGAATAAACAAATCATAATAATAGTGATGTTAATAAAAAGTAAACAAACTTTTTATTCGAATAGTTTCTTATCGTATATTTAAAACAGGTTCAAACAAAAGTGTTTATGATACTTTTCGGCAAGATTTTGTTCAGAAACTAAAATAAAATGTAGTTTTATTTGATAAGAATAATTTTTAAGTTCTACATTTAAAAAAAAACTATAAAAAACAATTTAATATAGAATATCATGTGAACCGAATAGAAGTTTCATGCATCACTAGCAATAAAATGGCAGCAAAATATAAAGAAAGTTGCCATACTTAAACACAAAATCGCCACAAACTGTTAATAGTAATAAAACTGTTAATGTACGTTTATGAATACAAATTTTTATAGGAGGTTTATTAGACAAAAAGCGTTTGATAGTTATGACATGCTATAAGCTTAAAATAAGAACTTTTTATGAATATGGCTGTTAATTTTTAATTTTTTTAATAAATTTTTATATATTTTTTTCATTTGACTTCATGGCATGCTTGTTTTAATTATTTTGCTTGTATTTGTGTTTTACGTGTGCCTCTATGCAATTTGTTTGGTTGATATCTGCATGTGAATTAAACCAATATGTAGTCATTTGAAAAATAGTTAACTTATAGTTAGTATTTTCTGCAACTGACTATTTAATTTACTACAGGGTTTCTTCTTTTTATTCTTTCTTCAGATCCCAAAAAACACGGAGGTTTGATTTCAAATTGAAAATGATTTGAAATCAAAAGTTTTCTCAAACGATAAACGTTTGATAATGATTTGAAAATCAGTTGAAAATCATAGCGTTCTCAACAAAAAGGGGAAATTATTTTCAAATTGAAAAATGCCTATATTTTCAACTTGCTTTCAAACGTAATTCTCAAATGTTTTTCAAATGTGGATTATAATAAAATCTGGAATATAAATAAAACTATTTATTTTTTTAATTTAAATTCATTATTTATTTAAATAAACTTTGAGATAAACATTCGGTACCATAGCTAAAAGATGAAATAGTGTTCTTTCCGTCCTCTAATTCTTGGAAAGACAAAATACTTGGCTCCCTTTTATTTTGAGGATTGTAGCACCGCGATCGTTCAACAATCTTTCTTCCCTTTCCCGTTTTATTATTTTTTTTCCCACAAATAATTTTTATTTTTCACAAGAAATAAACTGTTCACTTTATATTAAAATTTATTTTTAATAGTAAAACACATGTAACCACAAAGTAAAAAAATGTAGCTTTAATCGCCATTTTTATTGCTTACATTTATTTTTCGCTTTAGTATTGCCAAGTTTATTTTTAATTTGATTTTAACATTTGAAAAACATTTGACATCAATTAAAAAATCATTTGATATCAAATGTTTATTTTCAAATCATTATCAATTTGAATTTAAATGTTAAATCAAACAATTGAAAAACGTTTGAGAATTGCGTTTGATGTCAAATGATAAAGTCATTTCATATCAAAGGTTTGACTTCGTGTTTGTTGGGATACTATTGTAACTTACACTACTTACATACTACCAGTGGTGCCATATATTTTTTGGAAAAAACTTTTTATTTCTGAAAAAAAATCTTGTTTTTGCTAAAAAAAAATCTTGTTTTTTTAATTGCTAAAATCATAAAAACACAAAAATGTATATGTACTTTTAATTCAATTTTATTGAAACGTATAAAAACATAACATAAAAAACAGTTTTCTATAATACTATATAGATAAAAAACATTAAATTTATTTTAAATTGCTTTAGGTTTTTACTTATAAGGAACTTATACAGAGGAATAAATTTCACATGTTGAGATCATAAAATAAATAAAATTATATAAAAATATTATATATACATGGTCTTATTAATTTTTAAAGCCATTTCTTTTGATTGTACAAAGTTTGTTCAATTGTTGTTATTTTTTTTTTAAAAAGTCTTTTGTTCTCAAAATACCACATAAAGTTGGAATTTCTAATTTGTTCTTATGTTGTTTTAATTTAAATTAATTTGTGAAAATATTCGTTCTACGTTGGCCGTAGATACAGGTACTGTCAAAATCGCATAAACTAATTTTCGTAAATTAGGAAAAACTTCAGAGCCATCACAACGTTTAACTTTAAATATGACCTCCCAAAACTGTTCAATATTTTTCTCCTCCAATAAATTTAATTCCTTCAAATCTAAATGCATTAGCTCTCGCCATTCATCATCAGTTTTTTGAATCTCATTCAAATCAACTACATTTGGTACAAATGCACATAATTGCGCAATACTCTTTGTGTTACGTTTTATGACATAATCGGGGGCTAAAACTTCAATACATTTAAGGAAATCATTGTCAAAATCGAACTTTTTTAATAAGTGATTACAAAGTTCAACATAGAATTTAAAACAATGATTTCTAAAATCCATCTCATCAACTTCAGAAATTTTGTTTGAACTTATTGCTAAAGACACTTCAGCCCCTAAGTAAATATCTTTGGCATCTTTAAGATATATGCTATTGTTTATATCAACTTCGTTGAACTTCCCAAAGCTTATATACTCATCCTTTACTACATATTCAAATATTTTGCTGTACAAACGATTTATTTCCAAATAAGCAAATGTACTTGTGGACTTTCGTTTTGAAATAAACGGTTCAACTTATTGATGTCGTTCAATATAAATTTCAAAAATAATAAATATAACTCAAATTCTGGTTTTTGTAAAATTTCGATAATTCTTTTCGTTGAGTCAAATTTTTCTAAATCTTCGTGCAAAAAAAATAGTTTTAAAGCATCCAACCGGCTTAGAAGTTGGTTAACGGTAGATTCGAGCGAAAGCCAACGTGTTTGAGAAGGGTGTAACATTTTTCGGGGTTTATAATCTAATAATATCTGAAGGTCTGCAAATAAATCCACCCTCTTTGGGCTGTTTTGAATAAAATTGTAAATGTCCCTGGCACCACCTTCAACAAATTTAGGCAAAAAATTACATGCATAGTTAGCACAAAGTGAAAATGAAGGACAAGTGCATTTAAATATAATAAGGTTACGGCAATCTTTTTTCAAAAGAGTGGCCACTGAATGGTTTACTCCAGTCATCACGTTGGCCCCATCTGCAGCAAATCCTATTAGGTTTGCTTTGTAGTCAATATTATTTTGATTGAAAAAATGTACAATAATTTCATAAATGCCTATAGCATTGCAATTTCTTACTTTTACAAGGTCAAGAAAAAATCACAAATCTTGCCGTTAAATTCAACTCGTACTAAAGACCTGCACGAGTGTATCAGTAAGTATTGTTGAAACAGATACACCAGATATTTATCTGTTACTACTGATATAAATGAGAGAATGAGTGTAACTGATATTGTATGGTTTTGCTTTTGTCCACTCACCATATCTTAAAAACAAAAACAGTTGCTTATGGTTTTGTATTGAGTATGACATAACATTTTTTTTTCTTCCAAATATCTGTTGTCACCATGAGTATTTCTACAATATCTGTGGTGTTCTGTTGTATTTTAAAATATTGTTGGCGAGTTGATGAAAATAAGAAAGTTTATAAAAACTTGTATACGATCTCAACCAGGGGTGCCAGATGGTTTTGGTAAGAAATCGGCATATTTTCAAAAACAAATCAGAAATTAAATTAAATAAAAAAATCGGCAAATTACTATTACGATTTTAAACACAATAAAACATTGACAAAAATAAAAAAGCAAAACAATTAACCATTACCTAATGCTTTAAAAAAATTAAAAAAAATAAACTTTTTAGAAATAAATTTTAGTTAATTAAAAAATCGCAAGGACCGTAAATAAGAGTTATCCATAAAATGTTAGCTTAAAAACGGAGTCAACCAATAGGTTTGTTCTAAAGTTCTCTTTAAGAACCTATGGTGATCTAGAAAAAAAGATCTCAACTCCACAGTTAAAAATCATTTTTCAACGAAAAAATAAAAGTTTGGATGAACTCTTAAAAAGAGAGTTTTTTTTCGCAATCAAAACATATTCGCCCTAAAATAGAACTCACACCATCAACAAATACAACTCTTTTAAGGATTTTAATTTTTACGTTTAAAATACTCATTATGTTTTTCTTCTTTTTTTTTTATTTTTACGTTGAAATTGTAGTGATCTGACCAGCGACAAGCTTTGGTAGTTAATGTACAAAAAATTAGTTGAATAAAATCATGGTTTAAATCGAACTCCTGAAATGAGTTTTATTTTTTGACGGCTGAATAAAATTCTCGTTTTAACAGTTTTATTCGATATTTTATTCCTCAACTGAGTTTTAATTTATGACGGCTTAATAAAACTCTCTTTTTAAGAGTTAAATTTTACCTTTTATTTTTACGTTGAAAAATTACTGTTTTATATGGACTTGTTTGTTTTTAAATTAAAAAAATAACTCAGGGACTGAAAATAATTACTGCATATTATTATTTTTTGTAAAGGTTACGAGAAATATTCCTTTATTTTCAATTGGGAATATTTAACCATTATCGTTATATATATTTTATTTTGTTGGTAGTAACCAATGATAGTAAAATTTATTTTTTTTGGTTAATGATAACCAAATTTGTTACAAATATCTATTGGAAAAAATATATTTTTTCCTGGTTAAATTTTTTTATTTTTTGGGTACAAATATCCAATTTAAACAAATAAGAAAGTAAAGTTCTTTAATCCCGACCCTATGATACTCCACACCACATCATTTAGACAACTTTTCAAGAGTGTACCTTAATTGGGACCAATGGGCAATCATGAACCCAGGAAAACAAATTATATTATAAAGTTAAGATTCAGGTCAATGTTATTACCATTTATCGTAGGCTTAATTCTTAGGACAATAAGAACCTATGTACCGAATTTCAGCAATTTATCTTCAAAATTGCGACTTGAACTTTGCCTACAAGGTTTACACGGACAGCCAGCCGGACGGGTGGATTTCTTTAGATCGATTCCCCTTGTGCCTTAAGCCCCTCATATGTAGTTGTATATTTCTCAAAATGTTTTTGCTTGGTTAGACATACAATACAAATACTGCATATATGGAATACATATAACCATTTTGTCCTTAAGTAGATATAAGCGCTGAATTAATAACAGTTGTATCTTTGTAATGTAACAAGTTACCCAAAATTAATAACACTGTGCAAGAAATTTACACTTTTTTTGAGACAAGCTGGGCACCTGGCGTTTTAACCTAATTCGGATACGTTGAATCCAGTGGTGCTCGCCGCTTTTAAGATTGGCTATGGTTTTCGAGATATACCGTTATTTCGAAAATGGAGGAGGTTGCATAACATATGTTCGCGTAACTCAAACACGCTTTTGCGATAAAATTTCCTTTAAGAAAAGTAAAACTTATTTCTAATGTGAGCAGTCGTTTTTGAAACATAGGTTTTTTTTATTGAAAAAAAATTAATTTTTTTATCAAAATTTCGAAATTTTTGTTTTTTAAAAATTCATAAAAAATTAAAAAAAGCAGCAAGGCTTCTAATTTTTTGCAGACATATAAAAAACGAAGCTGCAAACAAAACAAAAAAAATTGCGGAGTTTCGGTTTTTTTAGTAATTTTAGTAAACTAAACCGTTTTTGAGTTACGCTAATAGGTGTATGTTGTGCAACCTCCTCCATTTTCAAAATAACGGTATATCTCGAAAACCAGAGCCAATCTTAAAAACGGCGAGCACCACTGGATTCAGCGTATCCGAATTAGGTTAAAACGCCAGGTGCCCAGCTTGTCTGTTTTTCCAACTAGCGTAGTGTAATATATATAAAACAAACCACAAATTACCGTGTTGTAAGTATTTCTCAAAAAATAGGCACTTTGATAATTTAGAGGAAAATATCGCCAAAATGCCTAAAAATCGTGAAATATGGCCTGATAACAACGATTCTCGCTTGTGTTGCTGTTGTTGCTCGGCAATTTGTACTGCCACAGCACAACACACAGTGTGTGTGTGTGTGTGTGTGACATGTCTGGTTTTTTATTGGCTTTTTGTTATGTATACCCTCCGCCACAACTAGCTGGGTATACTTAGTTTGTCATTTCGTGTGAAACATTTTTATTAATCGAGCCTTAACCGCGAAAATAACGTAAGCACCAAAATAGATTTTATAGGTGAGAGTTTTTTTTATTCTAATTCATATAAATTTTGTATTAAATTTGTTGCTCACGATAAAATCAGGGACCAAACATAATGGTTATTGTATTTTATTTGAGTTTACTGGAAAATTCCTTTTATTTTCATTTGGTTATTTTTAACCATTATCGTTACATATATTTTATACTGGTTATCGTAACCAATTAAAGTAAAAAATATTTCTTTTTTTGTTACACATAAATAACCATTACTTCAACCACAATTTTTTTTTTGGTTACAAACAACTATTAAACCAAATAATTAATTTTTTGGTTACAAATAACCATTTTAAAAAATAATTAATTTTTTTGGTTTCAAATAACCATTAAAACAAGCAATTTTTTTTAACAACGACACAGGTTAAAAATTTTCTTCAGATATTTTTTTCTGTGCATATGTATGATTATTTCCGTGCATTTATTATTTCGATGACTAAGAAGAAGGAGTGAACTTGTCAACTGTTGTGCGTGACTTGAGAGGCAATTCTAAACCGCTAGAATCACCGTCTTTACTTAAAAACAGTTTTTTTGCTTTTGCCGGAAAAATTATTGCCCAAGGGTCCCAAATAGTAACCGACTATACGTTCTTACTTATGTATAATTTATATTTGTAACCAAAAAATAAATTACTTGTTTTAATGGTTATTTGTAACCAAATTAATTTATTATTTGTTAAAATGGTTATTTGTAATTAAAAAATTATTTATTTGGTTTAATAGTTGTTTGTAACCAAAAAATTTTTTAGTTGAATTAATGGTTATTTATGAAGGTATAACCAAAAAAAATATTTTTTACTTTAATTGGTTACGATAACCAGAATAAAATATATATATTAAATGATAATTGTTATTTTTAACCTTTACCCATAATTCATCAATATTAATGGTTATATTTATATGATTTTTTGTCGTTTCCTTTATAGGGTCCCTGGAGAAAAAAACAAAAATTTAAAATGATGCCGCTTACGTTATTTTCGCAGTTAGGGCTCAAATTCAACTATTCGTCAAACAATTATTTTCAAAATAAAAATATTTCAAAACGTTAATATGAATTTTCTATTTTTTTCTACATAATACGGTTATATTAAATAAAAAAACCTAAGGTATAACTTATTAAATTTTCGAGCTTGAGGTCTTGTTTTTGATATAAAATTTATTTAAATCAATATTTCAGCACTCCTTTGAGTGTCTTCTTCAGGGTTTTTTTCTTGATTGTTTGCTATTTTTCGGTGCGTTTTTTAATTTTTCTAACACAACAGTTATACTTACTGTAACATTTGCATTTATGTATGTAGGTTATTCCCACATAAAATGTAGCATACTTCTTTTTTAATGTTTTCAAAAGTGTTTACCTACATATTTTAGAAAAGTGCTTTAAAGTTTAAACGAAAAAATAGTTTTGGCTGGTAAAAACCCAAGTTTTTTTTACAAGAACAAATTACATGTGTTCAGTTCTTTCAGTAATTTTTTTTTTTACAATAATTTTTGTCTACATGTCTTTTTAACAAAAACAACCATACACAGGCATCATAGAATTTAAGAAAAAAAATATTACCGTTACTAAAATTTTCAAAAATGTTTGCTTTAAAAAAAAGCAGCATACACATTTTTACAAGAACAAATCATGTACGCAGCAGACACAAAGGCTAATCGTGCTGCTCATCAAGAAAAATTGCAAGTGCTTCCACTTGTATTTTCGTCGTAGGTATAATACGTAACTAGTAGTGTTGTTGTTGCTTGGCAATTTGTACGACCATAGTACAAGCAGCCTGTGTGTTTTGTTTTTGTAAAATTTTTTGTTTGGCTTTTTTTTTCGCTCGTAATACATTCACGCTCTTTTTCGTTGAAAAATAATTGAAAATAACGGCATCGTACAATAAGTAACTTATTGTATTCCATCAGTATCCACTAGTATCTGCTTTTTCGAAGCAGATATTAACAGATATGATACTCTCTTTCGCTTTTGCATCAACTTACATCCACTCTTTTACAAATCATATCAATATCAACTTATATCAGAAACACAAGAGCACTCATCCATACGCATCCACTTTAGAAAACACACAGAAACAGATATAAACAGATGTATCTGTGCAGGTCTTTAACTCGTACAACTAAAGATAACAGCTTTGTGGTTGATATGTCTGTAGTTTCATCGACGCATATGGAAAACCATTTGATTCGCAGCATATTTATTAGTTCATCTTGCTGAGTTTCTCCAATGACATTCTTAACTAGTCCTGTTGTTTTAGTTCTTGCGCATGAAGTTTTTTATGAGCGCTGAATCATCGACAGTTCTATTTAGCAACGGAACTAAATGATCCATTGCCAAAAATGGAACATTATGCTCCACACAGAAAGCTGCCAGGTGCAGTTCAATATTTGACACTTTGGTATTAAATTTACCTGCATTACGAAAAACTAAGCTGCTTCCTGCTTGCACATCAATGGCATTTGCTCTTTCAATGTGCTTTGAAGTTAATGCGTGCGCTTTCAAATCTGATAATCCTCCTCCTGCTTTTAATTGGCAATTACAAAATTTACAAAAAGGAAAATTGTTTTCGCTTTTTTTATCCATGCTTTCAATAATGTATGGTCTTCCCACGATTTTACGTAATTTCCAAGTTTAATTTTTTTGGATTGACGAGGTGGAGACTGAACAAGTAGTATTACTGTTTCAGGGGTAGTGTCGTTGTTTCCTTTGCTTGAATCTTAAAAAATAAATAATTCCTTGTTAAAAGTTATTAGAATAACATAACTATATATTTAGCTTACCATTTTTTTTAAATATTTATCCCTTTTTAAGAATAAACATTCACGAATTTCCATAGAACCCCAACAAATTAACTTTGAAAAAAAACAATGTAGGTACATATGTTTATCATTGTTGCATTAAAAAAGGAGTAATAACAAATTTTACATAGATGCAGTAAAGAGGGAGTAAAAAAGATATGATATTGTTGCAGAACAGCAAATAGTTTAAAATTAAGTTTAAAAGTATTTTTTTTAAATGAATTGAAATTATCAGATTATTTTTATGATTTTTTTGGACCAATTTAAAAAAACTTGAAAATCTTAATAAATTTCGAAAAATCTTTTTTTTTTACGAAAAAAACTTGAAAACTTTTTAGCACCTCAAAAAACTTGCAAAAAAAGGGAAATCTTAATATATGGCAACGCTGCATACTACCTATGTAAATAAATAAATAAATGTAGTGAATGAAATATGATTGAACCTGCACTTCCATGATTACATAAAAGAAAATGTTTGATAAAATCAATTGACAAGACAATTTAATGTCACTTTTTGGTTTTTGTTTTTTATGTTTTTAATTAGAAAAGGAAAAAGGTGTAACTGAAGATTTGTTTTTTTATTTTTTATTTTTTTTACAAATTTCCACGTAAATTTTATTACTTTCTTTGTTAAAAAAAGTAGACCTTTTTGTTATATTTAAGAATCATAAACATGATTGAGCATGCTTATAAGTAAAATTTGTTTAGAATGTATAATCTATATCTATCTATTATCTTCTATATATATAAAAATGAAAAATGTTTGTATGTTTGTTTGTTGGCTTATAGACTCCTAAGCTACTGAACCGATTTTCCTGAAATTTTTACAGTAGTATCACGTGAGCCCTTAAAAATAAAATAGGCTACTTATTTTTTCGATAGGGGCAGGGGAATTGGTACCCCCCGTTGGATGCCAATAGAAAATATCGCATATCTTAAGAGCCGCTGCACGCATTTTGTTGAACTTTTGGTAGTAGGATCTTTTGAGCCCCCAAATTGAAATCAAATAGCAGCGGGGGAAGTGGTTCCCCACATAGAACGCCAATACTTAATATCGCATATCTTATGAACTGTTATAGTGAGAATATTCAAACTTTGTGGAAGTCACTCTTATGGTATACTACACTTTTGAAAATAAAAATAAAGCGGGTAGGCGCAGGGGGGAAAAGCCTCCCTTAGGATGCATATATTAAATATCGCTCAACTGAAGAACTATTAAAGGGGGAGTCTTCAAACGTGGTTAAAGCTACTACTATGGCAAACAATAAATTTCAATATACAAATGGGCGGGGTAGACAGGGTAGGAGTACTACCCCTCATAGATAGAAATATAAATAAGAGCCACTGCATGCATTTTGTTGATCTTTTGGTAGTAGTATCTCCTGAGCCCCAAAATTGAAATAAAATAGCAGCGGGGGAAGTGGTGCCCACCATAGGACGCCAATGTTTAATATCGCATATCTTAAGAACTGTTATAGTGGGAATGTTCAAAATTTGCAGAAGTCACTCTTATGGTATACTACACTTTTAAAAATAGAAATAAAGCGAGTAGGCGTAGGAGGGGAAATACCTCCCATAGGATCCATATATTAAATATCGCTCAACTGAAGAACAATTAAAGGGATAGTCTTCAAACGTAGTTAAAGCTAATATTATGGTAATCTATAAATTTCAATATAGAAATGGGTGGGGTAGCCAGAGGAGGAGCAGTACCCCTCATAGATAGAAATATTAATAAGAGCCACTGCAAGCAATTGCCATACAGTTAACATTAATAAAACATTAACTGTAAGAAGTAGTTATTTTAAAGGAAGAAATGAAACCTATAGATTGGTGAATGAAAAGGAAGAAATTCTATTTCCGGAGGAGTTCTTTAAAAATGCCAAGAAAATTATAATTGAAGAATTAAAAAATTGCAGCATTAAAGACACTACATTTAAATTTAACATGGAGTTGGTATGTGAGTTCATGAAAGTAGTGAATGACGAAAAAAAATAACATCAAATTAATTTCAAAAATGATGCTAATAACGCTTGCTAAGGACATCACCGAGTCATATGATAAACATACGGATGAAGAAGTCACTTAAATGGCTGAATTTCAGGAAAGGGACATTGGATGGGCACTCATTAAAATAAATCATCTAGAAGTAAATTTAAATAAGGCAAGCATAATAAGAGGATCCCAATTTATACCAATGCCCAAGATCATCAACAATATTAAAGGTACATGTATAAATGTTGAAAATTGTTTTTTTTTGTTGCTTTAAATGGTGTTTAATTGCAGCACTCCGTAAAGACTTAAGCAATAAACAAAGAAAAAACTGCAATTCATATGGCATTAACATCTATAGTAATAAAATTGCTTTGGGCGAATGTGAACTTAATTTTAAGGGATTGGAGTTTCCTATGCCTTTGAAGAAGTCAATAAAAAAGTTTGAAAAACAAAACGAGATAAGTGTAAATGTATTTGGATATAATGGTGAGTCAATCGTTGGGCCATATTATATAACGATTGAAGAAAAAGAAATTCATATCAATTTACTGCTTTTGCATTCCGGAGAAAGGTTTCACTATGTTCTCATAAATGATATTTCCAAGTAAGTTTTACTTTACATTTACAAATATATGTATGTATATATTTATTTATTTTTAAATCCAATTAAAACAATTTTTATTATTTTTTTTTTTTAGACTAATCCGATCCAGTATTACCTCACATTAGAGCAAAATTTATGTTTGTAATACGTGTCTTTACCATACACATGATGAGACAGTTTCCAGAAACCATAAAAATGTGTGTGGAAAGAAGGTATCAAAGATGCCTAATCCCGAAGATGCATACATATCGTTTGTAAACCATCAAAAGCAAGTGGATGTTCCGTTCGTGATCTATGCCGACTTTGAGTCCAGTTTGGAAAAAATTTATTATAGTGTGAGTAACAACACAAGCAATATCCAAAAGCACATTCCATGTGCTTTTAGTTACTATATTAAATGTAGTTTTAAGGAGATTAAATTTGACAGATACTATTTTGGGGAAAATGATATTGATATTTTTAATAAATCAACAAATTGTCACATTTGCAAAAAACTTCTTTATAATGATAAAGTTAGAGACCACTGTCTTTTCACTGGTAATTTTCGAGGAGCTGCTCATAATGAGTGTAATTTAAAATACAAAAATCCCAATTTTATACCAGTGATCTTCCATTTTCCTTTGAATAAAGAGCGTTATATTTCACTATCTGTTTATATTAAAATAGATAAAAATCGGGGATTTGAAATTAGGTTTTTGGATTCAATAAGATTTATGTCTTCTAGCTTAGAGTCCTTAGCTAAAAATCTTGACATTAATGATTTTCGATTAGTTCGAGAACGGTTTTCTAATGATAATCAATTTAATCTAATCAGGAGGAAGGGTGTATTCCCATACTCCTACATGGATTCAATGGAAAGGTTTATACAGAACTCTACCTTAGATCGGATGTTCTGCTCTTAACTGAAATTTGCAATGCTCAAAAAGATATTATAAGGCAAACCACAAGTATATGGAAAACTTTGATGAGAAAAAAGCATCAGAGTATTTAGATGCTAACAATTTATATGGGTGGGCAATGTCAGAATATCTACCTTATGGGGAATTTGATTGGAGGAACACTAAAGATATTCAAAATTTTAGAGTACAAAATATATCAGATAACTCAGAATATGGTTATATTTTAGAAGTTGATCTTTAATATCCTGACTCTTTGCATGACATTCATAATGACCTACCATTTTGTCCACAAAATAAAATACCTGGACAGTCTAAATTTAAAAAATTAATAGCAGATTTGACGCCTAAAGAAAATTATACGATCCATTATAGAGTTTTAAAACAGTGTATTAACAATGGACTTCTTTTGAAGCAGTCTCCATGGTTAAAAAAATATATTTATTTAAATACGCTGCGCAGAACTAATGCAAAAAATAATTTTGAAAAAGATTTTTTTAAACTGCTTAATAATGCAGTTTATGGAAAAACGTAGAAAGTGTTGATAAAAGAAAGGATATACGTATTGCTACAGGGTGGGAAAATATTAATAAAAACCATTTGGGTTTACGGTCATTAATATCTAAACCAAATTTTCTAAGTTTGACAAAGTTTAGTGATGATTTGTATGCAGTCGAGCTGAAGAAAATGGAACCATACTACAACAAGCCCATATATATCGGATTTTCTGTGTTGGAATTATCCAAATGGAAGATGTATGACTTCCATTACAGATATATGATTCCAAAATTTAGAAAAATCTGACCTTAAATTATATGGATACCGATTCGTTTGTATATTCAATTAAAACCAATGACTATAATAATGACATTCGTGGCGATGTCATTTTAAATTTCGATACATCTGAATATCATATAGACAATATTTTTAATTTACCACTCCTAAGCAAAAAAGTACTGGGAATGATGAAAGACGAAAATAAGGGGGGAATAATGACTGAATTTGTAGGTTTACGATCAAAGATGTATTCCTTATCAACTATCAATTCAAAAGACATTAAAAAGTCTAAAGGCGGCAAAAAAAAGTGTTATTAAACAACTTACATTAAACGACTACAAGCAGTGTTTATTTGAGCAGAAAATAGTATCTGATGAGATGGTTGTATTTAAAACTAAAGCTCATCAGTTGTATACACAAAAACTACATAAAGTTGTACTAATGCCCGTAATTTCTACAAGTAGATATCTAACTATGTATAGATATCTATAGTTTTCATAATTTTAAAACGTATTTCTTTCATGCGGGTTAAAGTTTAGTGTATTTTAGACTATCGATTTTTGATAGTTAATTCGCGTAGGCAAACTTGACGTTAAAATTGCCACAATAGTGTTACCGGATAGGAAAATATAACTGTTAGGTACGAAAACGACCAGATATCTGTTTGTAGAAATTACGGGCATAAATCATATAGATGATAAAAGAAATATTATAGAAGATAGAGTAAATACTAGAGCTTGGGGTCACTTTAGAGATAGCATTGATATGGAAATTGATTAAGAATAATTTTGCTTGTTTATCAATATCAATAAATTAGATTACAAAAAATAAAAGGCTTTGTTATTATACTTATTAAAATAAATTTTATTATTATTATTTTTTCCATATAAGATTACATCTAAGCCACTTATTCTAATAAAATTAACGTTAAAATAAATTACTTTATTGCATGTTTTCTTAAAAATAATGTTTATGTAACTGTATCAAAATTATGTAAATATAATAAAAATAATGTTTATGTAAAAATATCAATAAAGTTATAATATAAGAATTAAAACTTAAAAAATTAAATTAGTTGTTCTTATTTCCAATTAGATTTTCTCTTTCAAGTAAAATAGCATTTTTTAAAGCGCAAACTCCATATTTGCGATAACTGCAATTTATGTTTTCTGGATACTTGTTATTAAGTTCCTTTAAATTTATACATCCAAAATCGTCTATATATTAAACTTTTTGCTGCAGCATTTTTTCCAACCATTGGCTCTTTTCTGTTTATTTTAAATTATCTTTCAAAAATTTACAAACACTCTTAAATGATACTACTCCTGTATTCCAGTTAAGATTATGAAAATATTTTATTAACCAATATGCTTCTTTTTGCTTCTTTTGTGATAAGCAATTGAAATCAAAAGGTGGTTTTATAATGAAATTGATGTATTTCTTTGAATTGAAAACAATTGCAACTTTTTTAACGATAAATTTGTTTGATTTTAATTTAAAACCTTGTAAATCAATGAAAACATGTTTGCAAAACATCTTTTTTTTCTTCTTTTTATTAATGATTTAGGATTTATAAAATTTTCCGAACTTGTCCTTTTAATGGTATACAGTAGACTCGCGGTAACGTGAACTATTAAAACCTAAGCGTGTTCACGTTTGCGAAGTTGTTCATGTTTTATAAAATAGACAAATATTTAACTCAAATTCATATATTTTTTTTTATTAATTCATATTCGTATTTGCTTTGTTAAGAAAAACAATTTACATTAAAATTATTTAAAAAAATGGGGTATCTTTTTTTGGATTTTCTTTTTTTGCAAAAAGCTGAACACCGCCTTTTCTCGGAGACCTCTTTTTATTTTTTCTATTACATCATCTTTTTCCTTTAAAGTTAAAAAATTTGGTAGTTTTTGCGACATTTTTTACGACAAACTTTATATTGAACTAAAAACAAAATAAGCAAATCAACAGCTCGCGTTACACAAAATGCCAGAATATATTCATAAGCAATCATTTACGGGGATTCCCCGTTTTTAAAAAAGTAGTGATTGCATAAAAATTTTCAAAAGAAAACAACGTTTTCTATGTTCCATGAATTTAACATTTGTTCACGTTATAAGGCTTTCTTACTGTGTTCACGCTACAGAGTAGTCAGTGTAAAAAAAATTATCTTCATGCTAGCCGGTGTTCACGTAAGGCGGTGTTTTTGTTATCGCGAGTCTACTGTATATTCATTGATGCGATCGTGAATGAGAATACAATTGGCTGATGTGTTTGCTGGGACAATAGTAGCTGTTTCAAATTCAATTTTTATATCAATTGGTCCGCTCACAATTGATTCGTTTTGATAACTAACATCTACTACTATTATTGTAGATTTATTTTTAAACTCTTGAGATGTGAGAAGCGGCTGGGAGTCTCGCATATAGTAGTTTTCTTGAAACCTTAGATACATATCATATAGAATTGCATAACGTTCATTCTTAAACTGTATGTTTAGGTCGTCATATGGATAAGACTCTGAATTTAAATGTACTTTTAAATTAGTCAAATCGCAGTTGATAAATTTGTTTTCATGTTGGAATGCAATCAATACAAAACGAGGGCGTTCTCTATTCGCTGTCAGCTTAACATTCCACACATGATTAGTTGTCATATATAGTTGTAGATTTATATGACAATGCCAACTTCTAAATGCAATTGGTATAGAATTACCATTGTTTATTATTTTTATCATATTTAATTTACTTAAATCAGATAGTTGTACATGGGGAATTCTCCACGATATACTTGAAATTGTTAATTTAGCCTTTTCGGTAGAAACAGTTGAATATACAAGATTCTCATCATTTTTACGAAACGAAGTCAAACCTTTGATATGAAATGACTTTATCATTTGACATCAAACGCAATTCTCAAACGTTTTTCAATTGTTTGATTTAACTTTTAAATTCAAATTAATAATGATTCGAAAATAAACATTTGATATCAAATGTTTTATCAATTTGATGTCAAATGTTTTTCAAATGTTAAAATCAAATTAAAAATAAACTTGGCAATACTAAAGCGAAAAATAAATGTAAGCATTAAAAATGGCGATAAAAGTTACATATTTTTACTTTGTGGTTACATGTGTTTTACTATTAAAAATAAATTTTAATATAACGTGAACACACTGTTGCCAGAAAATTAATCTAAAAAGTCTGCAAAATTGGGCTAAAAAATCTCAAAAATCTGCAAAAAAAAAAATGTAAAAATCTGCAAAAAATCTGGGAAATTAAAATTCTTTATTTTGGGATTGATTTTTTTTTTCAAATTCATACAACAAACTAAAAGGTGTATTTAACATTTTGGTACATTAAAATAAAAATTTAGTATATACAAAAGAAAAACATTATATAAGTATACCTATAAACGATCAGGTATTTGATGGAAAACTATTTTTAAAAAGAAACGATTCAAATTCGATAACATCGTTTTCTGTATCTTTTAAAAATTATTTATAATACATTTTTCTCTTACATTCTTTGTATATTCTTGTTAGATCATTTTTTGAACAAAAAATAAAGACTTATTCAGAAATTAAATTAAAAATTGCTCGAAATTCATCACAACTTTTAAAAACGATTGTTTTAAAATCGATAAATTTTAATCACATACCTGAATATTTATAATTTTTTACATAAAACATAAAAATGTATATGGGCATTTCCAGCGAAAAGTCTACTTTTTGTAACGTAACGCCAGAAGTATTTTGAATTGTTTCTTAAAAAATTGTATATGTATAGTTTACTTTTTTATATTTTGGTGCAAAGCGCAACTAGCTCTACAAACAGTTACAAAAGGGATAACGATCGAACAACATGGTCCTAAAATACAACCTTATTTGCAATCTGGCGTAACATTAAAAAAAGTAGAATTTTCGCTGAAAATGCCCATATTTGCCCTAAAACGAGCAAAGATTTATAAATTTTATAGCTTGAAAAATAAATCTGTATGAGTCCAAAGTTTACTAAAAAAAGGTTTTACACAAAACGTCTTGCTCAATTCGCAGTCTTATTCAGTTTTGTAATGCAAGTTAAAATCCACTTCCGTTTTTTTAAAGTCACGCCGGCGCAGGTTTTTGCTTATATCTGCAAATCCTTAGCGTCGATTACTGTAATTTTTTTTCTGAAATTACTTTGTATATATAAAAACCTTTTTTCCAAATTTGTCTTCTTCATTTAATTTTTATACATTTTGTGTTACAAATATCACGACACGTCAAAATGGTAATGCCCATATCCAAAAACATTGTTCATATATCGTATTTAAAATAATTTATGCATTTATTTATTGTAAATTTCAAAAGTCACAATTAATTTAAAAAATCTACAATTTGACAGCAAAAATCTGCAAATCTCACTTTGCTATTTTGGCAACGAAAAAATCTGCAAAATGCAGATAAATCTGCACTTCTGGCAACAGTGCGTGAACAGTTTATTTCTTGTGAAAAATAAAAATTTTTGTGAGAAATTACAATGATTAAAAATACGAAAAAAAAGAAAAATAATAAAACGGGAAAGTGAAGAAAGTTTGTTGAACGATCGCGGTGCTACAATCCTCAAAATAAAAGGGACCCAAGTATTTTGTCTTTCCTAGAATTAGAAATAACTATTTCATCTTTTTGCTATGGTACCGAATGTTTATCTCAAAGTTTATTTAAATAAATAATAAATTTAAATTAAAAAAATTAAATAGTTTTATTTATATTCCACATTGTATTATAATCCACATTTGAAAAACATTTGAGAATTACGTTTGAAAGCAAGTTGAAAATAAAGGCATTTTTCAATTTGAAAATAATTTCCCCTTTTTGTTGAGAACGCTATGATTTTCAAATGATTTTCAAATCATTATCAAACGATTGTCGTTTGAGAAAACGTTTGATTTTAACTTATTTTCAATTTGAAATCAAACCTCCGTGGTTGTTGGGTAATTCATGTTTTGCATTCAATAATATTTTGTTCTAGTCTTCAGCGAATCCTAAAAACAATTTAAGTGGTACATAAAATATCCATTTACGAATTTCATCAAATAGATGTGCAACGAAATTATATTTTAATTTGAAGTTGGCTGCAGAAGAAACTAATTTTGTATTAAAATTTTATTGTATATCTTTAACAAATCCTTCTAAACATACAAGACTTGATTTTGTATTGTAATACGAATTTCATCATTATTATTGTAAGATTGTAAATATGGGGTATACGTATGGTATGCCTTTTTAATTATATTTTCATCGGACAAAGGTTTATCCAGAACATCTATTATTGAACTCATGCTTTCTTCAATTTTAAATTTAATGATTTTAGAAATTCTTTTATTTGATTGCGTTAAGTTTATATGTTTTAATGAACTCTTTGAATTTAATTTATTTTGCAATATTTTGTTAGAAGAAGAATGTGAGATTTTCTTTTTAGGCGTATTCTTCTTGTAAATTATCATTATTTTGTTGGTCTTAAATGTATTCGAATTGTAATTTCCTCTCCTCGGAAACTAAGTAAATCACCGTTTTGATCAACCACTCGAAGAGTATGGGAGCTTATCTCTCGACAGCAGGGTTGACAATTTAGCGCCTTTGGCGCTAGATTTAGCGCTTTTTAACTGTCAAAAAGGCGCATATTTTTCCCCTAGCGCTTTTTTTTAAGGAGCGCTAAATTAGCGATTTTATAGATACCCAACATTTTTGTACTTTTATTTGAATACATTAAAATCAAGACACATTAATCCAAAATTTGTTTCCTTTTTCAAATACTTTTGATATATATGGCAAATTCATGCAAAGAATGTACTTGGGAGTTATTCATGTATGTGTTGACAGCTATATTACTCTCAATTCGTAAAATATTTAAAAAAAATATTAACTGGAAGATCTGAGTTATAGTCTTTATTAGGTAATAAAATATTTTCTTTAAATCCTAAAAGCTTGCCAATTGTATTTTCCTTATTAAAGTATATTGGATCATTAGAGCTTTTAACTTTAACTTGCATCGTACTATTATTAGCTTCAATATTAATTTAATTTTGAGGGCTGTATCGTTGATATTCTTCTTTAATATAACACTAAAATACAAGGAAAAGTATCCGAAATAATTTTAACTAATTTTTGGTTCTCTGTCCATACAAAATACGAATTGATAAGTAAAATTTATTTATTAGTTTTAGTTTTTACGCTCCCTGATATCTTTCGAATTTGTCGAAAGTTCCCACATTTAACTTCATAGTGTTGATATTTACTTAATTAGTTCAAATATCCAAAATATTGCGTTTTAGTGATATGTTCTCTATAATTAAGCGATAAAAGTGTTTAAAGTGTTAATAATCCCGACAATTTTTGTTATATTTGCGGTGAGGTTATATTTAGTAAACAAATGTGTTGTATATCGCCTATATTAAAAAAGCCTATTATTACTACTTTAACGAAAACATCAAACACCAAGATAAAAGCTGGGTTCCACATTTCTGCTGCAATCCATGTGCTACAGGTTTGAGAAATTGGCTGAATGGCAAAAAAACATCATTTCGTTTTGCAGTGCCAATGCAGTGGCGAGAATCGACGAATGACGAAAATTATTGTTATTTCTGTGTGGCCTCATCGTCAGTCATTGCAGCCTGGTAAAACATGTTCAAAATAACCCTTTAGTTAACCGACAAAAAGTGGTACTTCCACCACTGCACATAAAACTAGGGCTTATGAAAAATTTCGTAAAAGCAATGAACAAAAATGGAACTGCTTTTCAATACCTTCGCCAGAAATTTCCAAGATTTTGTGAGGCTAAGATTAAAGAGGGTGAATTCGTTGGTCCCCAAAAAAAAATTTTTTTTAAGATAAACACTTCGACTCTATTTTAGAAGGTAAAGAAAAAAAAGCCTGGGACAATTTTCGCCTTGTGACAAAAAACTTATTGGGAAATAAGAGGAGTGACAACTACGCGCAACTTATTGAAAATATGTTATTATCTTACCAAGAACTGGGTTGTAACATTTCCCTGAAAATCCACTTTTTACAATCTCATTTGGACATTTTCCGGATAACTATGGGGATTTTAGCGATTATTTTTTCAAAAAACTTGAAAAATTTTTTCTAAGAAATGTTAACTAATTTTAAAATATAATTGATATTTTTGTATGCAGTGTGTTAACATAAATAAAAAAATCTACTAACCCTAAAAAATACTTTTTGAAAATCAAAATTTGTATACTAGTGTAATCAACTATATCGTTCAGTTCATAAGAACCAATTGGAATTTCAATTACTTGTTCTCCAATATGAAACATATTATTATATACATCTACATTTGGAATACTATTGTATGAATGAAAATCTGTAAGTGCACATTCATATTTTCCATCCAACTTAATTGGAGGAAAATAGTTAGCCGTCAACTCAGCTGAATTAGAGCTTAAAGTTAGAGTTATTGACATTTCGGCTGTTAGTTTGTAAATAAAGTAAAAAAAACATAATATTCCTTATTTAAAACAATTTATTTACATATATTTTTTGTACTTTTCTTATTTAATAATAACAATACATTAACTCTTACATTCTATTATTATATCTACTCTTACAATCTATAATATATCATTTCTATTAATCCAAGAATTATGTTGATTAGAAAATCCCAACCATTTTACATATGCCATGTCTTCTTTAGTTTTAAGAATTTTTTCTACAAGGTATGTATCAGGAAATCGAGTTTTTGTAAGTTCATCATCATAGAAACCACCTTTAATTGGATTTCCTTGATAGTCTTCTAATATGTATGTTGCGGGATAAGTATTTTTTACTGCTTGAATTTAAAAATTTCCGTAGTCCAATTGGGAGTGTAACCTTTTTCAAAAATGTGTTTATATTTGCTTATGCGTACATATTCTCCGGCATTTAATTTTGAAGTTTTGTATATTTTTAAATGATTATAGACTGTTTTCAATAATTTCATTTCGTTTTTAGATTTAACGTCAATTGGTGCCATTTTAATGGTGCGATGAACTTTTCTATTATATTTTTTAATTAGATCTTTATAAATATCAAGCCAATAATATGAACCATTAAAACTAAATTCTTTCCACATCATTCCATTTAGAGTTCGATTAAATCGTTCTATTATTGAGGCTTTCATTATACTAAATGTTGAGAAATGATTGATATTGTGGTTGTCCATGAGGGTTTTAAATTGTTTATCGAAAAATTCTTTACCATCATCAGTCTGCAAGTTTTTGGGAACTCGACCTAATTTTAAAATACTTTCCATTGCTTGAAATACTTCAGTTGCTGTTTTTGTTTTAAGTGCAACACCCCATGCAAACTTTGAAAAAGTATCAATGATAGTTAACAAATATAGGTATTTTTTATTATATGTAGAATAGTTTCCCATTTCAACTAAATCAGCTTGCCAGATATCATCTATGCCTTTCATCACTATTCTTCGCCGTATGAAATTTTTTCGGGCTGGTTTATGAAGTTCATTTACTAAGTCTCGTTTTGTTGAATGCATTATTATTAAGTCTTCTTTACTTAAGGGACTATTGTAATCTCATGTTCTTTATTTTTAATATCAAGCCTGTTATATACATAGTTTCTGATTTAAAATTTTGATTCTTCTTTCAAAATCTTTTTGAATTTTCTCTATTATTTGAGAAATTTCATTAATATTCTTGTTTAATTGATCCATTATCTCCTTCTGTGTTTTTGTAATTTGAGATTGTAAAAACATTTTATTGACACCATCAGTTTCTTCCAAAGCAATCGACATATCGCTGGCTTAACATCTAAAGGCTCTAAGTCCACTTTTTTAAGAAATTGAGATTTTAATGCAGTAATGTGCAATAAGTAAAAATACATTGTTTACAAAGAAAAAATTACAGTTATCTCATTTTTTGTTGTTGTTTTGTAGTGATGAGCAAAAGCTCTAAGTCCCAATTAAAAGTACAGTTTACCAATTTCTCTCAAATTGTTTCATCACATGTATTTTGATTGTTCTTTGTCTCTCCTGTAAAATTTTCAAATATGGACTTAGAGCCTTTACATGTTAAGCCAGCGATGTGTTTGATTCTTTTGTTTTGAACGTTAATGTTGTTATCTGTATCCATAAAGAACCCAAGCAATTTAGGTGAATTTTTCATAGATCTTACGCCACTTGTATCGTTAATATAGTGACCAAATTTATCAACAGACATTGCTTTGTGTTAATTTAATAGTTACTCAATAATTTTTGCTTCATATAATTCTTCAATAATAGATACAATTTCGTTATTATGATAGCTGTGACCTGCAGCTTGTGATGCGAGCAGGAGTCTGAGTCGATCTATCAAATCACTTGGATCATCCCAGTATATATAGTTTGGTTTATTTGAATTGAAATCCATTAACCCACTTCCCATGCAATTTTCTTTTGTTGTTGATGTATCATATGCAGTGGGTGATTGCAGTGTTGTGGTAGATGGATTCTTAGGTTTAATCAATTATCTAATAATATTTCTATGCTCTTCTGTCCCTTATATTACCATCTGTGCTACAACCCCTTTTATAGGCATTGGTATTAATTAATATCTTTTTATAAATATCTAACTCGGATTTATCATAGTTTTTTGGTATTTTTTTGAACATTAATGAAAATAAACTTGGAGTGAGAGCCCATATTTGATTTCCAACTTGAATCCTATCTTCATTAAATTTGATGTTGCTATCACTAAATTTCCATTCATTGTTTGAATCTTTATGTAATCCATATAGTGTGTATAATTCATGCCTTTTTTTCTAGATATAACAAATCATTAAAATTTATAAGACTATTTAAATTTTCTGTTTCTGGTTGAGAATAAAAATCATCATCATCGTCATCATAATCTTCAGAGTTACTTGCAGAAGTAGCTAATATATTTTTTTCTGGTTTTGTAATTGGAATATAAGAATCTCTTTTAAATTGTTTTTGTTTTGCTTCATTTTTAATATTAGTTTTTTCAATTTTAGAATTTACTTTGGTATTTTTCGAACTATTAATGAAATTTTTCAAGGGTTCTGTTATGGGTTTAAATGTATCTTTAAGTTGTTCACGAGTATCAGCTTCACCAATTTTTATACTGCGAAATTTCTTCTTTAAAACATTTCTTGTTTTTATCAGCTCTTTTAATACTTTTTCATTCATTTTTAATCAGTTAGTTTAAAACGAGTTTCGTTGTAATATCTTTTAAGGGCGATGATGTACTAATACTTGTATGTAATTTATTCTATTATTTATAATGTTATGAAATAATCAAACCGCTTTCTATATCTTCCATTATTCAATTCATCATCTTTACTTATAACCAAAAATCCATATTTAACTTTCCAACATTCTCCGCAAATTTCATGAAACTTTTCATAACTCATATCGCTACCAACATGATTAGCATATATACATATGTTTCATATTCATTCCATCTTGCTTAAACATAATAATCATATTAGCGTTATCTCTAATTAAATGTTTAGGAATTCTTGTAAATGTTTGACATAAGTAGAATGAGTTAATACATTAATAAACTCACTTCCTTTCGAACTACATCTTCCTGGTTATCAATATTGCGGTCCTGGAACGAAATTACAAAAACGTTTAGCACGAGGTGATAAAGGAATAAATCTTTTAGACGCTGCATGTAAAGAACACGATATTTCTTATTCAAAAAGTAAAGATATAAATATTAGACATCAAGCTGATAAAATTCTTGAGAACAGAGCTTGGGAACGAGTACTTTCAACAGATAGCAGTCTACCGGAGAAATCGTTTGCGTATTTGGTTACCAACACAATGAAAGCAAAAACGAAATTAGGTATGGGGATGGCTATGCAAAAGAATAATAGACATTCAAAATTTAATAAGGTATTTGGAAAAAAACTATTCAATTCAACGATCAAAATGACAACAAAAATTTAAAAAAAAACGAAAAACCAACAGATCTTAACGCTGCTATCAAGATCGCACGTAAAGTCATCAACAAATCCTTTAAGGGGAAAAAATCTGAAATCATAATTCCACGTGTAATACATGTTCCAAAAATTGGAGGTGTTTTACCACTTATACCAATATTAACTGCTTTAGGTGTAATTGGCACCCTATCGAGTGGAGGTGCTAACATAGCAAACGCAGTTAATGCAGCAAAGAACGCTAAACTTCAACTTGATGAAGCGACTAGACACAATAAGAGTATGGAAGCCATAGCAATGGGTAAAGGACTTTATCTGAAACCATATAAGAAAGGATATGGATTAACTTATAAAGAAAAAGCAAAAAACTTCTAAGCAAGCTACCCAGAAGGCCATTGACTGATATTGATATACGAAAATTCTCAAAAAATATACCACACTTTAGAGGAATTTTTATGTTAGACTCAATACCAAAACATCCCAGAAATATTGAATGTGGAGTAATCAATTTGGATTCTACAATCGGCGATGGTACACATTGGGTAGCTTACTACAAAAACAATAAACAAATAAAATACTATGATAGTTTTCGAAATTTACAGCCACCATTGGAACTAGTGGAATACCTAGGAGGAAATATAAAATATAAATACAATCAGCATCAAAATTATGATTCATTTAATTGTGGACATTTATGTCTTAAATTTTTGTATAAAATAACTGAAAAAGAAATAAATAAATAAAACAATTGAAACTATCTTGAAAAAGAAAACCAATATTTGTTATTTAATTATTTTATTGTTAATGTAATTATTAAATTGATATGCATATTATTATTTTATTATTAAAATAAAATTTAAAAACTGTTAAAGTTTGCATATATGGGGTATCTAGAATTAAACACAAAAGTATCTCCCTGCTCGAATGGTTTCAATCGCAAGTTTTTCTCTCCTTCCCTGGATATAAGATACGTTCCAGATGATAAATTCTTCAAATCTTTGTCAGTTAGCGTATTGTAGCGATATGGCAAAAATAATACATGATCATCCAGCTCAATTTTTATTGGGTTTCCATACTTCGTTTTCACTCTACTTGCACTTATAATGATGTATTTAGATGACATCACAAGATCCTTAATGTGAATTAAGGTTTTGCTGTAACTCAGAGTGTTAAATTTATTGATTAAGTTTTTCGAGGCTTCCATTTTCCACAACCGATTACTTGAGTTTCTATTTTTCAATATTGATGTTTTTTATTAATCAAGAAAAAGGCAATAAGTATATAATAATGCGAATGAAAGAGATAAGGATATACATTTCTTCCCTTCGCTCTATGTCAGTATTAAAAAACCTGATATTTAGGAAACAATGCAATTTAAAAAATGAATATAAAAATGATTCGCTATTCAACATGAAGGAGAAATTGGTATAAATAAATATGAAATGACATTAGCACACAAAGAAAAATCAAAACAAATTATCAATAGCATTGTCAAAATAAAAATAGTCGAGTAAAAAGCAGGTATCATTTAAAATACGACATTTCACTTAATAAATGGATTAAAAGAGAAAACTATATTTTACATTATTGATATGCTATAAAATAATAACAAAAAATTCTTCTGATATATCACACATACATTCAAAAATTTAAGACAAGAATCATTAACAAGTGGGACACCAAGCAAAAACAATTAAAACAAGTAAGAGTGCTATATTCGGCTATGCCGAATCTAAAATACCCTTCACCATGGTGAGATAAGAACAAGAAGTTTTTAAAAAGAATACCTATGACAAAATCAAAAAATGTATGTATATAACTAAGTCCGTTTCCTCTTTTGACAAAGTTGATGTTTGAAATTCGTTATAGGTATAAGTTTTAATTATATTTAATCTTAAAATCGTGTATAAAAAAATTTAATAAAAATAAAAAAAAAATTTATTTTGGAGACTTGAACTCGCAATCTTACGAACCCTAAGTGCCGGTTCACACACGTCAAGTTTGAGTCGTCAAGTCTTGAGCTTTTAGGAGAGAAGGGAAACGAGAATGCCATATCTTTTCCCCTCTCTCCTAAAAACTCAACACTTGACGAGTTAAACTTGACGTGTGTGAACCGGCACTATGCGAGAACTTAGACAACTCAGCTACGAACGGTTTTATTGAAGAAGCGTTAAATTAAAATATATTGAGAGAATTTTATGAACATACATACATGTGTATGCGTAAAAAACACATTAAAATCCACCACTTGTGGTAAAGATTATAAAAAAAACAACAAAAAAACCGCAACCAAGAGAAATGCAAGAAGAGATCAACGTAGCAACAGGTTATTAGACGAAACACAATAACAACAATTACTACAGCAATGCCTAGAAGCATGATCGAAAAATTTTTGTTTGATTTTCATGGATGCATTTTTGATGAGCATTTACTTCAGATTACTGAAATCAAAAGAATGCTAGATGACTATGAAAATATGGAGCTCATTGAATCTATTTACGGAAAGCATTTTAAAAACTGTCCTTTTCTATGCCGAATTTGCGATCGTTCAAATACATGTGAATGTACTGAATTTAAGTTAAAGAAGGATAATGTAATGCATTTAATAAAAAAATATTATACATTTTTTATTACCAAAATAAATACTTAAAGCGAAATTTAAAAATTATTCTTTTCTTTATAAAAATAATTATTATACTCATTCTTATACATATTTTATAATTAGTAAAATACTCCAATCACATTTTCATATCTTTTATAAAAAAATAAAAAATATACATATAGCTAAACAAAACACATTTTAAGATGATCTAAGCAAAAATATGCATTCTAATTGGAATTATATTCAAGAAAATAGAGTCTCTCAAGCAATTTAGTTAAAATGATTCAATAATAGAAAAAATAAATACACATTTTCAATAAAAGATACTTACAACATTCTTTCTCCTTGTATTCTTAATACAACCACCATTTCAGCTTCAGAATAAATACATTTCAACCATCCTGATCTTTAAACCTAAACATCACATTATAACATTTCCACTTGCAAATTTTACCTAACTATTCAATAAAAGGAAATTGCTCCATCATAATTACATTAGCACAACCTCCAATCCTTTTTAAGTACAATACATTTCAACCATTTTCATCTTCAAACATAAAACATCACTTTACAACATTTGCACCTACATGTTTTACCTACCTATTCAACCCTTAAAATAATGCACAATATTCAATAAAAAAAATTCTCTATTCTATTATCCTTAGCACAACCACCAATCCTTATTTAGTGCGTACATTTCAACCATCTTGATCTATAAAGTAATGCAGGTGTTAGCATCACTTTCTCACCTTTTCTTGCCTAAACATTTTACCTACCAATTCAAGCCCTGAAAATAAAACACATTCATTCCAGTGTTGCCACTTTGTAGGTAATTACCCCAATTTGGTATCATTTTTACTGTCGTGGGTAGAGCGTGGGTAATTTCTCTTAGGTGTAATTCAGGTGTTATTTGAAATTCTTAATTCAGATACCCAAAAAAAATCAAGATTCGATTTCAAAGATAACATTTATTTTTTTTTTAAATATTGTTGATAAAAACTGCACAATCTTCTGAACCAAACTCTCGGTGTCTTTTTAAGAAAAGGCTTCAGACTTCCAAAAGTTTGGTTATAAATGTCGCAAGATAGACTCTTAGATTTGGATAAATATGTCTATCATAATAATTTAGAACCTGATGTTTATTGAAAAAAGCTATTCAAACTAAAAACTAGCCTGTGGGAAGAAAGGTTTCCAATATTCCAACATATAATTAATTGAACGTTCAAATGCTTTAGTTTAAAGAATATTTATCACCCTACACAGTTGTAAAACTGAATTAAGCACGCATTTTGTTTACTTACTAAGGTATAAGGGGCATATTGTTAAGACCATGAAACTTGAAATGGTACCCAACATACAAAAATGAATTGTCCTCGCAGATTATTACTCAGCATTACCATTCGAAACTTATTTAAAACAAATAGGCACCGCGCCTGTCCTTAACGAAACGCATTGCAGACGTCCAATTTTGTTCCTCTTTTTCGAGCCTTGCTCGAGACCTCCAACACGTCAATTGTTGGTAGTTTATCAGCATAAACGAGTGACTTCACTGCCCTTCGGAGGCGGAGGAGACATATCGCACGGCCTTGAAGTCTTATTGAGAGTTTATTTTCTCTAAATCGCCTTTGTTTGTGAAAAAATAAATTGCTTCATTTAAAACATGAAGTCGCTTATATGCTGTAAAAATCGATGAAAATGGCTGATGGCAATGAGCATTTTGAACCTTTCCTAGATATAAGTTAATGCATAACACATTACAAATGCAACACATGAGCCGCAACGTCAGCACTAGCATTCCAGAGGTGTCTTATAACGAGAACAAGGGAATCGCAATATTCCCATTCAACAGGCGCGTGGACTACGTAAACACTTTTGGTTTAGGCTGGCACTTGATAAGTTATGTGTTAATATTTTACTTTTAGTTTGGTTTTGAGAACAAATAAAGTAAGCCGTGTTGTGAAAAACAACACGCAACCTTTTTTAAAAAGTAAATATAACTTTATTTTTATTAATTTATATGCAACCAAATGTGGAAGTTAAACTCATTATTTTAGGAGTTTTATTTAAGTTTTATTTATTATTTTAGATCTTTCATGTTATATATGTTAATTTATTTTAAATTACAATAAGAATTTTTGCAGCTTGACTTCTTCTTTCACCGAGTTTATTGTGTTTTTGCTTCTTTGTAAATGTCTTTTTATTAAATAATATTTAAATTTTATATCAGGTGTAATTTCATTTAAATCGGGTAATTTTGCTTCATCTCAAGTGTAATTTTGAATTATGTTGGTGGTAACACTGATTCATTCTTAAATTCATATATACCACGCTCTCACGCTCTCAATTGGAAAAACTCTCACGATCTCACCAATTCTACTTTTCCAATTGGAAATACCCATATACATTACTGATTCCCTGTCTTCATTTTGTCAGCATCCCAACTAGAAAAATAGGCATCCAATTACTACTACAGGATTCTCACGCACTTTGGCAAGATCCCCATTACCTATCTACTTTTTACCATAATAAAATGTGGCAATTTGTTGTCACATATAAAATTCGTTGTTGTTAAAGATATTTTAAAGATTTTTATGAATCCTAACGTACCTTTGGATGTTTATGAAACACAATGGAAAAAACTACAGTTTGTTAATTGGAAAGAGTATTTAAATGATGATATTCCATCAAATTTAAATCAGTTTTGGTCAAAATACTAAAGCTACAAGGATACGTTAGGTATATACCCATTTTAAGGAACTTGCTTTGGCTGTTGTATATATGCATGCTGGTAATTACAACAAGTAATGCCTATGTTGAAACAAAGAACTCCACTAAAACTCACATTCGAAGTAGAATGCAATTAGAACTTCTTGAATCGTAATACCCTCAACAATGTATTCAAAAGGAAAGACAAAAAAGGAATATTGCCGGTGAAGCGTTTAAAATATATTATATAACTGCAATTAAATACAAATGTTTATCCAATCTTTGTTTTCCAGCAGGAGAGTTTAATCAATAGGAAACAAGAATGTAATACATATCTTGATTAATATTTGTTTTTAGAACTGTTTTAGTAAACAGTGAACCTTTTTTGTTTCTAAATAAAAATTGAACAAAATATAAGTAAATCATGGCGACTTTTCTTGAATTTTTGGCGTATTTTAGCAATACGGAAGAAATTTATTTTTTTAGGCCTTAAAAAATTATTTTAAATATTTTAAAAAATATGCATTTTATTGTCAAAAACTACAAATTAAGTTTTTGGCGATCTTGGCGACTTTTGACTTTAAAATTGGCGAAAATGGTAAAAATCTATCTGACAACCCTGGTTGTGAGGTGTATGGAACAAAGGATTTCGTTGCAGTGGCATTTCACGTATTTTCTGAGCAGTATTGTGTGAATTTCAGTCCGGGTAAAACGGAAAAATTCAAGTGGAGCTTTATTAGTAAGCAGGTTTGGGAGTAAAAATATGAATACAACTGAGTGCTGGTTGCCAGAAACCTAAATTCAAATAACTAGACAATGTAAAGTATTTACCTGGATTATGAAAAAATTACTGGACAACCTAAAACTACACTTATTGTTCAAAAAAGTTAAATTTTATTTAATATTTTTTTTACAAAAAAAGAAAACATAAAAAACAAGGCACCGTTCAAGGCGAATTCATACAAGGTGGTCTTATTTTGAAAACGTTTACAACACTGTACAATATTTTAACGTTGTGTCAAAAATAATACAACAAATTGAACAAATATTTCGTTTCTTTTTAATTTTTAATTGTTTGTTTTGAAATGCAATAATTTAAAAAAATTTTAAATTTCATAATTTTAAGCGAAAATTATAGAATTTAATAAATATTCCCCAGAATCACATGAACGGTATATCATTTTGGCACAAGGTTAGTAATCAACTGTTGCTTAAGTAGCAAGAGAAGGTCACCTGGTGTAAATTTGCCTTGGCACCGTTAGAATTAAAATTCAGTCTTGCGTCATATTACACATATTCACCTAAATCTAAAGAGCCATATGCAAAAAAAAAATTTTATATCAACTTTTTGATTGGTATTAAAAGTTAAGGCCTTTTGGTTTTTAGGCGAGGATACATAAAAAGGATAACTACGCAGCCAGCAAAATAGTCCGACGTCTCCCAGATATCTGAGAGAAACGGCGATAACAAAGTCGGAATCGTATAAGAATTTTGTCAGATTTCTGACCCAAAAACGTATGAAGTGGTTGACAGGAGTTCTGACAGACATGCCGTGGGAAATTCGGTTTTTTTGCCGACATACTGATATCTGACATGGAAAATTTTGATGAGCTGGTCGAGATTCTTATTGCCAATCCCACGATATCACACGTTAACTTTCGCATAGAAAATAACATTTAAAACAAAAACTTATTTCAGAAATTGTTTTTAACTGATAGCTGAAAGAATTAATTTTATTTCAAAATATATACATACATATGTACATAATTATAAATTTTAATCTTTTTATCTTGAAACAATAACATAAAATTAAAATTATTTTTAACCTAATAACATTTGTCATTACTTTCACAAAAAAAAAACAAAAAATAATAAGTCTCGTTAGACAAGTCTGTAAGAATTCCATCGGAATTCTATTAGACATATCTGTACATCGAAATCGATCAGAAATCGCCCAGACAGTAAATATAGTGAATGTCTGAAAGAAATCTGAACGAAGTCTCTGAGATTGAAGTCAGACATTTGCAAGAAATGTTTAATTCAGACAACGTCGGAGTATTTTGATGGATGTGTATTTATTTTGTTACATAATTATAGGTACATATTTTGTTTTGTTATTTACAAAATTAACTAACTCTTTTTTTAGTTGTAAGCAAAAATTTTAAAAACTTTCTTAACATGTAATTCGTACACAGAAAGAAAAACGGAGATTACTTTAAGTGCGAGTCGTACTCAAGTACGAATAACACTAAAACGTACTCAGAACAATCCTAAATTGGATTACTTTCGAAAATTAAATCCGGAATTTCTTGAAATAAGTATAAAATTCTTAAATCAAGTAAAAAAAAAGATTACACTTTTTACCCTTGTTTTAATTTTCTATACACATTGAAAAAACGTCTGGCCAGACTCAGTAAATTTGAGCTCTTGCTTCTCATTTAGTTTATATTTTTGTACATAAGATTTCTGCATTAAAAACCATATTTTTTCAATTCATTTATCATTTATTTATATCGGGGACGATGTTGGTGTTTTATGATTCTGTAAGGTGTAATACGGGTAAGTAAATCAATCAAAATAACTTTTACTTTCTAATTTCTTTTTTGGTTTTTTCCAAGCACGAATTCTGGACAAAATCACCTTTATAATACTTGAATCAAGCGCATTTCGAGATTGATTCAATCTTAGTTTTACTTATATCAATGTCATTTTCGGATTATTTCAAGTACGATAATTTAAGAATTTTTTTCTGATTGAAAATCCGTACTTGAATCAATCTGTCTGTACTTGATTCAAGAAAATCCGTACTCAGATTAATTTGAGTACGGATGGATTGATTTTTCTTTTGAGTGTTAAAATTACCGAACAAAAATTATAGATTATTTATAATATGGTAAAGTACTTTCACAAAAAAATTTTTAATTGGTACGAAGAAAAAACAATCGAGATAACTTTATATGTGACCTTCTCCGAGTAAAGGGACCTAGTGTGTCAAAAAACGAGGTTGGGCTTAAGAGTGGATTGTGGTACCTAACAGGGTGTAGGATAAGATGAAATTAGTTTTTTTTTCAAAACTTCATACAATGCAGATTGTATAAATAACACCTGGAGAATAAATAATTTAGAAATTAACAACAAAACGAAGAACCAGAATTTTATTAATTAAATCAGTAATCAATTATTTAAACGCAAAGAGCACATCATCGAGATTAGCCAGGAACCCGTAGATGATGCTATATTCGCATTACGGAAAATATTGAACGTTCAGAGCAAACTGTTAAAGAACAGGAGCATCTACCAGAAAGCGTTCTTCTCAGATCAGAATGGCTCGTACGTTACTACGGCGCATTTTAATAAAAATTTACTGTTACTCCCATATACGGTTATGGTTAAGTTAACTTCCAACACCATGGTTGGCTCACCATGTTTATAGATTTTGTACGTTATTTCTATCGAATTTAAAAAAAAATAGTCGCATCTTATCAATTCATAAAAAATATTTTTATATATAAAAGATTTATTAAACAAGTTTTAATAGAAAATTCGAAATTTTTTATGAAATTTATAAGTTAGAGCTGCTAACAGGACAAGGCCAAAAAAACTGTCAGCGTTTGTATAATCTTCATTAGTTTTACCTTTTTAACGGTAAAAAGAGCGTTTGTTTAATTCCATGGAGTAAATAAAAAGCATAGTCATAACCAGCGTTGCCATTTTGGTCGTTTTTAACCAAAATTGGATACTTTTTTCCAATGTGTACTAGAGTACATTTTTAATTTTGGTTACTTTTAGCAACACAAAAAAAAATACAAACTTACCCGCTCCGTTTTTTTTAACATTAAAAATTAAAAATTGTGTATGGTGTTGAATTTTCCAAGGTTTGATTGAAAATATGAAACTCTGCAATAATTATGGAATTTAAAAAGGGATATATTTATAACATAATAGAAATTTAAAGCAAAGAGGGTTTGAAAAACTTTTAGAAAAATTAAAAAAAATTGAGCCGGATGAAACAATTTAAGTAGTAGTAAAGAAAAAAATAAATACATTGCGTTGTAGTCCGCTAATAAGCAATAATAGCTAAAGTCGAGTTAGTAGAAATTTTGCTTATTTCTTTTAATTCCTACTAATCGTTAAAAATTTAATAATCACAAAGTTGTTGCACTTGGATACAGGAAGACTTAAGGCCGCTTTAGCCGACCGTAAATGTAATGAGATGCAGTGGAACGTACCGTAACGAAGGGGTGGGCAAATTGAAAAAAGTATCGATTTATATCGAATCGATATTTTTTAAGAGTATCGATATATCGAACGTACTTTGCTGACATACATATTTATGAACAAACATATTATATGTAATTACATTGTTACTTTTTATTGTTTCATTTTATTTCAAAAAATTATTAAAAACAAAAAATTCATTCAAAACAAAAAATTCTATTATAACAAAAATAAAACAGAATAATACAAAAAAATCATATAAAATCCAAAAAAAAGTATATTACGAAAAATGTAAATTGAAGTAAATAAGTCATGGAAATATTCCTTAAAATTGGAATAGCACCCCAAAAGTACCAACTTAAACTAGAAATGTTTAATGACGACTGACTTTAAAAAATATCGAATTCGATAGTCGTATTTCAATATCGATAAATTGATATATATTGGTATCGGCGATATATATCGATTTTTTTTTTAATATCGATATTTTGATATATCGATATTTTTTGCCCATTCCTACTCTGAAACTAGATTTCCAAACATGCTGTTCATACGATTCGTACTTGTTTCATTTTGACATTTTTTTGTTGTTAGTATGATTCTCATTAAAATACCTATATAAAAAAAAGTATGTAAATAAAACTTAAAAATATATTATTTAATACTTTTATTAATATTATTTGGGGTATTCACAAGGTGTGCTATCATGTTATATTGTCATAATGTTCTAACATTTTAGAATGGTTTAAAAAAATTGTTGTTGCTTTGTAAACAAAAAGTGTCTTAAATTAATAGAACTTTGCTTGGTATGTTTATTGTGCTGTCGTAAATAATCAGAAGAGACCTGCGCTGAGCGGCTGAGCCGAACCGCATTAGTTTTTGTAGCCGTCGCCGTTGATGGTATAGTTTTATCCGGCTAACGTCCGAATTAAACCTGCGGCTAGCAATTTTTGCAACAAAATACTTGCGGCGTCAGATCGTTAGATCGGCTTAGGACTCTGATGTTTAGTTAACAAACAAAATACAATTTATTTGTGGTTTGCGTCTGAAACATGGAAAATAGTCAGGAAAGATCTAATTTAATTTATTAATGCATGGATTAGAATTGAAAAATAATTTTTTTTTGTAAATTTTTTTTTTATATTTATATTAGTTTTTAATCAGCTAACTTATATTCAAAATAGCACACTAAATTATGAGGGGTTGTTCACAACAGTCGTATATTTTCATGTTATTATTTTAAGACTTATGACTTTATGCCACCAATTATGTAATTATTATCACTTTATTTTATTAAATATCAATTTTTATTTTGTTTTTTTCTTTGTTTCGATTGTTTTTGAGAGCTAGTTCAGATAAACTAACGATAACTGTTATTAAAATTGGAAATGATAGTACATTTTTCCTGTTTCGCAGCCTGTTTCAAAATGAAACGACCTGTTTCGCTCTCAAAATTGTGTTTGGAGAAACAATCAATCAATCATGTTTGGGGCGCGAAACAGGAATAAGAGAGCGAAACACGAATATTGCTGTCCGTGTGAACATGCTATAAGAATGTGTCAGCTGGTTTTTAAAAACATTAACAAAAACGCATTAGGATTTGTGCTGGGAAACTATCGATAGTACAATCGATAGTCATATGGCCATTTTCTTAATTTACCGACAAACTGCCTGTTACTTAATGTCAAAATAAATTTATTAGACCAATAAACTGTCCGTTAACTATTTTGGGTTTCTCAATATACCGAAAAAAAACATTGTTTTCAGTTGGCAACACCTCTCAAAATACATGTAAAATTTGGGAGTCAGCTGATGGAATTTATCTGTACGGCAAATAAAAGGATAATAAATAATTGGCAGATGAGTGCTGGTTAGCTTTGCGACAGAATAGAAGCAAATCAGACATTGAGAAAACCAAATTTCTTTAATGTGCAATTTTTCGTTGGGAAAAAAGATAATCGCGTAATGAGAAAACGGCCAATAAAATATCAAAAATATAGATATCGTGTAACAACGTATTAAAATAAAATAAGTGGAAGATAAACAATAAATTTATATTGCTTTTTTTTAATTTTAACAGCATATTCTCATGTTTTTAAGCGCCTTTTTTAAGAGCATAAACGGGTTTTTAGTGATTTTTTTGGTTGAACTTCTTATAACTAAACTAATTAAACAGCCCCAAATTTATAACATTAACAAAATAAATACGAAAAAAGCGAATATGGATCCAAATCAACGATTGAACATATGCACATATATGATATATTATTATGTAGTAATTTTGATTGATATATTCAGTCAACCTTTTGCGATATAAATTATAAGTAGAGTTTTTTTCCCGGACTTTTTCGATTGCCGGGAAAGCGGGAAATTTTTTTTAATTTTCAGGGATCCCGCTCCATATAAATAATACCAAGGCCCATTGAAAAGGTCTGCGCAAGAAGCCTGATGATCATTGTTTATGTTCTTTTTAGTTGTCAAAAGTTGTTTACATTTTGCTTACATGTGCATGTATACGTTTGTTTACGTTTATAGTATGCCCCTGCAAATAATAGGACCAGTCCAAACACGCCTGTAAGGAGTAGTCCACAAGGGACTAGGACTAGTCCAAAAGTAACCCAAACGTATGGAAAAAACATGGTCTATTTAACATTACGATGTCCTAGGGCAGGACCATATAACCCATCTTTGGACAACAAAGGAGTAGTTTTAAAACTACTCCATTGTATACACAAGAGGGTTAGTTTTAACTTCGTTTAAAAACGAAAATATGTCGTTAAAAAACGAAGACATGTCGTCTCACTACAAACACTTTTTAACAATGACATGGTCCATGCTTGCATTACATCGGACCAGTCCAATATTATTTGTAGGGGCCACACATACACCTTTTTCCCCTTTGCATTGTATATGTGGTAGTATATGTTTGACAACTACAGTGTTTCCAAAACTTGGAGACCAAAAATGGCTAAATTTACGGGAAAAAATGGCTTAAAAATGGGCTAAAAAATGGCTAAAAGCTTTTTTAAATAAAACCACATTAATATTCAATAACACAACAGAAATAATTCATTTAAAGTTGCTTACGATGAAATTGTTAGTTTAGATCAATTTCTAAAATAAGAATAAACGTTATTTAATATTCTGAAAGATATTTACAAAATAAAATCATCGATAAATTTTATGCCGTTATTGTTCATCTCATAAAAATCAGTCGTGCGTATTAGTTTTAATTAATTTGAAGATAAATAAAAATCACGACAACATTTACCCAACCTTTTGATTCCAGATCTACAATAAAAAACAAGTAAGAAAATATAGTCGGTCAACCCCGACTGTATGATACCCTACACCTAATTTGAACCTGTGTACCAAATTTTATTAAATGATCTGCAAATTTGCGATATGTACTTTACGCACAATGTTTACATGGACGGCCAGCCAGCCGGACAAACATCGTTAATTCGACTCAGAAAGTGGTTCTGAGTCAATCGGTTTACGAAAAGGTGGGCTTAGGACCAATATTTTAAGGTGTTACAAACATCAGCACAAACGCATAGTACCCTCTCCACTAGGGTAGCCAGATTTTAAATTCGGAAAAACAGTACATTGAACACACAAAAACAGTACATTCAAGAAAAAAACAGTACTTTTTTTTGTTGTTGCGAAAACACAACTATTATTTAAATTATTATATATTTACAACTTTTGATCTAATATGCAACAATTATATAACGAAAAACACTTAAAATGTGTACCGTCAAAGGAATAATTTCCGTTTTATTGCATTTTAAACGTATGCGAAATTATTCCATTTGCGTTTGAAAAAAACACTAAAACGAAGCATATGGCCTAAATGTTTTTTTCTTTAATTTGAAGACAGGAAAACCATAACATTCCTGTAAGCCATATAAGAAAGGAGAAAAGCCTAACTTAACTTAAAACAATTAACTCGTTGATTGTGTAATTAGGACTTTCTTAAAGCATATTGGTATTTAAAGCAATTTTCACCACACAAATAGTTGCACAAATCATATAGAATTTGAGAAAATGTACGTATCCTAAGTTAATTTTCCAATTTCAAACAATTTTTAAATTATTTGCGGCCAATTTTACCAAGTTCAGCTATAATCTATAAAATCCAAAAAACATAGTTTGGTGTATTTTTATTCAACAAAATCTGAAAATATTAAAATTGTAAAAAACAAGTTTCAATAAAATTTATACGCTGAAGATTTTCAATAAAATGTTTGTAAAAATTAACGTAGCTTTTCTTTATTTCAAAAAAAGTTTAGGTAGAGAAAAGTGGTTCTGAAAGGAATTAGGTATTTTTATAAATATTGAGCCTGGAGAATTTTTTAAATTTGTAGTTTTCAATTTCACGTGATTTCGATTTTCAGAACTTGCCCGAATATTAAAAAAAATTCTAGGAATTAAAGATAATTGCGTTGGTATAAGTATTTATTTAGTATTTAAAATATATAATATTTTTAACAAAATTTCGATTTTGTTGTTGTCTTTCTCAGGTGTTTAAAGGCAAATACTATTGGAAGAGGTAGCAATAAAATCATATGTCTTTAAAATAATAATTAAGATTTCTACTGCGTATTTATGAGAAAACAATGGCCACAGTGTAAAAAGTCTTATTATTTTACAGCTTTTTTGTTCGGAACACAACATTTTTTTTAAAGCTATGTACTGTTACATATTAAGATATTTTCAAAATATGACTTTAACAGGGTTTTTCTTGATATCTTGGTTTTTTGGAGACTGAACAAAAAAAAAACAGTACAAAAAACAGTACAAAGTTTAAAAAACAGTACATTTGCGTACTGTTTTGGACATTATGCATAAAACAGTACAATTACAAAAAATCAGTACATGTACTGTTTAAAACAGTACGTATGGCAACCCTACTCTCCACTATTGTGGTGTTGGTATAAATATTTCATTGATAAAATCGAATTAGCGGTTGCTAAATGTAACCTATTTCTGTAATTACTTTTAACGATGTTTACTTCAGCATTAGACCATGGAAGTGAGAGCAACTTTATAGTAAATTCTGAAATTTCTAAAAAAAATTTGTTGCCGCCAGCATCTCTTTATTGAAATGTTTGCAACCAGAAAGAAACACCGATGTTTGTGTTGATCCGTTTTATAAATTTAATATTGGAATACTGTTCCTTTATTTTGAAAGATGTTTCATCATCATCGTTTATAGCGATTTTCGACATTTGTAAAAGTTGTGATTTAAATTGAAGCCGTTTTAACTATTTAAAATGTTTATTTTGCTTTTATATATTTTTATAATAAAATAAAAATGATTCTTTTAAAAGAAACACTGCAAGAAAAATTTTATGGCTAAACCAGTTGAAAAATGGCTAAAAAAAAATGGCTAATGGCTAAATGCATTTTTTAATGGCTATACAGGGTGAAAAATGGTTAAATCTAGCCACAAAATGGCTAAATTGGCAACACTGGACAACTCCCAACAAACACGGAGGTTTGATTTCAAATTGAAAATAATTTGAAATCAAACGTTTTCTCAAACGACAAAAGTTTCATAATGATTTGAAAATCATTTGAAAATCATAGCGTTCTCAATAAAAAGGGGAAATTATTTTGAAATTGAAAAATGCCTTTATTTTCAACTTGTTTTCAAACGTAATTCTCAAATGTTTTTCAAATGTGGATTACAATACAATGTGGAATATAAATAAAACTATTTAATTTTTTTAATTTAAATTTATTATTTATTTAAATAAACTTTGAGATAAACATTCGGTACCATAGCTAAAAGATGAAATAGTGTTCTTTCCGTCCTCTAATTCTTGGAAAGGCAAAATACTTGGCTCCCTTTTATTTTGAGGATTGTTTTCGTATTTTTAATCATTGTAACTTCTCACAAAAATTTTTATTTTTCACAAGAAATAAACTGTTCACTTTATATTAAAATTTATTTTTAATAGTAAAACACATGTAACCACAAAGTAAAAAAATGTAACTTTTATCGCCATTTTTAATGCTTACATTTATTTTTCGCTATGGTGGCAAGACTTTTATTTTTGATTTTATTTTAACATTTGAAAAACATTTGACATCAAATTGATAAAACATTTGATATAAAATGTTTATTTTCAAATCATTATTAATTTGAATTCAAATGTTAAATCAAACAATTGAAAAACGTTTGAGCATTGCGTTTGATGTCAAGTGATAAAGTCATTTCATATCAAAGGTTTGACTTCGTGTTTGTTGGGCTAAAAAGAATCGTTTTTTTGTTTTTGTACAAGTAAGCAGACTTGATAGATGGGCCTTGAATAATACAAAGTAAATTTTGTTTTTGTTTACAAAGAAAGTAAAAGAAATGGTTCAAAATTGATTGAAGATTGAAATAGGAACTTGAATTATTATTACCTGACGCTTTTATTACCTATTATTATGCTTTTTTTCAATTCAATTCAATTTATTTATTTACATTACATGGATATATATTTACATAGTCATAATACAAATTTAAAGAGTTCAGGCGATAATTAGCCTTTTCTACTTAGAAAATTAATTACAAAAGATATAATAATATTATATTTTACAATATTTTTTATGTTGCAATAAAGGAGCGATATGTTTAGGTATCTTCTATTTTTAAGACTTGTTCATGGACAATGAAACTTTATTGCCTGCATCTTATTTTGAATTAATGTACTTTATTAACTCTTCACTTCACTAAATGTAATAATTATCAACTGTTGCACTGCTCATTCTGCTTTTAGTAGATTTATTGCATCAGGAGACATTGATTTAAATATGTTCTCACTTTTTGTAATTGATCTAATCCGCAACCCATCTACAGATGCTAATTTTTAGAGAATAGAAAACTAAATTTTAAAGTATAAATAGCTGTTTTCTGAAATTATAAGGAATGTTTTATTTCCCGGGATCCCGCAAGAAAAATCCCGGGAAAACGGGAAATAAAATAACTGAAATGGACAATGAAAATAATCTTAAATCATTTGGTAAATTATTCCATATACGCGCAGTCTTGATCAAGAATGATCTTTCAAACAAAGAATTATATATTCTAGGAATAAAATCTGCATATTTCTAGTAGAATGTATGAAATTAAAGATCTGAAATAAGAATTGTGCTGTTGCCTTTTTTATAATCTTGTAAAATGTCAGGAGATATTTTAAAATCAGAACATTTTTGAAAGAGCGTTTAAGAAAACGCTCAACATGCTGCGAAATATGAGGTATAACTTCGTTGATTATGATTTTAGTATTTTATGCCAAAGACAAAACGTCCCTACAGATAATATTGGACTACGTGGTATATTGTGGCTTAAATGGACTACTTACAACATGGTCCAATGTACTGTAGTATGGACCATGTTAAAAGAAACCCTGCAAATATGTTTGGACCACCTGATCCAATTTCATTAAATGGGCTACTCCATGGACTGGTCCGATGTAACGCAAGCATGGACCATGTCATTGTTAAAAAGTGTTTGTAGTGAGACGACATGTCTTCTTTTTTTAACGACATGTTTTCGTTTTTTTAAGAAGTTAAAACTAATCCTCTTGTGTTTACAATGGAGTAGTTTTAAAACTACTCCTTTGTAGTCCAAAGCTGGTTTATATGGTCCTGCCCTAGGACATCGTAATGTCAAATAGACCATGTTTTTTCCATACATTTGGGTTACTTTTGGACTAGTCCTAGTCCCTTGTGGGCTACATTTTACACGCGTGTTTGGACTAGTCCTATTATTTGCAGGGAACTAACATGCAGTGCTGCCAACAACTGCATGATGTATGTATACTTTTCTATAGTTTACAGTATTACACATTGGTAGCCCTGATGGTGTCCATTATTAATTGTTTATTTAAAAGTGAAAGAGGAAAGTTTGTGATATTTGTGCAAAAAGACATGACATATGATTTTGTATTTTAGTCATTAGCTTTTTTCTAAAACGACAAATCAATTAATTTTACTTAGGTTTTTTATAAGGATAATTTAAAAAAATGAAACACAAATTTTTTTATTAAATAAACATATTCTTCAAAATTACATTACATGCAAAGTTAAGTCCTTCACCGTATACATATATATTATATGGGTGAGAAAAGGGATGTTTTTATTATTATTTTATTTTTAATAAACAGAAATACAAAAGCTTAATCGTAAAGTTATTTTTAGTCTTTCATTCAGTAGTTTTCAAACTACATTCTGTAGTGACATGGAGTACTTTTGAAAGTAACCCTTTTAGTTAGTCCATGGAGTAGTGAAATGGAGTACTTTTGAAACTACCCCTTTAGTGTACTCCATACTGAAGTGACATGGAGTAATTTTAAAACTAACCCACTTTAGTACTCCATGCAGTAGTTTAGGGACTTCTTCGGGTTATATGGCTTATATGGCCCCCTCTTAGGACATCGTAATGTTAAATGGACCACCTTTTACTCATATATTTGGAGTAGTTTTGGAGTAATCCTACTCCTTAATAGACTACTCTTTACATGCATGTGTGGACTAGTGTTGTTATCTGCAGGGGTACACTTTTGTTTACTAATATTTTGACCCTACTGACATTAGCACAAAAATATTGCCATACAGTATGAAATTGGAGGTAATAATAATGCATGAGCCACTCAGCATCTGACATGATATGGCAGGTTAAGCCTGTAAATTCGGCGAAGTGTGAAACATATGCAAGCTAGATTTTATCTATATGACCCGAAAAATCCAGTTTATTATCTAATGTGCTGCCCAAAATTTTAATTTTTTCTACCGTCTCTGTTTCCATTCCTCTTATATCAATTGTTACATTATCAAGTTGTATTGAACAAATAGAAGAAGCACTACAACTACGTCTATAACCTGCTTGACTAGTAATGAATATTTCATTATATGTTCCATTGTTTGAGTTTTAGACTGGCAAAATGCTTATCGGTCTAATATTTTTTTTTCTCAAATGATCCACCAGACTTTTGTATGGGAATTTCTTTTGTCAGCTTCCAATTCATAGGAAAAATTGAACTTGTTGGAACCGAATTAAAGAAATTTAAAAGGGTATAATTAATTTAAAAAAGTTAACGATACACCATCTACACCGCATGCATTTGATTTGACGTTACTTAAAGCTGTATATAATTCAGATGTATCAATACATCGAAACGAAAACATTTCATTACTACTGCTAAAATCTTAATTATGTAATGAATCATCAAAACCCTGGTCCAATCCATCTAAGAAATAGTCATTTATTTCATCAGCAGTAAATGCTACATCTAATGGTTTTGTACTATCGGAGGTTGCTCTCTTTAGACAATTCCGCATACCTTTAATGTCCGCGTCCGCAAACATGTTATTAAAGAAACCTTTTTTTTATCTTACGAATGGTTTTCCTGGCTCTGTACCTGTATTTGCAGAGTATCCTCCATTTTACTGGGTTTGGGTGAGCGATGTATTCCATATAAGCTATATCTCTGAAGCAGCGCATACACGATCCAATTCAACTGTCAACTGAGTCGGTTGTTGTCCAAACCAAAACGTGTATGGCTTTGTCAATTGATTAGTTTGACGGTTGTCGAGTTGGTTGAAGAAAAATTAAAAGACTAAGATTTTTTCTAGTTGACTACTAAGACTTTCAATTCGATTGTACTGTTTGTGCTCGAGCCTCTTGATCAGGTGTCAAAATTATTGTTTGTAGTTTTCTTTTGAAAAAAAAGTTAAGTATTTTAAAAATTGTCTTTTTTCCATAAAATCTTTCAATTCAGTTGATGTAGTGTGTGACCAAGCATCAATTCAGTTGAAAGGGTCGCATAAGTGATTTTGCAAATATTATTTTATGTGACTTTATCCAATCCACATTTCGTCTAACTTTGATTCGCGTAACGGGTACAAAGGAAAACATATACGAAATGAATTCATCATATAATTGATTTTAATTTAGGCGAAGCAGCTGGCAGTCCTGTAATAATGACATCAGGGCGATTTAGGCGTCTTATATTATTTTGTTTGTGTTATTTTTGTCAATCTGTTAAATAAACTCGTAACAATGTTTAATATCAGATTTCATGTTGTTTATTTTTACTACTAAATCTTCTTTAGTTTCGGAAACTAGCGCATGAAGGTTAGGTTAGGTTCCATGGGCAGCCATCAAAAGAAAGCTCACTTGGGTCCTTTATTGGTCCCTTTGTGATACCCTGCGCCAATGCCCATCCCTTAGAGCAGTTACTCAGATGGCGTCACTGCAAAGTCCAACCACCTCGTCTTCCTAGTGAAGAGAAGGAGCGATTTCAGTTCCATCCCAGATAGATCCTCCAAGCAGGCAATCCAGGGCAATGGCAAAGAAAGTGGAGCACAGTCTCCTCTTCCTCCTCGTTTTGACAACTTCTACAGTAGTCGTTAAATTCCAGACCCATTCTTCCAGCATGAGTCCCCACCTGCCAGTGTCCAGTTACAACCGATATCACCGTCCTAATCTGGTCCCTGCTGAACCCAAGTAGAGAGCAAGTTCTCCGTCCATCATATCCAGGCCAAAGGATCCTGGATATCGAGCAGGTGGATTCACAGGTCCACCGCGTCTGCGCAACTCTATAGGACTCGCGCCCTATAAGTGATTTACAATGAGCCATTGGAAGGCCAATGAATTGGTCAATGAATGCATCATCCATGCGACCACCTTGTTTGGCCAGCTCATCTGCTACCTGATTGCCCGGGCACCCAGTGTGCCCCGGTATCCATATTAGCGTTACCCTTGAATGTTTCGCAATCTCATCCAAAGACATCCGACATTCTACAGTTAACCTAGATGTCGTATAGACACCCGCTAGGGAAGCAAGGGCAGCCTTGCTGTCAGTAAATATACGTATATCTCCCGATATGCGATGATACCTCAGCCAGTTTGCCGCCCGCCTTATAGCCGAGATTTCCGCCTGCAGGACACTACATCCATCCGGCAGACGAAAGGAAACCTTCACATTCAGTTCCTCTATGAAGAAACCTCCGCCGACCCTATCACCTTTCCTCAAACCATCAGTAAAGACCCCCAGGGTTGGTTCACGGAAAGTATCCAACAGCACACTGCTGTGCGCCACTTGCGCATGAAACTTTACTTTAATGTCCTTTACAGCATGACATGCTGTAAATGAATATGTCTTTCTCGTTTCTTCTTTTTTTTTATTTTTACTTATTTGACAGTAAAAATAACAATAATAGTTCTATATTTAAAAAAAATTTTTGACCGGCACAACTTTCCCTTGACTTATTTATGGTAGGGTTACCATGAACATGCAATTGCATAAGTTGCAGAATTATTTATCAAAACAAAACGTTCGTAAGCCATTGTGTTATTTTTCCAGGGTTGTCAGATTTTTTTGAACTCCATCTCCAAGCCAGATGTCAAAAATCGCCAAACGTCAGTTTTTTTAATTTTCGTAAATTTTTTTCTATGTTAAATTTTGCTTACAAAAATAAAGCTAGTATAATATTTCAGTCAAAAATCACCCAAAAATGAGAAAAATACAAAATAGTCGCCGAAAGTAAATTTTGTTTAGTTTCAGTATTGTTTTTTTAATAACATAAAATGGAAATTATATATTCAGTTAAAATTAGGTCTATAAGATCGTACACTTCAGCCTCATCGATTTCATTACTGGCGTGTTAACCTGCATACCTACTATTATAATTAAATAGGGACTGAATTTAAAATTCACTTAAAATGATAAAAAAAAAATCATGTAAAAAAGGTGCCAATTTTTTTTTAACTTAGTAACAATAACAAAAAATGACAAACTGTTAAACAAATCTCTGAAATAATATGGTAAAAATAGCCATGTTAATCGCCAGTTATATCAAAAATAGCAAAAAAAAAAGTTGCCAGTCGCCAATGAAAAATCCCATCGCCAAACACGTTTCAAACTCGCCATGACACAGCTCTGTATATTTCAGTAAAATAAAAAAATGCAAAGAAAATATTGCGAATAATATCATTAAAATTAAATAAGTGTTCAACAGACAGTTGCAAAAGTATATATGGGGTTAAAGAGGACGCTTTCAGCTTTCTGATGGTACTAAAATCTCTTTAAGCCCTGTTGACGCTAGCAAGATCTTTTCCTCTGAAATTCGGCCTTAACTTAAATATAGAACCTGGAGAAGCATTTTATAACACACCTGATGATACAGTGATGTAACGAACCATTTCCTGAAGACTTCTATCCCACTGTTTGCTATCGAATTGCATTAAAATTTTTTGAAATCGGCGATAACAAAAAATTGGACTTTTGGTTAAAAAAAATCGCACAACCGTGGACATTTTCTAAAAGAGAAGTAGGACTGCCCCGGATGCCCAAGAAAAGGGGACGATGCCCGGTGAAAAGAGGACAGATGGCAACCCAATTGTGTTTATACCATAAAGCTGCTCTGCATAGATCATGGTCCAATTAGTAGGTCTGCTTGAAATGCCTGCTGATTTTTTGCAGAGTTGTGTTTTTTACGTGCAATTGTTTTTGTAGCAATTGCTTTTGACATTTCTACCATTTTTTACACAAACAATTGCTTTTGTTCTTGACATCTTTATCATTTTTCACACAAACAAAATGCGTGTTGTTTTTTCTATTGTTGGATTGTTGTAGTTGCGCGCAGACCTACTAGTTGGGCCATGGCATAGACTTTCTAAAAATTTTAAATTTTTCGTATAAGTTTTTTATAATGTGTGTGTTATTTTCATTGTGAAATAAGTTTCCATTTATGCGGTCTTAGTCAATATTTGTTTTATGGGTTCTTTCATATTTCCGGGGATTTGTATAATTTTCAAAATTCATTATGAATTTATTTCCGTATTTTAAGGGTTTGGTTTTTTGCGCTTTTGGTTCTTAGTTGATTCGGCACTAAGTTCATAGCGCAACATAGCAGAAATTATTTTCCTTAAATTTTATACTAATACCAAAATTGTTTAAGAAGTAATGCCAATAAACGTAATTCTAAAGGATGAAATACTGACTGATTACAATAAAATTTGTTCAGATGATTAGGGTTGCAATAAAAATTTATTCTATATACCGACATTTTTGTGCACAATGGCTATTTCGGAAAGAAGCAATGTGTAATTATGAACGGAATCTCACCATTTTCAATAGGCTTCGTCCTTGTAACTACACTTAACCTAAGTATTCGAATATTGGTATATGTAGCACACATTAACACAAACGTATGATACCCTCTCCACTATGGTGGTGTGGATATAATTACATATATATGTATCTATGTATCTATATATATAAAAATTAAAAATGTTTGTATGTTTGTTGTTTGTTAGTTGGCTTATAGACTCCTAAACTACTGAACCGATTTTCCTGAAATTTTTACAGTGGCATCACGTGAGCCCTTAAAAATAAAATAGGCTACTTATTTTTTCGATAGGGGCAGGGGAATTGGTACCCCCCATTGGATGCCAATAGTAAATATCGCATATCATAAGAGCCGCTGCACGCATTTTGTTGAACTTTTGGTAGTAGGATCTTTTGAGCCCCCAAATTGAAATAAAATAGCAGCGGGGAAAGTGGTTCCCCCCATAGGACGCCAATGCTTAATAACGCATATCTTATGAACTGTTATAGTGAGAATGTTTAAACTTTGTGGAAGTCACTCTTATGGTATACTACACTTTTGAAAATAGAAATAAAGCGGGTAGGCGTAGGAGGGGAAATACCTCCCATAGGATCCATACATTAAATATCGCTCAACTGAAGAACAATTAAAGGGATAGTCTTCAAACGTAGTTAAAGCTACTATTATGGTCAACTATAAATTTCAATATAGAAATGGGCGGGGTAGCCAGAGGAGGAGCAGTACCCCTCATAGATAGAAATATAAATAAGAGCCGCTGCAAGCAATTTATTGAACTTTTGGTAGTAGGATCTTCTGAGGAAGTGTTACCCCCCATAGGACACCAATGTTTAATATCGGATATCTTATAGACTGTTATAGTGAGAAAGTTCAAACTTTGTAGAAGTCACTCTTATGGTATACTTCACTTTGAAAATAAAAATAAAGCGGGTAGGCGCAGGGGGGGAACTACCTTCCATAGGATGCATATATTAAATATCTCTCAACCGATAAAAGGGGTTAAAGCAGTGTAGCGAAGCGCACCGGGTTAAGCTAGTTATATATATAATTATAATAATATGATTAAAGGTATATGAGATTCGGTAAAACCAAATATAACACTCTCTTACTGGTTGACTTATGGTTAAACACAACATTCAAACCATCTTTAAATATATTCAATAGGACAACATACACAGTTGAACCTATTAAAAGAAAAAAATTAAAAGCAGTATCTAAATTAAAGAATACAGTAGTTTTGACTTAACTGCCTTTTGTTTACGTGCACGTTTGACTTAACTGCACAAAATTGATAATTTTTAGAATTATTCTTTCTAATTCCATACAAATTCCTTTTTTAAGTGCACTTTCTATACCTGCACATTTAAGATAAATGCACAAAATTTTTGGCATTTTAAAATTATTTTCATACAAAAAATCAAAGTTAGCTGCACTTTGACTTAACTGCCCAAAATAAATATATTCTAGAATTATTCTTCAAAATCCTTGTTTACGTGCATTTTGTATATCTGCACATTTTTCATATTTTTGGGCAGCTTTAAAATATTTTCATACAAAACATCAAACTTAGCTGCACACATAAAAATATATGGTGGCCACTTTTTCACATAAATATCCAATTTTTTGTTAGACGATTATGTTTAATATACAACTCCTAAAAGAATCTTCTGGTGATTATCTGACGAGTAACAAAAACATCTAAATCTTTTTTCAATTTATTTATTTTTTTATTTATTTTTTGACACGCTCGTCTTTAAATCTTGAAATGAACCTTTTGGGGTTTCTGTAAGAGTCGTATAACAATTACTGAGCTGCCTAAATAAGACAGTTTTTGAAGTATGAAAATGCTATTGCCAATACAATTTTAATAAAACAAACCGGAATAAGGATCTTCAAAAAAGGATATCAAACACTTTACTTTAGCTGCACTTTTGTGCAGGTAACCACAATTGTGTACCTGCACATTTAGGCAGGTAAATGCATTTAATATAACTGCATTTTTGATTTACCTGCACAAAAAATCGTGCAAAGGAGATTGTGCAGCTAAGTCAAAACTACTGTATTTTAATTTTGACTTTACAAAGGGCACCTGGATAAGAATCTTGCTATCACTGCATTTAGTCATAAACTAGAGAAATCCAAAGGCCTTCACAACGAATGGTTATCCATCCTCTCTCTTGTCCTTTTTCCTACATTTGTAAGTTTAAGTTGGTTGGTAGCAGTGCCAAGAACCTGAATGATTAGTTAGTGGTTAAAGAGGACTTATCGCTAGCAGCCCCCCTCCGGTGCTTGGACACGGGCCGGTTGTAAGTTGTTGTCTAGTCCATATATGCCGTCACTGCATGGATGGTCCATCCCCTTACGTGCCTAACCGTCGGACCAAAAATGAATGAAACGGAAAATAAGAACAAAATTTTAATGAAACAAGATGAGAGAAATCTCTTATCTGAGGACGATCTACAGGCCTCAAGAGACATTGATCGGACTCTCCGGCAGTGTGGGTGACAGCCAGAGCACGCCACTGCCCACATGAAACCAGACAAAACTCACTCAAACGACTGTCAAGTCTGATGGACAATTGAGTGAGAAAATAAACCAAAAAAAAGAGGAAAAGTCCAATACAATAAGGCAAAATTTTTTTCTCGGTTAGATCGCAAAGAATGCTGCGAACGGTACCCCACATGAACGCGATGAGGAAGATAGGGTCAAATGTCAGGCTTTGGTAGAAGAGTACCTTAAGTTTAAGGATAACATGCCCAGCACATCAAAAGCGTAATCGATCTCTGGCAGAGAGTGATAAGCTGCCGAAACAGAGGAAGGTCCGAGACAACTCGATCACTTCGGTATCATTTAGCTCTGCAACCCCGAGAAGACCCTTAAATGAAGTGGTAAAGGATCACCGATTGGGGGCCTTGGCAACGACAAAAGTTGTCAGATAACCCCTGTAGTAGCAGAATGGGGCGCGATCGCACCCAAATTGGGGAGCTCGTTATGGAGCACGTACTCTCCAAATATTTATAGAGGATTGTAGCTTAGTGCAAGACTCCACTTCGTTATCACCAACTGACAGGATACAAGTGTCATCCGCAAAAGTCGTTTATAGGAGTAGGAATATCTGACGTATACAATAGATACAAAAGAGGGCCGAGTATACTACCTTGTGGTAACCCTGCTCCAATTTTTTTAAGTTCTGAGTATTCTTTCCTCTGTTTGACTCTAAAAAAACGATCTTCCATGTAGGATTTTAGTAAGTTAGCATATTGTACAGGTAGTTTTGTTCTTAGTTTGTGTTGTAGACCTTTGTGCCATACCTTGTCGAAAGCCTTTGCAACATCCAAGAATATAGCTGAACATACTTTCTTTTTTCCAGAGCTTCTTCTATTGTGTGGGCAATTCGATGCATTTGGTCTATTGTAGAATGCCTTTTTCTAAAGCCGAATTGATGGGGAGTTATTAATTGCCTATTTGCAATTATATGTTTTAGTCTATTAGAGAAAAGTTTTTCGAACAATTTTCCCATTACGGGTAGCAAAGAAATCGGCCGATAGGATGAAACTTCATTTGCATTTTTACCAGGTTTATTTATCATTATTACGTCAGAAACTTTCCAAGCTAACGGAAAATATCTGTGGCTTAAACATGCATTCATAATGGCGTTAATACTAAGGAGGGCTTTATGTGGTAGATTTTTAAGAACTTCAACAGTAATAATGTCGAAACCAGGACTTTTTCTTGACTTCAAATTGGATATCTATTGAAGCGTTTCTGTTATTGAAATTGGTTGAATATCCTCAGACTCTTGGATTATAGTGGGCATATTAAAATCACTCATATCATAGGGAAGGCTGGAAGGTAGTAAATAAGTTCTGTGCAAATTCCTTAGCCTTTTCAGCGTCACTCTTAGCCCATGAATTATTTTGTTTTTTGATTGGGTGGTTATGAAGAGTGGGACGTTTAAGACAGGCTGTCGCTTTCCATAATGAGTAATCATTTACTTTTTCTGACGATAAGTTTTGCATTTTTATATTAAAGTTTTGGTTTTTATGTTCTCGCACTTTTTCTTGCAAAAGCTTAGTTAAACTATTATGTTTTTAATTCTGTTGTAGAAAATCATTAAAAAAATAACGTTTCCCTGTTTGTCATCTTTCGTACACAAAAATAATACTGTTGTAATCCAATTCAAGAAAAGAGAACATTTAACAGTATTTTAAAACTTATTACCGAGAGTGCACCCTATTCGAGGCCCATGCAGAATTATGTTTATGTATCCATATAAATATGGATCTACCTATGTTTTAAGTTTCATTAAAATCGGTTTGATAGATTCAGAAATTGCCCCTATCTCCCCACGTGGTCCTACGATTCGGTCCATTTTCTATAGGCCAAATTTTATTAAATTATCTCCAAAATTGCGACCTATACTTTGCGGACAAGGTTACATGGATTCTGAGTCGATCATTATACTTTAAGGTGGATCCAGGACCCATATTTTAAGGCGTTACACACATCAGCACAAATGCATATTACCCTCTCCACTATTGTGGTGTGGGTATAAAAAGAAACATTATAGAACAGTAAAATGTCATGTTTGTCTACAGTATCCCAGAACACTATAAAATGTTCAGCTCTTTCTTGAAAACAGTTACGAGCGGTATTAAGGGTTGTGTTCAGGGCTGCCAGATTTGACGATTTATCGTCATTTTGACGATTTTTTGTTCCGAAATTATCAAAGTGCCGATTTGCTGATTTTTTCCTAAAAAGTGACGATTTTTTTCAGTCTCCAAAGTCTGAATAAAACATTACATTTCCTGACAATTTCGTTTTTAAATCTTGTAAAGTTTAACAGCGGTATACCAAAGCCATACCAAAGCAAGAGCGTCAACGTTGTGTCACGAACAGTAGTGATAGCTTTCTTGTTTAATAAAACACACAAATTATACAGATAAAAATCCAAGAATATCTAAATTGTCATTATTAATCAACAATAGCTGCGAACTACACTACTAAACGAGCTGTAAATATCGGGTTTTCCAATTGCAAAGCGTTCAGGCCGCTCTATTAAAAAACTAGAAAAGGCATGCCGCTTTTGTTTATGTACGGCTGAAATATGCAAGTCTTTAAAAATCTTTGATAATTTTCAGAGTACAAAAACAACAATGTTACACTTTCGTCAAACCATCATCGAATGAACGCACCATTAACGGCTCTCTGTATAAATCAAATTTTCGGCAATTATACGGCAAGCATTTCATGAGTTGTAAGAGAATATCTACATGAGTCTCATATAATTCTTGACATGAAAGTCTCGTTAGATTATCTTTGCCCACGTCTAAAACGTTTCCCACAACGATTGATGAATTGTCTTTCGCTGTTCTATGGAAGAATCTCACTCGTGATACAGTTTTCCCGTGTAAGGAATCTTCTACGATTAAAAAAATGCTGTCACCGACGAACAAAGGCGCTCTTCATGAGCCTCCCTGCAGCTCTTACACGATTGAAAATGCTAGCTGGGTATGAAGAAATTATGTTTTTGTTTGAATTTTTTTTTTATAAAAATCGAACAAAAATTGTTTAATAAAAATACTAAATTCTAAGTTTTCCGATTTTTTTTGACGATTTTTCGAAACGATAAAGACGATTTTTTTATTTTTTCTCAGAAAACTGACGATTTTCTCACAAATTTATCTGGCAGCCCTGGTTGTGTTCGTCTACACAAACAATAAAAAAATAGATATCGTTCCTGGGTGTGTGAGCCGAACGCTAAATAATGCTCTGTTTCTTTTCGAATATGCATTTGTATTTTAAATACATTCATTAAATGTATTTTGTATTTTAAATACCTGTGGCTCAAGTTTGTTACTTTTTCAAAATTTTAACATTCTTTTTTGCAAAATATTTTTCTTTATTCATTGACATATACGTATTAAATTATGGGCTCCCAACTGCAATACTTGATACTTCAATGGGGAAGAAAAAAGTTAAAAAAAAAACATTTATGATAAATTAAATTTCATTCTTTAGCTTTTTGGTTTTACAACTGGTACTTTTTTTAATTATCGTTATTTTGGACCTTGAAACAAGAATCTATATGAACTAACTTTTTGGTTCTATATATATCTTAAACAGTTACTTTTTGAATTTCCGTTAGAACTGGACGTAGAATCAAAAAATCAAACATGCACGGCCTGAGTGAATGAGAATTTGTAAGAGGGATCTATTTAGTACCTTCTCTTTAAAGGTAAAACCGTGTTTTTACAATTTAGCAAAATTTTTTGCATTTAAGGAACAGATGGAATTTTTTAGCCCTTTTAGTTTTACTCTTCACGAAGAAGCTGCTTGTAAAAGAGTGAACGTCCAATTTTCTTAATTTTTGAAGAAATAAAGTCCGATGAACTCACCAAAGCAAACGGTGCATTTTTGTGGATATAATAGAGTCTGTAGGTTTGTGGATTGGTCTCACTTTATATGTGGTAATTAAGTTGATTAACAAACATTACCGCGAATCGATGACTGATTTTAAAAATAATATTACATAATTTGGTAGCGGTTTTAAAACTTGAATCTATTCATGATATTTTTCGAAAGTATACTCATCCTAAACGGCAAAAAAATGAGCGCAGTATGACAGATCGTTTGACAGCTAGCCCCTTCGAAATTTCTATCGGGCTTAAAAATGCCTTTTACATATAACAAGTCAATGTACCTACATGAAATGAAATACTAGTTTTGCTCTGGGGCTGCTTGCTAAAGTGAATATTTTACATTGATTGAAACAAAAAACAAGTATTTTGTATTTTAAAAACTTTTCATTCGTGTATAAAATGTATTTTATATTTTAAATACACGACTTAATTTATTTTGTATTTCAAATATATCAAAGCATGTATTTTGCCCAACCCTGCGTTGTGGTTTAAGCAAAATGCATACACCATATAAACCTTTAAGACCTCAACTTAAAAAAAATCACAAACAACCAGTAAGAATGTACAATCGGTCAAGCCCGACGTTTTGATATCCAACATCACAATATATACAGAAAAATTTTCTTGAGCGTACACTCTTTGGTAGCCATGGACAATCGCGGATACCGCAAAACAAAATTATGGTATGAGTTAAAAATGCATATAACAATTCTTTGCGCCGATATTTTCATCCATATGAGATTTTTTTGTCGTAAAAAAGTGATTTGAGCGAGGGAGTGTATATAGGACCTACGATCACTGCAGGGCCTAAGGCATCATCCTCCTTACCAGTGTTTCTTGCAAGATAAAGGCAATGCCGAATTAGCTAAGGAGTCTAAAATATTTGGTTGTGCTTAAGTTTGGCCCTAAACATAGACCTTTTAATATACCGATTGTTTAAAAAATGTGTAAAACAAACTGATTCACTCTTATGGTATACTACACTTTTGAAAATAGAAATAAAGCGGGTAGGCGTAGGAGGGGAAATACCTCCCATAGGATCCATACATTAAATATCGCTCAACTGAAGAACAATTAAAGGGATAGTCTTCAAACGTAGTTAAAGCTACTATTATGGTCAACTATAAATTTCAATATAGAAATGGGCGGGGTAGCCAGAGGAGGAGCAGTACCCCTCATAGATAGAAATATAAATAAGAGCCGCTGCAAGCAATTTATTGAACTTTTGGTAGTAGGATCTTCTGAGGAAGTGTTACCCCCCATAGGACACCAATGTTTAATATCGGATATCTTATAGACTGTTATAGTGAGAAAGTTCAAACTTTGTAGAAGTCACTCTTATGGTATACTTCACTTTGAAAATAAAAATAAAGCGGGTAGGCGCAGGGGGGAACTACCTTCCATAGGATGCATATATTAAATATCTCTCAACCGATAAAAGGGGTTAAAGCAGTGTAGCGAAGCGCACCGGGTTAAGCTAGTTATATATATAATTATAATAATATTCTTAAAGGTATATGAGATTCGGTAAAACCAAATATAACACTCTCTTACTGGTTGACTTATGGTTAAACACAACATTCAAACCATCTTTCAATATATTCAATAGGACAACATACACAGTTGAACCTTTTAAAAGAAAAAAATTAAAAGCAGTATCTAAATTAAAGAATACAGTAGTTTTGACTTAACTGCCTTTTGTTTACGTGCACGTTTGACTTAACTGCACAAAATTGATAATTTTTAGAATTATTCTTTCTAATTCCATACAAATTCCTTTTTTAAGTGCACTTTCTATACCTGCACTTTTAAGATAAATGCACAAAATTTTTGGCATTTTAAAATTATTTTCATACAAAATATCAAAGTTAGCTGCACTTTGACTTAACTGCCCAAAATAAATATTTTCTGGAATTATTCTTCAAAATCCTTGTTTACGTGCATTTTGTATATCTGCACATTTTTCATATTTTTGGGCAGCTTTAAAATATTTTCATACAAAACATCAAAGTTAGCTGCACACATAAAACTATATGTTGGCCACTTTTTCACATAAATATCCAATTTAAGCTGTTTATAAAAATATAAATCGCAATTATTTTGTTTTTTTATGTTTTATGTTCTTTGTGAATTCTCATTGTTATTGTTAATGCTTCTTTTATATTAAATAAACATACATACATGTTTAAAATGATCTGCTATTTCCCAGCTAGCATAGGCTGTTTGTTAGACGATTATGTTTAATATACAACTCCTAAAAGAATCTTCTGGTGATTATCTGTAGACTTGTGCCAAATCGTTCATTTCAGTGACCGGTCATTTTCGCTCAATCATTCAAAGTGAACCCGTTCGTTCAGTTCGTTCATTCCGTTCAATTGTCGTTTTATGTACAAGAAGACAAAAACAACAGGCCAAATTGTTTTTGTACGGCAAAACATTCATTCACAACTGATTGAATACGGTAATGTGATAAAAGAAACAAGTATAGCATACTTGTGTGATGTTACACTCAAAATACTATGTAGGTAAATTCAAAAGAATATTAAGTTGAATAATTGAAAATTTGATTAGAAAACGGGTCATTTCATTTAAAATAAAGACATTTTACAGCTATTTTTTTAATGTTAATTTTAAAACGGAGAAACGCTTTAAAAATAAATAAATTTTTCCGTTATTTTAAACTTAAATATAGTAACTACAAAAAATACATTCAAAGGTATTTTCAGTTAATTTTAACTCGATTTGAATTACATACTAAGACATACCTACCAAATTGGCGAAACATTTTATTTTATTTTTATTCACTATGTGCACATATACATATGTAGGTATGTAAATAATAAAATAATTTAAAATAAAGGCAGAATTAGTCTTTACTTTCTGTTTTTGTTCTGTTCCGTGCCGTTCTGTTTCGATATTGTAAAAGTTACTTTTTCTGTAGCAACTTATCAGCCATTTATGAGAAATTTTTAATTTTGCATTGTCCATTGTTTTATTTAAATAACATTAATGAATTCTTTTAATCAAAAAATAGTTTATTTTAATATAAATATGTATTTTTTGTTATTTACTTTGCTGTCACTTACAATTACTTAACTAGTTTTTGATTTTAGCAAACTGAACCGCAACAGAACAGAAATACTAATCAATTTCATAGGGGTTTTAATAACAAAAACAAATCAGCTGATTCGTAACAGAACAGAACGTAAAGACTAACTGAGCCTTAACTTTGCAGTTAAGTACCCATATTTCAGTTTTATTTTAAGCATAACAAATAACTGAACATAGGTATTTATTTTTGGAACAACATGTAAGTTTATGAATTAGTTTATGTGCTGTTTTCCCAACACAAGCGATTGAATGTGTAGTAAAATTTATATGAAAAGCACTAAGTTTTTTGAGAGTTTTTCATATAAATTACTCTACACGTTCAATCACTTGTGTTGTGAAAACAGCACATTAATTATAAAATAACAAAATTTTCACTAAGTTTTAACTTTACGGAAAATGATTTTAGTAAATTACGTTCAGTTACTGCAAAAATGTTTGAGTGTACTCAGGAATGGATAACAAACGCATATCAAATTCGCATTTGTTTTTTCGTTTACCAAACAACGGATGGAAAAGAAACAAACTATTATAGTGCTTATGATATACCAGTATACTATACTTGTTTCTTTTAACGCATTGCCAGTGGCAATTTGCCACACTGCATACAAAATTTAATAGTACATTCTGGGCTGCCATATCTACTGATTTCTCGCGAAACGTGGCGGTTTTAATACTTGTTTGGTGTTCTCATATTCTAAATGCTAATGTAACTTTATTTAAAGAGAAAGAATTACTTAAAAACTTTTACTGCCTGTTTTTAGAACAGGGATTTCCAAAATTTTTTTGCTTGTGTATTAGTGAGTACCAGAGAGTAAGCAAATTGAGAGAATGCATTTATTTACAGCCGAAATAAAATGTTAGTAATATATTTAATAAGTATAACACAAAGGTACAAAATTAAAAATTTTTTGTGTTGATAAAAAATTTGTAGCAATTCTTTACCAATTCAATGTCGCTGATTTTAAAACTACACTTTTTTTTATTCGGAAGCTTTTTGACTCTAAATCAGTTTCAAATATCTTATCAAACAATTGTAAAAAATTAAAGATTTTTATGTTTTAAAAATTCATAAAAAATAAATATTGCACGCAAATCACAGCTGATAGAAAACAAAGTGCAGTTTTAAAATCAGCGACATTGAATTGGTAAAGAACTGCTACAAATTTTCTAGCAACACAAAAAATTTTTAATTTTTTTCCCTTGTGTTATACAAGTTATAAAATAAAATCTTCTAAATTTATACTTTTATGGCAGTTTCGTAATAGAAGAATGCTTTTCAAATGGGATGAACCTAATTTATTACGTTGCTTAGAACAAATAAATTTTAAATCCAAAAAAATTTGTTCGTATAGGTAAGTAGTGCCGAATAAAGAGAGGCACCTCAATGAATTTTTTTTAGTTCAGGATAGAACTCGCCATCCAAATCTTTCCAGAACTCTACAATATTAGTTTCGCCTGGGACATTTACTTCGCTTCGTAGTATGATTAGTTCTGATTGAATATCAAATTCGTATTTGCTTACATCGCAACGAAAAGGGTTTTCGAAAAGATCTAATAGCGGTTGTAAAATTACAAAATCTTGAAACCTGTCTTGAAAATTATTGAAAAGTGTTTCAAATATTTCGGCATATTCATATCTTTTGTCGATTTCGAGATTTCTGTAAACAAGTGAAGTTTTTGGAAAGTTGGAAAAATCACCACTTTTAATTTGGGCAAAAATTAGAAAAAGTTTTGTTTTAAAATTGTGAATGATTTTTGACAAGTCGCATATATTGCGTTCCATTCCTTGCAATTCCAAATTAAGTTCATTTAACATACTTGTCGTATCTGCCAAAAATGCTAAGTCTAAAATAAAATTATTGTCTTTTAAACACTGGACTAAAACTTTTTCTATTTTCTCAGTTTCTAGAAACTGAAGAACTTCTTCTCTTAAATCATAAAGTCTATTCAGGCAATCACCGCGACTTAGCCACCGAACTTCTGTAAACATTTTCAGGTTACAATTCACAGCATTTTTGTTTTTTAAAAAGGTAATAAATTTTCGGTGGATAAGCGCTTGATGTCCGCCTCGAATTTTATTTATTTTATCCTCTGCTGTCTTCATAGCTGGGGTATCATTTATGAATTTCGATGCAAAAGCGGTCTGATGAATTATGCAGTGAAAATTATGAACTGCAAATTCGTGTTTTTTTAATTGGCCCATAAGTCCATTATATTTGCCCAACATTACATTGGCTCCATCTGTGCAGACTCCAGCAAATTTGTTTATGTTTACAATGGAAAGAAGCTTTTCTCTGACAACATCATACAACAACGTGCCAGTTACATTTCCATAAAATGATTCTAAAGTAAACATTGACTCAAAAATAGTGTATTCGCTGTCTACGCATCGAATACAAAATTCAAGTTCACACATATCATTTATGTCAGTGCTACCGTCTAAACAAATTGAAAAAAATTCGCAATTAACTACTTTTTCCCTAATTGCAGATTCTACACAAGTTCCTAATTGAACAGTACGACGGCCTACCGTTTGACTGGACAGGGGAAGAGACTCTATAAATTTAGTATTGTAATTAAGCCTTTCCCAAATTTTCTTCAGCAATTGCTTGATAAAAACACCATCCCACAATGGTCTTCCTTTCTTAACAATTTCCAATATTACTAAACTTGAAATCTCCATTTTCAGTTTGGGAACTGATTTTGGTTCATTAATTTCCTCTTCTAATAACCATTTTTTAAATTCAATATGAGAATTATAACGTGAAAAAGTTATTTTAGTAAACAGTTAGGGTATTCATAGTGGTAAGTAATATAGAAATGGTATTCACGGTGTTGGGTTGCTCATACTTCAAACATCTGTGCATACATTTTTATTCCAGCTAATGGTATATCATAACTTTTTGCCTGCAAAGTCATTATAACAGGTCAAAGTTACGTTAAATAGTTACCATAAATTAGTAAGGTTAAAGGCAGAATTAGTCTTTACTTTCTGTTTCTGTTCTGTTCCGTGCCGTTCTGTTTCAAAATTGTAAAAGTTACTTTTTCTGTAGCAACTTATTAGCCATTTATTACAAATTTATTAGTTTTGCACCATCTATTGTTTTATTTCAATAACTTTTATGCACATAAATTTGAAGAAATAAAATTTAATTAATGTATTTTTTATTATTTATTTTGCGGTCACTTACAATTACTTTACAAGTTTTTGATTTGATCAAACTGAACCGCAACAGAACAGAACAACTAATTAATTTCAGGTTTTTTAATAACAAAAACAAATCAGCTCGTTCGTAACAGAACAGAAAGTAAAGACTTACTGAGCCTTAACTCTTTGGGCTCGGTCAAATAATTGTAGAATAAAAAAGTAAGCAATAAAAATATTGCGAAACAATAAAGTTTCATTAATACATCAATAAAACACATCTTCTTATCCAAACATTTCACCTACTGTCACATTTGCTTTTATGTGTACAGGTTATTTACACATAAATTGTAGCAAAACAAGACTTTTTTACTTGTTTTTTAAATATTTCTACTTACTTAAGAAAAGTGTTTTCAAAGAAAGAAAAAACCCACCGACGCGATTGGTACAGAAACCAAAATATTTTTACAAGCAAAATACCAACAAATTATTTTAACTATTTTTTTTTTTTCTTAATAATTTCTGCATTTAGGAACGCTTTTTAAAGAAAGCAAAAGGGACCCTTTTACAGGTATCAAAGAATGTTTTCTACAAACAAAACACATATCGTTAGCTTAAACGTTGCAGTAAATGTTATTGTTAAAAAAAGTTACTTAATAAAATTTACGTTAGCTTTGCTGTTAAATATTTTCAACAATTTAAATTATGTTAAAATTAAATAGAATTGTTATATTACTCTGCATTTAAGTCTTAAAATTTAGACTCTAAATATTGCACGCAAGGCTTTGGATGTTACAAAAAGCATTTTTGACCGCACAATATTTTTGAGTGTAAGCTGAAACAAAATAAAATAGCATCCGCTAAACATGTACACTTGTCGAAGTCACACCGACGACTGAATTGAAGAGCATAAAAATATGTTTTTGTAGTGGTATGCACAATTGTGCAAACCCAGCAAATAAAATTGGACCACCTGACCCATTTTGATAAAATGGACTACTCCATGGACTGGTCCGATGTAATGCAAGCATGGACCATGTCATTGTTAAAAAGTGTTTGTAGTGAGACGACATGTCTTCGTTTTTTAACGACGTGCTTTCGTTTTTAAACGACTTCAAAACTAATCCTCTTGAGTATACCATGGAGTAGTTTTAAAACTACTCCTTAGTGGTCCAAAGGTGGGTTATATACCATGGAGTAGTTTTAAAACTACTCCTTAGTGGTCCAAAGGTGGGTTATATGATCCTCTCCTAGGACATCGTAATGTTAAATAGACCAGGTTTTTTCCATACGTTTGGGTTACTTTTGGACTAGTCCTGGTCCTTTGTGGACTACTCTTTACACGCGTGTTTGGACTGGTCCTATTATTTGCAGGGAAGAAATGGAAACCAGTGTTACCGTTCAAAATTTTCAAAAAGGGGCACAAAAAGGGGATTTTCAAAAAAAAAGTGTCACAAAAAGGGGAATTCTGAGAAAAAAAAGGGGCAACTTTAAAAACAGGAAAATTTAAAAAAAAAACGTATGTATTTATTAAATTATTTTCATCGAAAACTAAACATAACAAAAAATAAACTTCATATTTATAAAAAAAAATACATTATAGGTATATAATACAAATTGTTTGGGAAAACACACATATATATATATATATATATATACATATATACATATATCGTGAAAATACATGTCTTGTTTGCAAGTAAACGATAATGAACTGTTACATAAAATCTTTATTTCAATTATTTATACAAAAACAGTTACTAATTACTTGTAAATAAAACGAGCTTAAAATAGTGTAATAACAATTCTTACAAAAACAAAAAATAGTTCATAATATGATTTGCTACAAAAAAAAACTTTACATTTAAATAGATAGAGATATGTATATATGTAAGTATATGTATGTACATAAATATTTGGCACTTGGATTATTTTACTTTTTTACCAAAAAAATTAAGTTACGATAAAACCTCGAGGAAAAAGCATATAAAAGTATTGATAGGAAGATAGTTAATATCAGGTACAGATCCATTTTTTTATAAATTGCAGTGTTATGTTGTTTCTTCAACTATTAAATATCAATTTTTTTGAAAACGTAAATCTATATATATTAATCAATTCATCACTTGGAATTCAATCTTCCAAGTCATTTTGATAAAAATTTAAAGCGGATAACATAGACTGGCAGGTATCTACTTTCAGTCTTTTTGTCACTTTATTTTTTAAATATGCTAACTTAGAAAAAATCCGCTCAGCGGATGCACTACTATGTGGTAAAGTAAAAACATACGAAGCAAATTTATACAAGTTTGGATATAAATTGTCACCCAAACAGTTTTTTAAATTGCCAATTTCGTACCAAAATGTTTCAGGCTTAGATATTTTAAAAATTGCTTCATAGCTTTTATCGTTTGATCTGGTTTCTAAAAGTTTGAACTCTTTTACAAAATCATCTGGGTTAGTAATTATATCAATAAAAACGGTAACAATTTCAAAGTAATTTGTGTCTTCAGCTGACTTAATAAATACTGGATCTAAAACCTTTAATGAACTCAGCCTCTTATCGCTAATATTAATTCTTGATAAAATTTCTTTGCACAGCTTTTGGTAAAAAAGTAAAATGTTGTCTTTAATTGCTACAATATACTTAAGATGTTGTAAGTACATATTTCTAGCTCGGCTTCGTGGCCGATATATATATTAAGAGTTTCTTTTATATGCAGAACATCAACAAAATCAATTTGTTCTATATTTGTTTGCATAACATACTCTTTTTTTAAAAAATTTTTAAAAATTTCTAATACAATATCTTTCGTGGATGAAACTAAATATATAATTTGTGATGATTCGTTTTGAAAATTAAGGTATAATTTATTCATAATATTTGATACATATACTAGAAATTTGAGGTAAATTTTATTGTTAATAGATACCTAGCTCTTCCTGAATTATTTTAATTTTTTCCAAATTAGATGCTATTTTCTCTTCAAATTGACCTCGGATTCATTGATTGACAGTATAAAAAAAATTTGGTTCAAAAAGGGGCAAAAGGCGCACAAAAAACTACAAAATGATACAAAAGGGGATTTAAAACAAAGGGGTCAAAAAAGTGGCACGGCAGTCAAAAAGGGGCAAAAATTCGACTTTAGTCGCATAACGGTAACACTGATGTAAACCCCTGTTTTAGAACTTATAATGTCATTAATCAATTTATATGATTTAAAAGCATGTTGCCTGTTAATACACAATTTTTTTAAATATGAAAGCTTGTCGCGAGATTTAAGAACTTGTATTTACTTTGTTTGAGAAATTTAGTAGTTAAAATCAATCACATCAACGGTCAATTTCACCAAGTTCAGTTATAATTAACTATCACCTATAACTGTCAAAAACATATTGTTAACTGGAAGTTAAAGTAAAAGTTAGAACTTGGGGAAATTGGATGCAAGTTATTTAAATCTCGCAACAAGCTTTAAATCATATAAATTGTGTAACGACGTTATAAGGTGATTGTTCATACATTCACATCGCTTGTTTTTTGTTTTCTTTATTTTCTTTTTTTTTGTTAATTATTTACGCTGACTCAAAAATTTATTTATTTGCCCCAATAATAAACACACACACACACTTGCATAAAAACTTTATGTAAACAAATAAAATTGTCGCAATAGTCCAATGAACCACACTGGTCAATGCACCAATAACAAATTGTAAACTTAGCAATAATTTAGTATTTAAGAAAGAAAATTTATCAATAAAATTGTCAGAAATTCACAACTCGTTCAAGTGCTTGAGTTGCTCCAAATTTTATCTTGGTGATACTGCCTCGATAAAAAACCCAACACAAATTCATTGAAGGACAAAAGAGTCCTTTCAATATACAGTGATAGTAAAAGTTTTGAAGTAAAATTTTCTTTTTTTCTTTTTATTTTATTTAACTTTTAATTTAATTTGGTACCCATATTGAAGGAGAGCATAAAAACTTAGTCCGTCATCTTTGATTTAGAGATTTAGGCACTTAATTTTTTGACTTATTCTCAGCAAGTCCTCCCATTTGATACCTACTCATATTGTAGGAATGCATTAAAAATAATAAGTCTGCCATCTTGGGTGTTTTACCAGGTTGGATTTAGTTTTTAAAATTCATAAGTAGTTTCTTAAAAACTATTTTTTTTATTTTAATAGTCTTAAGCGGCCCATATACTTGCAATATTATTGTTTAAGATATTCGCCATATTATTTCCATTTTGTCCTATTTTATGCAATAACTTGCACAATGGTTTCATTCAATTAATACAAAGTTAACCTATGCTATAGGAATAACATAAGCAGCATTATACAATGTTGCCAAAACACTTCACTATCTTTTCGTTGTGCAATAAAAATCAAGTCTTTTGATTGTTGCCAATATTGTGAATCTTCGAATATTACATACTCATTGGCAATATAATTGTACAGCACGTACAATTTAACAATTTTATTGCAAGTGTATGAGTCGCTTTATTCAAAAACGAATGCTTAAGTAATGTATACATTAAAAGTGGGTTTTCCATACTGATTTCGTGCTCTAAAACTTGACTTAGCTTTAATAAATAAAGCTGTCGAATATTGAAGTTGTTTATTTATTTAAAAATCTTATTTTAAAACTAAATGGAATATATATGTATAAAATTTTCTGCTCAAATAAAAAAATTTGCATTTGGCGGGTTTTATATTAAGAACAACTGGCAACGCTCATAAACATTGTAGAATAATTGTCAATAGCAGCCAGGGCTGTCGGATTTATTTTGATATTTCTTCCCAAATTGATTGTTCAAGATCGCCAAAGCCATTTTTTGCGTTTTTAACAATATAAAATATGTATTTCAAACATTCATAAAAATATTTTGTATAAATCCTAAAAAATAAATGTCTTCCTAATTGCTAAAATTTGCTAACAATGGGAAAAAGTTTGTTTAATTAAAATAAAATGATTGGTTAACACAATAAAGGTACAATAGTTTACAATAGTCTAATTAAAGCAGCAAAACATTTTTTATGTTAGTGTTAAAGAATTATTGGATATATATCTAAAAAGATATAAACGACACCGACAAGGTAATTCTTACTGTTTGTTTTTTGGAAAATAATGTATACGATTCAGTTTATTCAACATATCGACCTCTTTGCGCGAAATTATCGTATATGCCAATTTTTTTGAAATTTAGTTTTTGATGCAATCTCGTTCTACATTCAAAGAGACGTCACCTGGCAAAATATTGTAGGCGAATTCCACTTCGTCTTATTTTATCTTATCTAAGCACATGTATATATTCATTTTGATATTACAAGTGAAAGCAGAGAAAAGTAGAAAAATGGCTGTCCTGTAAAATTTGGTATTTGTAACATACGATAATTTCGCACAAAGGGGTCGATATCGTGTGAAGCTACAAAAGTGCTATTTACATTTATATAATTTATAACTCGTATTAACGTGTCAAGAAGATTATATTGCTCTCTATTTTAAAGGCGAGTTTTATTGGAGTTAATTATTAAAAAGAACTCTTTCAATAAAGAGTTACATAAAAAGTTATTTAAAATGGTACGTACCGCACCATTTAAACTGACATAAATTGGATGGAATACCATCATTGAAATAGCCTTTCCAAATAACAAATGGTAAATTTGTCTACGAGTCTCAAAACATATTCATGGCTTATACTATGTTCACACTTGGGTTCTAAAGCTCGTTTAAGCAACATATAGAATTCTCTGAACATGAACGTGTACAACCGGCCACGATTTCTGCTTAATGTTATATTTCCTTAAGTAATTCATAAATTTTCACAATTTCATCATAATTATGTTTAAAATAACCTTCTGATAACTTTAAAAAGTATTTTTATCCATTATTAATACTTAAAAGAAATATAAAATTGTTTGTTGGGTTTTTTCTCAACCATCTGTCATCTTAATCATCTAAAATGTAACAACATTTTGCATAAACGCGTTAACAAACCCAAGTGTGAACATAGCATTATCAAATAGCCAACAAAATCGCCATATATCTTAAAAGCCGCCAAAAAAATCGCTATGTCGCCAAATTGAAAATTAGGTCCCAAGAAACTTGACAGCCCTGATCGTGCTATGAAAATGTGTAAAGCAATGTAGCAATGAGTAAATGAAAAAAGTATATTATACTGGCATCACATATACACCATATTAGTAATGTTGTTTCTTTTTAGCCAGTTGTCCGGTAACCAAGTGACCGACTGACTAAAAAGACCCAAGTTAACCATGCAAGTGAACGATTGAACGGAATTGAACGATGACACTGAACGGCCGTTCATCGTTCAAATGACTGATCCGTTCAATTGAACGAGTTCGTTCATGAACGACACAACTCTAATAATCTGACAACAAAAACATCCAAATCTTTTCTTAACTTATTTATTTTTTGACACGCTCGTCTGTTAATTAAAGACCTGCACGAGTGTATCAGTAAGTATTGTTGAAACAGATACACCAGATATTTATCTGTTACTACCAGGGCTGCCAGAAATTTTCAGCAAAAAATCTTAATTTCACCATAAAAAATTCTTATTTTTGAAGAAAAAATCTTTTTATAATAAAAACAATTCATATTTTATTTATTACATAAAATAAACAAAAAAAAAAACATTACAAAAAATTTAATTTCTTATACTAAATTGTATTATTTAGTTTAAAAATTTTTAAATGGGAACAAAGAATGTTTTTTTTAATTGAACCTAACCTTCGTCTAGACAAAACAAAAAATCTTGTTTTTGGGGAAAAAATCTTAAAATCTTTTTTCGGTTAAAAAATCATAAGAAATAAGGTAAAATCTTACTTCTGGCAGCGCTGGTTACTACTGATATAAATGAGAGAATGAGTGTAACTGATATTGTATGGTTTTGCTTTTGTCCACTCACCATATCTTAAAAACAAAAACTGTTGCTTATGGTTTTGTATTGAGTATGACATAACATTTTTTTCTTGCTTACAAATATCTGTTGTCACCATAAGTATTTCTACAATATCTGTGCAGAGGTCCAAGCCGATGAATAATTCTCGGCGGCGGCGGCTTGAACAAAACTAGCCGGCGGCGGCTTTAAGCCGGCTGAAGCCGATGTTAAATTAATTAATTTTCTTAAATTTAAAAACAAACCTTTGTACTTTCACTGAAAGGTATAAAAAACATTATTGATTTGCTCAAAACATATCATGCTGAATTTATATTTTTCAAGTATCTGTCTCTTGCCAATTTAAGAATCTCACAAAAAATAGTATCTGCACGTTGAGACATCACATGTACTTTGCTCTTTTTTCTACATAAGCTTCTCTATTGCAGAAGTTTTTTAAAATATTTTATAAATCCAAAATAACTTAAATGATTATTATAATTGAAAAGCTCCTCGTTTTCTGACCCTGATGAATTTTTTAAAATTTTACTCGCACTTTGTGTAGAAAAATAAGTCAGAAACTGTAGTGTTTCGTATTTTTGAATTAAAAATTATAGATTTGCCCTTTTTAATTGACGTATTTTCAAAAAAAACAAATGATAACAATTAAAAGCATTAAAGATTAAAGTCGTTGACACCAAACCAAGAGGAAAAAATCGAGTTAAACCCATTCAGAAAGTAAAAATAAATTTTTCTAACTTTAAACCCTTTTGCCGAACTTCAAAGATATTTCTTTGCATTATTATAGTAAATAACTTTATAATGATACATGTAAAACTGTTACGAAAATAACGAGATACATACACAAATTTTCAAAGCCCAGGGTTGTAATTGTTTAATGTCTAACCAAAAAAATGTTCGGCTAAGCTGGTTAAATCGGCTTAAAATCTAAGCCGAAACTAGCCGGACTATTCGGCGGCGGCTTATGTTAAGAAAAAACCATCGGCGGCGGCGCTAAGCCGGCTTGGAACCGATCGACTTGGACCTCTGTATCTGTGGTGTTATGTTGTATTTTAAAATATTGTTGGCGAGTTTATGAAAATAAGAAAGTTTATAAAAACTTGTATACGATCTCAACCAGGGGTGCCAGATCGTTTTGGTAAGAAATCGGCATATTTTCAAAAACAAATCAGAAATTAAATTAAATAAAAAAATCGGCAAATTACTATTACGATTTTTAACACAATAAAACATTAACAAAAATAAAAAAGCAAAACAATTAACCATTACCTAATGCTTTAAAAAAATTAATAAAAATAAACTTTTAAGAAATAAATTTTAGTTAATTAAAAAATCGCAAGGACCGTAAATAAGAGTAATCCATAAAATGTTAGCTTAAAAACGGAGTCAACCAATAGGTTTGTTCTAAAGTTCTCTTTAAGAACCTATGGTGATCTAGAAAAAAAAATCTCAACTCCACAGTTAAAAATCATTTTTCAACGAAAAAATAAAAGTTTGGATAAACTCTTAAAAACAGAGTTTTTTCCGCAATCATAACATATTCGCCCTAAAATAGAACTCACACCATCAACAAATACAACTCTTTTAAGGATTTTAATTTTTACGTCTAAAATACTCATTATGTTTTTCTTCTTTTTTTATTTTTACGTTGAAATTGTAGTGATCTAACCAGCGACAAGCTTTGGTTGTTAATGTACAAAAAATTAGTTTAATAAAATGCTGGTTTAAATCAAACTCCTGAAATGAGTTTTATATTTTGACGGCTGAATAAATTCTCGTTTTAACAGTTTTATTCGATATTTTATTCCTCAACTGAGTTTTAATTTATGACGGCTTAATAAAACTCTCTTTTTAAGAGTTAAATTTTACCTTTTATTTTTACGTTGAAAAATTACTGTTTTATATGGACTTGTTTGTTTTTAAATTAAAAAAATAACTCAGGGACTGAAAATAATTACTGCATATTATTATTTTTTGTAAAGGTTACGAGAAATATTCCTTTATTTTCAATTGGGAATATTTAACCATTATCGTTATATATATTTTATTTTGTTGGTGGTAACCAATGAAAGTAAAATTTATTTTTTTTTTGGTTAATGATAACCAAATTTGTTACAAATATCTATTGGAAAAAATATATTTTTTTCTGGTTATATTTTTTTATTTTTTGGGTACAAATATCCAATTTAAACAAATAAGAAAGTAAAGTTCTTCAATCCCGACCCTATGATACTCCACACCACATCATTTAGACAACTTTTCAAGAGTGTACCTTATTTGGGACCAATGGGCAATCATGGACCCAGGAAAAAAAATAATATTATAAAGTTAAGATTCAGGTCAATGTTATTACCATTTATCGTAGGCTTAATTCTTAGGGCAATAAGAACCTATGTACCGAATTTCAGCAATTTATCTTCAAAATTGCGACTTGAACTTTGCCTACAAGGCTTACACGGACAGCCAACCGGACGGGTGGATTTCTTTAGATCGATTCCCCTTGTGCCTTAAGCCCCTCATATGTAGTTGTATATTTCTCAAAATGTTTTTGCATGGTTAGACATACAATACAAATACTGCATATATGGAATACATATAACCATTTTTTCCTTAAGTAGATATAAGCGCTGAATTAATAACAGTTGTCTCTTTGTAATGTAACAAGTTGCCCAAAATTAATAACACTGTGCAAGAAATTTACACTTTTTTTGAGACAAGCTCGGCACCTGGCGTTTTAACCTAATTCGGATACGTTGAATCCAGCGGTGCTCGCCGCTTTTAAGATTGGCTCTGGTTTTCGAGATATACCGTTATTTCGAAAATGGAGGAGGTTGCATAACATATGTTCGCGTAACTCAAACACGCTTTTGCGATAAAATTTCCTTTAAGAAAAGTAAAACTTTTTTCTAATGTGAGCAGTCGTTTTTGAAACATAATTTTTTTTTATTGAAAAAAAAAATTAATTTCGAAATTTTTGTTTTTTAAAAATTCATAAAAAATTCAAAAATGCAGCAAGGGTTCTAATTTTTTGCAGACATATAAAAAACGAAGCTGCAAACAAAACAAAAAAATTGCGGAGTTTCGGTTTTTTTTAGTAATTTCAGTAAACTAAACCGTTTTTGAGTTACGCTAATAGGTGTATGTTGTGCAACCTCCTCCATTTTCGAAATAACGGTATATCTCGAAAACCAGAGCCAATCTTAAAAACGGGAAGCACCACTGGATTCCACGTATCCGAATTAGGTTAAAACGCCAGGTGCCCAGCTTGTCTGTTTTTCCAACTAGCGTAGTGTAATATATATAAAACAAACCAAAAATTACCGTGTTGTAAGTATTTCTCAAAAAATAGGCACTTTGATAATTTAGAGGAAAATATCGCCAAAAATCGTGAAATATGGCCTGATAACAACGATTCTCGCTTGTGTTGCAGTTGTTGCTAGGCAATTTGTACTGCCACAGCACAACACACAGTGTATGTGTGTGTGTAACATGTGTGGTTTTTTATTGGCTTTTTGTTATGTATACCCTCCGCCACAACTAGCTGGGTATACTTAGTTTGTCATTTCGTGTGAAACATTTTTATTATTCGAGCCTTTACCGCGAAAATAACGTAAGCACCAAAATAAATTTTATAGGTGAGAGTTTTTTTTATTCTAATTCATATAAATTTTGTATTAAATTTGTTGCTCACGATAAAATCAGGGACCAAACATAATGGTTATTGTATTTTATTTGAGTTTACTGGAAAATTCCTTTTTTTTCATTTGGTTATTTTTAACCATTATCGTTACATATATTTTAAACTAGTTATCGTAACCAATTAAAGTAAAAAACATTTTTTTGTTTTGTTACACATAAATAACCATTACTTCAACCACAATTTTTTTTTGTTACAAACAACTATTAAACCAAATAATTAATTTTTTGGTTACAAATAACCATTTTAAAAAATAATTAATTTATTTGGTTTCAAATAACCATTAAAACAAGCGATTTTTTTTAACAACGACACAGGTTAAAAATTTTCTTCAGATATTTTTTTCTGTGCATATGTAACCTGCGGAAAATTTGTGTCAATTGGTCCAAGCGACTGGTCCTGGGATTTGTGAAAATAGAACAAGTACAAAAAGAAAGGACTCATGACCAGTGAAAGAAGATCCAATCCCTTAACTGGTTTATAAAGAACAAAAAGGTAGAAAAAGTAATGAATTTCAGAACAGTCTTCAGCGGTGATGTGACACATTTTTTGGTAATTTTTAAAATTTGGCTCTTAAATTTAATTCTTAGACTAGTTTTATTGAAATAATACTACATAGTATTTCCCCTCCAATGACAACCCCATGTAAAAGTGATAGGTCTTATTCATATAAAGTGTTAGAACTGGAACCGGTCCCTACCACCAAAGACCTATCAAGGGACTACTTCAGTGTCAGTTCGCTTCCCTCTAGGGTATTTATATGTATGATTATTTCCGTGCATTTATTATTTCGATGACTAAGAAGAAGGAGTGAACTTGTCAACTGTTGTGCGTGACTTGAGAGGCAATTCTAAACCGCTAGAATCACCGTCTTTACTTAAAAACAGTTTTTTTGCTTTTGCCGGAAAAATTATTGCCCAAGGGTCCCAAATAGTAACCGACTATACGTTCTTACTTATGTATAATTTATATTTGTAACCAAAAAATAAATTACTTGTTTTAATGGTTATTTGTAACCAAATTAATTTATTATTTGTTAAAATGGTTATTTGTAACCAAAAAATTAATTATTTGGTTTAATAGTTGTTTGTAACCAAAAAAATTTTTTAGTTGAATTAATGGTTATTTATGAAGGTATAACCAAAAAAAAAATTTTTTACTTTAATTGGTTACGATAACCAGAATAAAATATATATATTAAATGATAATTGTAATTTTTAACCTTTAGGTACCTATAATTCATCAATATTAATGGTTATATTTATATGATTTGTGTCGTTTCCTTTATAGGGTCCCTGGATAAAATAGTTTTTGCCATAAAATCGTTAAAGTCATTTATTTAGAAAAAAACAAAAATCTAAAATGATGCCGCTTACGTTATTTTCGCGGTTAGGGCTCAAATTCAACTATTAGTCAAACAATTTTTTTCAAAATAAAAATATTTCAAAACGTTAATATGAATTGCTATTTTTTTTTAAATTTCGGTGCGTTTTTTATTTTTTCTAACCCAACAATTATACTTACTGTAACATTTGCCTTTATGTATGTAGGTTATTTCCACATAAAATGTAGCATACTTCTTTTTTAATATTTTCAAATGTTTAAATATTTAAGAAAATGCTTTAAACGAAAAAAATAGTTTTGGTTGGTAAAACCCCAAGTTTTTTTTACAAAAACAAATTACATGTGTTCAGTAATTTTTTTTTACAATAATTTTTGTCTACATGTCTTTTTAACAAAATAACCATATGCATCAAAGAATTTAAGAAAAAAAATATTACCGCTACTAAAATCTTCAAAAATGTTTGCTTTAAAAAAAGCAGCATACACATGTTTACAAGAACAAATCATGTACGCAGCAGACACAAAGGCTAATCGTGCTGCTCATCAAGAAAGATTGCAAGCGCTTCCACTTGTATTTTCGTCGTAGGTATAATACGTAACTTGTAGTGTTGTTGTTGCTTGGCAATTTGTACGACCATAGTACAAGCAGCCTGTGGATTTTGTTTTTGTAAAATTTTTTGTTTGGCTTTTTTTTCGCTCGTAATACATTCACGCTCTTTTTCGTTGAAAAATAATTGAAAATAACGGCATCGTACAATAAGTAACTTATTGTATTCCATCAGTATCCACTAGTATCTGCTTTTGCAAAGCAGATATTAACAGATATGATACTCTCTTTCGCTTTTGTATCAACTTACATCCACTCTTTTACAATTCATATCAATATCAACTTATATCAGAAACACAAGAGCACTCATCCATACATATCCACTTTAGAAAACACACAGAAACAGATATAAACAGATGTATCTGTGCAGGTCTTTACTGTTAATCTTGAAATTAACCTTTTGGGACTCTCTGTAAAGCCTATAGTACACGGAATGTAAAAAGTCACATGCGCATGTGGTTCTGACGTAATTTTGTCGTCATCACACAACACGAACTTGCTATTGTGGGTATTGTAGTGAGGTCAAAATTACGTCAGAACCGCATGCGTATGTGGCTTTTTACATTCCGTGTACTATAGGCTTAAGAGTCGTATAACAATTTCTAAGCTACCTAAATAAGACAGTTTTTGAAGTATGAAAATGCGATTGCCAATACAATTTTAATTAAACAAACCGCCCTAAGGATCTGCAAAAAAGGATTTTCCGACAGGATGGTGTTGATTTCGCGACCTTAAGGTTTGTTTTATAGAAATTGTATGAAAATTAGAAGTTTTGGCATGAAAAATACGCTTGATGCCCTTATTTAGGTAGCTTAGTCATACGGCTGAGTATTTCACGGGTTGTAAAATTAAACCTACATGAGTCTCGTACGACTCTTAGCATGCTTTTGAAAGACTCGTTAGATAAACCCAACATACATCATAAACGATTCCCTTTACGAATAATATAAGCGTTTTTCGCTGCTTTATGGAAGAATCTCTCTTACGAATCAGCACGTGTAACAGTTTCTCCCGTGCTAGGAATCGTCTACAATTAAAAAATGATCTCGTCGACGATCAAAAAGACTCTTTGTGAGATTCCTAGTAAGGTCCTGGGTTGAAATAAAATTTTAATAAAATATAAATTTATGTATTAAAAAAATAATTTTTTTATTCTACTTTTAAATCAAACACTTTACTTTAGCTGCACTTTTGTGCAGGTAACCACAATTGTGTACCTGCACATTAAGGCAGGTAAATGCATTTAAGATAGCTGGATTTTTGATTTACCTGCACAAAAAATCGTGCAAAGGAGATTGTGCAGTTAAGTCAAAACTACTGTATACATAAAAGAAATAAATTTAAACTATTTAACATTAAATTTATAAAAAACGTTATTGATTGTATAATTTTAGGTTGATAGTTCATGTTGATGGACATGTTTAATCAAATTTCTTACCTTAAAGCAGCCGCATTTTAAAGATCTTTGAATGAATATCATACAATTTAGTAAGTTTTTTTTATTACTCAAGTAAAATATCACAATGTCTTATCAATTATATTTAAGTGCATACAATTGCTTCGGATCTCTATAATATTTGGAAGAAGTACTGGCCTATTGCACATCACCTATGCTATCAAAACTACTTCGTAACCACTCAAGTGGGTTTAAACGTACCTCCAAAAGCTATGTGGAATTAAGCAAAAAACGATTCTTTTAATTCTTCTAATATACACTGTATACATTCACAACAAGTTCTGAAAAAATTTCTAAGACGTCTCTCCCAAATTCTTCCTTCAGGAAGACCCAGTTACATTTTATTTTATAAATAAGGTTTCCTGGTTTATTGGCAATATTCTGGTAACCGGTTTCCATCGTGTTAATTATGATAACTGTTTAATGATGACTCGTTCCAAACACAGCACCCTGTAAAATATTAACAGTCCTTAAATTGTTATTTATTTATTTCATATTTTGTCATTCCATTATTTTTCTTGTAACAAACCTAGCTTGTTAAATAATGTTGAAAATCAGTAAACTCACTCTAGTTTCAACCAGTGACGACAAAACATAAAACAGTGAAATAAATAAAAAACAAGTAGTAACAACAAAAATAAAAAGAACAAAATTAAATACATACATATAAAAACCAAAATATTGTGAACTTAACACTAACAAAACAAAACCCTATTGTAAATAAAGCAAAAATACAAAAAACTAAAAATAAAACAAAGTGTTTTTATTTAAATTAAAATTAAAGTGAACCGTGGTAAATTTGAGGTAACAAAATTTAAAGTTCAACCACAAACATTTTGGTCCAAACGAACCGGATAATTTTTATAAAAAATAAATAAAACGTGATACCTACCTACCGTGTGTGCAAATTTAATTTTACAAAAAATAAGTGTTTGCGACTCTAATAGAAAGTGTGGCTCTGAAATTAAAAAATATTGTTAACAAACAACCAAAAGAACACACATAAAATCAACCCCCAAACATTTGGTCATTTGGAAACGAAACATTAAGATTTTTAATAAAGCATTATTTAAATCATAATTGTATTTAAAAATTAAAATTTTCAAAGTTAAAAGTGAACAAAATCTAACGGTATCCAAATTCCTTGGCGCAGTAGCAGCAATAACAACAGCATTATTGGCAGACACAACAACAACAACAGAAGGCTTAATAAACGCAGTGACACAAAAGAAATAAGACCCAACAAAAACAACAAGCAAGTCAAATTATACAATACAACAAGACATAAATATTCTTGCTTGTTGTGTTACTCTTTAATTTTTTGCCGCTGCAATTTTTAAGAGAAAAAAACCGTGACGTCACCATCAAAATAAATAAAAAACGAGTTACCATTGCGTCAATTTTTGAAAAATTAACCGGGGAAATTAAAACAATATTTGACTCAAAATTTTCAAGACACAATTTATTTTTATCGCTAGCAGGCAATTTTTTGACTCAATTTTATTATTATTCTGACTCTTTATCAATTTACAAATATGTCCCTGAAAAAATTCGTCAATTGCACAAACGATTTAGTCGACTTCGAGAAAATTCAAGCAGAAGCGCGTGCTGAAGATAATGTACACGCGTTGGAAGTTATTCGAGTAGAATTAAACTCCATATGGACCCAAGTTAAAAGATCATATGAAGAATGTAGGGACATAGATCAGGATGTTGATAAACCAATTGACAGAATAAAATTACGGGAGCGATACCAAACTGCCCTAATGGCTTATAAAAATTGTCTTTCGTCAATCAACGCTGAAATCCATGCGCTTTCGGACACAACCATGGAAAAGGTTGAACGCCAGCCAAATATTCCAGTAGAAAGAGAGGTTTCATCAATAAGACTCCCTCCTTGCGACACCGACACCTTTTTTGGGGATTATAAATTATGGCCGAGTTTTCGTGACTTGTTCACAGCCATATACATTAGAAATCCTCAAATTAGCAATGTTGAAAAGCTTTTTTATCTGACTCAAAAAACCGGGGGAGACGCCAGAGATGCAATTACGCACGTCCCTTTAACAAACGACGGATTTATCATGGCTTGGAAAAATTTAGTTGACCGGTACGAAAATAAATGGATGCAGGTCAATGAGCAATATAAAATTATTTTGGATCTGCCTCATGCCTCTATAGACTCGGGAGCCTCAATTAAAAAATTACAAAGAACAATAAACGATTGTAGGCATACATTAGGCACACTAGGAATTGACACTTCGACATGGGAGTCGTTTTTAATTTATATTTGCGCTCAAAAACTTCCCAGGGCCCTTGTACAAGACTTTGAAAATTCTCGTGAAGATTGTGCCGAAGTACCCAAATGGCAAGAATTTGACAAGTTTTTGACTCACAAATTCAAGACCCTAGAATCAGTAGGCAATATTAAATCATTAAAGGACAAATCCATACCGCCCAAGTCTGAAGTCGCGAAAAATCCCCAAAATAAAAGGAACATTAATTCATTCCAAACGAATATTGCGAAATCTGAGAGTCACAATCAGAACAAAAATAAACCAATTAGAAGTTGTAATAATAACGCCATAACATGCCAACATTGCAGCGAGCCACACACCCTACGATCATGCCCCACATTTCTAGAAACAAATGTAAATGATCGAATTCATATCGTAAGAGTCACAAATTCGTGTTACAACTGTCTGTCGGTCAGTCATAGTGCCAGGGAGTGCCCTAGTAAATACAGTTGTAGGCTGTGTAAACAAAAACACAACACTTTATTGCACAAGGCAACAGTGACCCAGCCTACAAACTTGCCACAAAATAACGCTGACGAGCAACCAAGCACAAGTGCCGCAGCTCAAGCCCAATACATACAGTCCACTTCAGCATCAGGTATTCCCAACCTTACTTCCCTGACCCTGCGCGAAAACTTACAAACTTCGACAAATCAAACAGACCGCGAAACGTTGCTTTTCACTGCCATTGTCGAAATAGAAACTAGAGGTCAAAGATACTAGGCTAGAGCCATCATCGACCCTGGATCACAATCAACCTTTGTATCGGACAAACTAAAAAACCGATTAAAATTACCCACTAAAAGAAACATAGTTCACGTTTCTGGTTTGAGTCAAACAGATTCTGAAACCTCAACTAAAGCATGTTTGCTTAACCTTTGCTCACGGGTGGACACATCGTTTAAGTTAGAAGTTTGGGCCCCAGTTCTCAAGACCCTTCCCTCTAATTTACCACCTCAAACATTGGACATGCTAAGGCTCAGTGAGGCTGCAAAATTGCAACTTGCAGACCCTCACTTTAATCAAAGTAGACCCATCGACTTGCTAATAGGTCTCGACATAGGCCCATCGATTTATTGCATGGACACACCGATGCGGTCTGTTGGATCCCTTTTGGCACAAAAAACAGTATTTGGCTGGATTGTGGGGGGACCAACACCAAAAATTACTCAACCCAGAACAACAATTTCTTTATTGAATACATCGTCCCTTGACCGAATCCTCACACGCTTTTGGGAGGTGGAGGAAAACCCAAAACAGATTTTGAGGTCAGACGAGGACACTATTGTGGAACACAATTTTCAAAAAACAACTCGTAAAAACGATACGGGAAGGTATATAGTTACCCTGCCCTTCAAAAAAACAGAAGAAATAGGCTCTTCTCGCAACATTGCCATGGCTCAGTACCTAAGAATGGAACGCACGCTCAGCCAAAAACCCGAAATAAAACAATTATATGACAACGTTATTTTAGAGTATCTTGTGTTAGGACACATGAGAAAAATCGAACCCTCGGATATAAACAAAGCTCCAAGCTATTATCTGCCGCATCACGCAATAATAAAACCAGACCGATTGACCACTAAACTTAGAGTGGTTTTTAATGCCTCTAGCCCAACGTCAAATAAGAATAGTCTTAATGACATTTTATGTCCAGGACCCATTCTTCAACAAGATCTTGTTCTTTTGATAGCAAAATGGAGATTTTTCCGCTTTGTATTTAACGCCGACATTACAAAAATGTATCGTCAAATACTAATCGACCCAACTCAAACAAAGTTTCAAAGAATCTTAGTCAGAAAATCCAAAAATGACCCTATAGAAGATTACGAGCTTCTCACAGTCACATTTGGAGTTAATTGTGCCCCATATTTAGCCATCAGAACGCTTCTTCAGTTAGTTGAAGATGTGCAAATGACTCATCCATTAGCGGCCAAGATTCTCAAACAAAATATGTATGTGGATGACGTCTTAGCAGGAGGTCATACTATAGAAGAAGCCATCAGAGCTAGAAAAGAATTAACTTCTGTCCTAAAATCAGCCGGCTTTGATCTAATGAAATGGAACTCAAATGAGCCACAAGTCATTCAGGATTTACCTAGTGAGACTCTACTACCACTCGACTGGTTAAATCTGTCAGAAAATGACGGGACCAAGACTCTAGGGATAAAATGGAACATTTCATCAGACTTTACATTCACAGCCCCAGATATACAAGTTAAAGAAGCCATAGCATACATTTTACGTTTCGGAAGACCTATACCAAGAAGTCAAATCTCATCTGTAGAACCTTCACCAGAAGAAATACAATCTGCAAAAAATCGCATCATTATTTGGACACAAAAAACCTTGTTTCCTGACGAATATACCGCTTTACTTCATAAACGTCCAATTTCCCCTCGAAGTAAACTCTTAACCCTTACGCCATTTCTCGATCGCAATGGGATTATAAGGGCCAATGGGCGTTTAGCGCAGTCCCCAGCATTAACATACAATGAACGCTGTCCAATTCTGTTGCCATACGAATCAAAATTGGCCAGAATGATAACAGAATTTGTGCACAAAATTACTTTGCATGGAGGAAATCAGCTCATGACCCGAGTAATAAGAACAGAATTTTGGATTTTTCGTCTTAAGCCCTTAGTTAAAACTGTCATAAATAATTGCAAAACGTGTGTACTTTACAAAAAACACACTCAAAGTCAGATAATGGCATCCCTGCCACCTGAGAGCACAACAATATCAAGACCCTTTACCGTTACAGGTGTTGATTACGCTGGACCCTTTAATATACGAAACTTCACTGGTCGAGCCTGTCTCATCACAAAAGGGTATGTCTGCATATTTGTATGCTTTGCCACTAAATCTGCTCACTTAGAACCAGTAAGTGATTTATCGACCCAAGCATTTTAGCTGCCTTTTCCCGCTTTATTGGAAGACGTGGATGTCCAACAATCATATATTCGGACAATGGCACGAACTTTGTCGGAGCAGCAGAACTCATCAAAAAGGATCGTCTGGAATTTATAAAAACTCTTCAAACCCAAGTTACCCACAACTATAGCCATCAAAATATCAATTGGAAATTCATACCCCCTGGTGCCCCACATATGGGCGGACTCTGGGAAGCCGGTGTAAAATCGTTCAAAACCCACCTAAAGAAAATGATACCAGATATGAAATTCACCTTTGAAGAGCTGTCAACAATTCTCACTCGCATAGAATCGTGTTTAAACTCTAGACCCTTAAGTCCTGCTAGCGATGACCCAAATGACCTTAACCCATTGACCCCTGGCCACTTCCTTATTGGTACCCCATTATTGACCCCAGCCGAACCTGATGTCAGCAGCGAAAACCTGACCCTCATCAACCGCTGGAAACGCCTAAAGGTTATCTACCACTCATTTTGCCAAAGATGGAAATCCGAGTATCTGGCCGAACCACATCGCAGATATAAATGGAAGACTCAAAGGGACAATCTTAAAGTCAACGACATGGTGGTCATCAAAAACAACAACTTGCCACCCAACGAATGGCAAATGGGTCGAATCACTAAGACTCATATTGGAACTGATCAAAACTGTGGAGTTGTGGACATCCAGACAAAAAATGGGATCGTTACCAGACCCATTACAAAAATTGTGGTTTTGTTTTAAAATATATTTAACATTTTTTGAAAAAATTTTCCCAACTAATGTTACACTGAATTCCTACTTACAGGTATGGCATCCCACCCAACATTTCTAAGTTTCTCATCAACAGATTTGATTGCTACAACATATTCAACCCCACACGACCCGCAAACTTGAATCGAAGTGAGATCCTAGATGCCATATCTGTCAAAATCATCACAACACCTTGCTTCATTGGTATCTGTTTTTTGGACCTATGATAAACTGCACCAAGTCATGGGGGCCGGAATGTTTAATGATGACTCGTTCCAAACACAGCACCCTGTAAAATATTAACAGTCCTTAAATTGTTATTTATTTATTTCATATTTTGTCATTCCATTATTTTTCTTGTAACAAACCTAGCTTGTTAAATAATGTTGAAAATCAGTAAACTCACTCTAGTTTCAACCAGTGACGACAAAACATAAAACAGTGAAATAAATAAAAAACAAGTAGTAACAACAAAAATAAAAAGAACAAAATTAAACACATATAAATATTGTGAACTTAACACTAACAAAACAAAACCCTATTGTAAATAAAGCAAAAATACAAAAAACTAAAAATAAAACAAAGTGTTTTTATTTAAATTAAAATTAAAGTGAACCGTGGAAAATTTGAGGTAACAAAATTTAAAGTTCAACCTCAAACAATAACAATTCTTGGAATAAAATCGACCAAAATATATTCTTCAATATCTAAAAAATGAAACCAATTATTTGCCATGGGCTGCCGCCCTCAAAGGATTCAGCTATCTTATGGCACGTTTGGGTAACGAAAGTGATATCTTTGTTCCCTTCATCCGTGAGATCATTGTAATGAACAACCACATCATAGACTTTGAACCGCTTAAACGGGAGACTTCTTTAGAAATTTACAGACGTACTAATATTTTGGATTCGTCCTGCGAAAATGTAGGTAATATAGCATAAAGCTTCGCGGGATAAGCTAGGAAATTATAAAAAAAAAATAGAGTTTAAATTGCTGGTAAATGCCACACAGTATGAATGAACCTGCCGTGTACAATACCATCATTTTGAATAATTTGTACACTAAAACCAACGAAAATGTTGAAAAACATATTGGTATTAATAACGTAAATTTATTTTACAGCACTGGTGGTAACCATTCCGTTGCTTCCGTGGTTTGGAAATTGCAAAGCTCTTCACAACTGAAGCTCAATTAGAGAAACTTTATGAGTTTAAAAAAATCACGCCGAGAAGTTCGGTACAGTAGTTTTGACTTAACTGCCTTTTGATAATTTTTGGAATTATTCTTTCTCATTCCATACAAATTCCTTTTTTAAGTGCACTTTCTATACCTGCACATTTAAGATAAATGCACAAAATTTTTGGCATTTTAAAATTATTTTCATACAAAAAATCAAAGTTAGCTGCACTTTGACTTAACTGCCCAAAATAAATATATTCTAGAATTATTCTTCAAAATCCTTGTTTACGTGCATTTTGTATATCTGCACATTTTTCATATTTTTGGGCAGCTTTAAAATATTTTCATACAAAACATCAAACTTAGCTGCACACATAAAAATATATGGTGGCCACTTTTTCACATAAATATCCAATTTTTTGTTAGACGATTATGTTTAATATACAACTCCTAAAAGAATCTTCTGGTGATTATCTGACGAGTAACAAAAACATCTAAATCTTTTTTCAATTTATTTATTTATTTTTTGACACGCTCGTCTTTAAATCTTGAAATGAACCTTTTGGGGTTTCTGTAAGAGTCGTATAACAATTACTGAGCTGCCTAAATAAGACAGTTTTTGAAGTATGAAAATGCTATTGCCAATACAATTTTAATAAAACAACCCGGAATAAGGATCTTCAAAAAAGGATATCAAACACTTTACTTTAGCTGCACTTTTGTGCAGGTAACCACAATTGTGTACCTGCACATGTAGGCAGGTAAATGCATTTAATATAACTGCATTTTTGATTTACCTGCACAAAAAATCGTGCAAAGGAGATTGTGCAGCTAAGTCAAAACTACTGTATTTTAATTTTGACTTTACAAAGGGCACCTGGATAAGAATCTTGCTATCACTGCATTTAGTCATAAACTAGAGAAATCCAAAGGCCTTCACAACGAATGGTTATCCATCCTCTCTCTTGTCCTTTTTCCCACATTTGTAAGTTTAAGTTGGTTGGTAGCAGTGCCAAGAACCTAAATGATTAGTTAGTGGTTAAAGAGGACTTATCGCTAGCAGCCCCCCTCCGGTCCTTGGACACGGGCCGGTTGTAAGTTGTTGTCTAGTCCATATACGCCGTCACTGCATGGATGGTCCATCCCCTTACGTGCCTAACCATCGGACCAAAAATAAATGAAACGGAAAATAAGAACAAAATTTTAAAGAAACAAGATGAGAGAAATCTCTTATCTGAGGACGATCTACAGGCCTCAAGAGACATTGATCGGACTCTCCGGCAGTGTGGGTGACAGCCAGAGCACGCCACTGCCCACATGAAACCAGACAAAACTCACTCAAACGACTGTCAAGTCTGATGGACAATTGAGTGAGAAAATAAACCAAAAAAAAGAGGAAAAGTCCAATACAATAAGGCAAAATTTTTTTCTCGGTTAGATCGCAAAGAATGCTGCGAACGGTACCCCACATGAACGCGATGAGGAAGATAGGGTCAAATGTCAGGCTTTGGTAGAAGAGTACCTTAAGTTTAAGGATAACATGCCCAGCACATCAAAAGCGTAATCGATCTCTGGCAGAGAGTGATAAGCTGCCGAAACAGAGGAAGGTCCGAGACAACTCGATCACTCCGGTATCATTTAGCTCTGCAACCCCGAGAAGACCCTTAAATGAAGTGGTAAAGGATCACCGATTGGGGGCCTTGGCAACGACAAAAGTTGTCAGATAACCCCTGTAGTAACAGAATGGGGCGCGATCGCACCCAAATTGGGGAGCTCGTTATGGAGCACGTACTCTCCAATTTGGACAGTCTTGCGTCTCGTTTTGCCTCCAGTGAGATTCACCAGGAGTACAGGGTAATCAAATGTTTGGACGTTTTCTCAAAGGACTTTCTAGGCAATTGTATCTCTAAGATAAGCGATGCATGGGATGTTTTAAGTCTTAAGCTAATCCCCGCTGAAGAAATTCCAATGAGACCACGAGCCAAAATTTGGGAACCGAAGGTAGGCTCTGACGGGCAGAAAATACTGTGACGTCTGAAGAGACAGAACCCCAGTATACCAATGGATGAGTGGACTGTTATCTGGGCCGAAGATCACGAGGATAACAGTACTTGCCTTACGCTTGCCATCATGAAGGAAGGCTCAACAAATCTAGAGAAGGCAGGCCTGAAGCTATTCTTTGGAGTGCGTGACACTAAGGTTAAATTGTTCCGCCCAACAAGCTCGGCGAGTGGCGAAGCGGATAAGGTCGCCCGCAATCTGCTCACCGGAATGCAGCTCTATGAGTTGAAGAAGAAGCCACCCGATGGAAATGAGGGTCGTGCAGATTAATCTGCAGCACTCGAGATCTGCTTCCGAACACCTCAGTTTCCTTTTAGCTGGAAAAAAGCTCGGCTTTGCACTGGTTCAGAAACCATGTACGGTAAACGGTGTAGTTAAAGGGTTCCCGGCCAAGACATGTTATATACTGTACGCGAAGGACAAGAGTCAAGGGCTTGTCTTGTTGCGAAAAAACACATTAATATCAGATTTTGTACACAGTTTAGCTCAGCAGGCCTCTCAGTCGCAATAGTCTAGACTGCGGATAAGAAAAGCTTTCTGATTGCCTCGTGCTAAATGGCACATAACAGATATGCCCCTCCGGACGAAGTACGGGCGCTCCTATCCTCTTCAGGCGCCAAAGGGACATCATCCTAGGATGTGATGCCAACATCAGGCACAGCATCTGGGACAGTAGTGAAATCAACAATAGAGGTGAGCGTCTTTTAGATTTCATAAATACTAATAAACTTACAATCTGTAACTCTGTTTCTAGGATAACATTTAGATTTCCTGGGGTAATTTCAATGGCTGGGAGAAGATACTGAACGTAACACTTTGAACAGAAGGTATAATTTATCAGTTGAAAGGTGGGGGTTTTCGAGCAGAAGGTCCTTCTCGGAGAACAGCTGGATACTCTTCGATATTGGGCACCTGGAAAATACGGGGAAATTAGGCTTTAGAAATCCGAGACGAAGGGACTGTGTTAAGTTCAACGGAATTCTCGAGCATAGACTCTGAAGAGTGCCAGTTATTCAGGATTCAACTTCAGCACTCGATAGGGTGGAGAAGACCTTCAGTGGCGCCCTGACAAGGGCGTTTCAAATCTCTCTGGTGGAACTCGGACATCTCGGCTCTAAGAAAAGAAGCCCGTGGGGCATTCAACATTGGTTATCATCAGCGGAAGCACTTGAAATTTTAATTAACAGACACTTCCCTGGTTGCTCGGACGCAACAGTTGAGGAATCAACTAACGATGATTCGTTCTTCAGGATTGACGAATATATCATTTCGGAGTAAAGAATCCTATGGGAGATCAAAAGTTTTGCCCCGTATAAATCCCCGGGACCTGATGGCATTTTTCCTAAGATGCTGCAGAGCACAAGGAAGTATGTCACTCCCTGGTTGAGGTTACTGTACAGACTCTGCCTACCCCTCTATTACGGAACGGCTAATTGGAGGAGAGTAAAGGTGGTGCTTATACCCAAAATCGGCCGCAGAGTGCGGACTCAGAATGAACACGAACAAACCGGAACTGGTACTGTTCACCAGAAGGACGATAATCCCGACTTTCAGGCTACCACGGATGGGAGTTACAAAAAACCCCTGTCGGATCACGTGAAATATCTGGGCATTATCCTGGACTCAAAATTATCATGGAAATTAAATACTCAACACAGGGTCAGGAAGAGGTGGGGCTTAGTTCTAGACTGGTCAAATGGCTATACACGGCAATAGTACGGCCCATTTTTACATATGGATCTCTGGTATGGTGCACTGCGACGGGCAGGAAATACATCGTGGACCAGCTGGGCAGAGTACAAAGATCAGCCTGTATTGGAATAACAGGCGCTCTACGCACTAGTCCTTCAGAGGCTCTGAATACTATACTGCACCTTATGGCCATATTCGTCAACAGATCGCTTAGGCTCTCTGCATCGGGATGTTGGAAGGTGAGGACATACGGTCATGCAGGGATCTTACGGAAGCAACCTATATCTCTGATAAAAAATTCAAGATCATATTTCCGTCAAGGCGGAATAGAGCAGGGGACTCCTGACCGAGGAATACCGCACGACGGTCTACACAGATGGGTCAAAAATTACTTGTGGTGTCTGTTCTGGGGTTTTCTCGAAGGAACAGCACGTGAATCTCTATTTCCGCCTGCCAGATTGAGCCAGTGTATTTCAGGCTGAAATACGGGCGATATGTGAGGCGTGTAGAACACTGTACAGTAGGAACATGAGCGGCAAAACTGGCATTTTCGTCGATATCCAGGCGGCTATCGGGATATGGCTAACGATAAATGGAAGAAACTAGATGGCTGCAGGGCTACCAAAGTAACGTGGCCCACATATGACATAGGTTGCTTTGAGCGACATCTTACCTTCAGTCGGAGAGATGTGTCGAGACTTATGCACGAACTTACTGGTCACTGGACGATCAGTAAGCATGCTATGAGACTCGGCATCCCTTTCAATGAATGCTGCCGCAGCTGCAGGGAGCCTGGAACTGAGAATATAGTATTTCATCTTCTATGGTATTGCTCTTCGTTTAATTTAACACGACATGGATTATATGGGAATTACCATCTACAAGTTCTCTTGGATACATCGCGGGTGAAGCTCAGCAACTTGCTGAAATATCTCAATGCAACGGGCTGGCTCAAGCCACCTCAGTATTTCCTTTGTGTCGAATTTGATTGAGGGTTTCAATTCTTTACGAGTTTTGTGGTGTCAAAACGGAGTCACTGTCGACTCTACTAGTTCTGTGCGTGCTACCACGTCAACCAACCAACGAAGTGAATTTAGAAAGAAAGAAACTTTGAATAAAATCAAAAGTTATATGCATCAATTCATGCAGAAATATCACCAATGAAATCATAACACGTTCAAAGTGGGTCCAATAAGCAAATCTTAAATCAAGCGAAATATCCATTGTGCATTTAGTAGAGCTAGAGTGGTTTTGTGTGCTAAAATAAAAAAAAACTTTTGTCAAACTACAATAGTAACTTTGCGGGCAAAAATTTATCTATGCAAAGATACCAGTCAGCAAAAAAATCTAGAATATACATACACATAATGCCGAAGATTTAACATTCGGATTTAGCTGAAGCAACCAGTGAAATGCGGATAGGAATAGCTCTCTTCAATTCCAAATTTAAACAACAAATTCTTAAAATATCCCCTCTAAAAACAAAAAGCTCCCAAATCCGTTCTTTTTAAATAAATTATTTTGTTTTAAAGTTATGAATTAGTAGGGATAAATTTTATCTTATAAATTTGTATTTTTAATTTTCTTAAGCATAGATGTCACAGACTGTATTTACCCAATTTTACAATTTGGTCATTATCTCACAAATTGATCATTCAGTTAATCTAAAATATTATTGATAAATGTAGGATCTTAAATAAATAAAGGTACACTATTCACTTTATTTTTTAAATTAGATTTATTGAAACCATTCCGTCCGTGTGTTTAATGACAACCTTTATTTTCAAGTGCTTAACAACAACTAAATAACTCAACTCTAATCTACCATCACACAGCAGCATGTTGCCAATTCCCTTCATTCCTGCTCTACAGTCGTCCCCTCCCTTTCAGTCTGTTTCGTACGTAATACACGATCATCACTACGCCCTACACTCGGCGATCCTGACCACCAATTCGCCCCGAATTGTTCAAACTACCTTCTCCTGTACTCCGCGACAGTCACGGTTCTATTCGGGCACTCGTGGGTCACCAACTTCTCCTCCTCATACCTTCCGTGTTCTATAGTCTTAATAACCTTGTATGGTCCAAGGAATTTGTCCCTCAATTTCAGACATGTGCCAAATTTAGTTCTCTTAACGGCCACTAAATCCCCAACCTGGTACTCTTCTTTTAACTACCGGTTCTTATTATAGGTTCTGCAATTTTGGGCCTGTATTCGACCAATATTCTCTCTTGCCTCGGCCCTAAATGTCTCTTTTTCGGCATCTAGAATTTCAATATTTGCCTCATCCATCATTTGTCGTAAATCTGGGTAATCTGGCAACTTCATCTTGCATCATTAGACCCAACAAAAGATTCATTCAACACATCAACATTACCATCCCAACCAACCCCATTACCACAACTTACACACCCAGAATTTTTAAGAACCTTCCATACCCCACCTGGATCCAATCCACAGAAGAGTCTAGTATAATAAGCCCTCTTTTCACGTCGAATAACACTCTTCGCTTTATTTCTTAGCTTACAGTAAATTCTCCAATTAGTAGAAGTACGATCAGATCTAAATGTAGTATATGCAAGATCTCTTAAAGATCGAGCCAACTAAATGTCCCTAGAATCCATCCAGTTATTATTCCTATGGCAAATTCGTTTTCTAACAACTGGAACAAAAGAGTAAAGTTTTAACACAAGGGACGAAATAACAGCATATGTTAAACCAACATTAAAGGAATTAAAAAAAGAGGAGAAATGACTATTTTTTATATTTTGCAGGGTATATTTTATGAAAAAAAGAAAAGTAATTTTTGCTAAAAATATTCAAAATAAAAAATCGTGTAAATTGTGGTAATTTCCACATCCTTCAATGTAAACGAGAACCAAAAAAATCGTGTAAAAAATCGCGAAAGCTGATTTGAAACTTTTTGATATAAAAGTTTTACTGAGTGGAAAAAAGGTTTGTTATTATTGTTTTAGTAATATTCTGTACAATTAATTTCGAAATACCCAAAGAAATCATGAAAAACTATGTGACAGAAATTTACATCATTATGTAATAGCTTCACTAGTAATGTGCGGTAAAAATGTATTTATAGTAAACCTGCTTTATGGTCGTTTTTTAGACAAAAATGGCTGAAAAAGATATTGAAGCGTACTTGGCTCGATTGGGGGACGGTTGGCTATCAGAAAATGACATTGATGCCGAAAATTCTGACGACGAGAACGATGCTGATGAAATTTTGCAGTTGCTGCAGGAGGAAAATGGTGACGGTGAAGAAATAGATAGAATTGGTAAATCTGATTCTCCTCTCGTAGAAGAGGACGTTATGGGTGATCAGGAACCCTTGCAATCAGTTACTCCACACAGCTCGTTAGCTTTCCCTTTTGACAAAAGAGAATTAGTTTGGAAAAATAGAAATATGGTGTACAACAAAGATTTAATTACTTTCCTGGAAAGTTATTTAAACGAAGCTTCACAACTGGAGACCCCATATCAGTGCTTTTCTCACGTTTATGATTAATAAGGCGTGGACCTCATGGATAGCTTCTTGGGAAGAAACCACATAATATTGAGGTCAAAAAACAGGTACTTGAGTATCTTTTTCCATTTATGTATTTGATTTAGCAGTCAAAAATTCTTGGATAGTTTATAAAAAAAATGCTCAGGAAAAAAGGAATGTGCCAGCAAAGGACCTGCTTACAATGAGTCAATTTACGAATGAATTGGCATTTGTTCTGTGCAACAAAGGAGCCACTAAAGATGCAAAGCGTCCAAGCAGTAGTTCTCTTGAACAAGAACTGCAGTCAAAAGGAGAAAATGTTCGACCATCGGCCAAAAGTAGGCGGATCAATAAGACGCAAATATCCGAAATGCAAATGTTACTCAACAATAATTTGTAACAAATGTGGAGGTAATTTGTGCCTAAATAAGAATAATAATTGTTTTATGAATTATCATATGGAATAAAAATTATACCAAGTTATTTTTATTTTTATTTATTTAGTGCTGAGTTTGACATGCGAATTTGCATGGTGATGGAAAATTCCATCATACTGTTTTTTTCATATTTAGTACCTTATATTTATAATTAAACATTTTAAAATATTTTTTCCTTAATCTAGTGCATAAATTACATCTCTATGATTTTTTTTCACAAAAAAAGAAAAAAATCATGCAAAGAAGGGTTTAATAAATTACAATTTAAAACCCCGAGAACAGTTATATTACTATATCTTGACAGAACATCATGATGTTGACTTTCAAAAACAGACAAATTCCCACTAGGTAAGTAAATAGCTCCAACTAAGATTTTCACACTCTCAAAGAAAATCTCAATAGATAGTGATTCACAGAGCTGTGGTAAGCAAGACCTAAGAACAGTTTTGAATTTAAATCCCTAAGAAACAAAGATGCCTACACCACCTCCTCTAGTAAGCCGTTCATTTCGTCAAAAAATGTACCCAGGAATGTCCACAGCACGATTTGAAACAGTATCATCTAGCCACGTTTCTGACACTGCAAAAACATTAAACTTTTTATTCATCATGATAGTCCTAATCTCATCTAATTTGACAGAGTAAGATAATGGCCTCAAACTACAACACTTTAAATTGCCAATTTTTAATCTATTGGAATCATCTTTCAACACCGACTGTAAAAACGAGTCACCACTGATAACAGGACCCAAATTATCACTAAAAGACACTGTAGGAAAAACCGAACGCTAGAGTGGGGAACCAGAATGGATTTAAAAACACATTAAAACTTAAAAAATCATTAAATTTTAAATTACAATTCAGAAAATAATTCATATTAAAATGTCATTCTTAATATTAGCCGCTAAAGAGAAAAAGAGATCAAAAATTTCAAATACTATCAAAACCAACCGAAAAATAGTTATTTAGGACCAGTACTACAACTTAACTATAAAGTCAATGATAGTAGAAGATAAGTAAAGTAAAGAAGTACATACACACAGAAAAAAAATACCAATGTAAAATTAACATGGAAAAATGTTGATTGAGAATCATAGTAAATTTCTGCAAAAGTATGCCCTTTATTTAAATTTATCATTATTTCATACTAATCTTAGATGAAAAATATTAAAATAATCTTTAATCACGTTTATTTAATATTATTCACTGTTAAAAAAATAAAAAAAAATATTAAAATATAAATAAATAAAATAAAAAGTAAAGTATGTTAATTTTTTTATTTTCATTATTAAAATATGTTATAAAAGAAGACAATTCCCGTATTCTTTTAATTAAAATTATTTAGTTAAATAGTTCATCAAGTTTTCAAAGTAGAATGATGACGAAAACCACATCGAGCCATTCTGCTGATTGATCTGTTAACAAAGGCGACTACAAAATAAGTGAAACATGTGTTACAAGGGTTAAGTGTTTTGAATTATTCTTAAATAAATGCATATGTTGTCTCTGAAGCTTCTTCACACTGTTATAACACACTCAAACCAATTAGTTTCTACATGAAATTCACGTTGTTTCAATTTGAAATAACTTTCATTCAACGTGATTCGGATTGTTATTCCAATATAAATGACATTTTGCTCTAAGTTAACCGCAATGTTAAATTAACATGAATTATAGTTATTTTAAAAGAAAAAAATGTTGTTCGCAAGTAATTATAAAATCAGGTTGAATTAACATGAAAAACGTATGAAGAAAAATCACCACCGAACAATTTTAAATCAACCTTGTTTTCGACGTTTTTAACTTGATTTTTTTCTGTGTGTACGAGCATATTCATCAAAGTTACAAATATACAGTGAACAAATGTAACTAAAATTCTTTTGCTTATTCATTTTAACATGACTAAAAAACAAACTATAACTATCAGCAAGTTGTAATAATGGCCCCAATACTATAAATCTTTGTATTTAAAAATATTTAACAAAGTATAAAATCAATAATTTATAGATAATAAAAAAAACAAATAGTAAAAAATTTAAAGAAACAAATATTAACTTATGATAACAAAAATCCAGGATTATTTACACGTCCAGTTCTAAGCAAGTCAGCACAGCATTGGGCATCATATTCCACGATATTATTATTTAAAAGAGTAAGTTTAGCAACAGGTTTCGCAGTTTACCAAGCAATGTTTTTGGGATGTTTGGGTCAATTACAAGCGCAGAAGATTTAAGAGGTTGAGTTTTCATTGTTTCAAAGTATTTCTTCATTATCTTGTCCCGCACCAAAACATTATTAAATTTCACAAGTACCGCTTTTTATTGCTTATATAACATGCTTGATTTATATCAGTGGAAGTAATAGGTATTTCATAAAATGAAGCCAAATCAACAACAGTGCTTGTTATATCTTGTAAACACTCCGGCAAACCATTAACCATAATGTCTGAACGATTTAATTTCAAATGAAGTAGATTATTTTTCACCCTCAATTCTGAAATCATATTAACTGTATCCGATTCAACCTGTTAAATAGCATTGTTACATTCCACAATATCAGCCTTAACTGCTTCAAAACGAGTAGACATTTCATTTTTAAGGTCGGGCACAGCATCCACAATCGCCAGTTTTATAGAATCACGCTCATCATTTTGTTTGGGAATAAATACATCCAACTTGGAGCAGAGGTCATCAAATCTCTTTTTAAATTAGCAATCTCACCCTGATTAATACCATCAGTCACATTATCTTTGCAAGGCGCACAAATAAAACACATCGCATCCAATTCATCAAATTTAGGTATATCTTCTTCAGCCAATCTAGCACAGGAGGCATGTATCCAGACAGAACAAACGTCACATAATATACAGGAACGATTTCCAATATTATGCTTGCAAATCCCACATTTATCAATTTTATTTCCAGGAGCCATTTTAAATTTATTAGATGTATTTTATGTATGTATAAGATATTTATTAAACCAAAAAAAAAATGGCGCACTTGATAAAAACAGCAAAGAATGTATATATGTAAGTACTAACAGCAACAACAAAATCAGTGGATCATTAAACTCAATAAAACCGTCACCACGAACAAAGTATTTTAAATTATTTAAAAAGCAAATGAAAAATTAAGCGGCCAACAAAACACACGTCTATCACTCAGGTATAGCGTTGTCCCCATGAAACCTCGGGGACGCTACCTTTTACCATTTTCGAAAATCTTTTTTGCCAAATTTTTTTACAACATTAATTTTTCTACCTCTATTTTTCATCTTCATAAGTGTTTCTGTATTTGAGTGCGAAAACAGACAACACAAATTCTGTTTTAACTGGAATATTTCCAGTAATTAACCCGGCGTTTCCACATGCAAGTAATTACTTGCAAGTAGTGTATACGTATTATCAACGAAAAATCGTGGAAACAGCCGATTGGCTGAAAGTAAACAAATTGTGTGAATGTTAGTGAAAAAGTGTGAGTGTATTGAGTTTTTCGAACTTGTGCTTGCATGTGGAAACGCGAGGTAAGTGTCAAATAAAAGCGAAACGTCAACAAAAGAAATAAATATAATAAAAACATGGCTGCCAGATTTAGCGATTTTTTTTTATTTTGTACGATTTTTGCTCCAATATTAGCAAAGTGACGATTTGCTGATTTCTTCTAAAAAAGTGACGAAAGCAAAAACAAAAGCTTTCTATAAAAATTCTATTAAATTTTTGGCATTGAAAATTTAATAATTTTTCCCTCGTCATTATTTCCCTTTTCTTACATTTGCGATCATGAAAGACTCCCATAAAAATTAGGTAATTCAAAAAAGAATAATAACGTGAAAAAATGGTCACGGGTAAAATTTTTTTACGATAAGGGGAATTTGTAATTTGTTCACGTTTCCCTTAGAATTTCTCACTTTATTGTTGCTAGGGAACGGAACATGTATGTAAGTATAAATATAATGTTAATGGCTAGATCCGTTAATAAGGCGCAAACCGATATATTGGTCAACAAAATGCAAAACAATAAGTCGATTGTCTGCGGATATGTGAAGATTTCGAAAGATGTAGTAGCAGAATCTTGGAAAATATTTTACTACATAAAATTTAAGAGATGCAAAAAACTAACATTGTAATCAAACTATCCCTCTAATACTAAATATTTTGCTTTAATATTTTAAGTTTTCTTTAAAATAAATACGTGTATATTTTCAAACAAAAATTTCATTGATTTTACATTTTTTTTAAACTTTCTTCTTTTTTTACATTCACTGGAACTGATAGCGTGAACAATTTTTTAAATAAGATTCACGATTCGAGGGGAATGAAAATTTCATGGGAACAAAAATTCCACATGTTATTTACGAAAGGGGTGAATATGAATTTTTGTAGAAAGCAACAACAAATTTGTATGTATGATAATTGATCTTCTTGGCTTATATGGACACCTTTGTGCCAAACCGTTATTTCGGCAAGAAAAAAAAATTGTTTTCTATAACCCGTTTATTTATGAACCGATTTTTTCAATTTTAACTACCAGGTATTCTACTAAGCCTATTTTAGGTGAAAAAGAAAAAATAAAATTAATAATTATTAGAATAGGTAAATTATAGATTTATGGGTAAAAATTAGAGGCAAACGTGTTTTTTACTCATATCTCAGCCATTTGTGAACCGATATTTTTTAATTTCAATAATAACTTATTTGGACTAGATACAATACAAATATAAAACAACGTCGTCACTATCAATTCTAGGGCTTTCGCAAAAATAAAAAACCCTAAATATTTATAATGCTGTAATCAAAGCTGATTTAATTTAAAAATTTTTCATTTCTTTGTATTTGTATATATCTAGGGCAAAGCACTGTTGTATGTTAGTTGCCTAGTCCACGCTTGCCGTCACTGCACGGTACAGTCCGTCTGAACGAGCATACTCGTGGGAACAAAACTGAAACCCTTTTTAACGAAAATAACAAACACAACAACAACAAACAAGGGCACGATGGACGGGATTGACCAGGGGCACTCGGACGTCACGGTCTGTGAGTCGGAGATTACCCTCTCAACTGTTCATGAGAGCATAATTCAGCAGGAGAGACAGGTACTGACCGACCTATATGTGGACAGTCTTCTGGGACTATCGAGTGACTCCTGTGGTGAAACTGGGGCTCCTCAAGGATTGGAGGAGCTGACTCTGCTCTCTGACACGGAGCACGATATTGATATATCTGCTCATAGTCATAGTCATAGATCCGAGAGGTCAGGGGACATCAGAGGGGACACTCGGGGAAGGATTGTCCACAACTTGTCCACAACTTGCAGGGCGCCGTGGAGGATGGGCCAAGCGCCCCTTGACGAGATTTTAAGAGCTCCAGTCAAACGAAAGAGGAGAAGGCGCAGAACGGAAAAAAGAGTTCTCAAGCATATCTGGATAAGATGGCGAAGAGAGATCCTTCAACGTTCTCCGCGAGAGATAAGCACCTTCTGAGAAGGCACCGACAAAGCGTCCCTTAATTCGAGAGAATTTACGGCCCTGTCAGTACCGTGCTTGGATGGCCCTATCCTTGGAGGAAACAGGGGATGAAGCCGCCGACCCGGACACTGCTCAAAAGAGTATAGGGCCAGTGGCGTCGTCAACCTGCCGTGGAGAGTTAGAGGAAGGAGGGGTTGCCCCGATGACCAAGGCGCTCATGTCTTCGGAACAAGCTGCGGAGGACAAGGGGGCGATACCCAGGACAAAAAGCAAAGTGGCTAAGGCAGCGGACATGGGAAAGAAGACTGGCAATCCTCTGTCCGATTCCACTAATGGCTCTCGTAGGGGGGCCAAAAGTGGAAAAGGTACGGGCAGGAACAAGCCTTCTAAACCAGTCGTGCCGACGTCACCGAGCCTATTTAAGAGGGTTGGTACATCTCCGGCGGAAGCTCCTAATGACTCTAATAAAGAGATCATTAAGAGGGTCAGATCTATGGATGATCAGCCTTCTTTATCGAATAAAAGAGTGAAGAAGTCGACGAGCCTAGAGGGTCATCTGCAGGTGGCTGTCATCGATCGGAATGATCCGGATGGAAGGATCAGTGCCGAGCTATGGCAGTTAGTAGAGGCTAGGCTTATCGACGAATTGGCAGCATTTAGAGGCAAAGAGGAAGATGTATCTATCCTTCAATGGTGCGGACTGGGTTAAGGGAGTGAAAGCTGTCAACTGTGATAACAAGATGACGTGTATCCATACGTTTAATTTGCAATTCATTCTTTCCATTCTAAATGTAGTGTTAATACATTCTTGCAAGAAAACAAACAAATATTATTATTAAGTTAGGTCAGTAACATAACTGAATTGTTTTTCGTTGTCACAATTATAAATCCTTTTTGTAATTCGATATTTTAAACAAACAACGGCCAACGTTCGCTTAGTCATGTTGACAACAAATTCGACAACTGTAGTTCAATGTACAACGATACATTTATGATGATCTAACAAATTCCTGCATACGTATAAATTCTTTAATACACTGGACACTGCTCTAAATAATAATTAAGGAAATACAAATTGGTAAACTAACTCAACGAATTGTGTGTGCCTGATACAATACCGTATCATTTGTATGTAAGTTAATGCTAAGTACTAAAATAAGTGATTGAGTGAACTTTTTGTAAAGTCACTCAATATTAAGTTAAGTTTTATTCTCATAAGTAGTATTTAAGCAAACAAAATTTGTAAAAAAAGATTAAGAATTAACCATCAATCAGGGCCTTCGGTTTTGTTTTATTTATCGTTAAATAAAAACATTCTTAAGAACCACAATTGACAAATGCAGCGACATTAACCCGGGGGCAAGGTTTGAAGTCATACAAGCATCCGATTTGCCAATTAGGTCCATAGTGACAGTATGGATTCCAGCACCCGTACGCTCGGTGGAAACTATACTGGCAGTATTGTGCAACCAAAATATTAGGCTTCTTACCGACCAATGGAGGCTGGTGACCTCACTGGAGTGTAAGGACAATCCCGGCAGGGACTTCCAATTCGCAGTGGATCGGAAGTCCATGGAATTCTTGGAGGAGGTGGGGGGGTGGTTAAGTTTGGTTTAGGTAACGTAAGGTTTAGATATCCTAAACATAACAGGAGCAAAGAAGCTGTTAGTAGTGCAAATTAATCTGCACCATTGTGAATCAGCTTCAGCCGTAGCCCTTATCCAAGAACCTAGGATTATTAAAAACAAGGTTTGAGGTTTAAGGGCTGCGGCATACACTCTGTTTGTCCCGTCCACAGGAATGAACTGAATTTTCTAATCTCTCATTATTTCAGGTGCGGTGACTTGACCGTAGTAAGTAAGCGCACTCTTACACTGGCTTCGGTGTATATGCCGTACGAGGCGATAGATCCACCTGGCACGGAGGTGCGGGAACTGACGGCATATGCAAGGAGGAAGGGCGCGATCCTTGTATTGGGCTGCGATGCTAATGCTCATCGTAGCCAATGGGGGAGCGCGGATATAAGCAATTGGGGTGAGTTAATGTTTGATTTTATTAACAATCTTATTATATGGGTATTACGCCGACGTTCAGAAATAAGGATAGGCAGGCAGTGATAGATTTGACATTAGTGAACCGTGGCGAGCAACTTGTTGTTGATTGGAGGGTGGCAACGGACTGTACTGTTTCAGACCATAGTCGTATTACCTTCACATTGAATTTTGATACATTTCCGGGCAGGCGTAAACAGCCTAAATGGTGAACCAGGGAACTTCACGTTCAAAGGTCTACGGTTAGGAAACTGTTTTGTAGGGCCAAGCTTACGAGAAGATTGGAACAATCACAGGGTGCAGTTCAACAGGTATAAGGCGGATCTGAAAAGGGCAAAACGAGTTGTCAAGATTCCGACGGATTTTATCCAAGGATCCTAAGAACCTGGGATACATCCCACGGAATGACGGCTCATGGACTGAGTCTAGCTCTGAGACTCTGGCCTACCTTATGGAGACGCACTTTCCCAGGTGCACGGAAACCGGAGGTATAGGAGATCGTTAGTGGGACGTGATGTCCATGACATCGGATCATACCTACGCTTGCGTCGTGGAAATGGTCACAAGGGAGAAGCTGGCGTGGGCGGTGAATACTTTCGACCCATATAAATCACCGGGTCCGGATGGCATTTTTCCGGCCATGCTCTGCAACATCCCGGATGAATCATCATTTCTGCTGGTGAATATATTCAGGAAGTGCCTCAGTAGGAGGTATCTAGGCTGGTAAAGCGGGCCACTCGAAACCGTGGGTTTTAAGACCTATTAGTCTGTCTTAATTCTTGTTGAAGACCCTTGAGAGACTAATAGATTTTTATCTTAGGAGTAATATAGAGACCCGCCTTATTAGCGACGCTCAGCATGCCTACCTGAAGGGTTAATCTGTTGAGAGTGCGTTACATGAGGTGGTGGGTTGTATTGAGCACGGTCGGAGGCATAGAGAATATACTCTCGCCGCGTTTCTGGATATAGAGGGAGCCTTTAATAACATTAGGATTGAGGCGATTAAGGATTCGTTGATGGATTTGGGAGTCGAGAACTTTCTGGTAGAGTGGATAGTCCGCATGCTTAGCAGTAGGATTATAAACTCGATCCTGGGGGATCATGTGATACAGAGCAGGGTTACCAAGGGGACACCACAAGGGGGGGTTTTGTCGCCTTTACTGTGGTTGCTTGCGGTCAACGGGATTCTCAGATCATTTGATTCCATGGGTAGGAAAGTTGTTGCCTATGCGGACGACATAGTTCTGCTGGCCAGGGGAAAATTTCTGGCCACGATCAGGGAAATTATGCAGGTGATGCTGGGCGATCTCTCGGCATGGGCAAAGTATGGGGGCTGTGTGTTAACCCTGTGAAGACTGAGTTGGTGCTATTTACCAGAAGGAACAGGAAAGAGAGATTTAGGGGGCCAGTGCTAGATGGCGTCCAGCTACCTCTATCGGCCGGTGCAAAGTACTTGGGTAATTTCCTGGACTGCACACTGTCTTGGAAGAGAAATACTCAGGAGAGGATGAGAAGGGGACTCAATGCCTACTACACATGCAGGAACTTCATCGATAAGAACTTGGGTCTGAAGCCGGATATGGTAAACCGGATTTACACATCGGTGGTTAGGCCTATACTTACCTATGGATGTTTCCAATTGTGCATTATGTAAGGAGTGTGGCTGCAAGAAACTTACTTCGACTTTACGAGTCTTCCTTAGTTAAACCTAGGCGGGAAGACCACACTAGAATTTTGTACGAGGTGGGTCTGCTTGATCCGGGTATTGTTCTCGAGGTAATTTTGGATCATAGAACTATAACTCAGGACTTCGGTGCAACACCACCAGTGGAGTTCTATAAAAGGAAAATTTGGAGTGGATTCAATAGACTGTTTGAGGGGTGGGAAGTTTTTACGGATGGATCCAAGATGGAAACTGGCACTGGCGGACACCGAAGTGAAAAAGTCATTTAGACTCCCTGATGAGTGCAGTGTCTTCCAGACTGAGAGGGGGCTCGATTCTGAACTTAGTGGTAAGGGACAGGGGGTAAAGCCCTCCCTATGTTACTACTATCGGGTGATACGGGAGAAATCCCGTGAGGACGTTAACCGATCCTGGGGGAACAGAACGGATTGCAGGGTGTCTAGGGCACTATGGCCCAGATAAGACGCGGGGGCAACCAGGTTTCTACTAGGAATGGACAGGGGTGGTCTTAGAACGCTTATTGGGTTATTGACGGGTCATTGTCCTGTTAGGGCTTTTACGGGCAAATGGGACAACACCATACCGGACTTCTGCAGGTTGTGCGATGATTCTGAGGAGCTGGAGACAATCGAGCATGTATTGTGCTATTGTTCCAGGATGCAGGAACTCAGACAGAAGTGGCTAGGAGATAGATTTCACGACGAACTGGGGTACATCGCTGGATGTTGTCCGGCTGATCTACTGGGGTTTGTCAGGGAAATATTGCGGTTGTTTCCGTTGAGGGGACTGTAGAGAGGGCGGCTGAAACTTGAAGAGTGTGAACCAGCACTATCTTTATTTTGTTTTTCTCTCAAATGTGACTTATTTTGACAGTTCTTGTAAGAAACTTTTCGCAAAATATTGTTACAGAAACAATTTTTCTCACATCCTTCCAATAATTACTGGAAAATTATTTAAATGACAGATAATTCTCGCAACGGAAAGATACAGAAACACTTGTCTGAGAAAAAATTTTTTGTTTCATTTTGCACTGTTTCTGTCCCGATTCACTGGTTTCATGCGGGAAATTTTACGATGTGAGAAATACAGAAACGGGCTACTGAAAGTAATGTACCCTTCGGACAGATCTGGCAACTCTCAACACATTTAACAATTAATAGCCTTATGAATGAAAGGAAAAGGAGAATAAAAGACAACGAAAATAGTACGCGTGATTTTACGCATATACTATTGCACCAAAAGCAATGAAGCAGAGATGAATAATAGCCCTGCAAATAATAGGACCAGTCCAAACACGCGTGTAAAGAGTAGCCCACAAGGGACTAGGACTAGTCCAAAAGTAAGCCAAACGTATGGAAAAACATGGTATATTTAACATTACGATGTCCTAGGCCAGGACCACATAACCCATCTTTGGACTAAAAAGGAGTAGTTTTAAAACTACTCCATTGTGCACACAAGAGGATTAGTTTTAACTTCGTTTAAAAACGAAAACATGTCGTTAAAAAACGAAGACATGTCGTCTCACTACAAATACATTTTAACAATGACATGGACTTGCATTACATCGGACCAGTCCATGGAGTAGTCCATTTCATGAAATTGAATCAGGTGGTCCAATAATATTTGCAGGGAGGTAGACATTTTTAATTAAAACATTTTTAAAAATAAAATTGTTCAGGTACAAATTAAATATTTGTACATTAAACTAATATTAATAAGTAATAAATTTTATTTCTTTTCAGCAAGTGATGGCAGATGCTCAACAATTTGTGGTAATAAAGGTGAGTACAAAAAATTATAATGAAAAAATTTTATTTCAGGTCACAATAGCGACGACAAGCGACAGCTTTTTCGGAGATGGCGATTTCCCTTGGGATTTTAAAAGAAAAAGGTATGTAACCCAAAAATTTTTTTTCTAATTGGTTATAAACGAAAAAAAAACATGCGAGTGAAATAAAAACTAAAAAAAAACGATTGATCTTGAAAATAACAGTGCGGAAAAAGTAAATGGAACAAATTAAAAATTATTTTATAAAAAAAATTGTTGATTTTTCACTTATTTCAAATCATGATTGACTACGAAAACTTATAAAATTCCAAAACGTGAACATTTACCAAATAAATGATAATTTTACAACTAAAAATAATTAAAAAAAAACTTTGCCGTTTTAAACCATGTGTTAAGCTAATGGTGTTTTCTTTTCTACACAATAAATATCGCCTTCTAAAAAGGTGCATGTATAAAATGTCTTGCCAGCTCTGTAATAATGCTATTTGACAAGAACAAAACACAAGATATGAAAAAGTGAAATGCCCTGTTTTTAACACATGGCGAAAATTTTTTTTCATCATTATAGCTTATTTTTTTTAATTATTTTCTAACATTTTGTTTTTAAACCGATTGAGCGATTACAAAAAAATGTTTGTGTTTGTTTTCAAAATTGCAATTTTTCGCGAATTTTAGCCATGTTCGCGATAGACGTGATTTTTACTGTAAGTTTTATGATATTTTAGAGCTTTTATGATTTTCAATAAATATACAACTTTGGTATCCTGTGGCTATTAGCCCTTTTGCGAATTTCCACTTATTTAGCTACTGTTAACGAATTTTTGCCATTCCTTATAGTCTAATGGCGTTTTCTTTTCTAAAAAAAAATGTTGCATAAGTGTTATATGTGATATGGCAACATTTTTAAATGTTCCCTTAATTTTTGAGAAGTGTTTCATATTTTACATTTACAAAAGAACAAAAATTTCGGCATTAAATAATAAAGTACAATTAGCGCAAGGTTAATACAATTACAAGTGGTGGCAAGACTACAACAGTCCAAAGCCAACAAAAACAACAGATGTTTTTTGTATTGCATTGTTAGTGTTTACGGCTCGAAACTTGCCACCACCTTGTATTGAATTCGCCTTGATCTAGTGCTGCACTCATGTCCCTTTAAAGAAATTGAGTGTTGAACATGTAGCATTTTTTTTAATTTTAAAGGGATCATCATCAGAAAAGAACGCTTAACACTTTTAAAATAACACATGTATTTCAGAAAAGAACATAAAAAAATGTAAAAGGCAGAATAAATGCAGAATTTTACTCAGAAAAGAAAACGCCATAAGGGAATTTTAATCAATTTTATGGGATCTTTGAAATATTAAAAATTTTCGCAATTTTTGCAAACTTTTTTATGTTGTTTTTGGATATTTTGATTTTTTTTAAACTGATTTAGCGATTTTAAATAAATTTTTCGTTTGTTTAAATTTTTGCGAATTTTAGCCATGTTCGCGATAATAGCGATTTTTATCTGTAAGGGTTGTGATTCTTTACAGCTTTAACGATTTTTAAAACATATTATACATTGCTATTATGCCGCTGTTACAAAATTTTTGCAAATGTCCGCTTTGTTTTAAAAATCGTGAAAGGGTGACCATAACAATAACGCACTCCCAATTTATTAGAGAATCTATTTCTTTAAAAGGCTTTTCACTTTTTCACTGCCTAAAAGTAAAACCAACGTAATGAATTTAACATTAAAAGATTTTGAGAGCAAAAGAAATTTAATAATTTAAACGTCTGAAGAATCTGAAAATCTCGAGGTGAAAAATACAGCTAAACAATGGATGAGTGGACTAGTACTCGAGGGAGACGATGCATAAACGTTAATATACATAATTCCAATGCAAATTTTATAACCTAGGCCTTGGTCGTATTTTTGTGACATGTAATTCTGGAAAAACTCAAGAGCTTGTACGGAAGAAGTTGCTTGAATTCAGCATTTAATTGGACTCAGACATTGTGGCATGCGCTGCGGATGGAGTAGCAGTTAATATCAAATTCGGTCCCGAAAATCCAACAGAACTTCAATTATGTTTGGCCCATGGAATCCATCTTGGGGTAATGGATGTGGTTTATGAAAAATGTAGCTATAAACCAGAACTTGAACAAATTCAAGTTGATGCAAGTGAGGACAATTTTGATGAAGAGGAGGACGAAAGTATTAGACATACTACCCAAAAAATGATTGCTTATATAAATTTGAATCTGGACGATGTAAGAAATGTGGTTCGATATTTTAAAAATTCTTTAGTTCGCAACAATGTTTTACAAAAAAACGTAAAAAAGCATGGTCACGAGCTAAGTTTACTTTTAGACTCCCCAACTAGATGGAATTCAATCATACCAATGCTTGAGAGATTTTTGCTTTTAAAAGAATGTATTGAAAAAAGTTTAGAAGAATTGGAAGCCTTACATTTATTGGGTGCTATAAATTTCGAGTTTTTAATTTTTTTAAAGAATCATTTGTCGTTCAGATGCTAATATTATTACAGCTGAAGGAGCTCTAGAATTTCTTTACTAAAAATTACGTGGTTCAAATATAAATATAAGTCAAAACCTGGCGAGGTATATTATAAATCCCACAATTAATCCAACTGCGGAAATCATTAATTTTGCAACCAAACTATTAAAACTTCTGCATCCAAACAGTAAAAATCCATCAGATTCTGATAATGAAGAAAATTACAACAATTTCTTGCAGGAAAAATTGGAATCCGCTATAAAAAGCTTTAACAGACGTCAAGCAAAAAGGTGATAATTTCAACGCTTTCCGTCAAGAATTTATTCTTTACAAACAAACCAATAACAAAACAACACAAGGCAATACAAACAATTAAGCCGTTTTCAACTGAAAGCGAAAGAGTATTTTCCAGGGAGCCAAAATAACAGTTATATTGGAATTTTAAAACAAAAAAGCATATGGATGTAAATGTTGAAAATCTGATTTAAGTATACCATACTGATTCTTATGAACACGTCTATGATAAAATATACTGATTTTTAAAATTTTTATTTTTTCGATCAAAATTAACAGTTATTTTTTTATTTTTAATTTTTTTTTTAATAAAAATAACCGTTATTTTCTGATTTTGATTTTTTCGAGCAAAAATAACAGTTATTCTCTAAAGAAATGTACGTGTAAAAATAATTTTTTTTTATTTTATTTATATGAAAAGCCCTCATGGCCAAATCATAATATTATTTACAATAGATATTTTTTCCAAAGTTTAATATGGAACCCTACATAAATAATCGAAAAATATTCTTTAATAAAAATAATATGGCGTCAACTTATAACAATTTTTAAAACAAAAAAATCAATAAATATACCGTCAAATTAGATCACATTGTTAACGATTTATTTAAATGGTATTGAAATACTCAATTAAAGCTTTATGATAGCTTTAGGAGACAAACGATAATTCCTTAATATATGAGGCAAATGATTCCACACTCTGGCAACCCTAACAAGGACCGACCTTTCAAAAAACGAGTAGGTCTGGGATCACACTATGAAAGTTTTCTTTCAGAAAGTCTGAGTTTATTGGTGAGAGGGGAAGAGAACATGCTTTTCTTTTCTCCTCTCTCACCCATAAACTCAGACTTTCTGAAAGCAAACTTTCATAGTGTGAACCCAGACTAATGAATTTTAGGTATACAAATTTGCATATTTCTTGAAGAATGCATAAATTCAAAGCGTCAAACTAAAAACAAAGGTGTTGAATTCTTAATAAGTTTGTAAAAACTCTTAAGAATCTTCGAATTACATTGGCTGTAATATGATCTCTAACTCTTAGATTGAATTTAAATCGAATGACTTTATTTATTAATAGTTCAACTCTACGAATATAACCGTAAGAGGTACAAGAATAAATTTCTAAACAATAAGATATCTGCGACATTAGAAGTACATGGGCTTCTTTACATCTTATCTGAAATGGTAAATATACATTAAGTGAGTATAAACGACACTAGAAATTACCTTGTTAATTTGAAAGGTATATTAAAGTTTATCATCATCCTAAAACTCGCATTTTCTCAATCCAGTCTATACATTGGCTACAAATTTGAATACGAAAAGGCAGAGAAACCAATCCTCCAAAGCCCATGACATTTGCCTTAGATAAATTTATCAGAAGGCAATTTGATTGCATCCATTCCTCAACCAAACTCAAGGTATTGGTAACAACATATTGAAGATTTGCAGAAGATTGTAAATCAAAAAATAAAAGCTGAATATCATCAGCATATGCAAAAGCTTCGCACGTTCCCGAATCAAGAATGGAAAATAATTCATTAATATACATTGAAAACAATAATGGTCCTAATACTGAACCTTGAGCAACACCCATATAAATTGAACGTAAATGTGATTTATTTCTATTAATTTCAACAAATTGCGTACGTCCCAATAAATACGATAACATAAGATTATAAGATGTTCGATTAAACCTTAATATTTAATTCAATTTTCTCACCAATATTGTATAATCTATACGATCAAAGGCTTTTGATAAGTCAAGAGAGACTAGAACACAAGGCAAATTTAAATTAATCTTCTCTCTTATCATCTCAGTAAGCCCTAATAATAATGACGAAGCACCTCAATTTATTCGAAACCCAGTTTGTTTATCAGCTAGAAGTAAACGCTGAGAATTGTAAGTCGAGATTTGAGAGTGGATAATGTGTTCAAAAACCCTTGAAAGTGCTGGCAAAATATTAAATCAAAGCCAGTACCAGTCTTCGGAATTGGAATTACTTTGGCACATTTCCAACTATTTGGAAACGTAGAGGTAGTAATTATAGAATTAAATAAGTGCAAGACATAACCCGATATAAGTGGAAAAATCAGTTTATAAAATTTAAATGGTATTTCATCAACTCCACTAGAATTACTTTTTATTTTTCCGAATGCAACACATAGATCGGAAAGATTTACACAATAAAAAGAAAAACCACCAGACTGATCAGATAATAATTCATTTTCCATACCACTATTGGACACGCCATTAAAACCGTTACGGAACTAAATCAGGGTCAATGTCATTATTTGGACGGGAAATATCACTCAAACCAGAAGAACGCAAATGATTCCACATTTCCCTTGAGTCCATCCGATTAAATGCTGCAGAATGGTAGCCTCTCTTAACATTCCGTATAATTCTCTTAGCTCTATTTCTAAGTTTGCAGAGAAGCCTCCAATTTTCAATACATCGATTTCTTAAATATACCCTATATGCAATGTTGCGAATATAAATAGCATATATTATGTATTTAGATTTCATCCACTGCTCCTTTTGTTTTCTTACTTTTTGTATCTTGACATGGGTACAAATGAGAGCATTATAGATATCAATGAGTCCAAATACTGAGACTTGAAGGTTAACATCAATTGTGTTATACAACCACGTAGAATCATGTTCAAGTACACAGTTAACCATGCCGATCATGTCTACCAGAGAATAGTTACGAAATTCTCTACAAATACTGTCGTTATGTAAATCTTGTATACATTTAAACTTAAACGTTGCAAAAATTAGTGAATGGTGGGAAAGAAATGGGCATTGAACTGGGCCAGATTTACTTAAATTTATTATTGAAAATATATTATTTTATTTTTGATAGGTTATGTCAAATGTACGTTAACATGTTAATAATAAACCTTATGTAAAACTTAAATTTTGGCGTACATATGAAATCACATGTGAGTAGAAAAGTGACATTCCACATGACAAATACACATAATGTGAACATAGCTTTAAATAACATAAAATGGAGATCATATATTTAGTGAAAATAACTTAAATTAAGTACCTAAGACTATAAGATCGTACAATTCAGCCTAATCGATTTCATAACTTGGAGGCCACACGATCAAGTTTTGGCTTTCAATTCCTTTCAATTTGCAATACACTCTACCTTTTTTACTTGCACACTTTTTAAATTGACCACGAATTTGCTTTCAATCTCACATTTTCACTTACGTTCAATTAACAGTGATTACAATTTTGTTTTTATAAATTGTTTTCTTGATGACATCTTGAATACAAAATAATCATTATCAATCGAATGAGGTTACATATCCCGAAGAATATGTGAAATTATGCAGTGTAAAAAAAGTATTTTACTTACACAAAGGGACAAAAAGTCGCAAAAAGTTGGAAAAAGTTGCAAAATTAGACGATTTTCAAAAAGTCGCACAAAAAGTGTCAAAAAGGTTGCAAATTGCAACTAAAGTCGCACAACGGTAACCCCCCGTTTCCAAATGCAAGTGCCCACCAAGCAATTGGCAGAGTAATTTTCGATTAGCTACGAAATTTCAACTACTTTGTCACATTTGGTAGAAAAACAGTAGATTTTGCGGAATTTGGCAACAGCAAAATACGTTAGAATCGAATAATGAGTTCTAAAATTATACTTTTTCATCACTTTTCAGAGTTGTTCAGATAATTGTAACAGTTATGCATTAAACACATTCACCACAGCAGGATACACGAACACACGACTACAAATGCTGCTGGGTGCTATAACAGTCGTGTTGACAGCTACTGAATTATTTTGAAGACGACAGCTACAATTGAAAAATTAACAGCTGTTTTTTTTATTGTGTATTTATAATTCAGTGGTGCCACTATCATTTTTTTAAACTTTTATGAAATGGAAAAACATGCATAATTCAAGACTCGTAACAAACTTAATTTAAGCCAATAAATATATAAATACTTATTTATAATACATTTTATAGCGTAAAAACAAATGAATTTATTAAAAATCATTTAAAATACATAATTTTGTTTTTTTGGAACTTATAAACAATATAATTTTAATCTGCTGTTAAATAAAAAAATATATACTGCTTTTAAAATAAAAATTTTGTTCCGTCATCGCATGTCATAAAAGTTTCAGAACACGTTGGGTACGTACGTAAATATATAAAAGCTAGCATCAATGCAGCAGTGATGCAAAATGTTGTTGCTGATGCGTGGTTACCAGTTGCAGTTGTAATGCTAAAGGCCCAACAATAATATGCATAGCCTTGCTTAACCTACTGTCAAAAATTAACAAAATGTACTGTTTACCTCTGAATGGGTTACCTAGTTTTTTCCAAGGCACTGGTATACGGTGGCACAAAAAGCACGCTCTCCGGGTAAAGAGGTTGGCTGGGGCAACTTTCACAGGCGTAATCCGTTGAGGCAGGTTGGGTGAGTAAAAGAAAGAAACAACCCCTATTTCACTCTCTGGGCAAACTGGCACTTTGGCTTTGTTGGGTTGTAACAAAAACACACTCTTTGGCTCAAATCACAAAAACAACCCTTATTTTGCGGCTCACTTGAATAAAAACAAACACTTGTTGCTCTTTTATGGTTTTCAATTTCTTTATTTTTCAACAGTTTCTCTATTTTCACATTTGTTTCACTTCTTGTCTAATTTAATTTTTTCTTATTTTTATTTTATTTGTAATTTTACATTAAAAGGCGTCTGGCTGGTTCGATTTTAAAAAAAGCAGTGATTATCACTTTTAAGGTGACGTTAACAGTCAGCTGGGCTACATACAACATGGGGTATTGCCAGATGCCAACACCACATGCAGTCCTGTTGCACACGATTAAAATACTGGGAAATATTAACGCCCGGTTTACACCAGCAAACACAAAAATATGTTTACACCAGCCAGACGCCAACATACCGCCCGCCTTGCAACGGTGGTGCAACATAATCATAAAAAAATAATGGAAATTAAATATATAAAATGTTAAAATAAAAAAAAGGTATTAGAAACTCAAAAAAAAAACAAAGTTAAAAGTAACAAAAAATCAAATTTAGAAAATCAAAAAAAAAAAAAAAAAAAAATAAATTAATTTAAATAAAATTAAAAAAAACTTAAAAATAAAGGGCAATAAAAATAGGCAGCTATTCGTCTTCAGCACCACTCCTTCTCCAAAACACGGTGTCTTGGACTTGGATCGTCCCAGGCTTCCCCTTCGCTGGTCTCATTAGAGTACGGGAAGCTACGCCAGGCCCAGAAATGATGTAGCAGGCTGTGCTGAAGTGCCACTAAAGAAGAAGCAAACACGATGGATTTTAAGTGTCGTATTTAGGCAGAGCTACTAGTTTGTGTATCGGCCGAGTGATTACGCCACTTTGCGTTTTAAGATCGGCCACTCGCACCTTGCCGTCATTGCCGTGGTGGACTCGAACAATACGACCTAGCCGCCACTCAGTTGGACAGCCGGGTTCACTTTTTAGAGCCACAAGGTCGCCTTCTTTAAGGTCTAGTTGAGGGTGTTGCCACTTGTTGCGTTTATTTAGCTCTTTTAGGTACTCCTGCTTCCATCGGCGACAGAACTCTTGCTGTAGGGCCTTAACTTTACGCCACCGATTTACCATGCTAAGGGGCGAAGACAGCTCTTCGGGCTCCGCAGGGGTAAGCATAGCTGTGCCTATCAGAAAGTGGCCTGGGGTAAGGGCAGACAAATCTTCAGCGTTTTCTGACATAGGGCCAAGAGGACGTGAATTGAGACACGCCTCTATTTTTGCCAACACGGTTGAGAACTCCTCGAACGTAAATTTAAGCTGACCAGCTGACTTTTTAAGGTGCATTTTTGCGCTTTTTACCCCTGCTTCCCATAATCCTCCCATGTGAGGTGCTGCAGCAGGGATAAAGTGCCACGACAAGCGCTGGTGACCATAATTCTCTACAGCCGTGTCACGAAGCTCTTTAACGTGCTTGGCGAAGTCTGCGTCGATTTCTCGAGCGGCGCCAACGAAGTTTCTGCCGTTGTCGGAATACATGCAGCTTGGGCAACCACGACGGGCAACGAAGCGGGCCAAGGCTGCTAGAAAGGCAGGGGTAGATAAGTCGCTAACCGCTTCAAGGTGAATCGCCTTCGTAGCGAAACAGACAAAGAGACACACATAGCCTTTGGAGATTCTACAATACCTGCCAGTGAAACTTTTTATTTCGAATGGGCCAGCAAAATCAACGCCAGTATTCGTAAAAGGGCGGCAAAGGGTAGTTCTTTCTTGGGGCAAAGCAGCCATTATTTGATTTTGCAGCTTTTTTCGATAGAGAACACAGACTTTGCAGCTACGACAAACTGTTTTTATCAGATTTTTTGCTCGAATGATCCAGCACTCCTGCCGGACCACATTCAAGACTAGCCGAGGGCCTCCGTGCAGGACTAAAGTGTGAACGAACTCAACATACAGGCGAGCCAATCTACTGCCATACGCCAAGATAATAGGGTGCTTTTCATTGTAAGACAGACAGGTGCTAGAGCTAAGACGACTATTAGAACGAATGATATTGTCTTTATCAACAAAGGGGGTAAGTGTTAACAGGGGGCTCCGTGAGTCAATTTTCTTACTCGCTTTAAGACAGCTAAACTCCCCTGAGAAGTGAATTTGCTGAGAGAGATAAAATAAACGATTTCTTACGAACCTCAACTCATTAGCCGAAATCTTCAATGAACCATACTCGACCTTTTCGCGTCTTTTCTTACTTGTCAGGGCAACAAATCGAAACATGTAGGCGATTACGTGATATGCTCTAGCTAAACTTGAAAACCTGTCTAAAATGTCTTCTTGATCAGTCGATCTAGCAACAAAAACTTGGGCTCCTTTCGACTCTTCTGCCGTTTCGAACTCGGTTGCTCCTACGGGCCACGAAGACTGCTCTAAGTTGAGCCACGCAGGTCCGTGCCACCAGAGCCTATTATCTTTTAAATCCGCAGGGATCAGCCCCCGGGTTGCTAGATCGGCAGGATTATCACCTGACGCTACGTGACACCAATTTTTATTCCCCACCTTTTCTAATATTGTAGCCACCCTATTTGCCACAAACGTTTTCCAGCTACAAGGAGGTTTTCTAAGCCACGCCAAGACAATTGTAGAATCGGACCACAAATAAAGGGGGGACTTGTTCACGTTAAAAGTAGGTACCACACTGTCGACTAAATTTGTCAAAAGAACTGCTCCACATAACTCCAAACGAGGCAAAGATGGCTTTTTTATTGGGGCCACTTTCGTTTTACACGTGAGCAAACTTGACAAAACTTTATTTTCGAACTGTACCCTTATATATATTGTAGCTGCATATGCCAACTCAGACGAGTCACAGAACCCGTGAAATTGAATAGTACAGCCAGGCGAATACTGAACCCAACGTGGAAGCCTAATTTTTTCAATATCCGCATAATTTGCCGCAAAATTCTGCCATTTTTGCAGAGCTACTGGTTTGATAGCCTCGTCCCACTCGATCTTATCAAGCCACATTTGCTGCATTATAATTTTTGCTGCAACTACCACTGGAGCCAACCAACCCGCAGGATCGTATAGCCGAGCAATGGTAGAAAGAACCTCTCTTTTGGTATACGAGTTTTTAAGTGTTATCTTTTCACACACAAAGAAAAACACATCTTCAGCCGCATTCCAGCGAATCCCTAACGTTTTCGTAGTGCTTTTTTCATCGAGCGACACAAATGACGAATTAAGCAGATGATTATGGGGCAAATTTTTCAAAATTTCTTCAGAATTTGAGGTCCATTTTCTAAGCTCAAATCCTCCACTATCTAGAATGCTAATTAATTCTTCCCGCGCCACCAAAGCATCAGCGATTGAATGAGCACCAACTAGGGCATCGTCTACGTACATATTTTCTCGCAATATTCTAGCGCCTAACGGAAAACGTCGCTCTTCATCTTTTGCCAACTGTAGAATGGTTCTAAGGGCTAAATATGGGGCACAGTTTACGCCAAAAGTCACCGTTTTCAGTTGGTAATCAGCAATTTCCTCGCTATCACTGCTACGAAAAACTATTTTTTGAAAGGGCCTATGTGTGGGATTTACAAAAATCTGCCGGTACATTTTTGAAATGTCCGCATTAAAGACAAACTGAAAAAATCGCCATCTTAGAATTAGATTAACTATTTCAGCTTGCAAAATAGGGCCAGTGTACAACAGATCATTTAAACTTCTGCCATTTGCAGAGAGACTCGAGGCATTGAATACTACTCGCAATTTAGTCGTTGTACTCTCAGGCTTAAAAACGCCATGATGGGGTAAATAATAACCCGGGTCACTTCTAGCATTTTCTGCTTTCTCCATGTGCCCTAGAGCTATATATTCTTTTAGGACCTCATCGTACTGGGCCTTACGCTCAGCATTGCGCATCAAAGATTTTTCGTTTCTCAAAAATTGACAAACAGCTATATGCCTATTGGGACCAAGCGACAGCAAACTATCTTTGAAGGGCAGACTCACAGTATATCTCCCTTCAGGGTTTCTAGTGGTAGTAGAGTTGTAGATCTCCTCACATTTTTTATCCTCCTCCGATAAAACACGCCTATGAGAAACTTCTTCTAACTCCCAAAACTTCGACAATTGGCTACTCAATGGCTACTTTTGTCATATGAGACACACTAACAATTCGAGGGGAAACTCTAGTAGGCGTTGGACCTGTAACTATCCAACCAAAAATGGTTTCTTGAGCCACTAATGATTCAAAAACACCATGCCTTACTCCGCCACGAAGAATAGAAGGATACAAATCACCTCCTAACAACAGATCTATCTCACTACTTTCATAAAATTTCGCATCAGCAAAACATAACTTGGGCAGCTCAATCTCTTTTTGGGGCAAAAAAGTATGTGTTGGAATACTACCAGTTACACGAGGGACAACTAGGGCCTGTATATTAAGAGACATGTTCTGATCGAAAAGAGAAACAATAGTAAAAACTGCCATTTTAGAAGATGTGCTAATTATATCTCCGCCTAAACCTGAGACTTCTGCAGAAACTGGATTAGTTGGCAACTTTAACAATCTTTGTATCTTTTCTGAAACAAAACTTTCATCTGAACATGGATCTATCAGGGCACGAACCTTGTAACAGGAACCAAAACTTATAATGTTAACCCAGGCTGTGGCTAACATAACCTTTTTTGCAACAGAGGTATGATGCGATTGAACTACACCAGAAGGGCCGGCAACATTAGTGGACTGTATTTGATTTTGACTATTTTGACTCTGAGCTTGAGAATTAGTGTTCGACTGGTTTTGATTATTATTGTTACTATTTCTTACTATCTCTTTATGTATAAGTGTATGGTGTTTTCTATTGCACCTAGAACAGCTATTAGGACTAGTGCAATCCCCATACATATGCCCCAAAGTAAGACAATTAAAACAAAAACGAAATCTTTTCAATGTTGAAACACGATTCTTATAATCCATGCTCAAAAATTTATTACAAACACTAATCTTATGCCTCTCCTTACACAATTTACATGAGCTCGAGTCAACTTTTGTGTGATGAGCCTTAAACTGCTTAACTTTCGTAGAAATATTGTTATTATTTGAAGGGCCTGCTTGGGAACCACTGGCAGCTACATTGTTCGCTACTATAATGTCAGAAACACTCTCAAGGGCATGAAATCTATCGGTCAGAAAATTATTTAATTCTTCCCATTTGGGAACCTCTGTTTTATTTTTTACCGATTGCTCCCACAGATGCAAAGTATTTTCTGAGAGCCGAGACGAACATTGAAAAACAAAAATTGGGTCCCATGAGGCAATATCTACATTATATAGTTTTAGCACCGAAATACAATTATTAATCTCCCTTTGGAGCCTTTTTATTTCTGCAGCCGTTTCTCGTTGACATGGAGTCAAATTAAATAAAGTTTTTAGCTGACTATTTATTAACACCCGTTTATTCTCATATTGGGATTTTAAATTACCCCACGCAATTTCAAAATTTTCTGCTGTAAGGGCAATATTCCTGTTTATATCCCGGGCCTCACTATCTGTTTTTTGAAATAAATAAAACAACTTTTCTACAGGGCTAAGTCTAGAATTATTTATGTAGATTGCCGTAAACATGTCCCTAAAGGTGGGCCACGATACGTAATCTCCATGAAAAACGCCAGTATCACAAGGGGGTACAGGTATTGAACAAAGGTTGGGAGCCACTGCTCCCTTGCTTTTTTGTTTTTCCTCATCTAATACCTGATTTGCATTCGCCAAAATATTTAAACATTTTATATAGGTTTTTCGCACCAGAGGAAATTTTGTTTTGACCGCTACTAATTCTTTTTTCTCCTCTATAGTGTCCCCGGAACACTCGTCATAAATTCTTTTAAATTTCTCCCAACTTTTCTCTAACTCGTTTTTCTCGAAATCGAACGCAACATTGGTATACGTTGAAAAATCTTCTTTTTTCAACATAACCTCCATGTTCGTTATCTCATCTGCAGCCCGAATAAATTTTTCAAATGTAGACATATTCTTAATTTTTAATTGAGCTACAGAAAAACAGATATTCGAGTTGTTTTAAGAGCAATAAAAAAATTCCCAGAAAAAATTAATTGAAAAAAAAAATTCACGCGCTGGCAACACTTTTCCTTTTATTTATCAAAATCAAAAAACCAAAAATTCTTTTTGTTGGATTTTCTTTTTTATTTATGTATTATCAAAATTGAGGCAAAATGGAATTGAAATACAATTTCAACGAGTAACGGGTAAACTAGCGAGTAAAAAAAGATGGCTCTCCAAAATTGCGCGGCTTCAAATTGGCGCAATCTAACCTCACTTTTCCCGAGACACAAATATGGCGCGACACAATATACTGTATGCAAATTTAAATTTCACAGAACGTACCTTTTAATATTCCTTACGGGCGAAGGACCAAAATGTTTACCTCTGAATGGGTTACCTAGTTTTTTCCAAGGCACTGGTATACGGTGGCACAAAAAGCACGCTCTCCGGGTAAAGAGGTTGGCTGGGGCAACTTTCACAGGCGTAATCCGTTGAGGCAGGTTGGGTGAGTAAAAGAAAGAAACAACCCCTATTTCACTCTCTGGGCAAACTGGCACTTTGGCTTTGTTGGGTTGTAACAAAAACACACTCTTTGGCTCAAATCACAAAAACAACCCTTATTTTGCGGCTCACTTGAATAAAAACAAACACTTGTGGCTCTTTTATGGTTTTCAATTTCTTTATTTTTCAACAGTTTCTCTATTTTCACATTTGTTTCACTTCTTGTCTAATTTAATTTTTTCTTATTTTTATTTTATTTGTAATTTTACATTAAAAGGCGTCTGGCTGGTTCGATTTTAAAAAAAGCAGTGATTATCACTTTTAAGGTGACGTTAACAGTCAGCTGGGCTACATACAACATGGGGTATTGCCAGATGCCAACACCACATGCAGTCCTGTTGCACACGATTAAAATACTGGGAAATATTAACGCCCGGTTTACACCAGCAAACACAAAAATATGTTTACACCAGCCAGACGCCAACATGTACTTTAAAAAATAAAATAAAAAAACATTTGATTCCCTACAGAATGTGCGATTAGATTCGCACCATGCTTAAGCAAATGGCAGTTTCAATAAATTTAGAAAAAATTTTCCTTAAGTTCAATATGGTTTGCCTTATTTAATTTACATGTGTTCGCACATTTGCTTAAGCCAACTTAAGCACATTATGGTTGGGCCTTAATTCTTTTTTACTGCACAACAGCTGAGCAAAATTTAAATTTTTGAACACGAGCTAAATTTCAAGAGTTTATTAAACTAAATAACAAAAAATAATAATAAAAATGTTATCAACAATAACGATGACAAATTCTATTGAAAATATTGAAACAAAAAGCGACAGTGTTCTTATAAATAACAAGAAAAAGCATCACAAAAGAAAAATAAAACGATTTCTTTGTCAAAATTTATTGCATCAGAAAAAAATTTGCTGCATAAAATACTTTTGAAATATGAGAGTGATGCCAAGTTTCTTACAAGTGATGCTTTTATGAACATTAAGTCTAAATTTACACGTTTCATCTTTTGATGCTAAACTTCTTTTCAATTCCCTTTTAAAGATGCCAATTTTATCACACGCAGCAATCGGTTTCAATTTTTTTCGGTTCAAAACAACAACAATTTTATTAAATGCGAATCAAAGAGAAAAAGAAAAGAAAAACAATTACATGCAGCCATCGTTGTGCATATACCAACGAATAAAAACATAAAGCGTACTGACCGAGTACAGGCATCTGCGTACTAACCCCCTTTCATCTTTCTTCTCTTACCTAAAAACATAAGAGTTGAGCATCAAAAGATGAAACGTGTGAAAGCAGACTAAACTTTACTTCTGCGCAAGGGACACCCAATAACTGCATATACGAACGTTCCCCTAATCAATAACTTTAAAAACTGGATCTAAAAAGTATTGGTATTATAAGAAACTACTTCGAAATGTCTTTCACATAATGGATTAAAAATTCCGATTTATTAGCCCGTTAAGAACCAATTTCAAATATTAAGACTTCTTGATAGATTTTTCGACAAAAATTAAAATTTTGTCAATATATTTAATCAAACATATTATTAGTAACTCCATCATGTAAAATTTTAAATTTATTACGGTTTAAAAAATTATATCTTGGAAAATTACTGAATTTATTTATAAGTTTGAGTAAAAATAATATATGGTAGTAATTTATGTACTAGTTACAAATTTAATTATTGTTATATGTACATAATTAAAAGGTGTCCCGCAACACAGTAAAACTTTATTACGCAAATAACTAAAGGTTAAGTAATAATTGTTATATCGACATAATTTTAAGATAAAGCTAATTTTGTAAAAATAAAAATCAGCCACGGAGTACGAATATAGATATTAAATTGGCTCTTAATTAATTAATCGGTAAAGATTCATTTTATAGCTAAATAAATATAGATTAAGTATTTTTCAACTTTTATGACCTATAACTCATAAACTAGGAAAGCGTAAGCGCGAAAAACATCTTCCTACAGAGCTTCTTTTAAGGATACTAAAAAGTTTTTTTCAATTTCAAGCGTATTCTTTTCTGTTGAACCAAAAATTTTTTAAGCACGTATTCTTAAAATATTTTTTTATATTAGCAACACTTTTTCTGTTTTGTAGTGGACAAAAATAGAAATTAGTTTAATTTTACTACAACGACAAAATAAGCACAGACAACAACCCGCAGCCATGAAGCCGTGTCGTCGTGAAAATAATCATTTCCATATACACACATGTATTCTATGTTTGACATATTGAAGTCGGTAGCTTGCTGTCTCGAATGTGTTTATAGCATTATACAATTACAACAATAACAAAAATGAACATTGCTCATTTAATATTGACTTCTTCGCACACAACACAAGGACCAAGCCTATTGGAAATTGACCGAATCGTAGGACCACGAGGGGAGGTTGGGGCAATTTCTGCCTATCAGAAACTACACTGATAGAAAAATGCATCTTTATATTGATGATTGATGCCCTTACATCAGAATTGTGACATCAGTGTTGCTACAAATGGCCTCAATGATGCAAATAGTAACATCAATCTATTGATTAAAGTCTTCGTACACATTTTGTATATTATAAGCATTATTACGATAACCATATGGGGCATGGTGCTGGTGTCTTATTGTTGAGAGTTCTGCTGTAAGCAGATGCTCGTAATTCAACAAACGTGAAACAAACATATTAAGCGGGTAAGTACACAGAAAAAATTATTTTTCGAATTCAAACAAAAATTTGTAGAATCAAAACATTTTTTGTCTGAAATCGGTCCTACAAACAAATTCGCATATTCAAACAATTTATTTGCATTTTGTTTACTAAAAACAACACTGATTTTTTCAAACAAATAATTTACAGAATCAAACAAAAAGTTTACTGAAATTCATATAAATTTCAAACAAATAATATTGCTGAATCAAACAAAAATTTTTTGCACAAGCAATGACGCGCACCCAAGCTATAACTGAAGGAGAAGATGAAGGCAGAAGCAGAGCGGCGGCTGGCTTTAAGACACATGTTTTGTTGGAATAATTTTTGAACGAAGTCTTGTTTATACACACAATGTTTTTCTTCATCACTCACTGTTGCTGTATCCTTTCCTTGGCTAAAGAAGAAGAAATGCAGAGTTCAGAGAAAGTCATATGTGATCGCTCATATTCAACCATTCTTGAATTTTTTACATAAATGAAAAATGTAAAATATGTAACTTTTTTCACAGTCATAAATGAATTGTTAATATTTCGGCAAATTCATTCATGTTTTTGAGGAAAAATCCAATTTTGTCTTTCTTCAGTCATGTAAAATGAGGAAAAAAAAAGTTGTAAAAACGATCCTCACTAGTAATGTTGTTGTTGCTCGACAGTTTGCATGACTACAGCTCGAAATGCCTGTGTGTGTATTTGTTTGTGTAAAATATTTTTGGCAAAGGCAACCAGCCAAAGTGTCTGTTGCATTTTTTGTAGAAAAAATTATTGGAAAAAAATTAAAAGAACTGCACATATCGTCATCTTAAATGCAGAATAACATAACATTTCATAAGTTTACATGCAAAGCAAAAAACTTTGTAAAATGTTAATTATTTGAGATTTAAAATCAATTTTAAATATTTCAGATAAAAATGCGATAACCCATATATTTGTGAAGAAAAATATCATTTTTATTATTTTTTTAAAATGTGTTATTATATATTAATTTGTATTTTTTAGAAACAAAAAGACATATCGTAAAAGAAAGTATATTAGTATTAAGTGAAACAAACATATAAAATATTAAATTATTAAATATTTGTGTTTAATTACCGGAAAAATGGAATATATATATGTAGATATATAAGTTAACGTTGGCACATCTGAAACGCCACCTTAATGTTTTTCCATTTATTTAAGCGACTCCCTAATACATTTCTTATAAATTGCTGACGACATGTCTGGCAATAAATTCATTTTTATATTAAATATTTCCCAACACCTTTGGTGTAACCTGATTCTCTACACGAGTTGCATTGTCAACAAAATAAATAGTATGGGAACAATAAGCTTACTTTAGTTTTCATTTCGTTTTATATTATGGTATTTTAGTTAGTAGTAACAGTAAATAAAGAAATTTTATATAAACCCACTTCATAAAAATATAATTGGCGCCCAACTCGGCTTTAATAATAAAGTTTTTTAAAGAAAACTTTTCTCAGAAATTAAGAAAAAACAAGAAACAAGTGAAAAAATTTTTTTTTTTGTGATTAAAAATTAAAGAAAAAATACAAAAACCCTTTTTAAAAAAGAAAAAAGGAGAAAGTATTGTGAATACAAATAAGGCAACAAAAGTTTTTTTTTTCTCAAAAATAAAGAAAAATCTCTTAAAAAAAAAAAAACCCCAAAATTTTTATTAAAAATTAAAGAAAAAATACAAAAACCCTTTTTTAAAAAAGAAAAAAAGGAGAAAGTATTGTGACTACAAATAAGGCAACAAAAGTTTTTTTTTCTCAAAAATAAAGAAAAATCTCTTAAAAACCAAAAATTTTTATTAAAAATTAAAGAAAAAATACAAAGACCCTCCTTTTTAATAAAAAAAAAAGAGGAACTATTGTGAGTGAAAATAAGGCAACAAATTTTTTTGCCAGGACAGTGCTCTCGACATAAAATCAAATTTTTTTTGGTGTCCTCCACAAGTAAAAGGGGCATAAACAAAAACAGTGTTAATCCAAAATAAACTATAAAAAAAACCTAAAGTTAAAGTTATAAGGATCCTGAGCAATAAAGAGCCTGGACAAACACAACAAACAAAACAGTGAAAATCTTAGATGAATATCTGTTTCTGTTTAAGTGCTTTTTCAACAACAAAAAGTGCGTGAACAATTAGACAATTAAACTGGTACATTTGAGCACGAACAAATAAAGTCTGAAAAGAGGATCTAAAGTCACCAGCGCTTCGAAACAGCCTGGTCAGCGCTTCGAAACAGCCTGGTCAGCGTTGAAAGGAACAAACAACACCGTGGGACAACACCGAGGAAACAACACCCCAGTCGCAGCAGCAATAACATGAAATATAAATACCTGTAAGTAGAGTGCTTGAAAAAAATTAATAAATATCTTTGTTCAAACTTGATGTAAATCCTTGTAAGGGCATTAAATCGAGTGCCTGCGTTTCATTCAATGCCAGTTTTATTTTGTTTCGGTTGATGTGGTGGTAGTAAAGTTCATGAGTGATAATAGAAACCAAGCTAGTTTACAACAGAATAGAGGTTGATAGGAGAGAGACTAGAAGATATTTAGGGGAAACTCTTTGGTGGGAAAGAGAAACAATGGCTGCAACACCGGAACAACTGAGGGCAATGGTGGAAGTTGCTATAAACACCGCCCTAACTTCTCAGAAACTGATTTTCGAAAAAAAATTGAAGATCTTAATAAAAAATTCAATGAGTGTGTTGTTCAGACCCCTGAAGTTGAAACTTACAGGGACATAGAAATAGTACGTAAATGACCGTGCAACAAAACGTGTTTAAAATAATTTTCAAAAAAAAAAAACGTTAAAACCGAAAAAGCTATAAAACCTAACAAAATAACAGAAAAATTTAAAATTGCCGTATTGAATACCAAAAAGAAAGAAAAGTAAACAACAATAATGGCAACTTTTTATTAAATGAAACCAAACTATTTAAAATAAATTAAAAAAAAAAAACAAATTTCTTATAAAAAGAAATTTAATAAAATCAAACGTAGTTCCAGTAGGAAACCCCTTTTTTACAGTTCTTATTAAAGGGAGGGTGGTCCATAAGGACAACCTAAAATAAATAAAGAAAAAAACAAATTTCTTATAAAAAGAAATTCATAAGGACAACCTAAAATAAATAAAGAAAAAAACAAATTTCTTATAAAAAGAAATTTAATAAAATCAAACGTAGTTCCAGTAGGAAACCCCTTTTTAGTTAAGTCAATTCATGGTTTCAGCACTATTAGTAAAAAATGTTTCGCTAACATATTCGGTACGGGTAGTACCTTTTTTATTTTACCATCGCTTTCAACATTCGATGGCATAATTGGGCTTGATTTGCTAACGCAATTAGGCGCAAAATTAAATTTTGAAAATAATGAAATTCAAACTCATAATGAATTGGAAAAAATAAAGTTTTTGGAGTGTGCAAATGTGAATTTCACAGAGATACTTTTTTCACAAAAAGATACTTTTTACACAAAAATATGCTTTTTTCACAAAAAGATACTTGTTTCACAAAAAGATTCTTTTTCACAATAAGACGTTAGGCACATAAAGTTGCTTTTTCACAAAAAGATACTTTTTTCACAAAAAGATACTTTTTACACAAAAATATACTTTTTTCACAAAAAGATTCTTTTTTCACAAAAAGATTCTTTTTCACAATAAGACGTTTTGCACATAAAGTTGCTTTTTCACAAAAAGATGCTTTTTCACAAAAAGATACCTTTTTCACAAAAAGATACTTTTTACACAAAAAGATACTTTTTACACAAAAAGATACTTTTTACACAAAAAGATACTTTTTACACAAAAATATACTTTTTTCACAAAAATATACTTTTTTCACAAAAAGATTATTTTTCACAATAAGACGTCTTGCACAAAAAGATGCTTTTTCACAACAAGATACATTTTTCACAAAAATATACTTTTTACACAAAAAGATACTTTTTTCACAAAAAGATACTTTTTTCACAAAGAGAAGTTTTGCACAAAAACATACTTTTTACATAAAAAGATACTTTTTACACAAAAATATACATTTTTCAAAAAAAGATACTTTTTTGACAAAAAGGTACTTTTTTGACAAAAAGATACTTTTTCACAAAATTTGAGTTTTTCCACAGGATTTAAGGATTTGCAACAAAAAGGACCCTTTTTTAACAAAACAATACTATGTACTTCATTAATAAATTGGCAAGTTAAAAAGAAATAAAGCCTTTTCACTAAATTGGTCATAAAATTCGGTTTTTTTCAAATTGTGTCGTTTCCGGAAAACGGATCAATCATTTCCCAGATTGATTTTTTAATATCCTTGCAATTTTTCCCGATTGTGAATTAGTTCCTTTAATTGACTGCCCTTAAGGTAGTCGCTGGTACACCGGACTTCGACGACTTTCAGAATGTAAAATTTAAACAACAGGAACTCGTCGAGTCCGAAAACAGGCAAATACTGGTGAATACAAAAACGCAGGCCCAGATTAATAGACTTACAGAAGCAGTTAATATAATCATAAAAAATTCGAAAACCAGACAGATTGACACGGGTCATCTGTATGAAACACTCCTCGCAAGAAATAGAATTATAATTTCGGAACCCGAGACTTTAATGCTATCTGTCACCCTTGCAAGGATAAGAATAATTAACCCTGCAATTTTGGATTCTAATGATTTGAAAAATATTGTAAACAAGCACTCTACAAATATTACTGTATCTGATTTAATGGAAGTATCATTTGTTAAAGTCCTTTTAGACAATAATTTTATACATTTTATAATCAAGTATCCTAAGCCCAGACTAGAATGTAAGAAAGTAAGCTTATTCCCTGTTCAACATAATGGAACGATTTTGCAACTCGGCAAAGATAACAATGTGGCCGATTGTGGAAATGAAATACTCCCAATCGGAAACTGCAGCGCTACACTCACGACAACGTTTTGTAGAGAGTTATTATATCCCACGTGTGCCCAACAACTCCACTCGGGTGGTATAGCCCACTGCAGCACTCAACCCAGTCACCTTAGTCCACTGGTCGTAGTCGGCGATGGCATTATTATTATCAATGATGGCACCGCCATAATCAAAAGTAATAAAACTTCAGTAAAGACTATTACTGGAACCTTCTTGCTCATCTTTGATGATGAGATTCAAGTTAATGGGTCCACTTATAAAAATCTAAAACAAAATGTGAAGAAAATACCCACCTCGGCAACCGTGGCAATTCTTAATGTCACTGGTTACCAGGAAATATTAAGCCTCCCATATCTCAAAAAGCTGGGCATCCAAAATCTGAATTATATTAAAGAGGTCGAAAGCAAACTTATCATAGGACCAACTATCTCTATGTTGATCGTAATTTTAATTCTTCTAATCTATTGTTTAACTTCCAAAATACGCATGAGACAAATGAAAAAGCGCCAAGATCATGTCATTCAAGCCACCATTAATAGCTTTAGGAGAACCGAGGACGGCTCTCACTTAAGTGAGGGAGGAGTTAACGTTGGCACATCTGAAACGCCACCTTAATGTTTTTCCATTTATTTAAGCGACTCCCTAATACATTTCTTATAAATTGCTGACGACATGTCTGGCAATAAATTCATTTTTATATTAAATATTTCCCAACACCTTTGGTGTAACCTGATTCTCTACACGAGTTGCATTGTCAACAAAATAAATAGTATGGGAACAATAAGCTTACTTTAGTTTTCATTTCGTTTTATATTATGGTATTTTAGTTAGTTTTAGTCAGTCTCTAACGAGTACTCAAAAGAAACAGTAAATAAAGAAATTTTATATAAACCCACTTCATAAAAATATAATTTATATATAAATATATGATAATCACGCGATCAATATGTAGCCTTATAAGGATTGCGTTGACATGGTAAAATAAGTTTGCTTTTCTGATGCAGCGCAGGCAGTAATGCATTTAACAATGTGGAGAACTTATATTGTTATAGATATTATGACATACCTATTATGTAGTTAACGTAAATATTGGACAAAGTAGTACTTCTCCAAAGAAAGATATTATTAGAATTTAATAAACCTGAAGAATTAACAAAATATAGCTAAACAGTCTATATTCCACTATTTAATAAAAAATTAAAAAATGTGTTTATTCTAAAAATTTATAAAAATTGTCTTTTTTTAAGGATATTGATGAAGGGCCACTTGGAAGAATGCAATTCTTACACAAGAAACCCCGAAAATTTTAAATAAACTAATAAAAAATATTTCTTTTGTATTATAAACTTTATATTTTATGGTCCCATACAGATTTATTAAAGGGAAGTTCGACTACATTTAAATTTATTAAAAACGAACATACATACATATATAAACTCAAAAATCTAAGGACCTGCAGATGTTGTAATTTATTCTTGGAAATTCTTAGCGTTTGGGAGTGCAATGGGGTAGGCTACAAAATTTCAAAATTACTAACGGTTCGATTCTTTTAATTTTACAGCACTTTTTTATGTTTTCTTATGCTATACTGAAAATTAATATTATTAATTATTATTTGATCACAAATTTCACTAACACCGTAGTAACAGTTATAAAACAGATCACCCAATTTTGATGTTGTAAAAAAATGTGTTCTTATAAAAATAATTAAAAACTCTGCTAATTTTTTTCTTGAGTGTGATTATACATTATGTTGTTAAGAACAATGATATACATATGTATTTGATAACACTTAATTTTTAATTTTGTAAATAACTTGGTTATTTTTCAAGATAGAAGTTTAAAATTTTATAAAAATATGTTGTAACGTGAATCGTAATCAACAAAACAAGTCAATTTCAAATTTTCCAATAATATCTTCATTGTTTTGCATTTAAGCTAACGATATGTGTCTTGTTTGTGAAAAATAAAAATTCTTTGATGCCTTTAAAAAGGTCACTTTTTCGTTTCGTTAAAAAGACGTACCTAAAGGCAGAAATATTAAGAGAAAAAATAGCCACAAGAACTTGTTGGTATTTTGTAAAAATATTTTGGTTTCTGTACCAATCACGTCGGTGGGTTTTTTTTTGAAAACACTTTTCTTAAGCAAGTAAAAATATTTAAAAAAAAAAAAATGAAAAGGTCTTGTTCTGCTACAATTTATGTGTAAATAACCTCTACACATAAAAGCAAATATGACAGTTGGTAAAGTATTTGGGTAAGAAGATGTGTTTTTTGACGGATTAATGAAACTTTATTGTTTCGCACGAAATGCATTGCTTACTTTTTTATGCTACAATTATATAACAGAGCCCAAAGAGTTAACCTTACCATTTTATGGTAATTTAATTGACGTAAATTTGAACTGTTATAATGACTTTATACATTTTTGCAGGCAAACACAGGTGCGCATATTTTGCATATTTTGTAATAAGTTATGATACCATTAGGTAGAATTAAAATGTATGCACAGATGTTTGAATGATTTGTCCTGTTGCCTTTTCTTATTGTACATTTTTCATTAATCCGTCAATAAAACACATCTTCTTGACCAAATACTTTACCTACTGTCACATTTGCTTTTATGTGTAGAGGTTATTTACACATAAATTGTAGCAGAACAAGACCTTTTCATTTTTTTTTTTAATATTTTTACTGACTTAAGAAAAGTGTTTTCAAAGAAAAAAAAACCCACCGACGCGATTGGTACAGAAACCAAAATATTTTTACAAGCACAAAATACCAACAAGTTCTTGTGGCTATTTTTTCTCTTAATATTTCTGCCTTTAGGTACGTCTTTTTAACGAAACGAAAAAGTGACCTTTTTAAAGGCATCAAAGAATTTTTATTTTTCACAAACAAGACACATATCGTTAGCTTAAATGCAAAACAATGAAGATATTATTGGAATATTTGAAATTGACTTGTTTTGTTGATTACAATTCACGTTACAACATATTTTTATAAAATGTTAAACTTCTATCTAAAAAAATAACCAAGTTATTTACATAATGAAAAATTAAGTGTTATCAAATACATATGTATGTATATCATTGTTCTTAACAACATAATGTATAATCACACTCAAGAAAAAAATTAGCAGAGTTTTTAATTATTTTTATAAGAACACATTTTTTTACAACATCAAAATTGGGTGATCTGTTTGATTACTGTTACTACGGTGCTAGTGAAATTTGTGATCAAATAATAATTAATAATAATAATTTTCAGTATAGCATAAGAAAAAATAAAAAAGTGCTGTAAAATTAAAAGAACCGAACCGTTAGTAATCTTGAAATTGTGTAGCCTACCCCATTGCACTCCCAAACGCTAAGAATTTCCAAGAATAAATGACAACATCTGCAGGTCCTTAGATTTTTGAGTTTATATATGTATGTACATATGTATTTCCTTTTAAATAAATTTAAATATAGTCGAACTTCCCTATAATAAATCTGTATGGGACCATAAAATATGAAGTTTATAATACAAAAGAAATATTTTTTATTAGTTTATTTAAAATTTTCGGGGTTTTTTGTGTTAGAATTGCATTCTTCCAAGTGGCCCTTCATCAATATCCTTAAAAAAGACAATTTTTATAAATTTTTAGAATAAACGCAATTTTTTTTTTAAATAAGTAGTGGAATATAGACTGTTTAGCTATATTTTGTTAATTCTTCAGCTTTATTAAATTCTAATAATATCTTTCTTTGGAGAAGTACTACTTTGTCCAATATTTACGTTTACTAAATACCGGAGCTGCTATCAACAACTACTCTTAGTTGGACTACTCTTTCCATCTTTTTTATATTTTTCATAAATTACCTAATTAAAATTAACTTGTTGCATTAGCTTTGAAAGTATATGATGCAGAGTTATTTTGAAATAATTCGTGAACTGGAGACAAATAGGTATGAATGAATATGAGTCAAATATTTATTTGCAAAATTTGTTCATTGTAAAAAAAAATTCATTAAGATAATTCATTTTATGGAGATCAAAATACGTTTAGATAAGAATGAAAAAGATGTATTTTTAAAATCAATTCATAGCTAAATTTAATGAAGTACATATTTTAGTTTAAACCACTACTTATAAGTAATTAAAATCAATAAAAAAAATTATAAATAATAGGTATGTCATAATATCTATAACAATATAAGTTCTCCACATTGTTAAATGCATTACTGCCTGCGCTGCATCAGAAAAGCAAACTTATTTAACATGTCAACGCAATCCTTATGATGCTACATATTAATCGTGCGATTATCATATATTTATATAGATGTATATATTCCATTTTCCGGTAATTAAACACAAATATTTAATAATTTAATATATTATATGTTTGTTTCACTTAATACTAATATACTTTCTTTTACGATATGTCTTTTTGTTTCCAAAAAATACAAATTAATATATAATAACACATTTTAAAAAATAATAAAAATGATATTTTTCTTCAAAAATATATGGGTTATCGCATTTTTATCTGAAATATTTAAAATTGATTTTAAATCTCAAATAATTAACATTTTACAAAGTTTTTTGCTCTGCATGTAAACTTATGAAATGTTATGTTATTCTGCATTTAAGATGACGATATGTGCAGTTCTTTTAATTTTTTTCCAATAATGTATGCCTGCTAAAAAGCAGCACATACATTTTGGTTCACCATGGTGCTGCAGCCAACAAATAATTTTACAAAACAAAACACACACACATGCTTTCACGTTGCCCAGCGGGAAAAATTGCCAGCGCTTTCACTTTGCAGGCCTTAAAGAAGGTTTACAACTGTATTTTTAATAAACTTTTACTTATTCCACTCTGCATTATTTTAAAAGTTCTTTTAGAATAGTTTTTATTAAATATTTTAGAAATTGAGATTTTCTATTCTAAAATAAGGCCTGTCGAAATCGTTAAAGTAGATCCAATGACATACTGTGTAAATTAGAAATACAGTTGGAATGCGACTGAAAAACTTTATATCGCCAATAAGGCATTCTATAAGGCCTCTTTACTTCTTCATTTTCCCGCTGTTAATGGACGGGCAAATCGCGTTTTTTTTCTTTATGAGGAATTTGAATGTGAATTTTTTTAAATTTTTCATATCTGACAAATTCACATATGAATTTTTTTGTTTGCTCATTTTTCATGAATGAGGAAATTCAAAATATTTTTTTTCCTCACCCTCATGAATGAGAAAAAGCAGTACAATTTAAAATTTTTCACGCTCGCTCATGACTGAAAAATGAGCGAACGTTTCGGTACTCTGAAAAAAATAAACAAATGAGCAAATTAACAAATTACTAAATAAACAAATACCCAAATAAACAAATTAACAAATTAACAAATAAACAAATTAACAAATAAACAAATTAACAAATACCCAAATAAAAAAATTAACAAATAAACCAATAAACAAAAAAACATATAAACAAATAAACAAACAAACAAATAAACAAATTAACAAATAAACAAATTAACAAATTAACAAACTAACAAATAAACAAAAAAGCAAATAAACAAATAACCAAAATTACAAATTAACAAATAAACAAATTAACAAATAAAAAAATAAACAAATTACTAAATAAACAAATAAACAAATACCCAAATTATCAAATTAACAAATTAACAAATAAACAAATAAACAAATTAACATATTAACAAATAAACAAACAAACAAATTAACAAATTAACAAATAAACCAATAAACAAAAAAACAAATAAACAAATTAACAAATAAACAGACAAACAAATTAGCAAATTAACAAATAAACAAATTAACAAATAAACAAAAAAACATATAAACAAATAAACCAACAAACAAATAAACAAATTAAAAAATAAACAAATAAACAAATTAACAAATAAACAAACTAACAAAAAAACAAAGAAGCAAATAAACAAAATTACAAATTAACAAATTAACAAATAAAAAAATAAACAAATTACTAAATAAACAAATACCCAAATAATCAAATTAACAAATAAACAAATTAACAAATAAACAAATTAACATATTAACAAATAAACAAACAAACAAATTAACCAATTAACAAATAAACGAACAAACGAATAAACAAATTAACCAATTAACAAATAAACGAACAAACGAATAAACAAATTAACAAATTAACAAATAACCCAATAAACAAAAAAACATATAAACAAATAAACAAACAAACAAATAAACAAATTAACCAATTAACAAATAAACAAATTAACAAATTAACAAACTAACAAATAAACAAAAAAGCAAATAAACAAATAACCAAAATAACAAATTAACAAATAAACAAATTAACAAATAAAAAAATAAACAAATTACTAAATAAACAAATACCCATATTATCAAATTAACAAATAAACAAATTAACAAATTAACATATTAACAAATAAACAAACAAACAAATTAACAAATAAACAAATAAACCAATAAACAAAAAAACAAATAAACAAATAAACAAACAAACAAATTAACAAATAAACAGACTAACAAATTAGCAAATTAACAAATAAACCAATAAACAAAAAAACATATAAACAAATAAACAAACAAACAAATAAACAAATTAAAAAATAAACAAATAAACAAATTAACAAATAAACAAACTAACAAAAAAACAAATAAACAAAGAAGCAAATAAACAAAATTACAAATTAACAAATTAACAAATAAACAAATTAACAAATAAAAAAATAAACAAATTACTAAATTAACAAATACCCAAATAATCAAATTAACAAATAAACAAATTAACAAATAAACAAATTAACATATTAACAAATAAACAAACAAACAAATTAACCAATTAACAAATAAACGAACAAACGAATAAACAAATTAACCAATTAACAAATAAACGAACAAACGAATAAACAAATTAACAAATAAACAAATTAACAAATAACCCAATAAACAAAAAAACATATAAACAAATAAACAAACAAACAAATTAAAAAATAAACAAATAAACAAATTAACAAATTAACAAATAAACAAATAAACAAACTAACAAATAAACAAATAAACAAAATTACAAATTAACAAATAAACAAATTAACAAATAAACAAATTACTAAATAAACAAATACCAAAATAATCAAATTAACAAATAAACAAATTAACAAATAAACAAAAAACAAATAAACAAATTAACAAATAAACAAATAACCAAATTAACAAATAAACAAATCAACAAATAAACAAAAAAACCAATAAACAAATTAACATATTAAGAAATTAACAAAAAAACAAAAATTGATACTTTATTATCACAGCGGTAACATTGTTTTCCAATAATCACAGCGGTAGCACTGTTTTTCAATAATGAAAAACAAGATGGCGGAATAAAAAACGCAGTTTTTTATGAAATATGTGGCAACAAAAATTTTCATATGCGTAGTGTACAGATTCGGCACTCGTCCTTTAAATGTACACAATGTAGAGCAATGTACCCTAAAAATACGCTTAATGCTAAAAACGATTTTCCTCCGATTTTTCTAAGAATAAGGGCAAAATATTTGAATCTATATGCCCGATTTTCAAAAATTTTGTAGATTCCGTTAAAAAAAGTGAAAAAATTTCACGTGCCCGAAATACACTCTGTGCATATATATATATATATATATATTATTTATAAAACTGTAAAATTGCTAATTACTTTTTAAGCTGAACTTTTTTTTAGTACTTTAAATTGTTTTGTGTTTTGTTACAAGAACACACGCTTGTATAAGCGATTTGTATTTACATTGCTCATAATGTTTTTTTGACTTTTGTTTCATTTTGTTTTGACATTTTTTATAGAAAGTTTAAGTTTATATTTGATTAGAAAAATACTTCAATTACGGGTACATTTATAACAGAAGTAAGGAAAACGGATATAAATTACACATTACTAAAGTAACCGGTTTATTTTACTAAAATAACCGGTTTATTCGATATTCGAAAAATGGACATTTTAAAATATTCGACTTGGGCAAAACTAAAATAACCGGTTAAAACCGGTCGAATACTATTCGATCGATCACCCTAGTTGTAGTCCAAAGATGGACATCGTAATGTTAAATAGACCATGTTTTTTCCATACGTTTGGGTTACTTTTGGACTAGTCCTAGTCCCTTGTGGACTACTCTTTACACGCGTGTTTGGACTGGTCCTATTATTTGCAGGGATACAATAATATTACTAGTGTATTACTAGTGTATGGGCCGCTTTATCATTATATAAAAAGTTAATTTATATATTGTTAGACATTTATCAATATATAACGATGTAGTTGGGTATGTTATTGGCAGGTTGTAGACAGTCTTTAGACCTTTATTTTGCATAAGTTAAAGGGCTTTAAAGTCATAATTTTTTTTATAACCAAAACAAATGGTTAAATTATTTTTTTTTTTTGGGAGTGGGGGGGGGGGGTAAGATTCTGGTAATCGAATTATAATTGTTGTTTCGATTTTTTTTTTTTTTTTAATTTAGCATTAAATGAATATGAATTTATGATGGAACAATAATTTTGCCGAGAGAATATTCTTAGGATCTATTAAGATAAATGAATGTAATATTTTAAAAACATACTGTCAACATGTATTTACTGCTGCTACTTGGGCCATTGGGCTTACAGCATGCAATTAAACAAAAATAATTAAATTATTCAAATGGCTTTTAATTAGGGCATTTTAGACTGAAAGTTTGGTTTATTTATCAAACTTATTTTTGAATTTATACAAAATACCAACAGCTTGAGCTGTTTTTCTTTTTCTTAGAAATTGTTGCTGTGCATTTCATTCTACAAAATTAGCTTAAATTTATTTGTAATACAGAGTGGCCAAAAAGAAACGAAGGAAATTAAATGGTCTATTAATTCATTATCTTATTTAATATACATTGTTTTTTTCAGATTGTTGTAAAGTAGACTTACACCCAAAGAAAAGACATTTTTCAACATGAACACCTAAAACAAAATTATTTTAAACAAAAATAATTGTTGGCATATTTGTTTACCACTAATTATAGTTTGGCTTAAAATAAACAATATTATTGTCCTCTTTTCCAAGAGCAACATTATATGATTGAAAAATAACAATGCTATTGTAGGTGCTAAACATATTTTCGTTATTATTACTCTAGCGGAGGCACCTATTACATCGTTGTGGCTTCTTGATGAATGACTAATATGGTTGCTAGTGGCACTAGTGGCAATACTTTTGTCAAAACAACCATAATATGCTTAAAAATGTTCGTTAAAAATAGTTTTGTACGAGGGGACCATATTGAAAAATGTTTTTTCTCTGCGTGTAGAAAAAAACCAAGGAGCTTAAAAAATTAAATAGAAAGAAATCATCACAAACAGATATCTAGTCGTGTTCGTGACTTACAGTTATCGTTACCTATCTGGTACCACTATTTTGGTAATTTAAACGTTAATTTAAGCTACGTGAATTAACTAGTGAAAATCGGTGGTGTCAAATACATTACACTTTAACCCGTAGGTAAGAAATACGTTTTAAAATTTTCAAAATAATAGATTTCTTTACACAATTAGATATCTATTTGTTGAAATTACGGGCATAAGCCCAGTCTAATAACACTGTGTTCGGGTTTTGAGTTTTTTTTTGGGCAAAGGTTCCGATTGTTGGTCTGATGAACTGTGTAAAATAGCGAAGTGTATAGTGGGCTTATAGTTGAATTACTTTGAATTAAATACCTGAAATTCCACAATATCTCCAAATTGAATACAATATAAATGAGTTGCAATTTTTATAATAATTTTTAACAAAATTTACTCCAAATAAATTTGTTACGCCTTTTTATTATTACACAAATAAAATTTTTTTAAAAAAAAAACATAATTTACCTTAAAAAAGGTCGTAGGTAGAAAGCTTAAATTACTAAATTTTTTATTAAACTGAAACCAAAAGACTTATTAAAACACATATTTAGAAACGAGCACGCATTGCAATTTAATGTGGTGCTACCACACATTTGCTTAGAAAGTTTTTTAAGGAAAACAGAAGCCACAAACGAGCAATTGTTCTAAGCAAAAAAGAAACAAAAAAAAAAAAACAACCCTCCTCCTATTCAACAACAAAAAAATAATCACGTTTTATGCCACCTTAAACTTTTCGGTACTTTTTTTTCTTTTGCCAATTATTGTTAAAGGGTGGAATAAATACAAGAAAAAAATATTTAATGCAACGAAGAGTAAAATTTATGCATGCACCACTATTTATTCATTGCACTGAAATAGTGGAAAGAGAAGAAGGCAAACGAAATTTACCAAAAGAAAAATCCCAAACTCCCTTCCACAAACTAAAATAAGAGGAAGAAATGAATAAATGAATGGATGGCTGAAGGACGGATTGAATGACTGAATGAATGAACGCATTTAAAACGTGTGCATGTGTGATCTGAAGCTGTTTAAGATACAAAAACAACCACCATAAAAGATACTTGTAAAACTGAACTGAATTGCGAGCGCAATTTCATTTTCACACTTGTAAAAATTGGCGCATTAAGTAAAATATTTCCTCCTACAAATAATGTTTTTTTTTAACAACTGTTTGATGAATACATACATACTTTCATTCATATGTACATTAATACACAACTTAAACTAAAAAACTACTGGCAAGTTATGCAAAGAATACATACATATGTACATATATTTGAAAAAAAAAATAAATAAATAAAAGATAACTAAGAGAAATACATAAATGAAAAATGTAATAACACAAAAAGGGATAGTTGAGATGCAGTTATTAAATTCGCACAAACAATAAAAACAAAAACTAAGTAAGAAAAAAAAACAAGGTAAAAATGTCATGGAACAAGAACATGGCAACACTGCATTTTTGCTTTATAGCCTTTATAGCCTAGGGCTAAAAACCAACATCTTTAGAACATGTTCCTATCTCATTTTATACCATTTTACATCTTTCGATTATTTAAGTGTCATCACCCAAAAAAAGTGGCTATTATTATTGTGGCATCGCTGACAAAAAACATTTGTTTTGAAAGCAGCGTTACCATTTGTCAAGATTGCAATTGTTTTGTTAGGTATTTTTTATATTTTTATGCAAACTGAACTTCAAATACATTTTTGTGTTTTCTTACTAAATTTTGGCACATTTGTTTGATGGTAGATGTTAGATGTGACTAATGTAAACGTGTGTTTCACATTTTCTACATATTTGATGGTAGATGTTAAATGTTGATCAGTGTAAAAATGCTATTAGACGACAACATTATTACACATATGTACTAGGGAATGGTAAATCGATTTCAATTTCAATCGAAAATCGATTTTGTGGTAAAAAAAATCGATTTTTTGCAATCGAATTTACGCATGCGTTTTTAAACTGAAATCGATTATTGGGCTTTTAAAATCGATTTTTTATTTTTATCAATTTTTTGCCAATTTTTAATTTTAATCTTAATTAAAACGACAAATTATGGGCATGCAGAATATGTAGGTATACCATGTTTATTCAGTTTTCTATGTTTAAAGTTGTAGTTTTACGTATTTACCTATTACCCATTATTAACCATGGCATTCCTGTGCAAATACGCTAATATTCAAACAGACCAGGGGTCTAATCACCGCATTCGATACTATCGTATCGAATAAACTATCGAATGTTTTGGCATACGATAGACTCCGACGTATCGAATGAAAACTCGAGAAATGTAATGTCGAGTTACTCGATATCGAATGCTATTATTTCAAATTTAATAAATTTCTTTCTATATCGAGATTCATGATACCAAAATAAATAATTTCGATCAATTTTGCTCGATATCGTATGCGGTGATTAGACCCCAGTGTGTAAGCGATATTAAAATCTAGTTATAAGCAGAGTGCAAAACAAAAAGTATGTAATTTATTCCAATGAATACGAAATTACAAAAAAAAAATAAATCTGCGCCTTTCCGACATCAATGACATGCAAACGTTTGTTGTCTAAAATCAACTTATAGTAACTAAGCACAGAAACAGTCGCCACCGATCAGGAAATGTTGCCATAATCTAGAGGTGTACCTCAAGGGTAAATTTTCGGACCATTGCTTTTTACAATTTATACAAACGACTTGCCAAAACATCGACCCCTTTCACACTCGGCAAGTTACTTGCGCAAGCCTCTTGCGCAACTCTTGGTTTGTAGACTCAATAATGATCTGGATAAAATTAATCGTTGGGCTACGTCTAACGGACTTTGTTTAAGCCCTTATAAGTCGAAGTGGATAATAATATGTAAGAGATCACTTGCTTGTAATATCTGTCTTGATATTTGAATTAATGGGGAAAAAATCAATATTGTGAATGCGGCCAAAAACCTTGGGCTAATTTTCAATGATAGTCTTACTTGGACAAATCATGTCAACACACTTGCTGGTAAAACTTACATACATATATAAAGTTAAGGTGCCTTTGGTCGACACAATACTATACTCCTTTTAATATAAGATTAATGATTGCAAAATCGTATCTTCTTCCAGGTTTAATGTATGGTTGTGAACTTTTTGCAAATTGCGATTCCATTAGTAGAAGAAAGCTAAATGTGTTATAATAATATTGTAAGATACATATGTGTTTGGCTTTGGTAGATATGATCAGGTGTCACATGCCTCTTTAAAACTATACGGCGTTTCATTTGACAAACTCTTAAATATTCGTGTACTCTTACTATTTCATAAATTTATCTATTCGGAGACTCCACGATATCTTAGGGATAAAATTAGGTTTGCCAGATCACTTAGAGGTAAAAGAATTATAATTCCCTTGCATAGCCTTCTTGTATCTGAACAGAATTTTTTTTTTTATACATGCGTCACGTCTTTGGAATTGTTTTCCTCAAGTTCAGCAACTTAATAGCAACGCAAGCAGTTTTAAGAACTTCTTATTTTAACACTTTGCACTGTAGTAGATAACTGTTATTATATGTATTATATAAATAACTAGCTGACCCGTTCCGCGTTGCTGGCCCTAAGCAAACATTAGTGTTCCATTACCAGACGATTAATATTGAGCCCTAATAGCAAAAATTATGTAACCAACAAAAATAAAATTTTTGCTTTTGCTCTTATTTCGTAACGGTACTTCCCAGAGATATAAGATTTTTAGAGATGCTGCAAATTATCAAATTATCGATTTTCATCAACAAACAAAAATCTAAAATGTTCTTGGTTGTTGGTTCTTGCTATTAGGGCTCGATATTATAAATTAAATTGTTGTTCATATACATATGTTTGATTTACATTTGATTTGAAAATACATATGGTTGCATGTATGTATATACATATATGCTGTGAATCTTATAGTGGTAAGATCAATATTCAGGTAACTTAAAAAAGTTTTCCCAGTTCCACTGCGAGCGTTTAGAAACAAATCCCTCCACACACAGAAAAAAATCAAGTTAAAAACGTTGAAAACAAGGTTGAATTAAAAATTTTCGGTGGTGATTTTGCTTTATACGTGTTTCATGTTAATTCAACCTGATTTTATAATTACTTGCGAACAACATTTTTTTCTTTTAAAATAACTATAATTCACGTTAATTTAACATTGCAGTAAAGTTAGAGCAAAATGTCATTTATATTGAAATACCAAGCCGAATCACGTTGAATGAAAGTTATTTCATGTTGAAACAACGTGAATTTCATGTAGAAGCTAATTGGATTGAGTGTGTTACAACAGTGTGAAGAAGCTTCAGAGACAACAAATGCATTTATTTAAGAATAATTCAAAACACTTACCCCTGTAACACATGTTTCACTTATTTTGTAGTCGCCTTTGTTAACAGATCAATCAGCAGAATGGCCCGATATGGTTTTCGTCATCATTCTACTTTGAAAACTTGATGTACTATTTAACTAAATATTTTTAATTAAAAGAATACGGGAGTTGCCTTCTTTTTATAACATAGTTTAAGAATGAAAATAAAAAAATTAAAATACTTAACTATGTATGCATGTTAATTTAACAAGATACACTTTTGATTTTAATATAAGACAGGTTTTTATGGATTCAATATTGAATCCATATTTATATTTTTGTTTTAAGATCAATGTTTTATTTAATATTTTTGTTGAGGTTTTTGTTTTCCTCACGGGCTAATATGATCAATCGTTTTTTACCAAATGTAATTAAAAAACATTTATGGTTAACTTATTTTCTTTTCCCAACGTTTCGTTCGCTTTTTTCGAACTTCATCAGGGGTTATTTTTATTCCATGAAAATCTAGACAATTAGATAATAATTATAATAAATTTATGAACTTTAATAATATCACAGCTTAACTTACAAATTAGGGTTTACATTTGTATTGCACTTTTTAACTATTTAATATTAAAAAACTGGACTACACGACACAGAAATAAAGAAATAATTAATAAGTAAAATACAACACAAACACCGAATAAAAGTCAAACTTAATGTAAATATCACAGAACTATAACTAATTATAATCATTAACTATTGCAGCGGAGTATTGCAGTTTTGTATTGTCCTTGTCTTCTTTCGTGTTCATTGTATTTTTGATTTTCTCCTGGATTCGTAAGCTTTCGAGAGTGTAACGTTTGTTCTCTCTCCGCTCTATGTCTAATATTTTTATATTGTCGAAGTCCATGTTGTGATTGCACTCCTTTACATGCAGAGATAGTGCCGTCGCTATTTTTCCCTTTTTGACGTCTGTTTTGTGTTCATTAATTCTCTTCTCTAACCTTCTTTTTGTTGTTCCAATGTAAACCTTATTACACCTTTCCCTTTCGTTTCCGTCACATTTTATTTCATAAACTACATTATCTAATTTACATATGTCCAGTTTGGTTTTGTTATTTGTAAACAAATGCCTTAGTGTCTTGTTTGATTTACGCTAGGTCTCCACGTAGCAATATTTTTTGCTAAGCACAAGCAATAACGTCGGCAGAACCATGGCGCAATAATTGCTGACTATATTGCTGGAGAACACGTGAAATTGCTTTGCCATATAAAAACGTATAGAGAAATTAAATGTCAGATAAATAACAGCTGATTTTACAGCAGATTGCTAAGCAATAATTGCTCAAGCAATAAGAAGAGCAATCATTGCGCAATGGATTGCCATTCATGGCAATATGCGGTCTATACGTCGCAAATTTTATGGAGCAATCAAATTTGACGTTTGCCGCAATAAATATTGCTACGTGGAGACCCGGGGTTATGTGCAATTGTTGTTGTTTTTTCTGTGATCAAGTTCTTTAGTGTTTTTGTCTCCGTTAATTTTGGGATGTATGGTACACTGTAAAAATATTTTTCCGTTTCCGATTCTTTCTTTTTGTCAAGATTTTTGCTTTTTAGAATTTTATTTATCAAGATATTTTTTATTTTGCATATATTTTTATTTTTAAATTTTTCGACGCTGATATGCAGTACTTTCTTTATTAGATTTGTCGCTGTGTTCGTTTTCATTTTTAATGGTTGTGTGGAATTGAAATTGATCATTCTTCCTGATGACGTTGGTTTGGTGTACCAGTCAGTTGTTATTCTACCGTTTTCCCGGATAATGTTGATGTCCAAATATGGTATGGTCATGTTCTTTTCGCGTTCGATAGTAAACCGGATTTTAGTGTGGTAAGAATTGAGCGTTTTTAGAATTATTTCCTCGTCAGATTTTCTTATGATTGCAAAAAGGTCATCTACATATTTTGTTATAAACTTGATTTCTATATTCTTCGATCTGAGTTCGTCTATTGCATCGTCGAGTAGTGCGTCCAGTACTATATCAGCAATTGTTGGCGATAGAGGGTTTCCCATTGGCATACCATATAATTGATGGTAAAATTTGTTGTTAAATGTGAAATAATTGTTGTCAGTTAAACAGAATTGTAGAATCGTTAAGAATTTTCTTTTTGGTATTGTAGTATGTCCCTTTAGGGTTTCCCATTTTTTTTATTGCCAGGTGAACCGGAATGTTGGTGAATAATGATACCACGTCGAAGGAAACCATGACATCATCATTTTCCAATGTTATTTCTTTTAGTTTTTGTTTAAGTTCCAATGAGTTTTGTATATTGTAAGTTTTTGAAATGGTGTTCTTTATTATATTTCCTACATATTTTGCTAAATTGTAGCAAGGTACTCCCATTGATGAGGATATTGGCCTCAGTGGTACATTTTCCTTATGGATTTTAGGTAAACCATATAGTTCAGGTGCCGCTGCAGCGTGTGTTGTCAATTTAAATTTTTCAAATTTTGTTAATAAACCTTCCTTAAAAAGTTGTATAACTAGATTATTGTTTTTCCTCTGTAAGGTTTCTGTTGGGTCTGTTTCGATTTTTTTGTACGTATTTTTGTCCTCAAGTAAATTATACATTTTTTCCATATAATCCTTTTTATATATTACCACTGTCTTGTTTCCTTTGTCTGCATTTGTTATAATTATATTATCTTTTTGTTTTCGTATAAATTTCTTTGTGTCTTCATATATGCTTAAAATAAATTTTTCCTTTTCCGTGTTTTTTAAATTCCTCTTAAAATTAGCTATCCTATTTGCAATCTTCGATCTTGTTATGTCTTTCTCGGTGTTGTCCGTTATATTTTGAACCCATTGTTCAATGTCAGCTATTAGAGGAATTGGTTTGAAATTCCTTCTTTCTACTGGTATCGCAAATTTATTCCCTAGCGATAATATCCACTTATGTTCCTGCTCGAATTTAACATTGGTGTAGTTCACAAACCAGTTTTCGTTGTATGTGATGTTTAGTTCCTTAAATTTTGTAAGTTTTAATTTATTCATCTTAAGTAAGTGTGTCTTTTTGACTTTTGTCCTAATATTGTAAAATTTACTCCACTGTTCCTTTATGAATTTTGTTAGTTCCGTTTCGTCAAGTGTATTTTTAAGTTCTCTTTGAATGTTATTAATGTTGGTTTTTATGTATGTAATATTAGTACATATGTGTTTCTTTTATTTCCAAATTTAGTATTTTCGAATGTAGGTTCCCTGCAAATAATAGGACCAGTCCAAACACGCGTGTAAAGAGTAGTCCACAAAGGACCAGGACTAGTCCAAAAGTAACCCAAACGTATGGAAAAAACCTGGTCTATTTAACATTACGATGTCCTAGGAGAGGATCATATAACCCACCTTTGGACCACTAAGGAGTAGTTTTAAAACTACTCCATGGTATATAACCCACCTTTGGACCACTAAGGAGTAGTTTTAAAACTACTCCATGGTATACTCAAGAGGATTAGTTTTGAAGTCGTTTAAAAACGAAAACACGTCGTTAAAAAACGAAGACATGTCGTCTCACTACAAACACTTTTTAACAATGACATGGTCCATGCTTGCATTACATCGGACCAGTCCATGGAGTAGTCCATTTTATCAAAATGGGTCAGGTGGTCCAATTTTATTTGCTGGGTTTGTTTCTATAATTTCTGCTTTTGTTTTTGCTGTTTTTGTTTTGAATAATTGTGAAATTGTTCTTGTACTACTTTTTATGTGTGTAGGAGTGATACTAAATTGTCTGCATTTTTGTAGATATGTGGCTCTCTCCTTTAGCTTTGCCAATCTTTCCACCTCCCTACTGTATTTTTTCAATAAGCTGCAAGTATGGATGCTGTATTTTACCCTTACGTTTTCAAAAAAATTCGTTTCCATGTCGATGTTATTGTCTTTGTTAGATTCTTACTCTCCCTTTTCTTCACTGTCTTCCTCACTTCGGCGGGCCCTCCGATAGTTAATATTTATATTTTTGTTTTAAGATCAATGTTTTATTTAATATTTTTGTTGAGGTTTTTGTTTTCCTCACGGGCTAATATGATCAATCGTTTTTACCAAATGTTATTAAAAAACATTTATGGTTAACTTATTTTCTTTTCCCAACGTTTCGTTCGCTTTTTTCGAACTTCATCAGGGGTTATTTTTATTCCATGAAAATCTAGACAATTAGATAATAATTCCGTGAGGAAAACAAAAACCTCAACAAAAACATATTTATTTATATTTTAATATTTTTTTTTATTTTTTTTTAACAGTGAATAATATTAACTAAACGTGATTAAATATTATTTAAATATTTTTCATTTAAAATTAATATGAAATAATGATAAATTTAAATAATGTGCATACTTTTGCAGAAATTTAACATGATTCTCAATCAACATTTTTCCATGTTGATTTTACATTGGTATTTTTTTCTGTGTGCAGCTTCATCTTTCACAGCTTTCATGAGGGTGTCGTATGCCTATTTTTGTTTTCGATTCAACAGTGGAAATTTTGTTCGAACTGATTCCCTTAGGGCTTCGCAAAATCGGTGCAACTGTTTTCCGATTTTAGATAAATAGAAAAAGTAGGCGTGGTAAATTTTTCTTTCGATGAAAACATAAAATGGATTAATACGAACATTTGAAAGAAAAATTTATCAAATCGATGAAGCCGTTTTCTGGTTTTTTGTAATTCGAAAAAGTGGGCGTAAAAGTGGGCGGGGCAAAATTTTCTTTCCGTAAAAACCTTAGTTGGACCATGGCGATCATTTTAAAGAAAAAAAAATCGTCTAAATCGGTCAAGCCGTTCTCCAGTTATGCGCTTAATAGAAAAAGTAGGCGTAAAAGTAGGCGTGGTAAATTTTTTTTTGGATGAAAACTAAAAGTTGATTAATACGAACATTTGAAAGAAAAATTAGTCAACTCGATGTAGCCGTTTTCTGATTTTAGGTAAATCGAAAAAAGTGGGCGTAAAAGTGGGCGGGTCAAAATTTTCTTACGTAAAAACCTAAGTTGGACCATGGCGATCATTTTAAAGAAAAAATCGTCTAAATCGGTCAAGCCGTTCTCCAGTTATGCGCTTAATAGAAAAAGTAGGCGTAAAAGTAGGCGTGGTAAATTTTTCTTTCGATGAAAACTTAAAGTTGATTAATACGAACATTTGAAAGAAACATTAGTCAACTCGATGGAGCCGTTTTCTGATTTTAGGTAAATCGAAAAAAGTGGGCGTAAAAGTGGGCGGGGTAAAATTTTCTTTCCGTAAAAACCTAAGTTGAACCATGGCGATAATTTTAAAGAAAAAATCGTTCAAATCGGTCAAGCCGTCCTCAAGTTATGTGCTTAATAGAAAAAGTGGGCGTAAAAGTGGGCGGGGAACAATTTTATATGCTATAAACCTCACGAAGCCCGAGACCTTTCTTGCTTGCAAAAAAAAGTACCTTACGCAGGTGCAAATATGGGTAATATCTCACCCTCAAATAGAACTAAGGGCAAATTATAGAACTATTTAACCATTTATTTGTTCAACATATTTAGAAAGCAAAACGACAACCTCTCACATTTTTGCATATACAAAATTTTTGCATAGAACAAAAAAACATGGAACATTTTTGTCAAGAGAAAATACCGTTAGTGTTACACACGAAATGACAAACTAAATAAACCCCCATTCACTACTGGTTGTAGTGGGGGGTATAAAAATAAAATGTGTAAAAGATGGTTTGTTAGAAAATATTTTGTACACATATAAGAACAATATGTATACATACATACAAATAAAGGAGAATGGATTAATGCACATATGTATATATATATACATATATGCTTATAAAAGAATGAGTGTATACAATACTCCATTCATGTGAGCACATTTGAGCAGTTAACAAGCCGTGAAAACGGCATTTGAATTTAAATGAATGAAACAAATTACAATCATTTGATGTTTTAAAATATACCTATATGGACAAATATACGTATGTATGTACTTATTAGGGTTTTTTCCCGGGTTTTCCAGTCCCGGGAATTCCCGGGAATTTCAATTATTTTATTTCCCGTTTCCCCGGGATTTTTGTTGCGGGATCCCGGGAAATAAAAGTTCCTCATAGTTTCAGAAAAAAGCTATTAATACTTTGAAATTTAGTTTTATATTCTCTAAAAATTAGCACCTGTTGATGGGCTGTCGATTAGATTAATAACAAGAAATGAGTACGTTCGTAAATATGCAACAACTTTAAACTTTTGCACTTTAAACTATTTGTCCAATCTCGGTAAAAAGTGAACGAAATTTTTCGGAAACATGGTAATAAGTAAATAAAATAAGAAATATACTCTTTGCCGACTTTCTAAACGCATTGAGTGTGTCTTAATGTTATTTCCTAAGCTGTTAAAAAATGTTTATATATTTAAATTTCAAAAGATTTTGTTATTCGTGCTAAATTCCCAGTTTTTATTATTGATAAAAACACTTGAAATTTATTGTTGATGGGATAAGCTATTCCTATGCGCATTTCACTGGTTGCTTAGGCCAGATCATCAGGAAACTTCATCCATAAAGATTTTAGAAAAACTAAAGATATTAAACCAAGTAAAAATGTTAAACGTATAAGACTTATAGCAACAGTTCTACTTGTAATAATATCAAAGCTTAAACAAAACAACATCAACAATAAACAGTGCGTTCATCTCGTCTTACATTCCCCGCTACAATTAGTTGAAATTCGCTCAACATTAATTGTAGTTGTAAGTAGGTTAAGAAAAACAAAATAAAAAACAACAACAGCTTACAAAAGATGTTGTCAATTAAGTGTTTTTTAGGCCGTGCACCCGCCTGTTTATTATCAAAAAGTAATTTAAATTTTTGGGAATACAAAATTTAAATTTCAAAAGATTTTGTTATTCGTGCTAAATTCCCAGTTTTTATTATTGATAAAAACACTTGAAATTTATTGTTGATGGGATAAGCTATTCCTATGCGCATTTCACTGGTTGCTTAGGCCAGATCATCAGGAAACTTCATCCATAAAGATTTTAGAAAAACTAAAGATATTAAACCAAGTAAAAATGTTAAACGTATAAGACTTATAGCAACAGTTCTACTTGTAATAATATCAAAGCTTAAACAAAACAACATCAACAATAAACAGTGCGTTCATCTCGTCTTACATTCCCCGCTACAATTAGTTGAAATTCTCTCAACATTAATTGTAGTTGTAAGTAGGTTAAGAAAAACAAAATAAAAAACAACAACAGCTTACAAAAGATGTTGTCAATTAAGTGTTTTTTAGGCCGTGCACCCGCCAACTACAATTAATGTTGAGAGAATTTCAACTAATTGTAGCGGGGAATGTAAGACGAGATGAACGCACTGTTTATTGTTGATGTTGTTTTGTTTAAGCTTTGATATTATTACAAGTAGAACTGTTGCTATAAGTCTTATACGTTTAACATTTTTACTTGGTTTAATATCTTTAGTTTTTCTAAAATCTTTATGGATGAAGTTTCCTGATGATCTGGCCTAAGCAACCAGTGAAATGCGCATAGGAATAGCTTATCCCATCAACAATAAATTTCAAGTGTTTTTATCAATAATAAAAACTGGGAATTTAGCACGAATAACAAAATCTTTTGAAATTTAAATTTTGTATTCCCAAAAATTTAAATTACTTTTTGATAGTTTATATATTTATTTAAAATATTTTATTTATTTTATGAATTTACTTTTTGATCTCATAACCAGTACCACAATTTTTGTTTGTTTTTATTATTGTTTTATGAATTAAATTGTTATGTTTATGTAATCTTTTTATCTTGTATCTAGAGCATAATGATACGACATTTACATATAAAAGCGTAAGGTAATAATAATTCAAGTTCCTCTTTCAACCTTTAATTCATTTTTGTGGTATTTAGGCATTTATTTTACTTACATTCAGCGGGATACCGGGAAATTTAAAAAAATTTCCCGTTTTCCCGGGAATCGAAAAACTCCGGGAAAAAAAAACTCTAGTACTTATATATCATGCTATGTCCGTATAGCATCGTACAAACACATACATTCATAGTAGTACATATTCATATTTCAATTATTAAGTTAAGTGTTTTATGTGCATATTCAAGTATAGTTTATGAATATAATACTTAAAAGAATTAATTAGTTTATTGATTCAATTATGGAAGAATTAAGATGTCTTAATGAATACTGGGAATTATTTGAATAAGTCTTTAAGCAATAGAAGAGAACTTAAACATAAATTCCTATATACAAATGTACATACATACATACGTACATACATACATACTATAGTTCGCATTGGTTGCAAATTCGCCAAACCGAATATTTAATTATTTTATTTTTCTGCTTTTTTATAATTTTAAGAACCGATTTTCTGTGCAAACTTTGAAAATTTGCAACTAATTTCACTGCAATAATGACGCGCGAATTTCTAAAGAGGAAATTCTTAGCTGGATTATTAAATCTGATTATGCTTCGTGGGAGCATGTGCACTGCAAGATCACAAATTATGTATGTTAAAAAAAAACATAACATTTAATAAAACTTTACTGCCGTTTTCATTAAAAATAAATTTTGTTTGAAAATACGTTTGATACAAGGCGAATTCATACAAGGTGGTCTTATTTTGAAAACGTTTATTACACTGTAAAATATTTTAACGTTGTGTCAAATCTTCAAACAAATATTTAATTTTGTTTTTAATATAAAAAATTTTAAATTTCATAATTTTAATCGATATAATCGGTTTACCATTTTGACACAAGGTTAGTTATCAGCTGTTGATTACGTAGCTAGATAAGGTCACCTAGTGTAAATTCGCCTTTTTGATATCTAAATTATTTTTTTAAAAAACAAAACTTAATTTTTTCATTCTTGATTAATAAAAATAAAATAAATTTATTTTAAAATTCTGGTCAGTGTTTAATTTGCGGATATAATGAATTACAATACACAACAACAGCACATCCAGTAATCCGAATATCTCGTTAGTCCGAATCAGGGTCTGCAATCATTAATTCGAATTAGCGAGCTGGTACTGTATATGGAAATCTTAGCAGCAAGATTTCGATACGCTAGAACCCCCCATTTTGTGAAGTTTGTATAAAAACGCATAAGCCAAAAAATTAGGAGTGTGGGATGGGGGTAAATGGCTCCTCATCGGGTTCAAAGCTAGTGGAAAATGATACAAAAGCCAAAAAAAAGCTTCACAACTGTCCCTGAGTCGCTCCTAGAGGGGTAAAATGTAGGACTGATTCCCACTAATATTTCCCCCTACATTTTTTGTAAGCATACTAACCCCCTATCTATGCTCCTTAAGGAGGCTCCCATACTATATATTTTTTTTATAAAATTACCCGCCACCGCCCTAACTAGCCCCAGGGTGCCCCTAGCAGAGTCAAATATTTGACGGACCCCCAATATTTTTGCTACCCGAGCATTTTTCATAACGTACGTAGTCTCCATCTTTAATCATTAGGGTCGTCCCCATACAAAAATTTAGAAATAGACGGAGTTGCACAACATATGTTCGCATAACTCAAAAACGCTTTAGCTTATTGAAATAAACTAAAAAAATAAGGGGTTCTAGCGTATCGAAATCAAAAAGTCGTGCTCTATTCCACCCCTAATACATACGTACATACAAATAAGAATAACTTTTGTCAAACTTTTTAAACATCGATTGATTTCTTTTTGAAATATTATGATATACTTTACTTACTTCTGAATAGATAAGAAAAACGTCGTATTTCCCATCAAAGCCCTTTTAAGGTTATTTTGAATTAAACTTGGAGGTTTTATGATGATTTAATTTAACCAATGGTGGAAAGGATGTGTATAAATTTGTCATTCCGTTTGTAATTTCTACAATATTACTTTAGGACCCTATAAAGTATATACTCACAATATTCTGTACGTAAAATAAAAACCCAGTTAAAACCCGATATAACTGTTCATTTATTTTTAACGAAAAGTTCAAGTTTGATAAATGTTTTCCCATTTATATTATTTCAGATATTTTTTTTAACAGTTTGTCATTTTTTAATATCATTACTAACTTGAAAAAAGATCTGGCAACTTTTTTCCCATGATTTTTGTTTAATTATCAATTTAACGGCCATTTTCACCAAGTTCGGTAAAAACTAACTTTCAATTAAAGTTCCGGTTACCTAGTTTGACAGCTACATATAACCGATAGTTAATTACAGTATTTTTCGTTTAGCTGCATTTCACTTAACTGCATTTTTTGCATATCTGCACTAAATACAAATCATTGTGTATGATGGCTAAATTTTGTTAGAAAAAAATCGTGTACGTGCATTTTGCTTAAGTGAATATTTTGGATAACAGCATTCGATTTTTGGTCAACAATGTTTATTTTTAATACAAAATATTATTATATGTAATATAACTAAATTTTCAAGCTTGAGGTCTTTTTTAATTTTATATAAAAAACTTAAACGTTTATTTTAACCAATATTTCGGCACTTCTTTGAGTGCCTTCTTCAGGGCTCTTTTTCTTTTTAACAAAAAATTAACAATTTTTTTAATATAAAACAAATTTAACAAAAATTGACAAACTTAAAAAAATTTTTTTGGAATTGAATTAAAAATATTTTGAGTAGTTTTCCTTCACCAGTTTTGTCGACTCTTTTGGTGACATTGTCAACGAAGTGTCTACACTACATTACTTTTGCCACTATATAAAACCAAATATACGAAAAAATTTAATCGATAACAACTGAGAAGTACAATTCCTATAAAAGTTGAAGAAATAATAAACAAAGATTGTTATGATTTCTTATTCGTACCAAAAGTGTAGACTACATTTACTAAGATGTACTAGAGATTCTCTGGTTCCAATGTACCTACCCAGTAAAAAATGTGCTCCAAAAGGAGCAGGTTTTATGTATAAATGCATACCTCAAATCGGTTTGGAGGACTATTTACTGCTGGCAATAACCACTTTTTTAACATGCAAACAAAGCACTCCTAAAGCGCTTTTTTTAAAGGATAACTTTATTTCCATATTAATTGATTTTTTGCTTTTAATTGCTTAAATGCATTGTTTCAATAATTTTCGTACACCAATATATATTTGTATTTTTTTCGCTATAAAACCTCATCGTTGTCAGCACTAAAATAGCAGTTTTTTTCTATATTTTATTCTTGATCATTTACTGCTATATAAGGGTTCTCTTATTTAAGCGCTCGATTATGCGCTTTTTCTCTAAAGTTCTTCAAAAAACCCAAATTTGTTTACTGGGTAGTCAGTAGTACCAACGTCAGTAGTAGATTTCCAATGACACGCACATGTTCAATGTCTATAGTAAATGACATTGTCTGGGATATACTAACAGCCATATTCATAAAAAGTTCTTGTTTTAAGCTTATAGCATGTAATAACTATCAAACGCTTTTTGTCTAATTAACCTCCTATAAAAATTTGTATTCATAAACGTACATTAACAGTTTTATTACTATTAACAGCTTGTGGCGATTTTGTGTTTAAGTATGGCAACTTTCTTTATATTTTGCTGCTATTTTATTGCTAGTGATGGATGAAACTTCTATTCGGTTCACATGATATTCTATATTAAATTGTTTTTTATAGTTTTTTTTTAATTGTAGAACTTAAAAATTATTCTTATCAAATAAAACTACATTTTATTTTAGTTTCTGAACAAAATCTTGCGGAAAGGTATCACAAATACTTTTGTTTGAACCTTTTTAAATATACGATAAGAAAGTATTCGAATAAAAAGTTTGTTTACTTTTTATTAACATCACTATTATTATGATTTGTTTATTCTATATTTTTTAATATTTTTGAATAATAATTCGCTTGTTTAAACAAAAAAAACAACTAGTTTCAGTAATTTAATAAGTTATTAATGATAATATCTGCATTTGCCCCTGAACATATTCTTTTAAATCATATAAAAATGTATTAAATAATTAACCATATAACTTTAAATTGGTTTTCTAAAATAAAAAAAAAATTAGTTGAATGTATTTAACATGTCCATATTAATAAATAAAACATTTTTTTCATTATTTTTGAACATATTTCACAAAAATAATATCATTAAATGCAGACACTTATCCAAATGTCATTTTATTTTTGGTTTTAAGAAGGGAAAATCGAAAAATAAATTTTCTTACTTTATGAATGGTTTATTAAAGGTTTAATAGACTATTTTTCGTTTATGAATACAACTTTAGCAATTTTGCCTTATATTTGGTAGTAGTAGTAGTAGTAGTATATACACGTGAAGGCCATGTGCACCTCGACCCAAAGGATCTTTTGTGCAGCCTATATGTCTCACGAAAACGTTCAAGAGAGCAAGACGTGTTTTTATTGAGCTCCGCTAAAACTTTTAAATTCCGTCATAAACTGTCTGCAAACCTTTATTAATAAATAAATTCGATTTGTAATAATTAAATTCTCGTCGTGTGATTAAACTTCTTGTGATTTTATTGTGAGTTTATGTTGCAAAAATAAATAATTTTAAATCTTAATATTGCATACGTTAATATTTACAAACATTCATACTGATATATTCAAAAACTAAACAAACAATTAATAACAACAATAACACTTGAATTTTTTAAGTCTTTTTTCTGCTTTTGTTTTGTCTCTTGAAAAAGTATACAGCAAACTTATCATTTAAAATTTTAAACTTCAACAACAATAATAACAACATCATTTGTGAAAAATACAAAAATTAACAATATATCCAACAAAAACACTCAAGCCAAACAGAAAACAAAAACCGCAAACTTAAAACAACAAATAATAATACTCAATAGCCACAAAATAATAATCGACAATAAATCCATATCCCAGCAAACAAAAAATATCAAAAATAAACACAAATCAAAATTTGCCATATTTAAATTTTTATTTTCCTGCTTTTCCTTTACTACACTAACTATAATGGACTGCCTAAATAAGAAATGCTCAATCACTAATCCTGATGAAAGAATGCTGTCATGCTGGTTGTGCCATGGTTTAATTCATTTCAAATGTAGCGGCATACCAACACTTGCTGCTGAAGCTATTCAAAAGCATGATGGTTTGCACTGGCGTTGTAACAACTGTAAAAAAATTGGTGTTGATTTTTACAAATTCTTCCAAGAAAGAAAATCCATTTTTCTTGGTATTCAAAAAGAAATGTCTAATCTTTCTCAGCGTATATCTGAATATGGAAACTTGTTTGATCGTTTTATATCACTGGAAAACTATGAACATCCTCCACAAATACCTTCGCAGCAATCGTCCTTGCAACAACATTCTCCATCGCAATTGTCCCCTAGACGTAAGTCAGCTAGAATTGCAAGTAAGACTGATACCGTTAATATAAACCCTATTAATTCTGGTAATGCTGTTGATAACCATAACGATGTTATCCCGTCTACTTCCAAGATAACCGAAAACAAAACTGCCGAGAAACTTTCATTTTCTGATGTAACGAAACTACACAATCCTATATCAAACAATACCGAAAACGCTCCTCGTAAACTTCGAGTTATACCACCAAAAAAACATGTATTTGTATCCCGTTTTGCTGCTGAAACGACTGTAGATGATTTAAACTACTATATTAAAACCAAGCTGAATTCTAGCGATGAAATTTTAACTCATAAATTTTCTTATTCTCAACCAAGAAGCATTACGTCTTTTAAGATAACCGTTTCATCAGATATATACAATAAAATAATTGATCCTCGTTTCTGGCCCGATAATACATTGGTAAGGGAATATATACCGAAAGCAAGCCAGAGTATAAATAATATTGCCCGGGTTCCCTCAATTCTGTCATCAAATCCAAAAAACTGATAACTGACAACGATAACCAACTGTTCATTACCTACCAAAACGTTTTTGGGTTAAACACAAAATTGTCCAAACTTTACATAGATAGTTTTACATTTAACCACCACGTAATTATTTTCACTGAAACTTGGTTAAATAAAAATATCCTCAACAACGAAATTTTTTGCAGTAATTTTAATATTTATAGACTCGATAGAGATACTGCTACAATTGGAGGAGGTGTACTAATAGCTATTTCTAACATGTTTTCATCTGAAGAAGTAAACTGCAATATCCCCAAAGGCATCGAATTTATTGCCATACGTATAAAACTCCATAACAGCATAATATTTATGACCTGTTCCTACATCCCACCAAGCCAAAATAATAATCAACTTATTTACACAGAGCATGCTTCGCTTATTAAATCAGTAGTATCACTAGCCGCCCCAAGTGACCCTATTCTTGCTTTTGGTGATTTTAACTTACCAAATGTTATATGGAAATTTGTACCTGACTCTTATATGTATACTCCTATAAAAGCCGCTGACTGGGTGTTCGAATTTTTGAATAGCTTATATGATCTATGCCTTTTTCAAGTAAACGGAGTTTACAATTTGTATGGTAAATTACTAGATCTGGTTTTTGTAAATGAACCAGCCGATTGTTCCTTGCGGCGCGCAGATCCAATTACAGCACCCGAGGATCGCTTTCATCCTACTCTAGATATCAGCCTTAATGTTTCATTTAAAAGTAACGCATACTCAACAAATCAACACGAAAAGGTTTTCTGTTTCAAAAAATGTAACTACGATGACTTAAAACATCTTTTATATAATACAAATTGGCACGATCTTCTATCAATTCCTTGTTATACTCCAGCAGCTATTGATTCCATGATAGCAAAATTTTATGAAACTTTATCAAATTTTTTTAATGAATGTGTTCCCAAATTAGCAATGCGTACAAAATCTGGTCCTCCGTGGTGCACAAAAGAATTATCCAGACTTAAAAACATAAAAAATAAACGCTTTAAAAAATATAAAATAACCGGCTTGCTGGGTGATTATAGCAGATTTGCGATTTCACGTGCTGAATATAACTTATTAAACACAAAGCTGTACAAAAACTATTTATCTAATATGAAACAAAATTTTAACTGTGACCCGAAATCTTTTTATAAATTTGTTAATTCTAAAAAGAAATCTGGTGGCTTCCCAAAAACAATGAAGTACGGAGCTAACGAATCTAGTGACGATCAGATAATAAGTAACCTGTTTGCTGATTTTTTTTTCCACCACTTACTCTGATTTCCAATATGATTTAAACGATTACCCACATCCAATTGCATGCCACCAAATGATACATTTCTATCCAATCCACACAAACCAGATTTTAGACTCCTTAAAATCTGTTAAGTCCTCATACCACATGGGTCCTGATGGTGTTCCAAGTTGTGTTCTGAAGAATTGCGCACATGCAATAGCTACTCCATTAAGCATAATATTTAATTTATCCTTAAAATATGGTTACTTTCCTCAGTTGTGGAAAGACTCATTCATTATTCCGCTATTTAAATCTGGCAGTAAGTCATGTGTCACAAACTATAGAGGCATAGCAAAGTTAAGTGCAATCCCTAAACTTTTTGAAAAGTGTGTTACCGACAATCTCCTTCATCAAATCTCGTCCCTACTATCTTCCTGTCAACATGGTTTTAGAAAAGGTCGTTCACCAATTACTAATCTCATGCAGCTGACTACTATAGTAAATCGTGGATTTATTAAAAGGAAATTTACAGATTGTATCTACACGGACTTTAGTAAAGCTTTTGATAAAGTCAATCATAAATTACTTCTGATAAAGCTTCATGCTATGGGCTTTACACTCGGGAGTTTAAATTGGATTCAATCATATTTAACAAACCGAAAACAAAATGTTGTTTTCAATAATACTACATCAAAAAACATTATCGTAAGTTCTGGAGTGCCCCAAGGAAGCCATATTGGTCCAATTTTATTTTCCTTATTCATCAATGACTTGCCGTGCGTAATTAAATACTGTAACGTCTTAATGTATGCTGATGATGTGAAGATATTTCATAGTTATGACAATAACATTGACAAAAATTTGCTGCAACATGATTTGGATGAACTATTTCAATGGTGCGTGCTTAATTTAATGGAACTCAATTTAAACAAATGTAAACATATGCGTTTTTCAAGAAACGATAACACTTTATTTAACTTTTCACTGGGTGGACATCAACTTGAACTGGTTAAGGAAATCTCAGATCTTGGAATACTTTTAGATCCTAAATTAAATCTTAAGAAACACATATATATGATGGTAAACAAAGCTCGAGGTATGTTAGCTTTTATAAAACGATGGGCTAAGGAGTTTACTGAACCAATCATTACTAAGCGGTTATATACATCTTTAGTCAGACCAATCTTGGAATATGGATCTGTTATTTGGGATCCGAGTGCGGATTATCTGAAAAACATTATTGAATCAGTCCAAAAACAATTCCTTCTTTTTTGCTTGGGTAATTCAACATGGAATCCTAACGTCATTATTCCTCCTTATACTACAAGGCTTGCATTTATAAAATTACCAACGTTGGAGAGTAGAAGAACTATGCTTAGCGTTTCATTTTTATTCAACCTAATAAATGGTGCAGTCTGTTCTGACTTCCTACTCAGCAACATAAATTTTAATGTACCTCATCGATCAACTCGTTTCTACATTCCAATATATTTACAAGTTTTACAAACTAATTATGCTAATTCTGATCCTCTAAGAAAATTATGTAAACATTATAATGATTTTTATTTTCTTATTGATTTTTCTGTTAATGTTAATGTCATTAAACGTTATATTATTATGCAACTAAATCAGTGTAATTAAATGGATGTCTATATCCTTTTTTTTATTATTATTATTTTGTATATATTATGTAAAAATTTTATATAATTGGTCTGTAAGGATTTATTCCGTAGACCTTAAATAATAAATAAAAAAAGTCAAGTTTAGGCCGCGTATAAAGCCCATTACCTTGCCCGGCGGAAGATCATAGATGTCGGTCGGGCCCATTGTATGCCCCCCGAAAAATTTCCGCCTAAAAGTCCCTAAGTTGGGACAGCAGCAGAGCAGATGTTCCGACGTTTCATCATCCAACCCGCAGAATCTGCACATTTTGGTAGGTGAATTACCCAACTGAAACTGGTGGTACCTGAGACCACAGTGCCCCGTGAATAGGCCAACAAGCAGTCGAAGTTCCGCTTATTCAAGCAGCAGAAACCTTCCTTCCCTGTGCCGGGACAGCGTCACAAATATTTTGGACTGTCTCAATCCAGAAGTGGACGCCCATGCGTGAAGGAATTCACGCTCGGACCATTTTTGTAGCGTACCCCTGATGTGACCAACAGGGACGCCGAAGAAAGGCTCAGGACTTATAAATGGACGACGAGCGCCCGTGTTTGCAAAGCAATCAGCCCTTTCATTGCCCGCATGGCCCTCATGGCCGGGAACCCAACACAAATTCAAGTCATTGTGTTTCCCTAGCTCATTCAGAGACGCAAAACAGTCCAAGACCAACCTTGACTTTATCTCCAAAGAAGAAAGTGCCCTAAGAGCGGCCTGGCTATCCGACATTATATAAAGTCTCAAGCCCCTTGCCCTCCTCCTTAGACATTCCCCAGCACATTCAATGATGGCGTAGAGTTCCGCATGAAATATAGACGGCTGTTTGCCCATTGGCAAGCCCCTTTGGAAACCCGGGCCCATGATGACCGCACCAGTATCACCGTTTACCTGTTTCGAACCATCCGTGAACCAGACCTGGTCCGCGCATGCACGCCACCAGGATTGGTTCGCCCATTGGTCCCTGTCAGGTATAAGGACATTAAAATTCCTATCTAATGCCAAAGTAGGCAGCATATGATCACCCACCATAATGGATGGATCATCCCTAATGATTTCCAGGATCCGCATGTGACCCACCAGGTCCCCTGCTCTATATTCAGCAATGCGCGGCATCCTGCTAGCACCCCTGCAGGCTTCCTCCCTTATAGAAATGTGCAACGGAGGAATGTGCAGGATAGCTCCCAAAGCCAGAGTGGGACAGGTCCTCATGGCACCCGTGATCGATATGCAGATCAGGCGGTAGACCTTATCAAGTATCACTCTAGCCTTGACCTGTTCGGTCTTAGTCCACCACACCAGGGCGGCGTAGCACAATATTGGTATAATAATAACAACAAAAGACCAGTGGAACATCCGGGGTTTCAGCCCCCATGTCTTTCCGAAGAGTCTTTGACAGGCATATATTGCCCTAGACGCTCTTCTAGTGGCATGGACCAACTGAGCGTTCCAGTTGAGGGATTTGTCCAGAATGATCCCCAGGTATTTCACCTCATTAGAGAATCCGATAACCGCTCCGTTAAGGGTCGGTTCTTTCAGCCTCAGAAAAAAAAAAGTTGTTAAAATTATATTTGGTTAATTAACCATTAATAAATTTTTATGAATACGGCTGTATACGGGTTTTATTTTTGATCGATTAAACGATTAATCGATATTTGGAATTTTTAACTTATTCGATTGAACGAATAAAATTTTAAAATTAATCGATTAATCGAATAGTTCTAAATCCAAAAATTTTATAGTTACGAATTTTGTTTTCGATAATTTAAGAAAAAATTAGTACTAAAGTAAATATATATTCTTTTTTAAATAAAATGTAGCTCCTAATTGTTGCTTCACTTTGGGGCATTCAGATTTTTAAAGAGTCATATAACTTTGAAATTTTGAAACTTTTCACGGACGTTCCATACTCTGCTATGTTTCTGCAAATAATTTCCTTTAGAGAATCGATGAAAATATCTTGTTTAAAATATGTATTCATTAAACCACTTGTAGCCTCTTTTGATTTTGCCTTTCTTTATAGTCTACACAGTGAAGTTGTTGAAGAACATTTATGTTAATATGTACAATTTTTGACACCTGTTACATTTAGCATTATTAGATTTATCTTTCGTACAATATTTTTGAAAAGATAGATACGCATGAACGATTTTGTAATAAGAGCTCATAAAAATATTCCATTTTATCTAATTGATTCTTTAAGTATCTTTTATTTTTGCCAGAACAACACTTAAATCCGCTAAAAACTACGGCTATTGAATTTAAATTATTGTTTGATTTAAATTTTACTTCATTTCGATTTCTTGAACATACCCGATAAATTAATATAAATCTTTGAGTTAACATTCCTTTAACGTTTTTTTTTTTTTGTAAAAAAAATTATTCAATTGTGTTGAAAAAATTAAATTACTCACAGGCGGGTCCATGATTGGTATAATAGAATAAATGGTTTTTATATACTGTGGTGTAGGGCCTCATATGGACGGGCTTGACCGATTATACTTTCTTACTTGTTTTTTTTAATTGCAAATGTTTTTTAATTGTTGAATATTTTTAAAAATTTTAAGGGCATATTTTCAAGTTTTTATTGTATATTTCATGCGCATAAAACACTTTTTTATGCATATTTCCGGTTTCTCTTGTAATGACAATAAGTTTGACAGGCGAACAGTTAAATTTTTGTAAAATATAATCCATAAAAAGGTTCCGAAAATACAACAACTGAAAACAAAGAACCTTAGAAAATTTGTAATAGGCAAAACTTTTGACAAGAATTTGACAAGTTTAAATGAATTTGCGTCCACTACAACAGGTTAAAAAGCAAAACGAGATTTTGTTTATTTATATATTTATATTTATATACTTTATTACAAACAATATCTTACTTACAAATTTATCCTAAAATAAAACTTTTAAAATTAAAAAAAAATTATTGAAGTCCGAAAAGAAGACCACTAAAAAAACGAAAGAATAACTGAAACCGAAAATTAAAAATATATGAAACAAAGTTTATTTGTACTAAAATCAATACAAATTGAATTTTCCACCATTTTCGAACATGATTTTCATCTGCTGAATTTTTGCGAAATTCCTTTATCCCTGGAAAAACCTTTAACTAGCATTTTTGGGTTTTATTTAAAAACGAACAGACAATTGTTATACTTTTCAAAATAAAAAAAAGTTTTTTGACATTTTCATGAATTCTACTTTGCTATTGTTTCGGAGACGCCCTCTTTAACCCCTTTGACCAAACTAAACTAAGCCGGTCTGGACTGAATACACACATACTAAACGGGTGAATACATGCAGTAAATTACATAACTATGACATTTGGCAAAACAAAAATTGAAGAGCAAAAAAAATTTAAACTTCTTTACAAAAGAATTTCACACACGGTGGAAAAAATCAAAAAGGCAAGCAAAAATAGACTGAAAAGTTAAAAGACAAAACAATATCACACACCAACAAAAAATATGGCCTATAACCAAAATCCATTGATAAGAAACATGAAAACAGAAAGACCATAAATGGTCTGGTCTATTTCATCATTCCAACCGTCTAAGCCTTAGTTGCATTGGTTACTTTTTTGTGCTCCCAAACAACATACATGTATGCATATCTACATACTATGTATGTAACAATTCATTTTTTTTGATGACTTTTGTTTTAGGATGGATTACATGCAGTGAGTACATACACATACAAGTATTTAAAGTATAGTTATGGGCCACTTAAGCCAAGCACAGAACAAAAAGACTCCTACACTGAAAGAAAAATGCTTTATTTAATGAATCATTTTCATAAAAAAATTTAATTTTTTAAATGAAAATTTTCATTGTCTAAATGGAATATCATAGTTATAATGAAGTATTTTCGTTAAAATCGCTTCACGTTAAAAATTTTCATTGGATATATGAAAACTTAAGTTTGTCCAAGTAAAACAAAAAATTTTAATTGGGAACATAAAAAAACAATATACAAACATAACTTTATTCATAAATTAATACAAAATTATAGTTTCCTTAAAAAATTTTTAATTGTTAATAAAAAAATGTAAGATTTAATAGTTTCATACATCTAATGTAATATGCCATTAAATTTATGAGATCAAAATTTCTTTTATAATAGCAACATATTTTAATAATTGAATAAAAAAATTATTTTTAACATTCAAATAACTCTATAGTCTCAATTGGGGCCATATGCTCCTTATAGGATCTTCGGGAACATATATACATATATATATACATATATCTAGTCTCAATAATTAAGAGTATACAAATATTTCGAAAAAGCATGCCTTCATAAACTTAAATTTTCATTATGACAATAAAAATGTCATTATAGTAATGAAACAAAAACTTTCAATCAATAAATATGTATGTTTTTAGTTTTCTTTAATATGTACATACGTACATACATATAGTTGAGTAATGGCAAAAAACATTGTTTTTTTATTCAAAAACTATACTGCCCCGGTAGGCTAGCTGGTAGCGAGCTAGTCTATCAGCGCTGAGGTTGCGGGATCCGATTCCCGCCAGAGACAGACAAAAATGAGATAGAAAAAAAAGGTAAAAAGAAAAAAATGATTAAAAAGAAAAAAAAATGTTTACTTTATTAAACTATTCATCCAATGAATAATATTCATAGATCTTATGTAATGTTTCATTTAATACATTTTAATGAAACAGGTATTATTGATCCAACGAAGCGCTGCATAGGTTCCTTTTTTATGAAATTTTTCATGGGATTAATGTCAAAAATCATTGGTATTGCGAAGAAAATTCTTTCAGTGTAGACTGACTTGAATTGACTGACTGCTCGTACGCCAGTCTTGCAGTTTAAGGCAATAAATTGTAAAAATATAAGGATTTTTTTTGAGCACTTGCTCTAGTTGTAATATTCCGTAGATTTTTTTTATGTTTTCTGTACTTTTTTGCATTTTTTCTATTTCTGTTATTGTGATTTGGTGTCATATTTTCCATTGAAGAACATCTTAAAAGTTTTGTAAAGTTAACATGAAATTCATATATGTGAATGATATATGGATGATATATGGATGGTTATACACTTATGTGAACAATGTCAATGTTTTCATTAAAGAAAAGTCTATTTTCCTCTAAAATTTATATAATTCTGTTTTATAGGATTTTATAAACATATTTAAATTGTAGAACATTTCGCCAATTTTAAGCATGTATCAAACAAAGCTACGAAAAATGAATTTAATGTATTGACAACTTTTTTCATGGCAACTAATGGATGCCGAGTAGTGTTTTCTCCTAGGATTGTCCGTCACGGAATTCCCGAGAATTTCAATTATTATAATTCCCGCTTTATAATTTCGCATAGTTTCGAAAACAGCTATTTTTACTTTGAAATTTAGTTTTTAATTCTCAAAAACTTGCATCTGTGGACGGGTTGTCAATTAGATCAATTACAAGAAGTGAGTGATGCAATAAATCTACTATAAGCAGAATGGGCAGTGCAACAGTTGATAAAATTTCAAAATTTTTGTTTTTTAAAGATTAATAAAAAATTGGAAAATGCAGCAAGGCTTCATGGAAGACATATTAAAAGCGATGCTGCAAACAACACAAGCCAAAAATGGTAAATATCTGTTACCAACTTTTGATTTTATTCACAAAAGTTATAAAATTTTAATTAATTTTTTAAGAATTTCATAAAACGCAATATTTATATGGGAGCCCCCCTAAGAAGTGGTGATAAGGTCGAATTATGTCTCGAGAAAATGTTAAGGACAAAAAATTAATTGAGGTCGGTCATGATGCTCCTAGATGGGTCAACTGTATGGCCGACCCCACTTTATTATTTATTGCCGAATTTCGGTTTTTTTTTAGTTATTTCAATAAACTAAACCGTTTTTGAGTTACGCAAATATATGCTGTGCAACCTCTTACATTTTGGAAATAACGGTAATTCTTGAAAATAAGAGCCAATCTAAAAAAACGGTAAGTCCCACTGGATTCAGCGTGCCCCAATTAGGGCAAAATGGAAGGTTCGCGGCTTGTCTGTTTTTTGCAACTAGCACAGTGTACTTATTGCTCCAAATTACAATATTAAAATTCTATTTTAAGGTTATTTTTTCAAAGGTTGCGAAAGAAAAAAAATCATATCTTAAAAAAGAAAAAAACACCTCCTTCAAAGTTTCAGGATTTTTTAAGAACAGTTTGGGGTATTATAAAAAAAATCAGCCAAATAAAAAATTAGGTTTTCGACTTAGTCGGTTTTTAAAATTTAATATTTTGCAGATATTACATTTTTCAAAAAAATTATATCTTTTCAGTATATGGTTTGTAGTCCCAAGTATTCTCTTTAAAATGACATTTAAATCATCTTCGTATGTCAAGTAGTTTTCGAGATATTGAAGAAATAAGCTCTACACATTCGGCTAAATCTGCGAAATTATAACATTTTGAATATGACGTAACTTTTAAAAAAAAAATTTTTTAATTTTTTTTCGTTTATATATATCGTTCCTTATAAGATAAAAGGAACCTTCTCACCAAATTTCATTACAATCGGATGAGGTCGTGTCCCACTCTTGGTCGTTTTGACATGGAATTACCCATATATTTATTTAAAATATTTTTTCTATATTAAGAATTAACTTTTTGATCTCATAGCTTGAGTTACTCAATTTTGTTTGTTTTTATTATTGTTTTATAAATTAAATTGTTATGTTAATATAATCTTTTTATCTTGTATTAATCATTAACATGTATTTAATGAAACATTATATTAGATCTATGAATATTATTCATTGGATGAATTAATATATTTTTATTAGATTCAATGATTTTTTTTATTAATTCCCTAAGTTAATCCCACGAAGCTTTGCGCTTTGTCTGCAGTAACCAGAGTGAGTCTCTGGCGGGAATCGACCCCGCAAACTGACAGCTAGACTACCGGGGCAGTGTAGTTTTTGAAAAAAACTATGTTTTTTGCCATTACTCAATTAAGAGCGTAAATATGAGATTAAAATGTCCATAACAACAAAAACAACGTTAATGTTTGCTAGCGGGTGTACATGTTAAATAAAACTAAAAAAATACATATTTATGGGTTGCAAGTTTTTGTTTCATTACCATAATGTCATTTTTCATTGTCATAATGAAATTTTTATTTATGAAGGCATGCTTTTTCGAAATATTTTTATACTTTTAATTATTGAGACTATAGAGTTATTTGAATGTTAAAAATAATTTTTATTTTCAATGATTGAAATATGTTGCTTTTAAAAAAAATTTGATTTCATAAATTTAATGGCATATTACATTAGATGTATGAAATAATTAAATCTAACATTTTTTAATTAACAATTAAACATGTTTTAAGGAAACTATAATTTTGTATTAATTTATGAATATAGTTATGTTTGTGTATTGTTTTTTTATGTCCTCAATTAAAATTTTTTGTTTAACTTGGATAAACTTAAGTTTTCAAATATCCCATGAAAATTTTTAACGTATTTCCGAAATCCAATTAAGCGATTTTAACGAAAATACTTCATTATAACTATAAAATTCCATTTAGATAGTTAAAATTTTCATTTAACCAATGAAAATGTTTTATGAAAATGATTCATTAAATATATGAAGCATTTTTCTGTCAGTGTAGAGCATAACAATACGGAATTTACATATAAAAGCGAAATGTAATATTAATTCAAGTTCTTCTCTCAATCTTAAATTAATTTTTATAGTATTTAAGCATTTCTTTTAATTACTTCGTAAACAAGTTCTCTTACGTTTTTTAATGAAAGATTTTTCATTAATTAAACATCGATTGCTTCAGCCGTATTTTTTTTTCAAAAAACATTGATTTCACCAGGATACCTTAAACAGGTATATGCATCAAATTTACATTAATTAATGTAGATTGCTATGATTATTCATCTTCCTGAAGGTTGTGCCTTCGTGTTTCGAGAAGCGCCTACATTTTGCTAGCAGGCCATAATCTAAGCATAAGTGGTCCTTAACAGTGGAGGATTTTACATGAGCGTTGTTTCCAACAGTTTGCTGTTCTTATGTATTATATCTCTTAATCAACAACTTCATCGTATTTATACGTGGGCAACGGCAAATGGCTTGGAAATAAATCCAAAAAAATCTAAATGCATAGTTATTCAAAGGCGACTAAATATCAGCATAGCACTTTGAAACATAATTACTTGAGATTAAACTATATGAAATTATCTAAATTTTTGATTATTAAAATATATTTTTTTATGCTTTTTTTATATATTTAAATTAAATTATCTTAATTTTTTTCTTTATTGTTTAAATTAAATTGTTTTTTGATTACTTATACATATAAAAATTGTAGTTAGTTATTAAGTTATTAATTAATTAATGATTTAAAGTTTAACATATTCTCAGTTCCATACTGCAAAATAAGACTCTTAGTCTTGTGTATGGAGCAATTCAATTAATAAATAAATAAATATATTGGAATTAGTGAGTTGCTTGGGTAATTCGGTAAAGGAATCACTTCTGGCTATTCCCACGTCTAGAGCTTCCCAACTTTACGAAAGACCCCATCCCCTAAGATTAGATTAGATTATTTTATAATTATTATAAATAACAAATAGAAACTGGGAATTATTTCCTTCTGAAGGTTACTTTATATTAAATTCAACATTTCTGAAAAATTGAAGGAATATGACTATTATAAAAAAGCTTTATAAAATACATAACTGAAATTTAGCTCATAGAATAAATTCGAAAAATAAAAAATGTTGAATTTATTATAAATAACTTTTAGATGGTTAAAGAAAAGAAGGTGATTGTATAATATTTTAAATAAATATGTGGCCGATTCGGAAAGGATAGATAAACTGCCAATTTAACGACGTCGAAAGAATTTATTTGTTAGTACATAAAAAGAAAACCGCGTACTTAATTTAAGTTTACTTTTAATACGGGGCATGCTTAAAAATGTAAGTTCGAATAACATTAAGGCTGGGTTTTTGAGTTATCAGGTAAACTAGGTTTATTTAATCTGAAAACAGATTTGTGCCGCTTATTTTTGCTTAAGATATTGGTTTTTAAGTAAATAATAAAAAAATAGCATTTTGCCGAAAAAATCCAATAATACAATTTTTTATCTAGTTTTTATTGCGCCTGAGGATCAAGTTTTGGAGTTTTTTTTTTAAAGATAGTCTAAGAACGATGTCGACCAATTATCTACCGAGTCATTAAGTTTGGGTTAAAATGGCATCGATTTGTTGTTGCATATTTTGGTGAAAATGCATATTTAGGTTTTAAATACATTTTTTTTTGCATTTTTTGACATTTTGAGTTTTTTTTTTAAATTTCCATGTTATAAGAAGAGGTTTTAACAAAAATTTTTATATGTATACCTATACAAAAAACATTCCAAAAACATTTTAAATACAAGATTTTTCAGATTTCGACAAAAGATCCTTCTGTTTTAAACCAATTCAGTCAGCACTTAATATGGTTAAGGCTTTCAATGGGCTTAAAATATTTTATCCAAAAATGTTACAAGTTACTTGCTTGACATATGGAAGATGTTTCAAGTATGAACGCGTATTTAACATTTTTAACATCTTCCATGCGTTCCTCCGAAATGTACGCAAGTGTACAAAGGGTATTAATTTTATCAGGTTCATCCGCAACGCAACGTTACGTCTACGTGTGAGTACCTAATTGCACAGTAGCTTGGTAAGGAAAACGGAACAGCTGATCCGCAACGTATACGTTTACGTAAGAGTAACGATGCCTAAAGTCAATAATAATACTCTCTCTCTCTCTGGTTTTGTGGTGTGTTTAAGTTTGAATCGGTCTCACTTTCGGATTATTTAAGTACGAATTCTGTAGTAAACCATCTTAAATCAAACAGTGTTTCAAATTGATTTTATCTCACTGTTATTTAAGTCAATCCTGTTTTCAGATTAAGCACAAAAAAAGTTTCTTTTCATTTTAAAATTTGTTTTTGTTTCAAATGTAGTTGTGCAAAAATAATAATTATTGTGGTATTTACAAAAATGCAGTAAATAATCTATCGTTGCTGTAGCAAAAAACTTAAAAAACCTAAATTCTGTTTTCTCTAAGTGTAGAGATTTTAAAAGAGCACTTAAATCAAATTAACTTTATGTAATTACTTTAGAATAATATTCAATATCTTAAAATCTCATTTTTCCAATTCACCAACTCTTTGCAGTCCATTGATCAGCCCCTCCCCCCCATCTTTTAGTCGTTGATAATTTGACTACATTACGAAAAATTAATGCTATATTAATAAAACATCTTTCGCAAACATTAACAACAATTTAACGTATCCTTTTTCCTTTCCAACAAAAAACTTATACGACAACAAACACATTAAATTCATATCACGCAATACAATCTTTATTGGCAAAATAATAGATTCAGTTAAAAGAAATTCAATCAATTTTGAACAAAACTACACGGATAGAATGAAGCCAATGGAAATAAAACTGAAACACGAGTAACTGAAATAAAAACTCACCGAAATAATGTTAAAATAAGGAACAACACCCCCATTTTAATACTTCCTTAGCTTTTTTTTTTTTTTTTTTTTTTGTGTGTTTTCAGAAGTGGGTACTGGCAATTGTTGTTGCTGTTGTTTAAATAGAAAAAAACAATTGTTTCCAAAAGAAAAGAAAAATAACATTTTTGTAAATTGTCGATGAGCAGATAAAACTGATTTTGTTTGTTAATTGGCATTTTTAAGTTGTAGTCCAAAAAAAAACGACCAATTTAATACAAAATTATTTATGCAAGAGATAAAAGAATCTGTTATATTTTTGTTTAGAAATATTAAAAACGAAAGTCTGTCTAAGTTTTTATATTTAAAAATCCTTAAAATACAATGAACTAAGTTCAAATAGGTTAAAAAGAACATTCATTTTAAAAGGAAGGTTAAAACGAATTGGAATTAAACTACAAAAAAAATTAAGAAAATTATAAAACCATTTTCCACTCTCAGCAATTTGCGTAAACATAATGTGATTTAACAAATACTATGATAAAAACTTTTTAAAATTAAAAATTTTTCTAAATTATGTTGTCAAGTTACTCTAAGCAACCTGCTTGATCATGAAAACTCACCAAATGTAGTGCACAGGCAACTAAATCAAGGGGACATAATTTTAAAACTTCCGCTTCCGCGAATGTTTTGAACGTTATTAAAAAAAATATAACCCTTCTTGCACAAAAAAAAGCTAAATAAATATGTAATTTTTCATTAAAATTAAAATCACAATCAAGCTAAAATTTCCGCCACAAGAGCAATGAAAACGTTCAACCGAATCAAATAAAAAAAAGTTTCATTCACCCTTAAAAGAGAAAAAAAAAGTTGAAATAAATAAAATTATTAACAAGACCCAACGTTGGTGATTGCATCAACAAGATGACTGCTGTTGATGCTGCATGCTACTGTTGTTGCCGGGGTACGTGGTAAGCGTAATAAGTGTAAAAATAGCCCTGTAAAAATGATTGGGACAAGCACTCAAAGAAACAATATGAGTTACAAATTGTTACAAACCGTTCATATGGTATGATTACAGAATATTTTATAATCACCCCTATTATGTAAGTCGTTGACGACGTCGACGTCAATTTTAATTTGGTATTTTCTTACAGCCGTATTCAAGTCAGAAAAAAGTTTATTCATAATACACTAACCAAACTCTGGCTAAAGATTTGCTAAACTCTTGTTAACAAGCTGGCAAACGTTTGCCAACTTGTGAAAACAGCCGTTTAATGTCAAGCAATTTTGTTGGTTGTTTTTAATTAACGTTTTTTTTTTTAATTTACTGTCTTTTACTTAATTTATTTTTTTTTTAACTTTTAAATGTGAAGGAAAAAACAAAAAAATGACAAATTCAGCGATGATTACTGCAAAACGTGTTGCATTTTTGAGTAATACAATGTGGCATCATAAAAGTTCGTTATGAATTAAATCTGTGCCAACAAGGTGCTGAGCTTAATGCCTTAAACACATTCACCACAGCAGGCTACACGAACACACGGCTACATATGCTGCTGGGTGCAACTACAGTCGTGTAGTCAGCTACTGAATTATTTTGAAGACGACAGCTACAATTGAAAAATTATAAACAGCTGTTTCTTTTTATTATGTATTTATATTTCAGTGGTGCCACTACCATTTTTTAAACTTTTATGAAATGGAAAAAATGCATAACACAGTACAACACATGATTTCGGGACTCAATTCTGATAATTGCTTATGAAAGTTGACCCAAAAAGAAGAACTTCTGCATCATTAGTTTGGTAATGGTACCTCAATAAATAATTTAAAAATTAATTTGAAGTTAGTAAGTATCGTATAGGGGAATTTGTCACGTTTTAGGCTCTTTTGTTTGTCATAACTCGAGAATACCACTAGTCCGAATAAGCTGAAAAAATTAAAAATTACAATTCCTTTAATCTGTTCATACAACGTTTCACTACATAAGCAACAGTTTCGCAGTAATAAATAAATGTATGAAGAAAAAATATATTTTTTGCCCAAAAAATTTAAATTTTTTATTTTTAATTCATAAAAAATCCAAAACGGTAAAAAAAGTGTCAATTCCTATTACTTTCACGTAAAGTCGCATAACCTATGAACAAAATGACACATAAATCATGAAAATCGACGAACGCGTTATTCACAATTAATTAAAGGTATGAATTTCAAAAATTAGCACGAGATATCCACAAAATTCTTTGGAAAAAACATTAATGACTTTTTTATTGATTCTTTATTTTGCATAAAAATAAACATTCCGATTCATATTACAGGTTGCGCTGACATTTTGCTGTGTCAGTTTTCTGCTTTAAAAAATGATGTCAACATTTCGGAGTTTTGTTGTGATAGTCCCATGTTAGCCACAATGTAATCCATTTCGATTTGTGGTAGCGGTTGTGGTCCATTATTTTCAATATAAGTTGTATGAACAGATTAAAGGAATTGTAATTTTTAATTTTTTCAGCTTATTCGGACTAGTGGTATTCTCGAGTTATGACAAACAAAAGAGCCTAAAACGTGACAAATTCCCCTATACGATACTTACTAACTGCAAATTAATTTTTAAATTATTTATTGAGGTACAATGACCAACCAAACTAATGGTGCAGAAGTTCTTCTTTTTGGGTCTACTTTCATAAGCAATTATCAGAATTGAGTCCCGAATCAATCACCTGAAAAATGTTGTACTGTGTAATTCAAGACTCGTAACAAACTCAATTTAAGCCTATAAATATATAACTACTTATTTATAATACATTTTAAAGCGTCAAAATATATAAATAATTTTGTTTTTTTGGAACTAATAAACAAATAATTTTACCGACAGATTAAATAAAAAAAGTATAAACTGCTTTTAAAATAAAAAAATAAAAAATGTTTTCCGTCAACGCACCTCGTAGAAGTTTCAGTATTCGTTGAGTACGTACGTAAATGCATAAAAGTTATGCAGTGATGCAACATGTTGTTGCTGATGCGTGATTAACAGTTGCAGTTGTGATGCTTATACTTTTTTACTGCACAACAGCTGTACAAAGTTAAAATTTTTGAACATCAGCTTAATTTCAAAAGTTTAATGAGCAAACATAAAATAATAATAAAAATGTAATCAACAATAACTATGACAAACTTTATTGAAAATATTGAACCAAAAAGTGCCAGTTTTCTCATAAATTACGAGAAAAAGCATCACAAAAGAAACATAAAACGATTTCTTTTATGTCAAAAGTTGTTGCATTAGAAAATTAACTTATGCTATGTTCATACGACGATAGAAACCACTGGTTTCGCTCTCTGAAACTTGATTGCCAAACATGCTGTTCATACGATTTATTCCTGTTTCATTTTGACATTTTTTTTTGTGTTGTTAGTGTGATTTTTTTTTAAATAGATAAAAAGCAAATAAAACTTAAGAATATATTATTTAATACTTTTATTAATATTAAGGTATTATAATTATCACTTTATTTTATTAAAAATAAATTTTTATTTTGTTTTGATATTTTTTGAGAGCTAGTTGAGATAAACTAACGATAACTGTTATCAAAGTTGGAGATGATAGTACATTTTTCCTGTTTCGCAGTCTGTTTCAAAATGAAACGACCTGTTTCGCTCTCAAAATTTTGTATGGGAAAACAAGTCGTTTCAATCATGTTTGGGGCGCGAAACAGGAATAAGAGAGCAAAACACTAATATTGCTGTCCGTGTGAACATGCTATTAAGCAATAATTATCAAAATTTGCTGTAGAGCTGCGGCATGACTGCATAAAAAAACGTTTGACATGCGAGTGATGCCAAGTTTCTTATAAGTGATGCTTTTACGAACATTAAACTTTACCCAACAACTACATTTACGAAAATTTCCCTTATCAATAACTTAATAGGTAAAAACTGGATCTAAAAAGTATTGGTATTATAACAAACTACTACGAAATGTCTTTCACATGACGGATTAAAAATTGCGATTTATTAGCCCATCAAGAGCCAATTTCAAATATTAATATTTCTTGATAGGTTTCTCAACAAAACCTATAATTTTGTCAAAATATTTAATCAAACATAATATGTTTAGGGAAGAACACTTCAGGCTTAAATATACCATATTTTTAGAAACTCCATCATATAAAATTTTAAATTTATAAAGGTTTAAAACATTATATTTTGGAAAATTACTCAATTTATTTATAAGTTTGAGAAAAATTGTATATGTGGTAATAATTTATGTACTTATTATATACATATTTAACTAGTTATACTAGTTAGTTGTAATATGTACATAATTAACAAGTGTTCCGCAAGGCCGAAAACCCGCAATACAGAAAAAATTCATTAACCCTTTCGGTTATTCTATGCCATATGGCATGGTGCTTTTTGCAAGCCCCTGTTTGGGGCAAAATAGTTAGAAATTCATTTTTTTGATAATTTTGTATTTTTATTTAATGCTTTTTATAGAAATTGAAAAATAAAATATTTTGATTGGTACACCCAATGCATTCTGATGGGCCAGAAAGCAAACATGCCTTTCGAGATTTGTAATTTACGAAAAAAGGTCACTTTGTAATTTTGTAAATATTGTTATGAAAATAATGTTATTTTATAACTTTCCATAAGGTTTTTAGCAGATTACCATTGCCTTAATAAGTGGAGAAAAAGTTAGATCCCAAGTGTTGTTCAAAGGTGTCCGATTTTTTTTAAATCATACTATGCCATTTGGCATAGATTTTATTCAAAGGAAAAAAATAATAACATAGAAATATACATATGTACAAATATTTAATAAAAATTATCGTGTTTTTTAATTCATTTGTCTTTCTGATTCTAGAAGAATAGCTTTATTTTATAAAGAAAATGCATTTGAATAGTTTTTATATAAAATAAATCTCTTATACAACTTTCTGATTATAAAATTTTAGAAATTGCATTAAAAATTTTAATTAAAATTATTTTCTTTTTTTCCTTTAAATACATTCTATGCCATATGGCATGATGCTCAAAAACCACTTTTGATACAAAATTTAAAAAAAAATGATCATTGATTGTTAATAGTATAAGGTTTAAGAGTTATAAAATCGAAAAAAAAAATTTTTAATCAAAAACAAAAAAGAAGTACCGAAAGGGTTAAGCAAATATCTAAGGGTTAAATAAATTTTGTTATATCGACATAAATTTATTGTAATATAACTCCTAAACTGGCGCGAAAAACACAACTTCCTCTAAGGGAATGAAACTATATAGGTCACATGTACACACGTATTGTCAAAATTCAAATTCTTACCTAATTTTATCTTTTTTCAAAACTTTCTTCAAACGAAATATATTCTCCGTTTTGGCCTTTAACCAGGACAATTATGCCGGGAGTACTATTTATAATAAGAATTCGTTTCTACAAATTACAATCATTTAGAAACTTTTCTAGAAACTATTAATTTGCTTATTCAATTTTTTCTTCTCTTTTTATTTATTTATTGTTGCACTAACTCTCACTTTTATATGATCTTCACCTGATCAATGCCACTTTGATAATGAAATGAATTAAATTTTCAATAAGAATATTGAGCACGTAGCAGTTCAAGAAAAAAAAAATTGTGCGTAATAATTAATTAAAGAAAGAGAGTAAAACACGTTTATATGTGTGTAGTAAAAAAAAAAATAACAATAACGTCTTATGCTGGGTACACACTATGCAACAGATTTAAGCAATCTAGTGAATTAAGATCATTTTCTTATTAATACGATTTCCGTATGACGTGCTAAATTCCCAGTTTTTCATATTTGATAAATACACTGAAATTTATTGTTGAGGGAAAGCTAGCTTCTATGCGCATTTCACTGGTTGCTTAGGTCAGCTCATCAGGAAACCTTTTCCAAAGATTTAAGAAAAGCCAAAAATATTATACAAATAAAACCCTAAAGCGAATAAGAATTGTAAACACTCAAAGTCTTACTTGTAACAATATCAAAGCCAAAACAAAACACCAACAATAAACAGTGAGTTTATCTTTTCTTACATTTTCATACATTCCAGATTGCATCAACATCAAAACGCTTTGATATTTTGAGGTTGCATTGAAACAGATTGCATGTAGGTTGCACTGTGTGTACCCAGTATTACGATGCAAAATCCAAAAACATAATGAGTGTAATTGGGTCGTTCTTAAAAAACATGACCATTCTGAATTTTTTAATTTTAAAAAATTAAGTTTGCCAAATATGTTTATAATTGGCCTCATGTGGTTACGGATCTTATCAACAATAGGAATCCATAACCAGCAGTATTTTTTTAAATTTTTGGAGTTTTTACATATAATAAGTCATATTTTAGCTTTTTATTAGAATTTTGTAGAATTTATTTGTCCACTTAATTAGTGTACACAAAATATTTATAAAAAAAATTATAAAATAAATAAAAAATCACTTTACTTACTGTTTTTCAACAGTAACAGAGTAGACACTGAATAAGGGTACGCACCCGGCCTACAATTAAGTTACTTACTCAACCACGCACTAAACAAGACTGAACAGTTAAAAACACATTTTGTTGATTTAAGCTAAGTTATGATGGAAAAGCATAAGAGAAATATACGCGTTATAACGTTTAACAAAAATTTTTCAATAAAATGAGTGGACGTAACAGAGGGGACCAAAACCTGGGGACAAGATTTTTCTTCAAAAAAATTATACAAAAAAATAATTTTTCATCATTCTTTTCTATATATGGTATTAATACATATATACAAACTGAATAACAAAAATTGTAAATATTATTTTTTTTCAATTTTATTTTAACTGAAAATAACTATTAAATTTTAATAAATTATCTCGGGACACAGGTTTTTGCTAAACATTTGACATTAAAAATATTTTTTAAGTTATTTTCAGATAACTAATTATTTTTGTTTTATAATATAGTTACGTAGAATCGATAATAATTTATAAAAATGCAGAAATTTTTCTATTTTCTTTTTAGAGAAACAAAATATAAAATAGTAAAGTCTGGGGACACCAATTGGTCATGTTTTTTAAGAATGACCCAATTACCAGAATGTGAACTAAGCAACTTTGCATATAAAATGTTCAGGGGCAAATGCAGATATTATCATTAATAACTTATTAAATTACTGAAACTAGTTGTTGTTTTGTTTAAACTAGCGAATTATTGTTCAAAAATATTAAAAAAATATAGAATAAACAAATCATAATAATAGTGATGTTAATAAAAAGTAAACAAACTTTTCATTCGAATACTTTCTTATCGTATATTTAAAACAGGTTCAAACAAGTGTTTATGATACTTTTCGGCAAGATTTTGTTCAGAAACTAAAATAAAATGTAGTTTTATTTGATAAGAATAATTTTTAAGTTCTACAATTAAAAAAAAAACTATAAAAAACAATTTAATATAGCATATCATGTGAACCGAATAGAAGTTTCATGCATCACTAGCAATAAAATGGCAGCAAAATATAAAGAAAGTTGCCATACTTAAACACAAAATCGCCACAAACTGTTAATAGTAATAAAACTGTTAATGTACGTTTATGAATACAAATTTTTATAGGAGGTTTATTAGACAAAATCTGAACTTGGTGAAATTGGCCGTTATATGTGCCAAATTGTTTTGTTGGAGGTGACGATTTTTAAACATGTTTTTTCTGGGTGTATCTTTTTGTTTCCACAATCATTTTTAATTCGCCTCTTTCGTGTAAATGGTTGCAGGTAATTCCGGTTTTTTAGTTTATTCAATTAACTAAACCATTTTTACGCGAACGTACATATGTTGTACAACCTCGATATAACGGTGTATCTCAAAAAAGAAAAATTAACCTTAAAAAACGGTAAGAGCCACTAGATTCAGCGTAATCGAATTAGGTTTACCCGCCGAGTGCACCGCTTATCGTTTTTTTTTCAACTAGCATATCGTTAATTTTTTTAGTTTTGTCTTTTAGCTAAAAATGATTTTTTTGTTTGAATGTTTTTGTGAATCAAGATTAGTTCAAATTTGTTTCAATAATGAATGTATAAAATTTCAACCTTCCGCTTTATTAACGCTTTCTTCCAGCTAGAGTTCTGTTATCTTCTATTAAATTTTTCTATTTACTTTTACCCAAAACTTATCTAACATCCTGCCTGCATTCGAATGCTTTTGTCCGGCGCTAGAGCTCAAAGTATTTCCTCTTCTTCAACATACGCACACTAGAACAAAACAAATAACGTAATGAAACGACGGAACCAGTCCCATCCATTTTAAACCAACTAAAACCAAACGAGGCAGCAAGCCAGCAGTCACTTCAAAATGAAAAAGATACGAAAAATAAACTGAATATTTTTCGCTTCTTATTTTTGCATCAATGAAGTAAGCGAGCACTTAAATAATTGCATTTGCTAGTAGTTGATGGTATTGTGGGTAAAATTGCTGCTACTGCTGCCCACAGCCACACAAACAACTAACAACAGCCTTTACATTTATTGTCTCCGTCATCGTCAGGAACGGCAACAACATTACAACATTAAGAGGTTATAGCCAAAAACAAAAATAATGAAATTGGGTAAAATTTATACAAAAGCAACAACAACGAAAATAAGAGTCTACATTAAATCCCCACTTTTTCATTCTTGGTTGGGGATCGTATAATGAATGGTACGTCAGTCCACATTCATTTAAACAATTTTATAGACATAAAGGGAGTCTGTTTTTAGACTTTTAAGCAGTTTTCAATGTATCTATGTATGCGTGCGTTTGTATTTGTGTGCGTATATTTTCGGGGTATTTTGGTTTGTTGGTTAAATACACTTTTCCGCTTTGGTTTTGTCTGAAACATGCTGTTGTTGTTGCTTTTTTGTTTTAATGCTTTAACTGTATACAGTGAACTTTTATTATGGTGTAGGTATTTGGGGTTAAAAGTAGAGTTTTTCTCGAGATTCCCATCACTGAATATACATTTATTTTAAACTCCTTCTTTCCCAGTAACTGAATTCGGGATTTCTGGAATTTTTTAAAATTTAAACTTATGAAAATGTGGCATTATTCGTTTGTTTTTTCAAAAATGTTTATTCAGACGAAAAGTACTTGGTCAATATTTTATTACTATTTTTCAATTAATTAAATTTAACTTACCAAAAAAAAAATATAATTAACAACAAAAAAACATATACGGGCATGTTCTAGAAACCAAAATTCAATGAAATTGAAATCGGAGGTGATTTTAAGTTCAATTATTTACAGAATGACTGTAGTTTTTCTTAGTTTAGGAGTTGTTCTTGTAAAGCTGATTAGTACTGAAAAAATGTTGTATACAAACTGCACATTTTTATGAACTGTTAGTACAGGGTCGTTTTTAAAATTTGCTCGACTCTAAAACCACTTCATTTCGACTTCTATAACATATTCTGAACGTAAAATTAACTGAAGTTGTAATATAAAATAAATGAAAATTCAGTTAAAACCCGGTCGGTCTACTTAACTTTCATTTATTTTTAACGAAAAATTCCTTTAATTTCTACTGTCAAAAATTCAACCCCATGTTCCGTAAAAAACAAATCAATTTTCAGTTATTTTAAATAAATTAACTATCAAAAAATTAACTAAATATTCCGTAAAAACAAAGGAATATTCTCAGTTGTTTTATTAAATTCAATAATTTTCGTTTACTCCACAAACGAGCCGAATTTCTAAAAAACACCAGACAGACAACTGCTGTCCGCTTTTCTAATGATAGAGAGAACATTATTGTTTGCTTACCCTGTTACCAGCGCTGGCTGAAGAAAGATTTTACCTTATTTTTTAAGATTTTAAGACTTTTTCCCCAAAAACAATATTTTTTGTTTTGTCTAGACGAAGGTTAGGTTCAATTAAAAAAACCTTCTTTGTTCCCATTTAAAAATTTTTTAACTAAATAATATAATTTAGTATAATGCTATGTTCACACTTAGGTTTTTAAGCACGTTTAGGCAAAATGTTGACAAAACATGTTTAATTAACATGTTTTCCCATATATTTTATTGTCATAAAAACACATGGCATTTTCGTGTTTTAAAATTAAACTCTTTCCAAAACAAGTAAAAGCCAGGGATCGGAGTGTGTTTTGAGGTATGCTTTTGGTTTTTTACTGAACATATTTTTAATGACATTACATCAAAAATTATATAATTAAAAGAAAAATAAATAAATTCAAAAATAAATTGGTGTTGGGAAAAATTTTAGAAATTACATAATATGTGCGTTACAAATTTATGTGAACGCGAACGCATTTCAGTAAAATCCAGTACAAATTTTTAGGGAAACGAACGCAGCTAATAAATGAAATAACGGAAAAACATAAAAGTAAAAAATCATGGACAGGAGGAACTATTAGTATAAATTTGGTCGGAGTACATTAGTTAGCTAAGGGGTGCGGGCTGAAAGATCCATGTTTGAAATGCCAGCTTCAAACGTATGGATGCGAAGTTGCATCTTAATAATAATTTAAATAAAATTTCGAAAATTTTATTTATCGATTTTAATCAATTTTTATAATTTATTTTGCTTTTTTTGCCGATGGTAAAGCATCTGACAAGGTGTCAAATCAAAACATGATAATTGTAGTCCGAACACCGTTGTTTAAGTTTTTTTAAAACGTTGCTTAAACATGTTAAACTTTAATAGATTTGTAATGTTTTTTGTTTGTTTATTTTATGTTTTAAATAAAATATGAGTTTTTTTTTTATTTATAATAAAACAACTACTTTTTTCCAAAAATAAGATTTTTTTGGTGAAATAAAGATTTTTTGCTGAAAATTTCTGGCAGCCCTGCCTGTCACACGCGCTTGTTTTACTTTTGTTGTACTGACCCCATTTTCTTTACAGAAGACCTCTCAATTTTAATACATCAGCATCCATCATGGCCTTATCTCCCATGGTATTAAAGCACCCCCCCCCCCCCCCCCCATGTACCCTACTAAAAATGAACCTTGGACTTTTTTAAGATACCATTTTAAATATTTCGGCTCCAGCTTTGACCTCTCGTGAGCTGGACCATTTTGAAAAAGGGTCTATTTTTGCATGTTTTGTTAATTTGAGAATCTGTTTCCTTACCAACATATACAAATTGGGTATCATAAGAAAGGTTTTTTTAAGGCGCGTCCAACTGTATATACAATTTGTCCAAGGACGATCATCCATGTCCTTTTTTAAGGATTTTATGTAAAAAAAACGATTTTTGAATTTTTTGTATGCGGTTGGTTGTAATAAAAATGCCAAATTAACATATTTTAATGTCTAGTCGATTTAATTAAATACATGTTTCCGCATTTTTGGAAATTCGTGCTAGTTCGCGTTTTGACAAAAATGCAATGGGGTGGCAACCCTTAGTTTTAAATAGAGCAATATGGGTATCAAATTTTGCCAAGTACATCATCTTTGTATGTAAGTCTGGGATCACACTATGAAAGTTTTCTTTCAGAAAGTCTGAGTTTATTGGTGAGAGGGGAAGAGAACATGCTTTTCTTTTCTCCTCTCTCACCCATAAACTCAGACTTTCTGAAAGAAAACTTTCATAGTGTGAACCCAGACTAAATAATTTAGATTTTTGCAAATTAGATGCATTTTACACGGTGCTTTGGAATATATATAAATTAAATTTTGTAGTTACTCTAATATGATAGCGGATTTAGTTTCAAGATCATGTATGGATGAAAATCGAACTAAAGAAAATCGAACTAAGAAATTGGGAATTTCTAACACAAAACAAGCACATCGTTTTTTAAATATAAGTAAAAATTTATTTTTTTTTGTAGTTAAATTACATAAAATAACTGAATATTCCTATGTTTGTACGGAATATGTATGTAGTTAACTTTTTGACAGTTAATTTGTATAAAATAACTGAAAATTCATTTGTTTTTACGAAACATTGGGTTGAATTGTTTACAGTAAAAATTAAAAGAACTTTTCGTTATTTTAAATTACATATTTATTTAATTTTACATAAACTTAATCAACGGACAATATTAACTGCAACTGAAAATCCGTATTAATATGCACTTAGTTTTTCAAATTACTGTTAGAATCAGTTAAAAATAAATTTGCTTGGAATTTAAAATGTTTATTTATTTAAAAATTACTGAACGGAATACTTCGTTAATAAACTACAGTCCGTTACTGTAATAACATTGTGAGATTTGCATGCACAAAAAAATCCAAAATATGCACTAAAAAAACAAAAATATTAACTAAAAACTTACAAAATTTCCATAAAAAATCTTTTTTTAATTTTACTAATAACAAAAATATAAAAATTCCAGTCTATTGTTTTTAAAATATGTATCTCTAAAAAACTTAAATAACTAATTAAATTTTTTTTTTGTTTAAATAAAAAGGTACTGTTTTATTACAAGTAAAACTTTGTATTGTACATTTAAAAAAAATGTTTTCCCACTTTGATTACCAATCAGATCAAAAGCATTTGAAATTTATTTTATTTTTTGAAATCCTTAATTCTTTTTGCAAAATGCTTTGGATTTTTTTTTAATTTGTCGGGCTATTCTTCTTTCCACATTGTTAATTGTAAACAGACTTGGGTATTAAGTGCACTAAATCCCGGCTATATACAGCCGTACCTACACAAGAGCGGAAGGCGGAACGTTTTCTTCCGTTTAGCTTTTACGCTGATATGCCATACCTAAATAAGAGCGTCAACGTTGTGCCACAAACAGCAGTGTTAACTTTCTTGTTTAATAAAACCCACACAATAGAAATAAAAAGAAGATAACAAACGGTATATTGACAAAAAAAAAATAGCTAAATTGCCATTATTATAACTAACTTAACTATTAAACGCGCTGTCAAAATCGGATTTTCCAATTGTAAAGCGTTTTCGCCGCGCTGTTTAGGTTTGGCTGTTAGTTATTGTGTCACCAATATATCAAGAAATTGGAAAATGCAAATGTGACCTTCTCCGAGAAAAGTGACCTAGTGTATGAAAATTAAGTTTTGAGAAAAACTCATTTCAACGTATTCTACACCCTTTTAGGTACTAAAATCTACTCTTAAGTCCAAACTCGTTTTTAGACACACCAGGTCCCTTTTCTCGGAGAAGGCCACAAATGTAAATTGTCTTCTGATGTTATTTGAATTTAATATGTCTTTTACCTTTTTAATTGCATAATAATCGGTATCAACAAGCTCTTCTAACATTCTTAAATTACTCAAAGTTTTTTACTTAGAATTCTGAAGCATCTACCCAGGCCCCAATCTTGTTACTACTGGCTGTAGTTGAATAGGAATCAAGGGATGCATTTCATTAAAAATTGCAATGTTATCGAATTGGCTTTTAATTTCCTCTGCAACGCGGTACAACCCATGTGCCAAGCAAGTGTCATGTAACAGTTTTGAATACAATATTTTAAGCCCATTGTAAGCCTTATAGCCCTTTCACACTTGTCAACATTTAACATCTAACATTAATTTTCGAAGATGTTGAAATTTTCCCATAAGAAATACATTGGGCTAAAAATCAAATTTTTCAACATCTGTACAAAATGTTCCTATTTCATTGTATTCCATTCTACATATTCCGATTATTTAAGTGTCATCACTACAAAAGTTGAAATAAATTCTATTATTATTGTGGCATCACTGACAGAATGACATTTTCTTTTAAAGCAGCGTTACCACTTCTCAAGTTGTTTCTTTTTTGCAAGCCTATGTTACTTGGTTTTTTTGTTATATTATTAAACAAAATGAGTTCTAAATACATTTTGGTGTTATCTTTTAAAATTTTGACTCTTTTGTAGAAAAAAAGTATTGTAAAAATATAAAAGTTTTTTTCGGATATGGTAACATTTTTTATTGATTGTAAATGTTAGATGTTTCAAGTGTGAACGCGTATTTCACATTTTCAACATCTTCCATGCGTTCCTCCGAAATGTTGTAAGTGTACAAAGGGTATTAACCATGTAAGGTGCCGCATCGGTTTAAATTAGAATGAACTTTTGTGGAAATCTTGAAAATTTTGTTTTAAAAGTATAGCTCCAAAATTATTTATTTATTGATTTTTAAATTTTTTGAAAGTTTGTTTTGTGCGCATATTTAAAAAAAATTAAGAACTTTTTTTATAATATGGAAATTGAAAAAATATCACTCAAAAATGTCAAGATATGCAAAAAAATATGAATTTTAACCAAAATATGCAAAAAAAAATCGATGCCAATTTAATGCAAACTTAATGATTCGGAAAGATAATTAATTGGTCGACATCGTTCATAGACTATCGACAAAAAACATAAATTTGCATGGTAAAAGCATCCCCAATAATTAGTATTTAAGATGTTACAACAACTTAAAATTGTATTGATATACATAAGCAGCGATGCCAGAAGTGCAGATTAATCTGCATTTTGAAGATTTTATCCCCAAAATTGTCAAAATGCAGATTTTTGGTTTACCTTTGCAGATTTGTGAAGCTCGGTGGAAACTTCTTTACATTGTCATGATTGTACTATTTCCACTTCTTGCATTGATAAATAAATATAGTATATCAACCATTCATTGAAGAACCGTGTGGAAATAGATTCATTAGAAGAAATTTTATTCACAAAAGAATACTTAAAAATTCGCATTGTCTTGTACGCATCAATATATTATTATATATTTGCGGAATTCACAAGGTAGTCATAAAGTGGTAAAGTCATATGTCTTAAAATAATAACAAGAAATATATATGACTGCTGTGAACAACCGCTTATAACACTATGGAACATTTTTGGGATTATTGTCTGGGGGGTGAGAAATTCCAAGTCAGAATGATGGTACTAGGTCAGTATAATAAAACCCTCAAAGGGTTTGGCGTTCATATGTGTCAGTTTTTTTTATGACATTTTAAATTTTTTTCCTTATCTTGGTGTTTTTTTGTTTAACATAACTCGAGAACCACTTGTCCGATTTTGCTAAAACAAAAATTTAGAATTACAATTTCTTTAATCCGTTCATATAACGTTTTTCTTTATAATCAACAGTTTTGCCGGTAAAAATAAATTTGTGGAGAAAAAAAAATATTTTTTGCCTAAAAGTACACTATGGAAAAAAAATAAAATTTTAGGCAAAAAAATATTTTTTTTTCTCCACAAATTTATTTTTACCGGCCAAACTTATAATTTACATTTATACTACACAGTTATGACGAATCAATGAACACAGCATTACAATTTTAATTTTGTTTGCAACACAACAGTATTTTTCCAAACAATTGTAAAATATTATTTAGGACATTATGACGATTTTAATAGTGTCAATATTTGATATCTTGTAAATTGTCAATAAGACCCCTGATAGTTTAAATAACATGTCAAGCAATTAACTTTAAATTTGTTGATTAAAATAACAAAGTTATGATCCTTACTAAGCCTGAGTAATTAAATTTGGAGAGATATTTTTAATGTAAAAATATCCCAAAATTATTATCCATGTTCTTAAAATCGAACAAATTTTTAAAACAATAAAAATTGGTTTTATATTTCGAAATAAATATTCAAGCTCGAGGTCATACGTTTTTTTAATAAATGTTTTTTGACCTCGAGCTTGAATATTTAGTTCTTTGAGAAATTTTTAAAACATTCTGAGTTGAAAGTTCGAAAAAATATTTCCTCACACTTCGATGACCACTCATATTTACCAGAACGACTTTTAAAACAACCATCGATTTTAAATTCGGGAACATATTTTGAAATTAATTGTAATATCTTTTTTCTAAATAAACTACATAAAAATGTAATAAACGTGTTTTGAAGGTTTATTGAAGAATTTTAAAACCTTACGCAGATTTTGCAGATTTTTTGATGAAAAATTATGGTTTTTTGCTGATTTTTCCTCTTAAAGTTCTGGCAGCACTGTACATAAGTTCAACCTCAACCAGTGATGGAAAAGTGAAAAATCGATAGTACTGACCACCAAACAAAAGAGTACTTTTACAATATTTTGGTACTTTCTTCAAACATATTTTTTATTGAAAACTAAAACTATTTCCGAAACTAAAAATAATTTCATTTTTGAAATAAACATTTATGTAAATGCATTTGCTTATGATTTAATATATGGTACGGATGATCTTACCATCAATAACAATTTTATGCGCAAAATCGTTAAGCATAATTAGTTTTATTTTCGAAATCAATTTTTTCTAAGTGTATTACAAAATTTTAAGTAAAACAATTTTGCAGATACCTTAACTTTGTCAACAATTTCTTTGTCTACTTTTTTGTTTCTGTAAATACATCAAACGCAGTTCCTCAAAAAACTTCAATTATGTTTAAACTTACCAAGGTCGCATTATCTAATATATTTTTTGTATGAAATTTCTTGCCAAAAATAAAAATTCCATTCTGGAGTGCATTGTTTCACATTGTTAATTATTTTTATGTCCGCTTATAAAGTTATTTAAATTAAAAAAATACGTTAGCGGTTCTCTTTGTTTCAAAAGTCTTTCAACCAAAGGCTGTCTCGAAAACAATCTAGTTTTGGCATACCTTAGAATTACGTGGAGCCTAATCCAAAATAGTCTTGAAAATGTTCAAGTTGTTCTTTTCGGCTTGAGGTATTACAAAAGTAAAAACTTATTTCCTTCATAAAATTATCAACTTATTTTGGTAGATATAAATAAGCCGTAGACGAAGCTAAGTATAATTATGGCATACACAGCCATTAACGAAAAAATTTGGCAACAACTCTTTTAATCTGGCCTGAACACCACTAAATTTTGCTATTACTACACTGCAATTATCAGCCGTAAAACCAATAATTTTTTCCAGAGGAGTATTGTTTTTCCTCAAAACGTCAACAATTTACCCTGCGGCCACACAATCAAGTTTTTCTTGATAGTCTTTAACATATACTGCTTGTCAAAATTTACATAAATTGAAAGCTGTAACGTAGGTGGCACTCAATTTGTAAGCAATTACATTTCAGGATGTCATCAAGAAAACAATAGGTGTGTTCTACAAGATCTCGGGCAAGTTCGGACTAATGAGAGTAAAATGGAAATTACTCTCTAAATTTGCCGAAACTACTCAAAATTGCTGGAACGCAAAAACCCATTTTTGAACATCTTCAAATACTAATGCTGCTTACTTTTCAAATTAAGATCTATTTACGTGGTTTAAGACGCTTAAAACTCATAACATTATAAAACTAAAACATTTGCATCATTGTAATTTTTTATATTTTGTTTCTTTTTATATTAAAGATTAAGGGAAAAACCTTACATTTTGCTTTTTAATATGTTTTTTAATTAAAACTAAACTTTTCCTTTTGCTTGTAAATTTCCTGAATTATTTATCAGTTTCATATGTAAACAAAAACAGCTGATTGTTTTTTCTTGTCCGAACTTACCCAAAGAAAAAGTTCGTGCAAATTTGTACAGGAAATGAAAAAATTACTCTCTCAATTACTCTCTTTATTGCACAAACATTGTTATGTGGAACGCTTTTGGGTAACTTTGTGCAAGTTCGGACTGTTTCGTTATGCATGTGGAACAGAGCTATTATTAGCATAAAACGTCAAATTTGCTTGTCAATTGATAAAAAGAAGCAAAAAAGAAAATAAAAATAGAAGCAACATTTGTGGGAAAGAAATTAAGTTTGTGAAATTGTAGCAAATTAAAATCGTAGTAAAATAATTAAATTAAAGAATTAAATAAACACTAAAATAAAATCGCAAACTTATTTTTATTAATATAATTTTTTTCTTATTCGATTTGTATTATTTAAATTTAAAATAATATGTTTAAGGTTAATTCTTTTTTTATGTAAAAAAATAAATTTTATTTTATCAAAAAAAAATTAATTAAACACTGTGGAGCAAATTCAGATTATCAAAAGTTAGTTCTATTCTGAGAGTGACGGTTGAAAATAGAGGCTAAATTAGAAGAACCGTATCGCGGCGTTTGTTTATGTTAGTTCGATTTTTTTTTTAATCAGCCTTCAACCTTTGCAGTCAAAAACCGATGTTCAGCATTTTGCTTATATGGTTTTCTGCCTATAACTGGTCGACTAATTGAAATTTTTGTTAATCTGAAAAGACCAAATTATTGCTAGAGACCTGTGCAACTATTTTTAAAAGTTTTTAAAAAATTGATTTACCAAATTTTGGTGGTGCTTATGAAGCAAAATTTTGGAAAAATGATTTGTTTTTCATGCTTTTTGAAATTATTTTCCACAAAACTCAGTCTTTTAATTCCAATTAGAATGCATATTTTTGCTTAGATCATCTTAAAATGTGTTTTGTTTAGCTATATATTTTTTATGTTTTTATAAAAGATATGAAAATGTGATTGGAGTATTTTACTAATTATAAAATATGTATAAGAATGAGTATAATAATTATTTTTATAAAGAAAAAAACAATTTTTAAATTTCGTTTTAAGTATTTATTCTGGCAATAAAAATTGTATAATATTTAAAAATTAAATCCCAGTTTTTACTGAACATTTTGGATGAACCCAGATTTCCGGAAAACTGTTCCTTAGATTTTTTGCACGGAAAGCGATTTATATTCTTTAGCACGTCTTCTTTCATAGTCTATGCAGTTTTTTCCTTGACGTTACCTCAAACACCCTTAAAAATTAAATCCCAGTTTTTACTGACCATTTTGGAGGAACCCAGATTTCTGGAAAACTGTTCCTAAGATTTTTTGCACGGAAAGCGATTTATATTCTTTAATACGTCTACTTTCAGAATCCATGCAGTTTTTTCCTTGACGTTACCTCTAACACCCTTAAAAATTAAATACCAGTTTTTACTGACCATTTTGGAGGAACCCAGATTTCTGGAAAACTGTTCCTTAGATTTTTTGCACGGAAAGCGATTTATATTCTTTAGTACGTCTTCTTTCAGATTCTATGCAGTTTTTTCCTTGACGTTACCTCTAACACCCTTAAAAATTAAATCCCAGTTTTTACTGAACATTTTGGATGAACCCAGATTTCCGGAAAACTGTTCCTTAGATTTTTTGCACGGAAAGCGATTTATATTCTTTAGCACGTCTTCTTTCATAGTCTATGCAGTTTTTTCCTTGACGTTACCTCAAACACCCTTAAAAATTAAATCCCAGTTTTTACTGACCATTTTGGAGGAACCCAGATTTCTGGAAAACTGTTCCTAAGATTTTTTGCACGGAAAGCGATTTATATTCTTTAATACGTCTACTTTCAGAATCCATGCAGTTTTTTCCTTGACGTTACCTCTAACACCCTTAAAAATTAAATACCAGTTTTTACTGACCATTTTGGAGGAACCCAGATTTCTGGAAAACTGTTCCTTAGATTTTTTGCACGGAAAGCGATTTATATTCTTTAGTACGTCTTCTTTCAGATTCTATGCAGTTTTTTCCTTGACGTTACCTCTAACACCCTTAAAAATGAAATCCCAGTTTTTACTGACCATTTTGGAGGAGCCCAGATTTCTGGAAAACTGTTCCTTAGATTTTTTGCACGGAAAGCGACTTATATTCTTTAATACGTCTTCTTTCATAATCTATGCAGTTTTTTCCTTGACGTTACCTCTAACACCCTTAAAAATGAAATCCCAGTTTTTACTGACCATTTTGGAGGAACCCAGATTTCTGGAAAACTGTTCCTTAGATTTTTTGCGCGGAAAGCGATTTATATTCTTTAATACGTCTACTTTCATAATTCATGCAGTTTTTTCCTTGACGTTACCTCTAACACCCTTAAAAATTAAATCCCAGTTTTTACTGACCATTTTGGAGGAACCCAGATTTCTGGAAAACTGTTCCCTAGATTTCTTGCACGGAAAGCGATTTATATTCTTTAGCACGTCTTCTTTCAGAATCTATGCAGCTTTTTTCCTTGACGTTACCTCTAACACCCTTAAAATGAAATCCCAGTTTTTACTGACCATTTTGGATGAACCCAGATTTCTCGAAAACTGTTCCTTAGATTTTTTGCACGGAAAGCGATTTATATTCTTTAGTACGTCTTCTTTCAGAATCTATGCAGTTTTTTCCTTGACGTTACCTCTTACCCCAAAAAAAAGCGAAACACCAAATTCGGTTTTATTAATACATACTTTATATTTTTATTAAATATTTATTATTTTCTTTTTATGATAAAGAAGTCTTTTTTTATAAGTAACAATGTTTGTTTTTAATTATAAAAACACTTCATTTAATTATTTGAATGCTTGTATATATATATATATATATATATATATATATATATATATATATATATATATATTATTTTTATTATTGTTTATTAATTTTTTACTCCATTTTTCCGTAATTATTTGCTTTAAATTTCAATATCTCATTTTTATTCGAACACCCTAATTCTTAAATTCCTAAATTTTGAATTCCCAAAAGCAAAACTCCCAAAAGCATTAAATTCCAATTTTTTATTCATCCCCCAAAAGCACCAATTAAATTTTGCGTTTTCGTGGATAACTATCGACGCTATCTTGGCGCACGTACAAATAATTAAACAAATAAAAAACAGCTGGCTTTTGTAACGCGTGTTGTGTAACTCAAACGTCGACGAATTAACGCGTGTTATGTACTTCTACCTTTACAAATGTGTAGAAATGCGAGCTACCACCAACGAAATTTAAGATTACACTTGAGATAAAGCAAAATTAGCCGACTTAAATGAAATTACACCTGATATAAAATTGTTTAATAGAAAGACATTTACAAAGAAGCAAAAACACAACAAACTCAAAGTCAAACTGTTAAGATTCTTATCGTAATTTAAAATAAATTAACAAATATATCATTAAAGACTTAAACCCAATTAATAAAACTCCTAAAATAATGAGTATAGCTTCATGAACTGTCATAGTGCTTTCACTTTTTGCACAGGCACATTTTAATAAAGGTATTCACGTCACAAGTTGAACCTTTGCAAAAAAGCAAAAGTGCAAACACATTACAACAATCACAAAGAAAATTATTTACGCACAACTAATTGTCTGTGTGGTTGTTGTTATATTTTTGCACTCTTGCTTTTTCGCAAGGGTGCAACTTGTGACGTGAATACCCTTAATGAATAGATTCATGCTTGAAGAACGGCAAAAATTATTATCTTAATTTACTTTGAAAATCAGCCATTGATTTTCGAAACTTGTAGGCGACGTCATGATTTAAATGACGCAACATGTTTTTTCACAAATGAAGGCGATTTAGAGAAAATAAACTGTCAATTAGACTTCAAGGCCGTGCAATGTGACACCTCCTGATTGTTTTCCGTAGGGCTGTGAAGTCACTGCTTTATGCTGATAAACCAGCAACAATTGGAGGTCAACATTGTAAATTTTATTCGTGACATGCAGCCAGCAATACTCGAAAAAGAGGAACGAAATTGGACGTCTGCAATGCGTTTCGTCAAGGACAGGCGATGTGCCTATTTGTTTTAAATATGTTTCAAATGGTAATACCGTGTATTAATCTGCGATTAAAATTAATTATTCTTGTGTTGTCAACCATTTTACGTTTCATGGTCTTAAAAAAATACCCTTTATAGCTTATTTAGTAAGCAACATTTTTTTTGAAATCTTTTCTTAAAAAGAAACCGAGAGTTTGGTTCGGAACTACTGTGCATTTTTTAACAACAATATTAAAAAAGAAATAAATCTCATCACTGAAATCCAATCTTGATTTTATTAAGGTATCTGAAGTAGGAATTTGAAATAACACCTGAATTACACCTCAGAGAAATTCTCCACACTCTACCCACGAAAGTAAAAACTATACCAAATTCGGGTTATTACGCATAAAGTGTCAACAGTGGTAGAAATCACAATCACTATCAGATTACAAATAAAATAAAAATAAGAACATTACATTTTAACGTTAAGTCAATACTTTTGTGTGCTTGCGAGATCTGGAACGTAGAAACACGAGACTATAATGCTTTGCAGGTTTTAATTAACCGGTGCTTACGAAGAAGAACCTTGAAAATATTTAGGCGGAACACAAATTCGAACAATATTAATATAAAAAGGCGAAAGTGGAACTAAACAGAACACAGGCTACGTAATTGTTGCATGACGAACTCGAACTGTAATTGAATGAAACCCGCAAGGCAAACCAAGGAGTGGACGTCGCACAGTGCTTTGTCTCCATATAACGAAGGGACATAAATAGAAGGAGTTGTCAGAAATTTTTGAAATTTTGTACACTAGCATAAAATAGCTTACTTAAGAAAAATATGAATTTTTGGACACGCCTACCTCCCATGTGTCCTGAAATGGAAAAATGTAATTTTAGCTTCAAAAATGCCCACAAAACTAAAAAAAATGGTCATGCTGATACACACACAACTAGCACTGTGTGTGCATATTTTGATTTAAATCTGAACAAGGACTCAAGGTCCTGCCATATAACCTTTTTCTTAAAAATGCTATAACACTTACAAAAATTGTCCAATCGTAATAAAATTTGGTGTGAAAATTGATGTTTGTTAGATATATATGAATGCCAAATTTTCAATCCGATTATTAATGTAAAAAATACAAAAACATCATTTAATGAAAAATGAGTTAAAAACGCATAAAATGCTCTTGCAAAAATAACAAGTAAAAAAGTATAATCGGTCAAGCCCGACCATATGATACCCTAAAGCATAGTATTTAAAAACAAAGTTCATAGAGTGTAATCTATTTGGGACCCATGGGCAATCATGGACCCGCCAGAACAAAATTAATTTTCTTTTAAATTGAAAACCCTGTATGCAATATTTTCGAACACTCCACAATAGAATTGCTCTTACTACAAACAAAGGCTATTGCAAAAAAAAACTTCTGTCACGTACCCATCTTCAATTTAAATAAAAAATAACGGCACTAAGTCACATTTTGAAAACATTCTTTAAACGATGAAAAACCAACGTCATCTGTGAATTTAACGTCATCTTGTAGCGACAAAAAGAAACAGACACAACTGTTATACTAAATTTTTTAATTTATCTAATTCAATAGTATGTATATATATTTGGATTTATTTCTTATTATGTTCCTAGTTTATTTTTTTTAAACTAATTTAATCTATGAAAACTTTAGCAAAAATCACGAAAATAGCTTTTTTTTAAATAAATTTTTTTTTAAGTTGTGGTAAAAATTTTTTAATTGTTTTTCTTGTTGTTATTAGAAAACAGTCTAAGCATTCGAAATCAGAAAAAAACCCATAGACGATATTTTTTTTTAAATATTCCATCAAAGTTGAGAAATTTTTAGAGCTTAAGTAAATAATAAGCATTTTTCAAATCAATAAAAAAACCCATTTAAAAAAAATAATTCAATAAAATATTTTTACAGTTAGCTCTAAATATAGTAAACTACTACAGAAAAAAATTTCAATCTCGTGCTTTAAAAAACAACAGTTTTACAACAGAGTTTTCCTGTAGCATGTAAAACTCAAGTAGTTGCTTAGCCATTTTTACCAGGGTTTAAAAATACTAATATATTAGTCATAAATATGCATATCTTTAACCACAAGCTAACAGACAACCTAAAAATATAAAATATTTAACTACCGTCATATATTTAAATGCATCGCTGTATTAATATAATTTATAGTATTACTCAAAAATATTTAACCCGTAGCAACTTTTTAATATTGCAATGCGCAAATATTAAATATTTCGCCATACAAATATATTTTCTATGGAAATATTCAAATATTTTTAGTCACCGTAAATATTAAATATTGTGTGTCTTCAATATTAATATCAGGGTTTAAAAATTAGTAAATAGTTTTTTTTCTACATATCAAAAACCGCAGTAAATATTCAAAACTAAAATATTTAAAGGTATTCATATTGCAAAAATATTCTCAATTTACTAAAACCCTCGTAGTAATATTAAAAAATATTTAACCAGTGGTAATTTAATAAAATAACAATGCGCAAAATATTAAATATTTCGCCATACAAATATATTTTCTATGGAAATATTCAAATATTTTTAGTCACCGTAAATATTAAATATTGTGTGTCTTCAATATTAATATATTACTGCCACACATCACAAACTGCCCAAGTGTATGCAAAATGTACGAATATAAATAACATAACAAAACAAAATATGCCGTCTTGTTGATCATCGACTGCCAAAATATGCGACACAAAATATGCGACTATTACACACGACATATTTAAATATTTCACAATATGAAGAACAAAATATTTTTGTGTGTGTACATACAAAAAAGGTTTAAAAAAGGAATGATTTAAAATAAGAAATTCTTTGTATGATGTGTTGGTAGATTAAAATATAATTGTTTAATGGTTTTTTTATTTATTGAAAAAAGGTAAATTATGATTGAAAGGTGAGTTTTATAATTTAAATGCACAAATAAAAAAAGGATTGAAAAATCAACTAATGTTTTAAGAAAACATATGCATACATATGTAGTTAGTATTTATAAAAATATTTATAAAGAGCAATTAAAAGAATATAGGGAGTGATATGTCAAAGACAAAATTAAATTAATTGTTTGGACTAGTTGTTCAAAAATAAAGTAAAGGTACAAAAGTGCGTTTTTGTTTTGAGAAATTTGTTAACAACAGTCAAATTTACTTTTATAAGGGGAAACATTTTTATGCATGGGTGTGTAGATAATAGTTTTATGACCTATGCATTTTGTTTTTAGCTTAGCTCATTTAATTGTTGATGATAATGGATGAATTCAAAATAGAACAACCAATCGCGATATTGTAATAGAAGCTCAAAAAATAGGATGTAGTGGGAATGTAGGTAGGAAGCTGCTTATATGATCTGTTAGAGAAAATAACATTGGAAGTAGTGATCACTGATCCGTTGCAAAGGCTATGCATATACATATGTATGTATGTATGTACATATGTATGTCTATATGTACATATAAGTAATTGTTAGCGACAAAGAAAACTTCGAAAATTGATATTGTGTATTGCGTTATACAAGTTGATTTAAAAAAAAACATTTTTATGACTTTTCTTGTTTTTTATAAGTATGTAATTTGGAAAAGAAATGTTTTTCAGAGTATTGCTGTTTTTTTTTTATTTGTACCTATCATAAATATTTTTTTAGGTAAAACATTTTTGTTTGCTATATGCGCTTGCGTAGACATTAAAGAAACCCAAATTTTCATGCAAGTAGCAATCCTTTTTTAAGTAATTTTTTTGCTTATTTCATGCACTTATGACCTTTTCATTTGTTGTTGCTTATACATATAAAAAACATATGCAACAACACCGTGTGATTTCATAGACACAAACGTATGCAAATTTATGATCTTTGCTTCTTTTATTTTAACTGAAAATAAAGGGTTATTTATTTTTTCACTTGTTTGTTTACAATATGAATAGGTATATAGAAGTATGAATAATTATGACGCCAACATTTACGCAGAAAGAGAATTGTACACACCATCTGTATGCATGAAGATCCTTTTTAATAGGAATTGTTTAATTGTGCTTTATAAAATTAATAATATAATAGGAGAATATAGAACTGCGCACATAAATGTAATCAAATTATTAAATAAAACTGAGCCTGAGCATATCCTGTCTGTAGTTATTAAGCGAAACGTTTGTTTTATAAGAAACCTATTTTTACCTACATACAATTCACAAAGTGTTGTTGATATTAATTCTTTTTTAGAAAAGACTGTGCAACAGCATGACAGTATATAACAGTACTGTAGATATAAAGCTATACATTTGTGGTACAATAAAATAAATAAAACATATAAATAGGTATTAATAAATATTTCAATCATTCATTCATTTTATTTGTATGATATTATTTACATTATTTGTTTCATGTTATCTATATACAAAGAGTTCAATATACCAATTCTATATGTGCGAGTTCATGGAGTCTATTTGTAGAGAAATGCCAAGGAAGATTATAAATCATCTTCAGTTATTTATTTTGAGAGACTTGAAGCTTTTTAATATGACATTTGGCACTAATTGCCCAAACAGGAGCTGCGTAAAACATAATTCCATGAAAAATTGTTTTAAGCATAATATGTTTGTTTACTATATTCAACCTTGAATTTCGGTTTATAAAAGGATACAGCATGCGGATGAGAACATTTATCTTATTTAAAATATAAGGTATGTGATCCCTAAATTTCATCTTAGGATCTAGTATGACACCTAAATACCTAACCTTTTGTTCCCATTGAATTGAATGGTTGTTTATAATAATTGTTACTTGTGCGATGTAACAAGGTTTCCTTTTCCTTGTGAAAAATATTGCCTGTGTTTGTGCGCTATTTAACAGTATTTTCCATTTATTAAAATAAGTTAAACCCTCATGTAAGGCGTTTTGCAAATTTGTTATAATATCTGCCGCAAACATATCGGAGCAAAGGATTGCAGTATCATCTGCAAAAATTGACATTGTGCAATAATCAAGTTGGGGAAAATCATATGTATACAAATTATAAAGTATCGGGGAAAGACAAGAGCCCTGTGGACAGCCGGCTGGGACACTATAACTTTATACTCTAAGACTACGGAGAGAGAGAAAATCCTGAATAATTTTGACAATATTTACGGGGAAGTTGAAACAAAGCAACATAAAGACTAAACCGATGTGCCACACTGAATCGAATGCAGCTTTGACATCCAGCAATATCATTCCGGTTGATCTTTGGTTCGCAAAATTAGAGTTGACTAAATTCCTTATTCCTACTAACGGTCGTGTTGTATTATGTTGACTACGAAAGCCAAATTGGTGAGCAGGTATTATATTGTTTGTTTCAATAAAATTGGTTAATTTTTCTTTAAAAACTTTTTCAAGAATTTTGCTGATGGATGACAAAAGGCTTATAGGTCGGTATGATGAGGGCCAGTCAGGTGGTTTGTTTGGCTTCTTAATTGCGATAACCTTAGATTCTTTAAACTCACGAGGAAAGTACCAAAGTTTTAAACATGAATTTATTATAATTGTTAGGTATTTAATACCCTTTATGGGGAGGGCTTTTAAACACTCATTATTGATACCGTCAATACCTGGTGATTTTTTAGGTTTTAACTTCCTTATAATACAAGAAATGTATGAAGTTTTTGTGAAGGTATGATTTGACAAGCTTATAGTTGATGACTGAAAGGATTGTAGAGTATTATTAACCAGGGATATCGTTTCAGAATCGCCAATATTAACTGAGACTTCATGGTTTGAAGCAAACGTTTGGGCAAGTACATCACATTTTTCCTGATTTGTTGTGTAGTAAGAATTATCCTGTTTCAGAATCGGAATGTTTCTACTTTTTCTCCTTAAAATTTTTGTGAGGTTCCAAAATGGCTGAGAGCCAATATCAAGGGTAGAAAGAAGGCGTTCCCACTCTTTGTTTCTAAATATATCTAGCTCTTCTCTAATAATTTCGCTAAGCAGTTTCAAATTATAAAAATCTTCCAGTTCTCTAAAACGCTGCCAGTTCCGGCGGGTACTACTTAGTTGAATTACATTTTTCACATAAAGATGTATTGATTTTCTTTGTATAGAGGCTAATTTTCTCGGAACACTAGCATCAATTCCTTCATTTTTAAGGTCTTTGAAGTAAACTATCATATAATGAATTTTATTAAAACGTTAATAAAAACAACTTTTAAATGAACCTTTAATTTTAATTTAGTTAGTAACAAAGTATTTTGTTAATATGACAATTTAGTAATAAAAATTTATATTTAATTGTTAATAAATATTTTATTCAATATTACAAACTCATTGTTAAAAATATTTGTTGAATTTTAACAATTTTCATTAACAAAATAGTTTTTTGTATTTACAAATTCAGTTGTTGGTGCCTTTTCAATGAAAAAGTTAATTGTATTGACGGAAATGGTATTCAATATGACAATTGATTTGTCGTAATTTTTTTCTGTGTTGTAACTAAGGATCATATAGATTATATGATAGTTTACTTCAAAGACCTTAAAAATGAAGGAATTGATGCTAGTGTTCCGAGAAAATTAGCCTCTATACAAAGAAAATCAATACATCTTTATGTGAAAAATGTAATTCAACTAAGTAGTACCCGCCGGAACTGGCAGCGTTTTAGAGAACTGGAAGATTTTTATAATTTGAAACTGCTTAGCGAAATTATTAGAGAAGAGCTAGATATATTTAGAAACAAAGAGTGGGAACGCCTTCTTTCTACCCTTGATATTGGCTCTCAGCCATTTTGGAACCTCACAAAAATTTTAAGGAGAAAAAGTAGAAACATTCCGATTCTGAAACAGGATAATTCTTACTACACAACAAATCAGGAAAAATGTGATGTACTTGCCCAAACGTTTGCTTCAAACCATGAAGTCTCAGTTAATATTGGCGATTCTGAAACGATATCCCTGGTTAATAATACTCTACAATCCTTTCAGTCATCAACTATAAGCTTGTCAAATCATACCTTCACAAAAACTTCATACATTTCTTGTATTATAAGGAAGTTAAAACCTAAAAAATCACCAGGTATTGACGGTATCAATAATGAGTGTTTAAAAGCCCTCCCCATAAAGGGTATTAAATACCTAACAATTATAATAAATTCATGTTTAAAACTTTGGTACTTTCCTCGTGAGTTTAAAGAATCTAAGATTATCGCAATTAAGAAGCCAAACAAACCACCTGACTGGCCCTCATCATACCGACCTATAAGCCTTTTGTCATCCATCAGCAAAATTCTTGAAAAAGTTTTTAAAGAAAAATTAACCAATTTTATTGAAACAAACAATATAATACCTGCTCACCAATTTGGCTTTCGTAGTCAACATAATACAACACGACCGTTAGTAGGAATAAGGAATTTAGTCAACTCTAATTTTGCGAACCAAAGATCAACCGGAATGATATTGCTGGATGTCAAAGCTGCATTCGATTCAGTGTGGCACATCGGTTTAGTCTTTATGTTGCTTTGTTTCAACTTCCCCGTAAATATTGTCAAAATTATTCAGGATTTTCTCTCTCTCCGTAGTCTTAGAGTATAAAGTTATAGTGTCCCAGCCGGCTGTCCACAGGGCTCTTGTCTTTCCCCGATACTTTATAATTTGTATACATATGATTTTCCCCAACTTGATTATTGCACAATGTCAATTTTTGCAGATGATACTGCAATCCTTTGCTCCGATATGTTTGCGGCAGATATTATAACAAATTTGCAAAACGCCTTACATGAGGGTTTAACTTATTTTAATAAATGGAAAATACTGTTAAATAGCGCACAAACACAGGCAATATTTTTCACAAGGAAAAGGAAACCTTGTTACATCGCACAAGTAACAATTATTATAAACAACCATTCAATTCAATGGGAACAAAAGGTTAGGTATTTAGGTGTCATACTAGATCCTAAGATGAAATTTAGGGATCACATACCTTATATTTTAAATAAGATAAATGTTCTCATCCGCATGCTGTATCCTTTTATAAACCGAAATTCAAGGTTGAATATAGTAAACAAACATATTATGCTTAAAACAATTTTTCATGGAATTATGTTTTACGCAGCTCCTGTTTGGGCAATTAGTGCCAAATGTCATATTAAAAAGCTTCAAGTCTCTCAAAATAAATAACTGAAGATGATTTATAATCTTCCTTGGCATTTCTCTACAAATAGACTCCATGAACTCGCACATATAGAATTGGTATATTGAACTCTTTGTATATAGATAACATGAAACAAATAATGTAAATAATATCATACAAATAAAATGAATGAATGATTGAAATATTTATTAATACCTATTTATATGTTTTATTTATTTTATTGTACCACAAATGTATAGCTTTATATCTACAGTACTGTTATATACTGTCATGCTGTTGCACAGTCTTTTCTAAAAAAGAATTAATATCAACAACACTTTGTGAATTGTATGTAGGTAAAAATAGGTTTCTTATAAAACAAACGTTTCGCTTAATAACTACAGACAGGATATGCTCAGGCTCAGTTTTATTTAATAATTTGATTACATTTATGTGCGCAGTTCTATATTCTCCTATTATATTATTAATTTTATAAAGCACAATTAAACAATTCCTATTAAAAAGGATCTTCATGCATACAGATGGTGTGTACAATTCTCTTTCTGCGTAAATGTTGGCGTCATAATTATTCATACTTCTATATACCTATTCATATTGTAAACAAACAAGTGAAAAAATAAATAACCCTTTATTTTCAGTTAAAATAAAAGAAGCAAAGATCATAAATTTGCATACGTTTGTGTCTATGAAATCACACGGTGTTGTTGCATATGTTTTTTATATGTATAAGCAACAACAAATGAAAAGGTCATAAGTGCATGAAATAAGCAAAAAAATTACTTAAAAAAGGATTGCTACTTGCATGAAAATTTGGGTTTCTTTAATGTCTACGCAAGCGCATATAGCAAACAAAAATGTTTTACCTAAAAAAATATTTATGATAGGTACAAATAAAAAAAAAACAGCAATACTCTGAAAAACATTTCTTTTCCAAATTACATACTTATAAAAAACAAGAAAAGTCATAAAAATGTTTTTTTTTAAATCAACTTGTATAACGCAATACACAATATCAATTTTCGAAGTTTTCTTTGTCGCTAACAATTACTTATATGTACATATAGACATACATATGTACATACATACATACATATGTATATGCATAGCCTTTGCAACGGATCAGTGATCACTACTTCCAATGTTATTTTCTCTAACAGATCATATAAGCAGCTTCCTACCTACATTCCCACTACATCCTATTTTTTGAGCTTCTATTACAATATCGCGATTGGTTGTTCTATTTTGAATTCATCCATTATCATCAACAATTAAATGAGCTAAGCTAAAAACAAAATGCATAGGTCATAAAACTATTATCTACACACCCATGCATAAAAATGTTTCCCCTTATAAAAGTAAATTTGACTGTTGTTAACAAATTTCTCAAAACAAAAACGCACTTTTGTACCTTTACTTTATTTTTGAACAACTAGTCCAAACAATTAATTTAATTTTGTCTTTGACATATCACTCCCTATATTCTTTTAATTGCTCTTTATAAATATTTTTATAAATACTAACTACATATGTATGCATATGTTTTCTTAAAACATTAGTTGATTTTTCAATCCTTTTTTTATTTGTGCATTTAAATTATAAAACTCACCTTTCAATCATAATTTACCTTTTTTCAATAAATAAAAAAACCATTAAACAATTATATTTTAATCTACCAACACATCATACAAAGAATTTCTTATTTTAAATCATTCCTTTTTTAAACCTTTTTTGTATGTACACACACAAAAATATTTTGTTCTTCATATTGTGAAATATTTAAATATGTCGTGTGTAATAGTCGCATATTTTGTGTCGCATATTTTGGCAGTCGATGATCAACAAGACGGCATATTTTGTTTTGTTATGTTATTTATATTCGTACATTTTGCATACACTTGGGCAGTTTGTGATGTGTGGCAGTAATATATTAATATTGAAGACACACAATATTTAATATTTACGGTGACTAAAAATATTTGAATATTTCCATAGAAAATATATTTGTATGGCGAAATATTTAATATTTTGCGCATTGTTATTTTATTAAATTACCACTGGTTAAATATTTTTTAATATTACTACGAGGGTTTTAGTAAATTGAGAATATTTTTGCAATATGAATACCTTTAAATATTTTAGTTTTGAATATTTACTGCGGTTTTTGATATGTAGAAAAAAAACTATTTACTAATTTTTAAACCCTGATTTTTACTATAAATTCTCAAACTTTGGCGCCCTCTAGCGCCGCCAAAAAGTGTTTAATCTTAAAAATTCTTCAAAATTCATTTGAATTATTTTGTTATCTATCGATCTGTACATTTTTAAGTACAATATGTACCTATAAGACTTGTTTTGTTTTTATTTTTGTCTATGGGCCACAGCACTGTGCGACACCCTCATTAAAGCTGTGAAAGATGAAGCTGGAGGGATTTTTTTCTAAGCGCTCCCGGTGGAACTGGGAAAACTTTTTTAAGTTACCTGAATATTGATCTTATAAACTATATTTAAATTTTACTATAAGATTTACAGCATATATATACATACATACATATGTACATATGTATTTTCAAATCAAATGTAAATCAAACATACATACATATGTATATGAACAACATTTTAATTTAAAAATACTTTTTTTCCTATTTTTAGCGGATTTTAAAAATCGAACGCAAACATTTTTCCTAATTTCGACAGAACAACGTCTGTCGGGTCAGCTAGTAGGTATAAATTGAGATAAAAGCTATACATATGTATATGTACATATGTAAGTGCCAAATGGTTAGTAAAACATGCTCCAACCATTCAGATCTCTAAGCGCTTCCATTCTTCTTATTAATTTTTTAAGTTTTGCCAAGAATATTAAATCATTTTACATCTTTTGACAAACAAATAACAAAAATCAGTGCAACAAAACGTTAAAATTTTAAATTGCACATAGAGTCAATTACACATGGGCTACACATGAAAAAGAATTACACATAATATGTGCAATTATACATGAGGTGGCATTTCTAGTTACCACAAGCTTATACGATCCACAACAGAGTTGCTTTTAGGCAAAGATCTAAGATGCCACTTCAAGAAAAAAGCCGTTAACATTTTTAATATGATATTTAAATTCTTATTTTATTTTCATTTAATTATATGCATTAATTAGTTAATGACCGCATTAAATTGTGTATGTTTATGGTAATTTTGTAAAAACAATTAGTGAAATATAAAAAATTAACAAAAAATAAAAAATATAATAAAATAAACAAAACAATAAAAGGAAAAAAACAGCGGTAAAATTAAAAAAATAATAATACCTATAATTTATGTATATTTTGTATAAATTAAAAATTAAATTGATTTATTATTAAATAATTTAAATTTTATTTATTAAATATCAGATTTTATTATTATTTTTAAATTATATTTTTTGTATTTAAATTGTTTTTGCTTTTTATAGGCAGTATAGCTTAAAGTTTTTTGTTGGTTAGTTTTTTAGGCAACATTTTAAAACTAGCTTTAATTGAAAATATCGTTTTGAATATGAAAAACAAAACAAAATTGTTTCGTAAACAAGTGGATGAGAGAGAGCTTTTAATTTGTTTTAATGCATTAGGACTGCGTTTTAAAAAAATGTGTCATATGAAAATTAGAGTTACAAATTAAGTTTATTAATTCAAATAAAACATTTGTGTCTTTAAGTTAAAATGTAATTTGAAAATTATTTGAGGTTTTCGCTTAAGGAATTGTCCGATATCTTATAATAGAAATTCAAAACTTACACCATTTTTTAATTAGACGAGGGCGATCCCAAAATAAGCCGATCCCACAAAGAAAGCACAAAAAATTTGGGAACAATTTTCTTTATTTCTTAACTTTTCGCAAATACATATATTCAACACCCTGTTTATAGAAAGAACTGTCTGGCTTCTTAAAATCGCCAGTAACCGCAGACTCCACCTCTTCATTGGTGGCAAATCATTTATAATTTTTTTTTTAACTTTCGATAGTAGGAAAAATCCGAAGGAGCTATGTCAGGGAGGTTACCGCGCATTTTGATAAGAAAGAATTAATTTACAATAATCTGATGGAGCTAAGTCTGTCGAATAAGGTGTAAGATGAAACAATTCGATCACTAGTGTTGAGTAAAACACCAAGTTTTTGTAGCTTACTGATTCGTCGCTTTCAAATTCTGAAAGCGACAATTTTATTAATTCAATATCATAAAATATAATACAAATTTTACCTTAGTTTTTTCAATATATGTTTGACAAACTTTAATTGGCGATCACCGCGCTTTTGTACAATTTTATAAATGGCTAAATAACAGCTTTCAATTAAAGAATGTATGTATGTAATTAAATTTAGAACAAGTAAAAAGAATAAACTAAAAAGCACAGTTGTAAAAGGGGTTAACATTACATTTACGTGTATAGAAATGGGAAGTGCCGACTTGCCGTTAACTTTAAATAATTGTCGGTAACAACTAGTTTTAATAAAACAGCACGTTATTTTAAATAATAAAAAAATAATATTCGCGCATTTCTAAAAAAGATACCTTGACCTAGCTTGCAGATGGAAACTGTCGTTGCCTTCATTGGAACGATTTTGCCTTTCAAGTTTTCACCTTTTTTAGGCGTAAACAAATATCTCAATCGTAGGTACGAATCGACTCGGCTTTATTGCAAAGAAATATCTTCAAATTCTTTATTGACACATCTTCACGACACAGGGTAATTTCTCTAAAAAAATTGGCCGAGAGTCGGCTAAAATATTGTAGAAATTATACACCCGGAGACTTATCAAAATCTAAACATCGTCACTTTAAAAACAAACGGACGTATGTAAGTCTAGGTTCACACTATGAAAGTTTTCTTTCAGAAAGTCTGAGTTTATGGGTGAGAGAGGAGAAAAGAAAAGCATGTTCTCTTCCCCTCTCACCAATAAACTCAGACTTTCTGAAAGAAAACTTTCATATCAGATTATCTTAACTCTATTAATTCTTTTCTTCCCTCTTTATTCTTCCTCTATATTAAAGGAATTCACAATGGATCGCTTTGGTCTCCGGGTGGAGGTGTGCCTCTGGGTGCATAAAACTTCGTTACCTAACTTTACATATGTCTTTGGTTATTCTAGAGTTTGCTAAAAACCGTTAAAATTTGAAACCGCGGTGTCAGTTTTAAAATTATTAGAATCGGTCGGTTTCGGTTTGGTTTTCGATTTTGAAGATATCAAAGTTAAATTTCATACATAAACAAATGTATGTAATACTATTTTTAACTTGTTTCAATTCAGGTACTTTTATAAGTGTATACGTGGGCCTGGCCAGGCTTTTTATTTTACGTTTTTCCAGTTTTTTTTTATATAATTACTAGCTGTTTGTTGCCGGCGTTGCTCGGGATTTTCTAAATAAAAATAAATTACTGGAGAATTTTGTTGATAACTTGACCCCAGCGCTATCTACCATCAAAAAACTGAGTGCTTTTCATATAAATTTTACTACACGTTCAATCACTTGTGTTGTAAAAACAGCACATAAGTATATTAGAACGAAACTTAATGGATTCCTCATTCAAAGTGTTTTTTACAAGAAAGCGTTGATGCCGCTCTATGTACATAGGTATCAGGCATACAAATTTTATTGGCATGGCACATTTTGAAAACTAGAAAGCGGCTGTAATATGCAAGTCTTAAGAAAATCTTTAAATGATTATTTTCAGAGAACAAAAACAACAATGTGTACACTTTGTTTATCTTTCGTCAAACCATCATCGAATAAACCTTTTACGACTCTCTATATAAATAATATTTTTAACAAACGACCTTTAAAATTCCTGCGTTTTACGTTTTCGATTTCCAGCGCACCCCTGAATATCTACATTAGTCTCATACGATACTTGACTTGAAAGCCTCGTTAGATAATCTTTACCCACGTCTTAAACGATTCCCACAACGATTGAAGAAGAGTCTTTCGCTGTGCTATGGAATAATTTTACTCGGGTTACAGTTTTTCCCGTGGAAGGAATCTTCTACGATTAAAAAATGAGGTCATCGACGATCAAAGACGCTCTTCATGATACTCCCAGTAGTTATTATTTTTGTTTGTTCGAATGTTTTTTTTTTATAAAAATCAAACATAAATTGTAAAAAAAAACTAAATTTTTAGATGTCCGATTTTTTTTTTGACGATTTTTCGAAATATGAAAGATTATTTTTATATTTTTTTCTCAGGGAATTGACGATATCCTCACAAATTTATCTGGCAGCCCTGATCGAGTGTCATGATGTCAAAATTAAATATTTCGATCATTTTTGCTATCGAATGCGGTAAATAGATTTTTATTAAAATGCTTCGTTTGCAAAATACTTCTAATTAACATATGGGCTATTCACATGGTAGTCATAAAGTTGTAGGCATATGTCTTAAAATATTTAAAAGAAATATACATGGCTGCTGAGCGCAAGCGCTTATAATTTAGATTTCTAATGTACAGTTACGACAAACTAATGAACACAGCATTAAAATATTTATATTGTTTCAAACACAACAATATTCTTTTTAAACAATTGTAAAATTTTATTTAGGACATTATGACAACATATGGTAATCCGAAAATTTTTAAACCAAAGGCAGAAATTTAAAGTTAAACAAAATCCAAATGTTTGTTAATGGAATAATAGTATACATATTCAAACTTCAAAATATATAAGCAATAAGGTTTTACGGTGGTTTGTTTGTTCTTGGCAGAGGCTAACCTAAACGTACCTCTTGCTTTAATTTATTCTTGTAAAAAAAGGGTATTTTCCATGGTCAAAAAAGTGGGCAAAACAGTCGTTTCAGTATTTAGCGTTTAGCAAAACTTTAATTTGTTTAGTTTTCTTTTATTTAAGATAAAAATCATATATGTAAGTTATCTAATATATATTAACAATTTGAACTAAAAATGGGTACACTGTGTGTAACGTCCGTAACGGAAAATAGGGGTTTTTAAATTTAACAGAATGAATTTTAATAATTTTGTTTTCCAAACTAGCTTTATAAACAGAGTTTTTTATGCACTTTAATCTGATGAAAAAAAGAAATACCTTTATTACACTTTTTTTTTTAAATATAAATGACAAAGTGTGTAACGTCCGTAACGGCATGGAAATACCCAAAAATTTTATTTTAATATTATGAGGTGGAAGTAAGTGTTTATTATGGATTTTTACCTGCTGAATCTGGGCTTAAAATTGGTCTATGTTGCCGAGAATCCGAAAAACTTCACCTCAAAGTAACAAAAAGTGTGTTAAAATAACATGTGAACCCACAATCTGCAACTTAAATTGAGATGAATTTCATATTTTTCTGAAACCTAAAATAGTTCCTGAAAATCAATAATTAGTAATTTATAACCGTGTTGTAAACTGCAACCCCCATGCCCCCTTCAAATATTTGGTGGTACGCCCATGCATGCAATGTTTACGTACTGGATTTTCCGTTAGAAATCTTTAAGAAATTCTTGCTTTGATCTTAAAATTTTGTCAAACTTCAATTATAAACGCGCGTGGTGACAAACATATTCGTATTAATTAAAATGAGTTCAAATGCAGACAGAGCAACAAAATTTTGCAACTTTGCATGGAAAAGGAGCGGTGGACGGTGTTAGCGCTGTTGTTAAGCGAAAAGTTTGGCAACTAGTAAAAGCCCAAAATCTCATCTTAAAAACGCTCGAGATTTTCACAAATTAGCAAAAAAAAAAAAAAATATAAATGGCGTTTCCCTAATATACGTTGGTAAAAATGTCAAAACTACATCTGACTATTATGTTAATCAAAATGACTTTACTCATTGACAGTCTTTATTATAATAAAAATACAAGTATAATTTCTTATAGTAGAACTTATGGTTACTTATAATAATCAGTTACTTTAAATACATTTAAGGGTTACCATATAGAACTTAATATCATAACATCCCCCTTTTTTTATAAAGATAAATATGATACAAAAATTACTAAATTTATGATACATAAAAATACTTCACAAATTTAATCTATTAGGCGGTATTATTTTTCTACCATATTTTGATGTATACATATCGTTATCGTTCCTATTAGTATTAATTTCATCATTTACATTTTCAAAGTTTCTAACATTAGAATTTTCATTATCACGATTTGCACTAACATTTTCAACATTATGACCAGTATTAACATTATCATTATTCATAACCAAGTTACTGTCAGGGTTATCACCCCCTACAACAAAATCATAATAAACATTCTCATCACTATCAGATTCCTGTCCTCCCTTTTTTCCCTTTGCCAAATTGTCCGATTTCCGTCCTACTTTCAAAATGTGTTGTCTGTTTCTTCTATAAACCACACCATTTTCATCCCTAACTAAAAATGATCTAGGCTCCTTACATTTTCCAATGATTTTGCCTCTGAACCATATTGATGTTGGATTTTTCTTAAAACAAACCTGTTCATCCACCTCAATTGGTTTCAGATTAACTGAATTCTTATTGTAATTTCGAGAGGCCTTTAATTGTCTTTGTCTAAATTGTTCGCTAACCTCTTTCAGATTCGTTAATTTTGGCTTTAAATCATTCGAAAACGAAGGCAATTTCGTACGTAATTTTCTGCTCATTAGCAATTCAGAAGGACTTGGAATACCATTTTTTGATATTGTTCGATGCTGTAAAAAAGCTATATATGGATCTGTACCAGAATCCCTGCATTTATACAAAATATTCTTTATTGTCTGAATAGATCTTTCCGCAAGACCATTTGAACGAGATAAATATGGACTCGATGTAATACTGTCAATACCCCAGTCAATACAAAATTGTCTAAAATCCTTTGAATTGAAAGGCGGCCCGTTATCCGAAATTAAAATAGTAGGAATACCATGTCTAGCAAAAATTGATTTTAGCTTCGTTATAACCTGTATAGAAGAGTAACCAGAACTCAAAACTTCGACTTCAAAAAACTTCGAATAATAGTCTACGACTATCAAATACATTTTCCTATCAAATTCAAATAAATCACATCCGACTTTGTACCAAGGTATGTTAAATATATCATGATTTTTCAAATCCTCTTTAGGATTAGCATTTCTGTATTTTAAACAAATGCTGCAATTGGATACCATGTTATAAATATCATTATTTATGTTGGGCCAATAAACTGAAGCCCTTGCCAAAGTCTGGCAACCTTGAATTCCCATATGACCCTCATGTACATTCTGTAACATTTTCGGTCTTAAGCTTTTTGGCACTAAAATACGTTTATTTTTGAACAAAATACCCTTCACCACACTTATCTCATCTTTAATTGGATAAAATTGTTTTACCTCTCCATCTACCTGTCTCTTATTAACCGGCCAACCATCTCTCACATAGTCCATAATTTTCCTAAAAACTTGATCATTCCCAGTTTCCAGTTTAATTCTCTCAATTTGATTTTCCGGTAGTGCCAATTGGCATAATAACGAGTTGCATTGTAAATCAATGTCTTTGTCTAAATCCGAAAGAGTTTTCTCCCTAAGTGGTGCCCTAGACAAGGTATCGGCAATAAAAAGATCCTTACCTGGTTTATACACCACAGTTAAATTATACGATAACAATCTCAACATGAATCTTTGAAGGCGCGTTGGAATATTATATAGAGGTTTATTAAACAGTGGAACAAGAGGTTTGTGATCTGTTTCAACAGTCACATTTTTACCATAAATATATTGATGGAAACGTGTACACCCAAACAATATAGCGAACAGTTCCTTTTCAATTTGTGCGTAATTCCTCTGACAGTCTGTCAGGGAAGCAGATGCATACGCTACAGGGTTTTTACCATGCATTATAACCGCGCCCACAGCAAACTTCGAAGCATCCACTGATAGTGTAATTGGTTTATTTACATCGTAGTACGTTAAAACTGGAGCTTTTGTAATTTCTTTTTTTAAATTTTCGAATTCAGTCTGCTGTTCACTGTTCCACCTCCATACAGAATCATTTTTCAAAAGATCCCTCAAATGTTTGTTCTTATGTGACAAATTGTCAATAAAAGATCCCAAATAGGTTATCATCCCCAAAAATCGTTGTAATTCCTGTTTATTTTCCGGTACGGGCATTGCTAAAATCGATTCTATTCTTTTGTCATCGGGTCTTACACCCATCTCACTAAAAATATGCCCAATAAACTTTATTTCAGTTCTGAAAATTATTGACTTTGTTCTATTAAATCTTAGACCCACTTTCTTTCCCCTTTCCAGGACCTGCCTTAAAATTTCGTTATGCCTCTCCACACTAGATGCATGTATTAAAAAATCGTCCATATATATTACTAAACCTGAAATATCACCAAAAAGTCTTATCATTTCAGCATGAAATATCTCAGGTGCTGAGCTTATGCCAAATGGCAAACGTAAAAAACGATACCTTCCAAATGGGGTATTAAAAGTACATAGCCTAGATGATTCATCATCAAGACGAATCATCCAAAAACCAGAATTAGCATCTAGCAAACTAAAAATTTTAGAACCACTCATACGAGATTTACATTCATCTATTGTAGGCAAATCAAATCTAGGTCGCACAATAACCTTATTCAAATTCCGCGGATCCAAACACAATCTCAAATTACCATTTGATTTTGTAACTAGTACGATTGAATTAACCCAATCTGTAGGTTCTTTAACCTCAGTGATAACATTTAATTTAACCATTCTTTCAATTTCATTTCTTAATGGCTCATGAAGGCTAAACGGTACACGACGCGGCGGATCTATTACCGGTTGACAATTTTCTTTTATTTGCAAATGACACTCTTTCTTAAGCTGACCTAAGCCATGAAAAATCTCTTTGTACTTTTCCATAATTGTCTCACAATTTATTTTGTTGACTTTTTTTTACTAAATTCATTGTAGTGGCCATTTCAAGACCAATAATATTGTTACATTTCATATTCACAATATAAAAAGATGCAGCATAAGCCACGTTACTATATAAAAAATCGACAAAAATCTTCCCAACTACGGGTAACTTTTCCCCACTAAACGTAAATATATTATTATATTCCTTATTATCTACCTTACTGATACCTAAGGCATTGAAAGTGTTGATTGACATCAGATTCGCTTGGGCCCCCGTATCCACCTGGCAAACTACTGCTTTCCCATTTATTTCTACGCTGACGTTCCAAATATTTTTACTAAGCTTCTCACCAATGGTTCCAACAAATAGACTTTCTTCATCTTCATCTTCTTCTTCAGTATTATCAAAAACATTCCTTATATATTTGTTCCTGTTTAAATCACCAGAAGTTCTTGAAAAACACATTCTCGCATAGTGATTTAATCTGCCACATGCATTGCATGTAACACCTTCAGCCGGGCACTTGTTGTTGTGTTTTTGGCCACATTTTTTACAGATGGTCGACACTTGATGCTTTTGCTGCTGTTGATACGATTGCTTTTGATATATTTGTTTTTGATACGGCTGCTTCTGGTATTGCTGTTGTTGTTGTTGATATGTTTGCTTCTTATGTAAATGTTGTATTGCTGCTACCACTGGCTCTTCCTCCTTTTGCTCATTTTGCATACTGGCTAAATTTTCCTTCGCCATCTCTATACTTTTGGCAATCTCCAAAGCTTTCTTCCAATCGATATTTCCTTCACTCAACAAACGTTCTTTGATATTTTTATTGTTTTGTGACAGCCCGCAAATAAAAATATCCTTCACCAAGCTTTCACGCAACGAACCAAACTCACAAGAATTACTCAAATTCTCTAAAGTTGTCGCATATTGCCCAATGGATTCTTCATTTTTCTGCTGTCGCGTAAAAAACGCATGTCGTTCCATTGCAATGTTAATTTTAGGAATAAAATAAGCTTCAAACAACTTAAGCAAGTCATTATATTTTATTGTGTCCATATTGACGTTAAACGAATTAAAAATATGCAGGCACGCCGGCCCCATATGATGCAACAGTAGCGCAACTTTTCTTTGTTCAGATTCCTTTTCCAAATTCGAAGCCAATAGAAATATCTTAAACTGCTTACTCCAGTTGGCCCATTCCGTAGCAGCATTTCGCGCTTTTACATTAAAAAATGGCGTCGTCGACATATATGACGGAGTATTTTCCACGACTTGAAACTTGTCGTCCGGCATTTTGTATCTTATATTTTTGTTCTTTACAAAAACCACCAAATTATTGTTGCTCTAATTGGTTTTTTTTTTTTTTTTTTTTTTTTAATCAATTTATTTATTTATTTTTTTTTTTTATAATATTTTATGACGACTTAATTTTCAATTCAATTTAAATTTTCAATTTTTTTTTTCACCTGACACCATATTATGTTAATCAAAATGACTTTACTCATTGACAGTCTTTATTATAATAAAAATACAAGTATAATTTCTTATAGTAGAACTTATGGTTACTTATAATAATCAGTTACTTTAAATACATTTAAGGGTTACCATATAGAACTTAATATCATAACACTGACGAAATATCAAAAACATGGATAAATGTAAAAAATATTCCAGCTCTTAAATCAAATCACTATTTTTCGGGCTTTTCCAACGACAACACTATAAAAGTAGCTCGAACAGCTGGGTCTATTAAGCATAAGATACGATGTTAAACAGTTAACAAAACAAATAAATAAATGAATATAAGCTAATATAAGAGTAATGAAATATTCTATAATTTTAAGTAACTAATAAATTAATAATTACAAGTTTAAAAAGATTTTTAAATACATGAATGTTGTTTATATACACAATTTGGTTTAATGGAAAAAGTGTAACGTCCGTAACGTAACGTCCGTACCAGACAAAAATTAAGATTTTTGTTTAACGGGACTACTTACCTTCTTTTCAAAGCTGGTCATATATTCCACTTATTTTTTTGTATTTGGACTTTTTTTGTTTATTATGCAAAATTAGTTTAACATACAATTTGTTAAAAGGCTTTTTTTATATATTTCTTCGACTAGTTGAATCAATTCCAAAACTTCTATACACTATATTTTATGATTTTATTTTCACTATTTTAGTAATTAAAGAAAAAATGCACTTTTTATATTTTTTTTGTTTTATTTTATTTTTTTGTGGTTTTTATGATTTGAATTGGCTTTTTTAATACATTAAATATACTAAAAATAAAATAAAACTACACACATACAAATTCATTTATAAATTAACGATATAATAAATGAAAAGAAGAGAGAAAAAACTAAAAAAAAAATATAAAAAAGTAATATAGTAAAAATAATAGAAGGAGAATATTAATTGATTATTAATTAAACAACAATGTTCAAAACAGTATGTTGCGTTACTGTTTAAATGTTTTTGCTAAATTTTGGTTGGTTGGATGCAGAAAAATAAAAAAAGGAAACCAGAATGTACTGAATAATATAATTAATATACATATATAGTATATGTACATATGTAAATATAAAATACATAGTTAATTGTATATATATAAAAATGAGAATGTAGTTATTTCATTATTTGTATTAAAAGTAAAGAATTAATTTCTATTCAACATAAATATATAAATAATGCATTTTTTAACTGATATCTTTATAATATAGAGCTTTTTTTATTGCCGCTTTAACAGAATTGAATTACAATTACAGCTGTGAGTCCACAAAGTATAAGCGTTGGAAAACCTCCCAAATTTGTGGTAGTAGTAGCAGTAGCAGCAGCTTCTAAAACCCGCTTAAATTATAATTCTATTCCAGTTTTTATCAAATTATTTTTCTCATTTTTAAAAACATACCCCCGTAATCATAAACGAGTATTAAATTTAACAAAAGTTTATTAAGTCAAATTTTCATAAAAAATTTGTTTTTTTAAACGTTTATTAAATTTAAAATATTTTTATGAATACAGGCAAAAACATTTTACTTTCTTTTTGTTTTTTTTTCATTCGCTAATTTTCAACTAAAAGTTAATAACATTTTATTCTCTCTTTCGTTAATTTTAAATAATAAAAAAAAAATGTTTTCAAACATTTAATTTATAAAATTAAGTCATTTTTATTTTGAAAATGCTTTATAAGAAAGTTATTTTGTTTGATTTGCTAATTCGTTTCCTTTGAATACAATTTATTATTTTCTCTAGTTTGAATTTTTGTTTTGCTATGGAATTGCTGCCATTTCAAGCTTATTTTTTTTAATTTTTTTTTTCTTATAATTTTTGTTAAATAAATGAGAAGAGTACTACATTGTTGATTTGGTGTTTTTTTTCTATTTAAGATTTTTAGAAAAAATTAGGACTCATCTTTGCGCACACGGCGTTTACGGGGTTTCGAGGAAGTTTCCTAAAATAAAAAGAAAAATAAATAAAACCTTTAGTAAAAAAATATAAAATTAAATTATTAAAAAAATTTAATAATTGTTTACGAAAATTTTCCAAAAATGTCTTTCTATCATAAAAAAAATCAATTCGCACTTGATCATAACCCCAGGTCTGTGCCAAAGATAAATATCTCAGCAATTTGGCAATAACGTCGGCAGAATAACAGAGCAATATTTCTTATGCTCAGCTTATGTTAAAGGCATGGGAATAGTGCTGGGATACTATCGATATTTATCGATAGTTCAGATTTCACTATCGATATATTGTTATTACTATCGACTAAATGTTTGTACTTGAGCAGGAAAACTTTAACTAGTTTTTTATCAGGCTACAGTTCGTTGTTTTTATTACTTTATTTTTTTTAATTCCCTAAGCTATTCCCGCGAAGCTGTACGCTTGTCTGCAGGCAGGGCTGCCAGGTACTTTTTTGCCTTGTCCCCAAAAAATTAAAAAAAAATCCCAAAACTAAAAATCAAAACCTTAAAAAGTTAATATTTTCTTTAGTTTTTTTCTGAACAAATTTTTAATCTTGTTAATTAAAAATTTTAGTTTTTAATTAGAATTGTGGTCAGTCAAGAATGAATGATTATCAATAACAATTTTGATTAATTTTCATGTTGTAAAATTCATTTCTTCATAAAAATAATTTAATGAACTTAAGCCTGATTAAAATATTTAAAATTTGGATTAAAAATTTTAGTTTTTTTTTAAAAATAGTAAGAAACATTTTGATAGAAAATCCCAAAAAATCCCCAAACAAAAATGGTTTTGGCATGTTTTTTGTCAATCCTTTTTATGTAATTCCAGTGAGGAATTACAAGCAGAGCAATATGCTGTTTTTGAAGACATATGAGCCAATTTATAAGAATTTGGAGCTTGTTCAGTCGGTTTAAGCCATCCTTAAAAAAAATACATAAATCCGTGGATTATTTAATACTTCGAAGCATAATAAGTACTAACCAATAGCCCCGCATACTTTTGCCCAAACTTTATTATATTGTCTTTTATATTTCGTCACCTAATACGCAAAAGGCCCTATCTAACATTTTGAAACTTTCACAGCAGAAGTAAAAACTATTCAAAATGATAAATTAATAAATCATGTTAACTGTTTAAACTTAAATTTCTTTCATTTTTCTTTTAAAACAATCCAGTTGTTTTGACAATTGACAATGTAGCATATTAGGCAAACTGTCTGTTAGGCCTTTTAGCGTTTATCATTTTTTTTTTAATTTCCTAAGCTTATCTCGCGAAGCTTTATGCTTGTCTGCGGGTAAGAAACCAGAGTCTCTGGCAGGAATTAACCCCACAACCCCGGCGCTGATAGACTAGCTCACTACCAGCTAGTCTACCGGGGCACTTAATTGAACGTATGAGACGTATGTATGCACGCACGTTATTTCAGATGACAGTTTTTAAAAACATAAAAATATAAATACAATACGATAATAAAACCGCATTTTGAATTAAGATCAACATTGCTTCACACACTTAAATGGTTAAATATCGAACAACGACTTGAATTCGATACTCTGAGTTTTATACATAAAATTAAACATGGTAACGCTCCAGAATATCTATGCGAGCAAATCAAATTTGTCGGTGAAGTACAACCATATCAACAGTGAAATGCGGAAGACTTCAGGTTAAAAAAAGCAAATACGACAACAATGCAGAGATCATTAATTTATTAAGGCCTTCAACTAAAGGGTCCGCCAAATAACTTTTTCTTTTTTGAAAATGCTATAAAAAAAAAACTACTGAATATTTTCTCAAATTTTTTTTTTTTTGAAACTAGCTGACCCGGTCCGCGTTGCTGGCCCTAAGCTAATATTAGTGTTGTATTACAAGACGATTAATATTGAGCTTTAAACGAAATTTACGGCCTTTAAATAAAAATCCATGGAATACCTATCATAAGTTTTTTTTTACAAAATAACTTACATATGGTGTAGATATGGGTTCAATCAAAAAAGAAACACATGTATTTAAGGCAAATTGGAATTTACATTTAATTATTACTTCATCTTAAGGCCAGCGTATAGACAATGTTTTTTGTTTTTTTTTTTTATTTGGTGTAAAGAGCCGTTTTCTGATATTAGGTAAATCGAAAAAAGCGGGCGGGGCAACATTTTCTTTATGTAAAAACCTAAGTTGGACCATGGCGATCATTTTAAAGAAAAAAATCGGTCAAGCCGTTCTCAAATTATGCGCTAAACAGAAAAAGTGGGCGTTAAAGTAGGCGTGGTAATTTTTTCTTTCGATGAAAACGTAAAATGGATTAATACGAACAGTTAAAAGAAAAATTAGTCAAATCGATGGAGCAGTTTTTTGATTTTAGGTAAATCGAAAAAAGTGGGCGGGGCAAAATTTTCTTTCCGTAAAAACCTAAGTTGGACCATGGCGATCATTTTAAAGAAAAAATCGTCCAAATCGGTCAAGCCGTTTTCAAATTATGCGCTTAATAGAAAAAGTGGGCGTGGTAATTTTTTCTTTCGATGAAAACGTAAAATGGATTAATACGAACAGTTAAAAGAAAAATTTGTCAAATCGGTGGAGCAGGTTTTTGATTTTAGGTAAATCGAAAAAAGTGGGCGGGAAAAAAATTTTCTTTCCGTAAAAACCTAAGTTGGACCATGGCGATAATTTCAAAAAAAAAAAAAAAATCGTCCAAATCGGTCAAGCCGTTCTCAATTTATGCGCTTAATAGAAAAAGTGGGCGTACAAGTAGGCGTGGTAAATTTTTCTTTCTATGAAAACTTAAAATGGATTAATACTTACATTTGAAAGAAAAATTAGTCAACTCGATGGAGCCGTTTTCTGATTTTTTGTAATTCGAAAAAAGTGGGCGGGGCAAAATTTTCTTTCCGTGAAAACCTAAGTTGGACCATGGCGATCATTTTAAAGAAAAAATCGTCCAAATCGGTAAAGCCGTTCTCCAGTTATGCGCTTAATAGAAAAAGTGGACGTAAAAGTAGGCGTGGTAAATTTTTCTTTCGATGAAAACTTAAAGTTGATTAATACGAACATTTGAAAGAAAAATTAGTCAACTCGATGGAGCCGTTTTCTGATTTTATGTAAATCCAAAAAAGTGGGCGGGGCAAAAATTTCTTTCCGTAAAAACCCAAGTTGGACCATGGCGATCATTTTAAAGAAAAAATCGTTCAAATCGGTCAAGCCGTTCTTAAGTTAAAATCAGACTTCACAGTGTCACCCGCCTGAATATTCTGAAGATTCCCTGAAAATTTCATCAACATCGGCCCAGCCCATACGTTACATACACACATCCTATTATATATATATAGATTAGGGTGGCCGTTATTTACTTTTTTTTTATTTCTTAGATTCTCGCCCCCCAAATCGGTTCAGTTTTATGTAAAAAAATATACAAAAAAATTTCGTAGCGAGAAATTGTGTTTTAGGGGGGGCGTCCGCCCCTCAAAGTTTGCCATCAAGCCATTTATTCAAATGTAATTTGTTTGCATATTACTATCTCTTAAAAACAACATTTTACAAGAATATGATATATGGCAATATTTTAGCTCTTCTAGTCAACAACATAGCTTCGAAGAAAGTTTTTTGCTAAAATTAATATTTTAGAAAATTCCAAAAGATTTTGTTATTCGTGCTAAATTCCCAGTTTTTATTATTGATAAAAACACTTGAAATTTATTGTTGATGGGATAAGCTATTCCCATGCGCATTTCACTGGTTGCTTAGGCCAGATCATCAGGAAACTTCATCCATAAAGATTTTAGAAAAACTAAAGATATTAAACCAAGTAAAAATGTTAAACGTATAAGACTTATAGCAACAGTTCTACTTGTAATAATATCAAAGCTTAAACAAAACAACATCAACAATAAACAGTGCGTTCATCTCGTCTTACATTCCCCGCTACAATTAGTTGAAATTCTCTCAACATTAATTGTAGTTGTAAGTAGGTTAAGAAAAACAAAATAAAAAACAACAACAACTTACAAAAGATGTTGTCAATTAAGTGTTTTTTAGGCTCTGAAACTTTTTGACCGATCTTGTTGAAAATTAGTGTCTAAACTACTATCCAATAGGACTAACCTTGGTGCAAATTTCATCCTAATCGGAAGACATCGATTTCAAAATTGGGTCACTTGACATTAAATCCGGCTTTTATATATTTAAAACGTATATAAAAAGTTTGGTATTTTGTTGTTATTTTCTAAATTATTTTCTAAAATATTAATTTTAGCAAGAAACTTTCTTCGAAGCTAATGTTGTTGACTATAAGAGCTAAAATATTGCCATATATCATATTCTTGTAAAATGTTGTTTTTAAGAGATAGTAATATGCAAACAAATTACATTTGAATAAATGGCTTGATGGCAAACTTTGAGGGGCGGACGCCCCCCTAAAACACAACTTCTCGCTACGAAATTTTTTTGTATTTTTTTTACATAAAACTGAACCGATTTGGGGGGGGAGAATATAAGAAATAAAAAAAAATAAGTTCTCCATACAACTAACGGCCACGCTAATATAGATAGATAGAAGATAGATAGACTACAATCCTTCCGGTTAATAACGGAAAATAATTTCACTCAAATGGCTGCCTCGGCTGGCAATGCAGTAGCCTACACGATCGGTCCAATTTTTAAGCACATTATCGATTGTGTGCAGTTGTATTTCACCATTGGCTTCACAAATATTGTCCTTTAAGGCGTCAATTGTCTCTGGCTTGTCGGCGTAACACTTATCGTTGACGGCACCCCCAAATAATAGTCCAACGGTGTCAAATCGCAGCTCCAAGGTGGCCAAACGACATCAGCTCTGAGGCTGATAATGCGATCTTCAAAAAAGGTGCAAAACATCGAGTAGGTTCGGCTATGTGGCACGTAGCGCCGTCCTGTTGAAACCAAATGTTGCCAAAGTCCTCCTCTTCAATTTTTGTGAACAAAAATTCGTTCAACATGGCCCGATAACGATCGCCGTTGACTGTAACGGCCTCTCCTTGCTCATTTTCGAAGAAAAATTGCCTCTGGACCAAAATCCGCACCAAACAGTGACTCGCTTTGGGTGCATCGGCTTTTCAAGAAATGCGTTCGGGTTTTCTGTGCCCCAAATGCGACAATTTTGCTTGTTTACATACCCGCAAAGATCAATATGAGCTTCATATGAAAAGATGATTTTTTTTGGCAAAATCGGCATCTTCTGTAAGTCGATCGCAGGCCCACTTACGAAGCGTTGTTGAAGCGTATACACAACCATTTTCGTTCAGCGGATGGATAAAACTAATTATGTGTCAAATCAGACATGAGCTAAGTGTTATCATTCACGAAATAAGCACTAGTTAAAAAAAAACGTTAGATGGCGGACCCGTTATTTAACACACTTCCAAATGACATTAAACCCAACAAACACGAAGTCAAACCTTTGATATGAAATGACTTTATCATTTGACATCAAACGCAATTCTCAAACGTTTTTCAATTGTTTGATTTAACATTTAAATTCAAATTGATAATGATTTGAAAATAAACATTTGATATCAAATGTTTTATCAATTTGATGTCAAATGTTTGTCAAATGTTAAAATAAAATCAAAAATAAACTTGGCAATACTAAAGCGAAAAATAAATGTAAGCATTAAAAATGGCGATAAGAGTTACATTTTTTTACTTTGTGGTTCCATGTGTTTTACTATTAAAAATAAATTTTAATATAAAGTGAACAGTTTATATCTTGTGAAAAATAAAAATTTTTGTGAGAAATTACAATGATTAAAAATACGAAAAAAAAGAAAAATAATAAAACGGGAAAGTGAAGAAAGTTTGTTGAACGATCGCGGAGCTACAATCCTCAAAATAAAAGGGAGCCAAGTATTTTGTCTTTCCAAGAATTAGAGGACGGAAAGAACACTATTTCATCTTTTAGCTCTGGTACCGAATGTTTATCTCAAAGTTTATTAAAATAAATAATAAATTTAAATAAAATTGGTCGTTTGAAAAAACGTTTGATTTCAAATCATTTTCAATTTGAAATCAAACCTCCGTGATTGTTGGGAAAAGACAGAACAACATTTTTCATAAGTTGGCAAGCGTTTGGCAGCTCGTTAACAAGAGTTTAGCAATCGTTAGCCAGAGTTTTGTTAGTGTATTATGAATAAACGTTTTGCTAACTTCATGTTACATGTCTTCATAGCTGTATTTTTTTAAAGGTTAGCGAAATATTGATAAAATAAATATAATTTTTTATAAAAAACGACCTCAAGCTTAAATAATTAAAAGAAGTTAAAAAAAAATGTATTTTAAATAACAATAATGTCGATATTTTTCCTATCGATATTTTCGATATTGTTAATTCATAATTTTAAAAAAATCCAGCAAGAAGTTGCGAGTAAAAAGTGACGCTATTTTGCAAAAATTATTATTGTTAATATGTATGTAGTACATACCTTTATACATTTTTCCTTTTCGACTTTTATTATTTAAATGTAAATGAATTTTATAAGCTTGATGTCTTTTTTTACATTCATTTTATTAACCAGGTTTTTTTTTGTTTAAATAAAATTAATAAGGGTATTCACGTCACAAGTTGCACCCTTGCAAAAAAGCAAAAGTGCAAACACATAACAACAACCACAAAGAAAATTATATACGCACAACTAAAAGACATCCCCTTATTCGCCCATGAATCTACTGCCCAGCCACCTCATCCTGCTGCCTGCAACCTGGGACAGTGGCACAAAAAGTGCTCAACTTTCTCCAACTCCTCAGGGTCCTCACACAACCTGCACATATCTGACAAGTCGGATCCTATCCTCACCGCCATCCTGCCTATCATACAGTGGCCCGTGATTATTCCTATCATGGTCCTAACGCAGACCCTACTCCTGCCCAGCAGCAACCCCGAATCGGACTTCCTAATCACCGGCCACAGCGTCCATGATACCCGGCAGTCCGTGCGGTTCCCACAGGCCCGATTGGTCGCGCCCAGAATTCACTCCCTGATTCTTCCAAAATAGAAGCCTATTGGAGGCCTAACCGCCTCCATACAGTTAGAGTGCTCCATCTCTGAGCCCTGTCTTGCCAACTCATTAGCAACTTCATTGCCTCCTATGTCGCAGTAACCCGGCACCCAGCACAACCTCAGCATATACTCCTCTAAGACTTCCTCCAAAGCCCTCCTACAGTCATCAACTAGCTTTGAGTTCACATAACAGCCCCTTACGGCCATAAGAGCCGCCTGGCTGTCCACATATATAGTGACCTCAGAGCCCCTACCAATGTTGTCCCTAATTAGTTCCACGGCCCTTAAGACCCCCAGAACCTCCGCCTGAAAGACACTACAGTCTTTAGGAAGCCTATATGACCTTCTAATGTCCAGATCCTCAATGTAGACCCCGCACCAGTGCCCCTCATCTTCGAGATATCAGTGAAAATAGCAAATCCACCAAATAATCTGCTCCTACCTGACCAGCTCTCCCTAGAAGGCACTATTTAACTTTTATACTATTATTTATCATATTTTTCATGTATTTAGACAAAGATTCTGCATTTTAATTCTTCAATTTCACATCACTTTTGAATAATAATCTTTTTATCTTTAAACTAATTAATTTATAAGTTTTTATATGTAAACTCTCTAGCATAATTTATAATCAACATGTTTATTCTAATTAAAATTTCTATGCTGTAATAATAAGATCTAATCTTGTTGCATAGGAAAGACACAAATAAATTAATAAATAAATAAATAAAATATTACTTTATTGCACGAAGCCGCTGAAACTTATCCAAACTGCAATCTTGGACAAAATTGAAGAGCTCAAGAAGGGTAGCCTAAAACCACAGTTTGCAGGCTGCAGTTTTAAACCAGGTTGTTTCACCTTCAAATGTAAGGGTGTTAAGTCAGCGGGATGGGTAATGGAAAAATTACCCTTAATAACACCCTGGCAGGGCGCAGTTCTGAAGGTCGTATCTGAGGAAGAGGTACCAAGGGCTGAAATATTCATTGGAATTTCCCTGAAAAGCCGGATAGATCGACCTGTCGGATTCTGCCTATTGTTGAAGGACAGAATGACGACCTCTCTGTCGAATTGTGGAGAGTGCTAAATCGGGTCAGCAAAGGTAGTATTGCTGAGATAACCTTTGTAATTGACGCAAGCTCATTCTGGATAGATCCCTTAACTGGAACGCTCAGTTAGCCCATGCCACCAGAAGGCCAAAAAGGGTAATATATGCCTACCAACGACTCTTCTGGAAGACATGGGGGCTGAAACCTGGGATGATCTACTGGTCTTTTGAAACGATTAGCAGGCCAATTTTGTCCTACGCCGCCCTGGCGTGGTGGACTAAGACCGAACAGGTCAAAGCTAGGGTGATACTCGATAAGGCCTACCGCCTACGGTAAATGTTGATACTGTTGCTGGAATCATGGACCCGGGTTTCCAAAGGGGCTTGCCAATGGGAAAAAGGCCTTCTATCTTTCAGCGGAAATCTACGCCATCCTCATATGCGCTAGGGAATGTCTGAGGAGGAGGGCAAGGGACTTGAGATTGGTTATATTGTCCGCTCTTAGGGCACTTTCTTCTTTGGAGAAGAAGCCCAGGCTGGTAATGGCTGGTCTCTGAATGGGGTAGGGCAACGAAAGGGCTGATTGTGCGGCGCAAGGAAGGCAAATTTCTGCTGCTTTAGAAGGCGAAACTTAAACTGCTTGTTGGCCTATTTACGGGGCACTTTGGTTTTAGATACCACCAGTTTAATATGGGTGATACATCTACCAAAATATGCAGATTTTGTGAGGTGGATGACGCAACGTCAGAACATCTGCTCTGCTGCTGTCCCGCCTTGGCGACTTCTAGGAGTAAATTTTTCGGGGAGCAAAAAGTGGCCCCAACTGATGTTTATGATCTTTCGCCGGGCATGGTAGTACGCTTTATAGGCAGCCTGAACCTGACATGGTGAGACAAATGGGTTGCACAAAAGATCCTCTGGGTCGTGGTGCTTATGGCCTTCCACGTACATACATACACACATATACAACTTCGATACAATGTCAGAATGTCAAAGACAATCGGCTTAAATCGTATCCAAAAAAAAAAACATCTTATTGAGCTAATAAACATGTCTCTGTATACCGAAATTTTTGAAAACAAATTCAATCTACAGGTGGTAAAAGCTCTTTTTATAAGTCTAAATGAACTGGCCTTTAAACAGTTTGTAAAAAATGATAAGAAATTTATAAGGACCTCTTTCCAGCCTATAATGTGATTGCGCCAAAAGAGAAGTCGAAAGATACCTTAGATCTTCTTATATTTCTAGAGACGCAGATCCGCTTGCTTACTAACGCAATGACATGTTACATCCAAACATGAAGAAAATGGCACAGAAATCCTCAAATTCTCAAATGAGTTCTGTCGCATCTGAGACTATTTTCAACTTCAGCAGCCGTATTTATTTATTTAGCTTAGCTAAAGCTAAATCTCGATCGCTAAGGGCTAATAAATCAGTGAAAGTTAAACTCTCTTTTTGGTTTAAAATGTGTTTAAACAAAAATATCTATAAATCACCAAACATATCAACCATATTTAAGCGCATACAATTGGGCATTTAAAATACTAATACAGACCATATGAATTTGACAAGATTCATCGTAGTTCTGTCACATGTTATTTTTTTAACAACATATAATACCTACATGGGACACTGATTTATAGTTCTTGAGCTTAAACTACATATAAATTCAAGTTTAGTTCAACTAAACCAGCGTTTAAACCATCAGTGATTTATTAGCCATAAGAATGACATTAAAAGCTAAAATGCGGCGAATTAAATGTTTATGGCATTTCCATATCTAGCAATGCATGTTGCAGTATTGCATGCGTAGCCAAAAATCGTTGAATAAGCTTTGTAGATTTTTAGCGATAGAGATTTAGCTTTAGCGAATTACAGAATACGACCACCCGACTGGTTCAAACAGACTTGCGAAATCGTCTATCTCTAAAAAAGTTAAGAAAACTTTATCTTCTAAACAAATTTTTATTAATGTCAATATTAAATAGTAATAACTAATTTCTAACGCTGTTTTTTTTGTAAATTTTATTTTTTATTTTTTGTTAATATTATCATGAAATCCAATTAAATTCTTTGTTTTTTAAATCTTATTAAATTTGAAATATTAATAATCACTAACACTGTAATTTTATACATATAATAAAACAAATTAGTCCCAATTCACTTTATATTATTTTTGTCGTTGCGATTATTGTCGTTTCCTTTTTGAAGTCGGTCTGATGTTTACATTGGACGATTTTTGGCGTTACGACTTTTTATTTTGCAACCGAACTTCAATACATTTTTCGTCAAATGAGAGAACGAATGAGCGAACAAAATGAATCGAAGAGTACACTCGCTTGTCTCCCCTTATTTTTAATATATTAAAAAGCTCTTAAAGGGTCTGTACACGGTCAAAATGCTTGACGTCACGGCGAATTCACTCGTGTACGTGTGCTGGACCCTTGTCACTGCAATTTTGTGTAATAAAACAATGACTCTACTTTTTTTTTTTTTTCTCATATTCATATACATATATATATATATATATATATATAGAAAAACTTTATTTGTACAAACGATTTTGATACATTTTAATTTCGGCCTCAGCGCCTTAAAGGCATTATTGAGGCAAGTTGACATAATAATTAATTGTTAAAAGTACAAATAAAATATTTTACTTAAGCTAACGATAATGAATTTTAATAATTATAAAAATAAAGAAAATTTACTACAAAAGCGCTTCAAAGTTGTTGTATAAATGTTGTTTGCAAGATGATTTAAATAACGAAACTCGATTAATCGATTTTAAATCCACAGGTAAATTATTAAATTTTACAGCACCTACGTAATCAATGCGTTGCTTCGTTGATTCTAATCTACATCTAGGAATCATTAAATTTGTTCTATTGCGCGTGTTTAAATTAAATTGTTGTTGAGAAAATGTTAAGCTTTGGTGACTAATATGTTTAATGCATTTAAAAACAAACATTAAAACTTGATACTCATGCATTCCATATATTGGTAAAATTGTTTTGCTTATATCTTTGTACAATGTAACAGTTGAAAACAGTGGTGGTAATCTGAAAATAATTTTTAACGCCTTATTTTGCATGAATTGAAGAGATTTCAGGGAATTACTATTTTTCTTGTGAGCATATATAATTGCAAGGTAATTCAAATGAGATTGAATCAGAGATTGAAATATCATCATCTTTGATTTAACATCAAGTTTATTTTTTAATTTATACAGAATTCCAATTGCCGGAGCTATTTTCTTTTTCAAATCACGCATATGTAAATCCCATGACAAGTTACTTTGCAATGTAATTCCCAAATACTTTACAAAATAGGTTTCATAAACAGCTTTCCCATCAATAAACACGTGAAAGTTACTATTTATACTTAAAGCATGTGGTCGAAAACGTAACAATTTGGTCTTATTAGGGTTAAGAACTAAACGATTTAATCGCGCAAATTCAATTATTAACGATGCATCTCTTTCAATTTTTGTTTTAAGTGATAAATCATACTTGTATGGGTAGAACAAGCACACATCATCCGCAAACATAAATAATTGCCCATCTAAATTCAGATTTTTTAAGTCATTCAAATATAGCAAAAACAATAAAGGACCCAATTTACTACCCTGAGGCACACCATAATCAACAGAAGCAATAAAACTGTCAGTGTTATTTATATTCACATATTGTTTCCTATTTAAGAAATAGTTTTTAAGCAATAAAAGTTCACGTCCTTGAATACCGTATTTCATCAATTTTTGCAACATTATTTCATGATCTACTAAATCAAAAGCTTTGGTAAAATCAAAAAATATTCCAGCAACTCCACTAAAACCTTCATCGAGCCCACTACAAATAAACTTTACAACATTAACCACAGCATCTTCAGCACTACATCCCTTACGAAATCCAAATTGATGATTGTATAATAAATTATTTCCCTCAAGGTATAACAAAAGCTTATCACAAAGTATCTTCTCAAAAATTTTATCAATCGTAGAAAGAACTGCGATAGGTCTATATTTATCTAAATTTGTAGCATTTGCCTGCTTTGGAATTGGTACTATTTTGTGCACTTTTAAAATGTCGGGGTACACTGAATTATTCAACATTTTATTGAAAAAAACTGTTAATATTGGAATTATTTCATCCCTACACTCTTTTACAAATTTGGGCGAAATACCGTCAAAGCCTGGACTTTTATTAACCTTCAAATTTAATATTTCACCAGGATAAATTTCAATTTCCCTCTTAAGATTTGCCACACTCGTAATAAAATAATCATTCAAGCAGTCAACTTTTTCTTGATCGCCTATAATTGGTTGCCCTTGAGAATCATTAAGGTTAATTAAGAGTTTCATTAATAAATTTCCACGATTTCTTCGGATCATTGCCTGCCTTTAATAAACTTCCAGTGTAATAATCATCTCTACACTTGTTTGTAGAAATTTTTATTACTTTACTGATGCGCTTTAAAATATCATCCAATTTTTGCTTGTTTTTCGATTTACGTCTTTTTTTTAATAGTCTTTCTTTAAATAAAATTAAATCCTGAAGATTTTTATTCACCCATGGAGTTAGTTCAAATCGTAACTGTCTTTTACACTTTGTTACTACAGTTGAATTTTTTATAGCAACTTTCATACAATGTATTAAAACATTAGTTAATTCTGATGCATTAAATGAAGAATAGTCAGCCGGTAAATTATTTTGTAAATATTCCTTAGCCTTTGCATAGTCACAGTGTGTATTTTTGCTTTCGACATATTGATTTTTAATTATTTCCTTCTTAAATTTACAGAAAATTAATATTGTGGTCTGATAAATCACATTCAACTGAATCAACATAAATGTCCTCAGAAAAATTGCAAAAAACATGATCAATACATGATTTACTAACAGGTCGTGTTATTAAATTATGAGCACTATAACAATTATAATTTTGAAAAGCAGTTAACAAATCAGTAAAATGAGGATTTTGAATGAGGTCAATATTAGAATCTCCAACTATAATTATTGGATTCCGAGCATTTTCGCTTAAAATACCATCGAAAATATTGATAGTCATTTATGCTACACTTTTGCGATCTATAAAATGACACTATCTTCAAGGGTTTGCTTTCAACTTTTACATTGTTCAAAGTCACAACTATTACCTCAACGAAATTTCTACTCATGCACATTTTTACATTAAATTGTATGTTTTTATTAATATATAAAGTCGTACCACCATAAGCATCTTCTCTACAACAATGTATATTATTAAAACCTGGAAGTTTGTAAATTTGCGTAATATCCTTTTGAAACCAAGTTTCTTGGACTGCAATTATATCCGGTAACTTAGGAAAACTTGCTTTCAACGATTTAAATTTATGAAATTTATCAACAGATGAAACGCTTCTGATATTTATACTTATAATACAGTCGAACTTCTTTATAGTGAACTTCTATATAATGAAGTTCTCCTTATTATGAACTTAAATCAAGAACACAACTTTTTCGTTCCACTTTCAATGTATTTTGATCTCCGTATAATGAATTTCCATACAGTGAATTTTTCTTTACAATAAACAAAATTTTGGAACCAAAAATACATTTCACGTGTGTTTTTGTCTCCATATAGTGAACTATTTTTTGCAGCTTTATTTTTCACTTGTTAGCAACACTATTTATTAAGAAAATAAGAAATGTACCGTACATGAAAACAAAAAATTTAATGATTTGACTTTTAACACCAGTTGCCCGAGTTCAGTGAACGAAAATGACGCACCGGAGTAGCATTTCTCTTGAAAAAAGTTATTAGTAATTAATAAAGTTGAAGAAGGGACATCAAAGAAAAAAGATATAAGTAGCTAAAGAGTTTGTATTTCTTCCCAGTACATTATCAAACATTTTAAAAAACAAGTCAGTAATTCAAACAAAAATATCAGATAAATAAATAAAAAAAAAAAAAAAATTTCTTTATAATGAAGTTTCTATATAGTGAAATAATTGTCTGTCCCCGTGGAGGTTCATTATAGGGAAGTTCGACTGTATTAAGAAAACTTGAACTCAAATTATTAATATAAGTTTTAAAATTTGCAAATTGTTGAAAATATTGGTTTATAAATTTATATAAAATTATAAAATATTAAACAATTTAAAAATATATACATTCCTTTTTAAGGGGACACGTAAGCAGCACCATCATCACTTGAATTTGCATCATCAATTTTTCTGCTATTAATCAATGATCTTCTCTTCCAGTGTTTGTTTGTTGTTGCTTCTAATAACATATTATCAACATCATCTTCATCTCTGATAAGCTGTTGTTTTGCAATATCACTTTTTCTACAATAGACTCTACCATTCCTTACATAAATATGTTGATACCCAATTGTTTTTAATGATTTAGCATAATAAAAAAGGTTCATAGTTTCCTTGCTATGAAAATCATTCACCAACACCTCACTTGTGCTTTCATTTGCCTTCAATTTAGATTTGGAAGCCATCAGTCGTTCCTTATGAAACTTGGATGCAAATTTAACCACAATAGTTTTTTTCCCATCCTCAGATTCTTTCTTAGTTCTAAGAAAATACGCAGCATTAACAGCATTTGGTTCTAAAACAACACCAACATTATTTGACATATTTACTACAGCATCCATAGCATTCTCTTTCGCATCAACTTTTAATCCTCTTATGACACAATCATTTTGAACTCTATAGTCATTAAGAATTTTTACAGATGTTTTTAATGCTTTTATTTCTGTTTTCAATTTTCTTTTTGTACTTCAGCTATCTTCTTCTTATTTTCTGCAACATCTTTAAATACTTCATCAAACTTTGCTGACATGAAGTTGATCGATTCAGTCAGCTGATCCAACTTTTCTAACTTCTCTAGTTTTCTCAGTTCAGTTTTAATTGTATTTAGTTCTTTTCTTATTTCTCCATCTCCCTCATTACACAAATGACAGTTGAACCAAAGACTATAGATTTATAAAGATGTTGCACTTAGTACATTTGAAATTTTAAAAAATGTTGTTCTTCTTATAGATGAGGGGGGGAAGTAACAAGAAAGCAAAAACTTCTTTCTCACATTCAGAGAACTAAAGAGAGCAAGAAACCACATGCATTAATACATACACATGTTTGCTGTTTTTGCCAGCTAAAGTGTGTGTGTGTGTGCTTTTTTTTGGTTGAAACCGGTTTTTGGTATTTTTTTTTAATTGATTGCGTTTTATTTTCAAACAATTTATGTGCAAATAACCTGTTTTTGCCAGCCAAAGTGTGTGTGCTTTTTTTTGGTTGAAACCGGTTTTTGGTATTTTTTTAATTGATTGCGTTTTATTTTCAAACAATTTATGTGCAAATAACCTGTTTTTGCCAGCCAAAGTGTGTGTGTGTGCTTTTTTTTGGTTGAAACCGGTTTTTGGTATTTTTTTTAATTGATTGCGTTTTATTTTCAAACAATTTATGTGCAAATAACCTACGTAAGAGCATATGCGACCGATTGTGTAATTGTAGGGCAACAGTATTTGTTTTATTTTTGTAAAACTTAAACTACATCTTTATTTATATTAATATATATGTTTATATATATTTAGCTGGTGAGGCCTAACTCCATTTTTGAAAATAAAAATGCAAAATTTTTTATTTCATTTTTCCCGACGTTTCGTGAATTTTATGTTCACTTCTTCAGGGGATTCGTCTATTAATATTAAATAAAAAACATCAACATTTAATAATACAATAGCTATTAATGTAACAAACTTACAGTGAAAATATGTAATTAATTTAAATTACATTAATAAATTTTAAAAATATAAAAATCAACGATAGCGGCGTCATCTACTGTTTTTTAAAACAACTCTATAACAGGCGCTTAAATTGTCAGTATCTTCTTTTTTATTCATTGTTTTGTTTATTTTCTGTTGAATTCTTAAGCTTTCTGTTGTATATCTTTTCCTCACGTTATTTACTTTGTCTAGTATTCTTATGTTGTCAAAATCAGGTTTGTGTTTTGTTTGTAATATGTGTTGTGATAATGCGGTGCTTTCTTTATTTTTGTTTATGTCTGAATTGTGTTCTCCCATTCTTGTCTCCAAATTTCTTTTGGTCGTACCAATGTAAACTAAGTCACAGCTGTTGTTGTTGTCTCCTTTGCATGGTATTTCATACACTACATTATTTTGTTGTAGTTTGTTTATTGGAGTTTTTGTATTTGTAAATATTGCACTTAATGTTTTGTTTGGTTTGTAAGCAAAGCTCATGTCATTTTTATCTATTGCACTTCTTATGTTTTTATTGTCCGTGAGGCCCGGTATGTATTTTACACTGTAAAAATATTTTTCCTCCTTATCAGTGTTACCATTTGTGTTTGTTATTGTAGGTTTATAGACAGTTATTAAATTTTTAATTAAATTTGTAGGAAAAGCATTATCTTTAAGTATTTTCGTGATTACTAGTTTATTTTTGTTGTGGTATTGTTCATCGCTAATATCAAGAACTCTACGTATAAAATTTTTTGCAGTATTTATTATTTGAGCTTTAGGTTGAGTAGCGTTGAAATTGATAATTCTGCCAGACGATGTATTTTTTGCATACCAATCAAACGTTATTTTATTGCCTCCTCTATGTAATTTTGTGTCGAGGTATGCTATTTCTCGATTCGTCTCAACCTCAACTGTGAATTTAATTTTCGGGTGATACCCGTTGAGTGCTTTAAGTATAACGTCTTTGTCATTAATGTCTATTACAGCCAGTATGTCATCTACGTACTTGGCCACGTATTTGATGTTAACGTTCTTGTTGTGCAATTCTGTCAAGGCTGCGTCTAGTAAATTATCCAATACAATATCGGCAATAGTAGGAGAAAGGGGATTTCCCATTGGCATACCAAAAATCTGTTTATATATTTTGTTGTTGTATGTAAAGTAGTTGTTGTCATTCAAACAGAATTTCAAAATTTCTAAGAATTTGGATTTCGGGATGCTAGTTTTCGTTTCAATAGTGTTCCATTGGTCCATAATATTTTTTATCGCTGTGTAAACAGGAACATTAGTGAAAAGGGAAACGACGTCAAACGAAACCAGTGTGTCATTCTCATCAAGGGTGATGTCCTTTAGCTGTTTTTTTAATTCCAGAGAGTTTTTAACGTTATATTTATTCGAGATGATGTTCTTGAGTATGAGTCCTATGTGTTTACTTAACTGGTAGCACGGGACTTGAATAGATGATACTATTGGTCGTAGAGGTATACCACATTTATGGATTTTAGGTAACCCGTAAATTCTAGGTGCCGTTGCAGCCGAACAAGTGAGTCTATGTTTTTGCCAATTATCCATATATTTATCCCTATATAATTGACTGATAATATTGTTATTAGTTCTGACTAATTTGTTGGTAGGGTCTGTGTTCATAACCTGGTAAGTATTTTTGTCTTCGAGTAATTTTTCCATTTTCCTTTCATATTCTTTCTTGTATATTGCAACTGTTTTGTTTCCCTTATCCGATTGGAGTATAATTATGTCCTTGTGTCTCTTCAAAAATTTTTTCGTTTTTTCATATATGGCTAAAATTAATTTTTCCTTCGGTGTGTTTCGTATGTTCCTCTTGAAAAGTGTAATTCTATTTGCCACTCTAGTTCTTGTCTCATCCTTTTCCCCATGGGTATTCTCTACCATTTTCTGAATGCACAGTTCTACATCTGCTATAATTTCTAGTGGCGAAAAACCCTGTCTATTAATTGGTAAAGCAAATTTTTTCCCTAACGATAACAACCATTTGCATTCCCATGGTATATCAACTTCGGTTTTGTTTTCAAGCCATTGTTCGTTAAAAACCAATCCCAGCTTCATAAATAACTTTTCTTTCAGTGTATTTAGTTTACTCGTTTGTTTATGTCTTGCATTCATGTTTATGTATCTATTTCTATCAGTCTGATTTTTCATAAAAGCTCCAAAATCATCTATCGTCAAAAAGTTTCGTATACCTGATTTCAAGTTGTATAGCTTTCTTTTAATTGCCCTCAAATCGGCATTTGTCTGCGATATCTCCAGATTTAAAATTTTCCTATGAAAATTATATTCGACTCTCTCCAAATGTTCTTTTATTGTCGCGCATTGAAAAAGTTTCGTTACCTGTGCTGTTGTAGCCATAGTATGTTTTGGCACTATGCCAAACCTTCTGCATGATAATAGAAATTTTAGTCCCTGTTGTTTTTGTGCATATCTTTTTACTTCATTGCAGTATTCTTTCATGGTTCTGCATGTTTCCCTATCATATTTAAATGTTATATGCTGAAAAAATCCCTTCATGTTGCGTATCGTCTAAGACTGTTGATGTTCATAGATAATGTATAAATAGATAAAGTTAATTCCTTACGGCAAGCTATCCGTTGTTTCTATTTGATTTTCTTTATTTTTGGCCACTTTCATTTGTTTATATTAATATATATGTTTATATATATTTAGCTGGTGAGGCCTAACTCCATTTTTGAAAATAAAAATGCAAAATTTTTTATTTCATTTTTCCCGACGTTTCGTGAATTTTATGTTCACTTCTTCAGGGGATTCGTCTATTAATATTAAATAAAAAACATCAACATTTAATAATACAATAGCTATTAATGTAACAAACTTACAGTGAAAATATGTAATTAATTTAAATTACATTAATAAATTTTAAAAATATAAAAATCAACGATAGCGGCGTCATCTACTGTTTTTTAAAACAACTCTATAACAGGCGCTTAAATTGTCAGTATCTTCTTTTTTATTCATTGTTTTGTTTATTTTCTGTTGAATTCTTAAGCTTTCTGTTGTATATCTTTTCCTCACGTTATTTACTTTGTCTAGTATTCTTATGTTGTCAAAATCAGGTTTGTGTTTTGTTTGTAATATGTGTTGTGATAATGCGGTGCTTTCTTTATTTTTGTTTATGTCTGAATTGTGTTCTCCCATTCTTGTCTCCAAATTTCTTTTGGTCGTACCAATGTAAACTAAGTCACAGCTGTTGTTGTTGTCTCCTTTGCATGGTATTTCATACACTACATTATTTTGTTGTAGTTTGTTTATTGGAGTTTTTGTATTTGTAAATATTGCACTTAATGTTTTGTTTGGTTTGTAAGCAAAGCTCATGTCATTTTTATCTATTGCACTTCTTATGTTTTTATTGTCCGTGAGGCCCGGTATGTATTTTACACTGTAAAAATATTTTTCCTCCTTATCAGTGTTACCATTTGTGTTTGTTATTGTAGGTTTATAGACAGTTATTAAATTTTTAATTAAATTTGTAGGAAAAGCATTATCTTTAAGTATTTTCGTGATTACTAGTTTATTTTTGTTGTGGTATTGTTCATCGCTAATATCAAGAACTCTACGTATAAAATTTTTTGCAGTATTTATTATTTGAGCTTTAGGTTGAGTAGCGTTGAAATTGATAATTCTGCCAGACGATGTATTTTTTGCATACCAATCAAACGTTATTTTATTGCCTCCTCTATGTAATTTTGTGTCGAGGTATGCTATTTCTCGATTCGTCTCAACCTCAACTGTGAATTTAATTTTCGGGTGATACCCGTTGAGTGCTTTAAGTATAACGTCTTTGTCATTAATGTCTATTACAGCCAGTATGTCATCTACGTACTTGGCCACGTATTTGATGTTAACGTTCTTGTTGTGCAATTCTGTCAAGGCTGCGTCTAGTAAATTATCCAATACAATATCGGCAATAGTAGGAGAAAGGGGATTTCCCATTGGCATACCAAAAATCTGTTTATATATTTTGTTGTTGTATGTAAAGTAGTTGTTGTCATTCAAACAGAATTTCAAAATTTCTAAGAATTTGGATTTCGGGATGCTAGTTTTCGTTTCAATAGTGTTCCATTGGTCCATAATATTTTTTATCGCTGTGTAAACAGGAACATTAGTGAAAAGGGAAACGACGTCAAACGAAACCAGTGTGTCATTCTCATCAAGGGTGATGTCCTTTAGCTGTTTTTTTAATTCCAGAGAGTTTTTAACGTTATATTTATTCGAGATGATGTTCTTGAGTATGAGTCCTATGTGTTTACTTAACTGGTAGCACGGGACTTGAATAGATGATACTATTGGTCGTAGAGGTATACCACATTTATGGATTTTAGGTAACCCGTAAATTCTAGGTGCCGTTGCAGCCGAACAAGTGAGTCTATGTTTTTGCCAATTATCCATATATTTATCCCTATATAATTGACTGATAATATTGTTATTAGTTCTGACTAATTTGTTGGTAGGGTCTGTGTTCATAACCTGGTAAGTATTTTTGTCTTCGAGTAATTTTTCCATTTTCCTTTCATATTCTTTCTTGTATATTGCAACTGTTTTGTTTCCCTTATCCGATTGGAGTATAATTATGTCCTTGTGTCTCTTCAAAAATTTTTTCGTTTTTTCATATATGGCTAAAATTAATTTTTCCTTCGGTGTGTTTCGTATGTTCCTCTTGAAAAGTGTAATTCTATTTGCCACTCTAGTTCTTGTCTCATCCTTTTCCCCATGGGTATTCTCTACCATTTTCTGAATGCACTGTTCTACATCTGCTATAATTTCTAGTGGCGAAAAACCCTGTCTATTAATTGGTAAAGCAAATTTTTTCCCTAACGATAACAACCATTTGCATTCCCATGGTATATCAACTTCGGTTTTGTTTTCAAGCCATTGTTCGTTAAAAACCAATCCCAGCTTCATAAATAACTTTTCTTTCAGTGTATTTAGTTTACTCGTTTGTTTATGTCTTGCATTCATGTTTATGTATCTATTTCTATCAGTCTGATTTTTCATAAAAGCTCCAAAATCATCTATCGTCAAAAAGTTTCGTATACCTGATTTCAAGTTGTATAGCTTTCTTTTAATTGCCCTCAAATCGGCATTTGTCTGCGATATCTCCAGATTTAAAATTTTCCTATGAAAATTATATTCGACTCTCTCCAAATGTTCTTTTATTGTCGCGCATTGAAAAAGTTTCGTTACCTGTGCTGTTGTAGCCATAGTATGTTTTGGCACTATGCCAAACCTTCTGCATGATAATAGAAATTTTAGTCCCTGTTGTTTTTGTGCATATCTTTTTACTTCATTGCAGTATTCTTTCATGGTTCTGCATGTTTCCCTATCATATTTAAATGTTATATGCTGAAAAAATCCCTTCATGTTGCGTATCGTCTAAGACTGTTGATGTTCATAGATAATGTATAAATAGATAAAGTTAATTCCTTACGGCAAGCTATCCGTTGTTTCTATTTGATTTTCTTTATTTTTGGCCACTTTCATTTGTTTATATTAATATATATGTTTATATATATTTAGCTGGTGAGGCCTAACTCCATTTTTGAAAATAAAAATGCAAAATTTTTTATTTCATTTTTCCCGACGTTTCGTGAATTTTATGTTCACTTCTTCAGGGGATTCGTCTATTAATATTAAATAAAAAACATCAACATTTAATAATACAATAGCTATTAATGTAACAAACTTACAGTGAAAATATGTAATTAATTTAAATTACATTAATAAATTTTAAAAATATAAAAATCAACGATAGCGGCGTCATCTACTGTTTTTTAAAACAACTCTATAACAGGCGCTTAAATTGTCAGTATCTTCTTTTTTATTCATTGTTTTGTTTATTTTCTGTTGAATTCTTAAGCTTTCTGTTGTATATCTTTTCCTCACGTTATTTACTTTGTCTAGTATTCTTATGTTGTCAAAATCAGGTTTGTGTTTTGTTTGTAATATGTGTTGTGATAATGCGGTGCTTTCTTTATTTTTGTTTATGTCTGAATTGTGTTCTCCCATTCTTGTCTCCAAATTTCTTTTGGTCGTACCAATGTAAACTAAGTCACAGCTGTTGTTGTTGTCTCCTTTGCATGGTATTTCATACACTACATTATTTTGTTGTAGTTTGTTTATTGGAGTTTTTGTATTTGTAAATATTGCACTTAATGTTTTGTTTGGTTTGTAAGCAAAGCTCATGTCATTTTTATCTATTGCACTTCTTATGTTTTTATTGTCCGTGAGGCCCGGTATGTATTTTACACTGTAAAAATATTTTTCCTCCTTATCAGTGTTACCATTTGTGTTTGTTATTGTAGGTTTATAGACAGTTATTAAATTTTTAATTAAATTTGTAGGAAAAGCAACACAAATGGTAACACTGATAAGGAGGAAAAATATTTTTACAGTGTAAAATACATACCGGGCCTCACGGACAATAAAAACATAAGAAGTGCAATAGATAAAAATGACATGAGCTTTGCTTACAAACCAAACAAAACATTAAGTGCAATATTTACAAATACAAAAACTCCAATAAACAAACTACAACAAAATAATGTAGTGTATGAAATACCATGCAAAGGAGACAACAACAACAGCTGTGACTTAGTTTACATTGGTACGACCAAAAGAAATTTGGAGACAAGAATGGGAGAACACAATTCAGACATAAACAAAAATAAAGAAAGCACCGCATTATCACAACACATATTACAAACAAAACACAAACCTGATTTTGACAACATAAGAATACTAGACAAAGTAAATAACGTGAGGAAAAGATATACAACAGAAAGCTTAAGAATTCAACAGAAAATAAACAAAACAATGAATAAAAAAGAAGATACTGACAATTTAAGCGCCTGTTATAGAGTTGTTTTAAAAAACAGTAGATGACGCCGCTATCGTTGATTTTTATATTTTTAAAATTTATTAATGTAATTTAAATTAATTACATATTTTCACTGTAAGTTTGTTACATTAATAGCTATTGTATTATTAAATGTTGATGTTTTTTATTTAATATTAATAGACGAATCCCCTGAAGAAGTGAACATAAAATTCACGAAACGTCGGGAAAAATGAAATAAAAAATTTTGCATTTTTATTTTCAAAAATGGAGTTAGGCCTCACCAGCTAAATATATATAAACATATATATTAATATAAACAAATGAAAGTGGCCAAAAATAAAGAAAATCAAATAGAAACAACGGATAGCTTGCCGTAAGGAATTAACTTTATCTATTTATACATTATCTATGAACATCAACAGTCTTAGACGATACGCAACATGAAGGGATTTTTTCAGCATATAACATTTAAATATGATAGGGAAACATGCAGAACCATGAAAGAATACTGCAATGAAGTAAAAAGATATGCACAAAAACAACAGGGACTAAAATTTCTATTATCATGCAGAAGGTTTGGCATAGTGCCAAAACATACTATGGCTACAACAGCACAGGTAACGAAACTTTTTCAATGCGCGACAATAAAAGAACATTTGGAGAGAGTCGAATATAATTTTCATAGGAAAATTTTAAATCTGGAGATATCGCAGACAAATGCCGATTTGAGGGCAATTAAAAGAAAGCTATACAACTTGAAATCAGGTATACGAAACTTTTTGACGATAGATGATTTTGGAGCTTTTATGAAAAATCAGACTGATAGAAATAGATACATAAACATGAATGCAAGACATAAACAAACGAGTAAACTAAATACACTGAAAGAAAAGTTATTTATGAAGCTGGGATTGGTTTTTAACGAACAATGGCTTGAAAACAAAACCGAAGTTGATATACCATGGGAATGCAAATGGTTGTTATCGTTAGGGAAAAAATTTGCTTTACCAATTAATAGACAGGGTTTTTCGCCACTAGAAATTATAGCAGATGTAGAACAGTGCATTCAGAAAATGGTAGAGAATACCCATGGGGAAAAGGATGAGACAAGAACTAGAGTGGCAAATAGAATTACACTTTTCAAGAGGAACATACGAAACACACCGAAGGAAAAATTAATTTTAGCCATATATGAAAAAACGAAAAAATTTTTGAAGAGACACAAGGACATAATTATACTCCAATCGGATAAGGGAAACAAAACAGTTGCAATATACAAGAAAGAATATGAAAGGAAAATGGAAAAATTACTCGAAGACAAAAATACTTACCAGGTTATGAACACAGACCCTACCAACAAATTAGTCAGAACTAATAACAATATTATCAGTCAATTATATAGGGATAAATATATGGATAATTGGCAAAAACATAGACTCACTTGTTCGGCTGCAACGGCACCTAGAATTTACGGGTTACCTAAAATCCATAAATGTGGTATACCTCTACGACCAATAGTATCATGTATTCAAGTCCCGTGCTACCAGTTAAGTAAACACATAGGACTCATACTCAAGAACATCATCTCGAATAAATATAACGTTAAAAACTCTCTGGAATTAAAAAAACAGCTAAAGGACATCACCCTTGATGAGAATGACACACTGGTTTCGTTTGACGTCGTTTCCCTTTTCACTAATGTTCCTGTTTACACAGCGATAAAAAATATTATGGACCAATGGAACACTATTGAAACGAAAACTAGCATCCCGAAATCCAAATTCTTAGAAATTTTGAAATTCTGTTTGAATGACAACAACTACTTTACATACAACAACAAAATATATAAACAGATTTTTGGTATGCCAATGGGAAATCCCCTTTCTCCTACTATTGCCGATATTGTATTGGATAATTTACTAGACGCAGCCTTGACAGAATTGCACAACAAGAACGTTAACATCAAATACGTGGCCAAGTACGTAGATGACATACTGGCTGTAATAGACATTAATGACAAAGACGTTATACTTAAAGCACTCAACGGGTATCACCCGAAAATTAAATTCACAGTTGAGGTTGAGACGAATCGAGAAATAGCATACCTCGACACAAAATTACATAGAGGAGGCAATAAAATAACGTTTGATTGGTATGCAAAAAATACATCGTCTGGCAGAATTATCAATTTCAACGCTACTCAACCTAAAGCTCAAATAATAAATACTGCAAAAAATTTTATACGTAGAGTTCTTGATATTAGCGATGAACAATACCACAACAAAAATAAACTAGTAATCACGAAAATACTTAAAGATAATGCTTTTCCTACAAATTTAATTAAAAATTTAATAACTGTCTATAAACCTACAATAACAAACACAAATGGTAACACTGATAAGGAGGAAAAATATTTTTACAGTGTAAAATACATACCGGGCCTCACGGACAATAAAAACATAAGAAGTGCAATAGATAAAAATGACATGAGCTTTGCTTACAAACCAAACAAAACATTAAGTGCAATATTTACAAATACAAAAACTCCAATAAACAAACTACAACAAAATAATGTAGTGTATGAAATACCATGCAAAGGAGACAACAACAACAGCTGTGACTTAGTTTACATTGGTACGACCAAAAGAAATTTGGAGACAAGAATGGGAGAACACAATTCAGACATAAACAAAAATAAAGAAAGCACCGCATTATCACAACACATATTACAAACAAAACACAAACCTGATTTTGACAACATAAGAATACTAGACAAAGTAAATAACGTGAGGAAAAGATATACAACAGAAAGCTTAAGAATTCAACAGAAAATAAACAAAACAATGAATAAAAAAGAAGATACTGACAATTTAAGCGCCTGTTATAGAGTTGTTTTAAAAAACAGTAGATGACGCCGCTATCGTTGATTTTTATATTTTTAAAATTTATTAATGTAATTTAAATTAATTACATATTTTCACTGTAAGTTTGTTACATTAATAGCTATTGTATTATTAAATGTTGATGTTTTTTATTTAATATTAATAGACGAATCCCCTGAAGAAGTGAACATAAAATTCACGAAACGTCGGGAAAAATGAAATAAAAAATTTTGCATTTTTATTTTCAAAAATGGAGTTAGGCCTCACCAGCTAAATATATATAAACATATATATTAATATAAACAAATGAAAGTGGCCAAAAATAAAGAAAATCAAATTAAACTACATCGATTTGCACCGAATTATAATTCCATTTTTAGATTATTTAATTATGCACTTACCATGTGTGTATTTATTTATATATCAAAAGAATTTACTATGAGTATTTATTAATTTTACTTATCAGCTCTTTACAAGTTAAATGGTTTAAGATTTTAACTTTTTCAATATTTGATAATTTGTAGTTGTAAGTATCCCATGTGGAATGCTTCCGTAATAATATAAGAACTAGTAGTAAATTGAGCATCTCCATCCTGTGTTTATAACATACGTCATTCTCCTCAAACCAAAAAGAATAAATTGAATTTTTGGTACAATTCACGCATTGCTCAACAAAAAATTTTGTTATGCTTTTCATTTCTTTATTTTGTAAAAATATTTTTTCAAAGACCTTTATATCAATTTTACAAACTTCAAAAAATAAGTCAGAGGGAGCACACAAACCTCCAAAGTCGGATTCTTTTTGACAATTTTTTGCATGAACAAACATTTCTGAAGGATATGATAGGTATTCGTTGTGATACGTAACCAACAAAATATCGACTCGATGTTAATTCTATTGGCACATTGTTGGATGTAAAGCAATCGGCATCTTCATTAAAATATTCTTAATTTTCATTGTACATACATATGTATATATCTGTGATTTCTATTTCAGGGGTGTGAGTACTCTCTGATTGACGGAAAGGGACATTAAAATAGGTTTTAGGCTTTTGATTTCCTGAGATTAGAAATCACACTTAAAGGCTTTTGTGTTATTCGATTCAGAATTTGCATAATGTGGATCAATCTATCCGAAAAGCACTTTAATACGACTAAAAGAGAAATGTATGATAATATATCTAATAAAATTCCATATTATTTCCAGTCTAATAATACCTTTTATAATCTGAAAGCTTTATTGGCGATTTTTCAGATTTAAAAACTTGAATCGTATATCTACTTTTACGAGTATTACCAAAAAAAATTAATATGTGTTGCAAAATTATATCTGATAAATAGAGCGCATGTTTTGACAATCCGTGTACGAGGCTATGTCATCAAAATACATAATTATTTGTCTGAATTTGTTGAATATTATTTAAGTTGCTGTAAAATATAACACTTTTTAAATAAAAAAATAAAAATAAAATTATAATATGCGAACAATTTTAATAATATGGGTTTGATTTTATTGGATTTCATTCTATATATTGTATGTAGCGAAATCCACATATTTTTTTGTCCTATCCCGCGAAGCTCTTCGCTTGTCTGCAGGAAAGAAACATTTCTAATTCTTATAATATTTGCTCATATAAGCTGGCTCATACAAGTTTAATGGTTACAATGTTTAGCTTTTTCAGTATGTTATCGATGATTTGTAGATATGTTTTTAATATTTCTTATTTGTAACTGCCCGTCTACAACTGACATGACTTGCAGTTATAACTTGAAGTTATAAAAGCGTTGTTAAAAAATTTGCATTAACATTCTAACATGATGAGTCTATACTTAACACTAACATCATATTAGTGTTTAAGTTACATGGGGTCCTTGCCTGACAATTTTTTTGTTATAATAAACGTCAAACTTCATATAAAAAAAAAACGCTGACAAAAATTTTAAAATTTTTTTTATATAGACTTTGACGTTTGGTAAGACAAAAAATTGTCCGGTGAAGATCCCATGTTAAGCATTTTATGTAAGTTGTAGACTGCATGTAATGCTTCCGAAATTATATAAGGACTAGTAAATTTAACATCTCCATACTGTGTTTAGGACATACATATGATACAATTTACGCATTGGTCAACAATAAATTTTTTATTTTCATTTCTTTGTCTTGTACAAAAAAATTTTTGCAGACCTTTAAAAGAATTTTACAAACTTCAAAATGTAAGACGGAAGGAGCACACAAACTTCCAAAGCCTGAATCTGTTGCATAATTTGTGATAATAATTTGTTGTAATAATAAATAAAATTGGATTTTTCGGCGGAAACGATTCAATAATTTTTCAAATAATACAATTTTAATAAAAAAAAAATTTTAAACAAAAATAAATAAAATTGAAAGAAATTACGTTCATACACATCAAACTGGTGGCATATTTTTATAAAAATTAAAAGTATTTTGATTATCATCAAATTCACATTGAACCATGAGTTTTTTATTACTTACACAATTACAAAATTGTGAGTTTGATGAGGCATGTTAATGTGTGGCCTTGTCGCTTTAGAAAACATAAAATATCTTTTATGAACAAAGCAGTTTATTCTTTCAGAAAAATTATTTTTTTATGCCAACAATTGTTTAAATTTAGACAATAACAGCATTTGAACTTCGGTGCGAATCGATATAATTTCATCTGTACAACAATAAAACACATATTATTGCCCTACAATTAAAATCTGTCACATTTGGTTTAACGTACCTATTTTATTTGCACATAAATGGGATGCAAACAAAACATGTTTTATTATTTAAATGTGTTTTCAACGAGAAAACGAGATTTCTTTTAGTTTGTATTTTTTTAAATGCAATGTATACCCTGCAAATCATAGGACCAGTCCAAACACGCGTGTAATGAGTAGTCCACAAGGGACCAGGACTAGTCCAAAAGTAACCCAAACGTATGGAAAAAACCTGGTCTATTTAACATTACGATGTCCTAGGAGAGGACCATATAACCCACCTTTGGACAACTAAGGAGTAGTTTTAAAACTACTCCATGGTATACTCAAGAGGATTAGTTTTGAAGTCGTTTAAAAACGAAAGCATGTCGTTAAAAAACGAAGACATGTCGTCTCACTACAAACACTTTTTAACAATGATATGGTCCATGCTTGCATTACATCGGACCAGTCCATGGAGTAGTCCATTTTATCAAAATGGATCAGGTGGTCCAATTTTATTTGCAGGGTACACATACATACACACAGACGCGTGTGCACATACATATGCACTGATAAGTGAGAAAAGCTCTCTGAGAGTAATAATAAGTACTGTAATTTACTCTCACAAGTGGATTTAGCGGCTAAATCCACCAGAAAAATTAATATAGACAGAAAAATGTATGAACTTTGTATGGTCGTGCAATATCTTTATAAATCTATAGTCTTTGGTTGAACGTTTCTTTTTCATTTTCCAATAAACTCTCAAACCAAAGACTATAGATTTATAAAGATGTTGCACTTAGTACATTTGACATTTTAAAAAATGTTGTTCTTCTTATTGATGAGGGGGGGAAGTAACAAGAAAGCAAAAACTTCTTGCTCACATTCAGAGAACTAAAGAGAGCAAGAAACCACATGCATTAATACATACACATGTTTGCTGTTTTTGCCAGCCAAAGTGTGTGTGTGCTTTTTTTTTTGGTTGAAACCGGTTTTTGGTATTTTTTTTAATTGATTGCGTTTTATTTTCAAACAATTTATGTGCAAATAACCTGTTTTTGCCAGCCAAAGTGTGTGTGTGTGCTTTTTTTTGGTTGAAACCGGTTTTTGGTATTTTTTTTAATTGATTGCGTTTTATTTTCAAACAATTTATGTGCAAATAACCTACGTAAGAGCATATGCGACCGATTGTGTAATTGTAGGGCAACAGTATTTGTTTTATTTTTGTAAAACTTAAACTACATCGATTTGCACCGAATTATAATTTCATTTTTTAGATTATTTAATTATGCACTTACCATGTGTGTATTTATTTATATATCAAACGAATTTACTATGAGTATTTATTAATTTTACTTATGAGCTCTTTACAAGTTAAATGGTTTAAGATTTTAACTTTTTTGTAGTTGTAAGTTTCCCATATGGAATGCTTCCGTAATAATATAAGAACTAGTAGTAAATTGAGCATCTCCATCCTGTGTTTATAACATACGTCATTCTCCTCAAACCAAAAAGAATAAATTGAATTTTTGGTACAATTCACGCATTGCTCAACAATAAATTTTGTTATGCTTTTCATTTCTTTATTTTGTAAAAATATTTTTTCAAAGACCTTTATATCAATTTTACAAACTTCAAAAAATAAGTCAGAGGGAGCACACAAACCTCCAAAGTCGGATTCTTTTTGACAATTTTTTGCATGAACAAACATTTCTGAAGGATATGACAAAATTTGCGCGGGTTTTTTATATCCATACGACATTTAACGCATGATATTCGTTGTGATATGTAACCAACAAAATATCGACTCGATGTTAATTCTATTGGCACATTGTTGGATGTAAAGCAATCTTCATTAAAATATTCTTAATTTTCATTGTACATACATATATGTATATCTGCGATTTCTATTTCAGGGGTGTGAGTACTCTCTGATTGACGGAAAGGGACATTAAAATAGGTTTTAGGCTTTTGATTTCCTGAGATTAGAAATCACACTTAAAGGCTTTTGTGTTATTCGATTCAGAATTTGCATAATGTGGATCAATCTATCCGAAAAGCACTTTAATACGACTAAAAGAGAAATGTATGATAATGTATCTAATAAAATTCCATATTATTTCCAGTCTAATAATAACTTTTATAATCTGAAAGCTTTATTGGCGATTTTTCAGATTTAAAAACTTGAATCGTATACTTTTACGAGTATTACCAAAAAAAATTAATATGTGTTGCAAAATTATATCTGATAAATAGAGCGCATGTTTTGACAATCCGTGTACGAGGCTATGTCATCAAAATACATAATTATTTGTCTGAATTTGTTGAATATTATTTAAGTTGCTGTAAAATATAACAATTTTTAAATAAATAAATAAAAATAAAATTATAATATGCGAACAATTTTAATAATATGGGTTTGATTTTATTGGATTTCATTCTATATATTGTAAGTAGCGAAATCGACATATTTTTTGTCCTATCCTGCGAAGCTCTTCGCTTGTCTGCAGGAAAGAAACATTTCTATTCCTTATAATATTTGCTCATATAAGCTGGCTCATACAAGTTTAATGGTTACAATGGTTAGCTTTTTCAGTATGTTATCGATGATTTGTAGATATGTTTTTTAATATTTCTTATTTGTAACTGCCCGTCTACAACTGACATGACTTGCAGTTATAACTTGAAGTTATAAAAGCGTTGTTAAAAAATTTGCATTAACAGCCGTGTTATAACATGAGAAAACTTCTAACATGATGAGTCTATACTTAACACTAACATCATATTAGTGTTTAAGTTACATGGGGTCTTTGCCTGACAATTTTTTGTCATAATAAACGTCAAACTTCATATAAAAAAAACGCTGACAAAAATTTTAAAATTTTTTTTATATAGACTTTGACGTTTGGTAAGACAAAAAATTGTCAGGTGAAGATCCCATGTTAAGCATTTTATGTCAGTTGTAGACTGCATGTAATGCTTCCGAAATAATATAAGGACTAGTAAATTTAACATCTCCATACTGTGTTTAGGACATATGTAGATACGTACGCAAACCAAAAAGAATAAATTAAAATTTTGATACAATTTACGCATTGCTCAACAATAAATTTTTTATTTTCATTTCTTTATCTTGTACAAAAAAATTTTTGAAGACCTTTAAAAGAATTTTACAAACTTCAAAAAGTAAGACGGAAGGAGCACACAAACTTCCAACGCCTGAATCTGTTGCATAATTTGTGATAATAATTTGTTGTAATAATAAATAAAATTGGATTTTTCGGCGGAAACGATTCAATATTTTTTCAAATAATACAATTTTAATAAAAAAAAATTTTTAAACAAAAATAAATAAAATTGAAAGAACTTACGTTCATACACATCAAACTGGTGGCATATTTTTATAAAAATTAAAAGTATTTTGATTATCATCAAATTCACATTGAACCATGAGTTTTTTATTACTTATGTACATAATTACAAAATTGAGAGTTTGATGAGGCATGTTAATGTGTGGCCTTGTCGCTTTAGAAAACATAAAATATCTTTTATGAACAAAGCAGTTTATTCTTTCAGAAAAATTATTTTTTATATGCCTACAATTGTTTAAATTTAGACAATAACAGCATTTGAACTTCGGTGCGAATCGATATAATTTCATCTGTACAACAATAAAACACATATTATTGCCCTACAATTAAAATCTGTCACATTTGGTTTAACGTACCTATGTTATTTGCACATAAATGGGATGCAAACAAAACATCTTTTATTATTTAAATGTGTTTTCAACGAGAAAACGAGATTTCTTTTAGTTTGTTTGTATTTTTTTAAATGCAATGTATACACATACATACACACATACGCGTGTGCAGATACATATACACTGATAAGTGAGAAAAGCTCTCTGAGAGTAATAATAAATACTGTAATTTACTCTCACAAGTGGATTTAGCGGCTAAATCCACCAGAAAAATTAATATAGACAGAAAAATGTATGAACTTTGTATGGTCGTGCAATATCTTTATAAATCTATAGTCTTTGCTCAAACTCTCTTTTACTCAATTTAGTGCACTGGAAATGAAAATTTTTCCCGCATTTATCGCACTCTATAAAATCATCGGATTCCTCTTTGATCTCATCTTTACAATGATTACAAAGCATTATTTTTTTAATTTCTAAACTACGACGAGCTTTACTTTTAGGCATATTTTATTTTATTCAAACACTCAATGGATTCGTATATATGTTTAACAACTTTTTGATATCAAAAGCACAGTTTTTAATACAAAATTTAATTTATTTTTTTTAGAACGATTAAACACAGCCAAAAAGTACGTCTTATACTTGAGTTTTGTTAATTTCACCTTGTTTTAATTGTTGTTGTTTGAATATACTGTGAGCGTCAAAATAATATCGTCGGTCTCATCTAGAAAGGCCCTAACTCGATTTTTTTCGAAATTGAGTTTCTTAGTGATTCCAATACATTTCCCACAAATACACCTTGTCACAAGAATTTAATACAATAGCATCAATAATATCAGTTTTACAAGCAATAAAAAATAAAAAAATACAAAGAAGCCATTTTACATTATGATACATACAGTTTCTAATATGTTTTGCCTTCTCCTGTTAAGTTGAAATTATGTGAGTTAGGGCCTTTCTACATGAGAGCAACGATATATAGAACTAGTTTTTCAATATAAAAAGTGATATTTTAGTAAAAAAGAATTAAAATTTTTAGAAGTTTATTATCATTTACAAAACTTTAGACACTGATATTACAATATAAAAGTACAAATTTTAAATATGTACTTCAAAAACAACAAAAATAGTACAATAAAAAAATTAACTCCGTTATTAACGCAGTCAAAAAAATGTACCAACCCATCACACTTCACTATAGATACTGTATTGTTTCCGTTGAATTTCTTATTTCTACCTTTTGTCACGTTTATTTTGTCTAACTTGCTTTAATCAAATTTTGACAAAGTAGAAATTTAACTTTTTTACAAATAACCCTACGTTTTCGCATGCCAGTAATTACTTGTAGGTGGTGTATACGTATTATCAACGAAAAATCGAGGAAATAGCCGATTGGTACAAAAATTGTGTAAATGTTAGTGAAAAAGTGTGAGTATATTGAGTTTTTCGTACTTGTACTTGCATGTGAAAACGGGGGGTAACATAATACTTTATATATTTGGAAATCTAGATGTACACTTAATTTTGATGCTCACTGTACATAAATTCCCAAGCGAACATTTTTATTTAACTTTGCAAAACAGACAGTAAATTTAATATTCGTATCTGTAGCCGATTTTTCTTTTTGAACATCGGTATCGGCAAAAAGGCGTATCGTTACATCCCTAGTTCAAACTGCTATAAACATTATGGATATAACATTTTGCAATTTTTGCAAATGATAACATATTAAAAACTTTGGTGTCACTTTTCGTCTATCGTGAATAAAGTTTCCGTACCGAAAGCGTTAAAGTTTGTTTTCAGATATTTTGTTTATTAAAACAGTTACTCTTAAATAAGTTAACTTCTTTTATAATCTTCAATAGCAAACCATTTTTCATAAGTCTAATGCAAAAGTTTTATCAAATAGCGATATTTTAAACAGAAAAGTACCTTTCTTTAATTTTTTTTCTTATATGACTTTGAATACAAAATAATCTCCAACTATTTTGATAAGAAATTAAATTAACTAAATCTTTAATAAGCTTCACGAAGAAAAAATACAAATTTAAAGTACTTTAGAAATCGTTTCGGCACGGAAACTTTTTCATCGAATCAACCTAAAAAACTGTTATTTTGTTATTATCATAACAAAATTCCCCACATGGTTCTGGGGGTCGATTCTGGTTCTGTGAAACTGTGAAATGAAAACTTTTTTCACATTTTCATAGAGTTTCTGATTCTCGTTTAGTGAAAAAAGGATAAATAAATTCGAATGTTTTCATATGAGAAGAACAAATGGAATGAAACAAATTGTTTTCACATTTTCACAGTAATGTGATTCTTGTTCTGTGTAACAGTGCAAAGAAGTGTCACAAACTTTTCATTTATGCCATATTTTTACACTTTCATTTTAACGGTGAAAAATAATTTTAATTAAATTATTTAGAGAAAAATATGGACATTGCTAAAGATAAATAATAATTTAAAGAAATAAAAATTATAATCTTCTAAAAAGATTCATATTTACAGATTTTTAACTTATTACATATATTCATATAAAATTCCAATTTTTTATTATATGTATAACTACAAAACATTACTGACGAAAAACGTTAATAATGTTTTCTTACATTGTACCATTCCGAATTTATTTCGATAATTCCATTAAAACTAATAATCCTAAAATTTTTTAAATGAATTATATTTTTTGTGTATTTGTATAATTTTACACTTGATTAAATGACAAAGTAGATATGTAATTACCATCGGCGGTGAAGAATTTAGGTTTAGCGACGGCTTAAAGTAAATTTAAAGCCGCCTACAACATGTTTATGATTTATATTTAATAACATATTACTAAATAAATCTTTATTTGGCCTTTTATTTGTTAATGATTTCACAATTTTTTGGGCTTATGGTCGTTTTTTAAAGCTTTTGTTTAACTTGCAATGAATGTATGTTTGGGTGGAACCTTGCAACTCAATTTGAAGCAGATATGTATGTTCAATTGACTGAGCTGAAATTATGTATACACGTTCAGCTTGGATGACAAAGCATTGTAAGCCATGGTTGAATAAGTAGGTGGCATCGTTACGGCAACAAATACAACATTACAACAAAATTAGAAATTACATCACCGTTTGACCCCTTTCACACTCGGCAAGTTACTTGCGCAAGTCTCTTGCGCAACTCTTGGTTTGTAGACGTGAGCGGTAAGGTCGGGGTAAGGAAAAAAATATTTAGTACAGACTTTGTTGTACTCGGCAAGTTACTTGCGCAACTAACTTGCCGAGTCTGAAAGGGGTCTTTACGTCAAAAAATACTTTTAACAAAAATCAAAGCGTGCCGTTGAACGTTATGAAATAAATACATTTTTAGCCAATTTTTATATTATTATAGTCAATATCTTATTTATTTTAATTAAAAATTATCAAAAACTTTATTAAAATACAATAATCTCAGCACAAAACGTGGACTTTTTGTAAACATAAACAAAACTTTGACATAAACCTAGACAAGCCATGCAGGAGCAAAAAATCGTCATTTGGCGTAGTGCTGCCACCTGTTTATTTCACCATGTTGTAAACTATGAAACGTCATTCTAAATCAAACATAGCAGTACAGCCAAAATGGCGGTCTAGCTATTTTTAATGCAATCATATAATATAGGTTTCTAATGAAAAGGCTTGCTAAGAATAACTCGAAAGCTTAAACGAAAGAAATTAAGGCTCAGGCCAACGATGTCGACAAGAACATTTCTTTCGTATATTTGTTTTAAAAACAACAACAAATTTTAGTTTTTTACCTGGCCTGGCAGTAACTTTTACTTGAAAATTTTACTAGCAACTAATAGAGGCATTACCTTATTTATAATTCATTGTCCAAATTTGGAATTTTTGTTGCAGAAATTCATGATTTTATTGGTGAAATGAGTTCCGCTCCCAAATTTTCTCACCACTTTCACAAATAAACTCAAGAATTGCTGCAACAAAAATTGCAGGTCTGGACCTGCACTATGATATTAAATCTTGCCAATTGTGATTACACAATTTACACGATGTAAAAAATTGTCGCGAAATTTACTTGTGTAGAAAAACAAGTAAATTAAATAACTTGATGTGATTGATTTTAACTATTAAAAAATAAATTAAAAGTAAAAAACCTTTTTCAAAAACAAGCTTTTATTTTAATACCCTAAAAAGAAACTTTCACTAAAGTCAATAACATTATTTTCGTAGATGTCAGTTTTATGCCAAAATTATTTACTGCAATAAATATTTTGGGGCAATCAACCCAAAAAACTCATTTGTCAACTCATTGATTGATCGATTTTACATTCAAACTGCTCTTGTTTTTTTAATAAAAATTTGTTTCCGTTAAAAAATTGCTGTTGTTTTTATATATTAACACATTTTATGTAAAATTTTTCCTTTCCTATTTCTTGCGCGCACTTGGGCACGACATTGGGGCCAACCTCTTTCAGATGCAATATCGTTCATGAAAGAAACCCAAATGCAACAAAATCGGAATTTTCGGTTTACTCATTATTTGTTTTAAGCTAAAAATATTTACCATGTATAAAAAACAACAAAAACTCTTTTACTGAAAAAAATTATATTGTATAAAACAAGAGGAGCCATAAAAATTAATTTTTTCCTCTCTTCAAAAAAACTCTATTAGCAAAAATAAATGCTTGCAGCTCAAGCATTAAAAAAACTCGTTTGCGGCTTAGCGCCGTTTCAAAATCCTAAGCTTCGATATCTGCATTTGACTTTTACATTTTATTAATATAGTTACAAAAGTTTCACAGCTACAATGGAATGAAACACTTTTTCATTAAAAGAACGGGAATCGCATTTTGTGTAAATGTGAAGTGCTAATGTGAAAAGTGCTCATGAAAACGAAAATGAAAAGTTTTTTTTCATTTCACAGTTTCACAGAACCAGAATCGACCCCCTGGAGTGCTTTTTTGCACTCAAAAAAAAAGTTATATCCCTTATGAACATATTTTGAAGAAAAGACTTGTTCAAAGGGTGTCAAGTGTAGTTTTTCTTAAAAACCACGCACTGCTCTGAAACCGACACTATACCGGAATTTATTTTAGCGCAGATAATCACCCCTATCGTGAATAACAAGTGGAATTTTTGTTCCCATGAAATTTTCATTCCTCTCGAAGGGAAAAAAGCAATCGTGAATCTCATGTGAAAAATTTTTTCCATATTTTATTAATTTAAATAAACTGTATATTAAACTTATGTACATGTGTGTTTCATTATAAACAAAAGACTTTAGGAGTTTGACAACCAATCCTACATTAATGGGGGCTCAACCAAAATAAAGTGGAAATAAGAAAAAAAATGTGTTGTGAATAAATTTTGTTGTGGAATTGTTGCAGAAGTGTTTTTTTTTATTAAAAAGTAAAAGAGAGAATAACAAAAAAGTTGCTACAAATAATTAAAACTAAAGTAACATGGTGGTAATGATCTGATTATAAAAAAAACGGTAAATTGCATCATCAATTACACAGAGTGAGAAGAGGGGAAAAAGAAAAACACAACAACAAAAAGTTTTGTACGTTACGATAATTGCGAAAAAAAATAGAAGCTGTGTAGAAACAAGTGATCAAAAGAAGAAAAAACCACCCTTAAATTTGTGTTGCACAAAAGGTGAGACTGTTTGTTGACAAGAGTAAAAAGAACTGAGCGTCAACAAAGTGCAAGCGACTGAGTGTCGAAGGAAAAACTGTGACTGATTGTCAATAAGTAAAAAGAACTGAGTGTCAACAAGCGACCGAGGGTCGATAGTGAATCTGTGACTGAGTGTCGAAGGCAAAACTGTTTGTCAAAATAACGACTGAGTGTCGGAATAGCGACTGAGTGTCGATGTGAACGACTGAGTGTCAAAACGAATGAGTGTAACAGACTGAGTGTTGAAGACGAAACTGTTTTTCAAAATAACGACTGAGTGTCGAAATAGCTACTGAATGTCAAAACGACTGAGTGTCTAAACGACTGAGTGTCTAAACGACTGAGTGTCTAAACGACTGAGTGTCTAAACGACTGAGTGTCTAAACGACTGAGTGTCTAAACGACTGAGTGTCTAAACGACTGAGTGTCTAAACGACTGAGTGTCTAAACGACTGAGTGTCAAAACGACTGAGTGTCAACTGAGTGTCGGATAAGAAAAGAAAAGGGAGAAGAAGTGTTGAACCGACTGAGTGTCGAAAAAAGAAAAGAAGGGACTGAGTGTCGAACTTTGCGTTGTACGTTTCAATAAAGGAGAAGGTGCGCGTCAACCATCTAAGGACAGTTATTTATTGTGCAGTTTTTGTCTTGCAAGTGGATATAAACAAAAACAGAATATTTGCTGTCTCTATGCCGATATATTTTGTGTATTGAAAAAGGAAAAAAAATAACGGTGCGCGACTGAGTGTCAAACTTTGCACAAGCAACAAGAAGTGAACCAGTGGAAGAGAGGGGGAAAAAAGCCGTTGATTCAAAGAAGCAAGAGAAAAATAGCCATTTCAAAGTGGAATTGCATGGAAGTAGATGACAACAAGCGAACAGAGGTGGCAAGAAGTGCATTCATCATTTAATACATACATATATTCTGAGGGAAAATATTAAAGTCACTTAATAATTTGATTTGTTTTTGTGAATTTATAAATAATTGATTTAATCTGATTTTATTAATGATTAACTTTAATTTTGTTGGAAAAACATTAACGTAACTTAATGATTTGATTTGTTTTTGCGAATTTACTTAATAATTGATTGGATTTGATTTTATTGGTGATTAACTTTAATTTTTTTTTTAGGAAAACATTAACGTAACTTAATAATTTGATTGGTATTCGTGAATTTATAATTATTGATTGAATTTGATTTAATGGATAATTAACTTAAATTTTGTTGGTGAAATAGGTATTAAGTATTAACGTAACTTAATATTTTGATTCGTGAATTTATTAAATTTGATTTTATTGATTTGGAAATCCAATTTTTGTCGAGAGAATAATTAACGTAATTTAGAATTGATTTGTTGAACTAAAATTTGATTTTTATTTAATTTGTTAAGTTTAAATTTGATCTGGGAACTATTTTTTATTTACTGTGTACCTATAGTATTGTAACGAATATCCAGTGTGGTTAAAATTGTTGGTTTAGCGATCGTGACGGGGATCATGGACAGATCAGTTATTTTAGGGATGAGTGTTTCGGAGTTGAGGACGAAGTTGGGTGAACTTGGTTTGGGGTTGCAGGGACGGAAGGTTGATTTGCAGGTTAGATTGTTAGGGCATTATGAGATGGACGTTTCGGATTTGCTTGATACTGTTGATGATAGTGGGGGTGCAGGAGGCCATCCTGGGATGAGCAGCGGTCCGGTTGCGGATGGTGAGGGTAGCGCTTTACAAAAAAGTATTTATACTTTGAGGGATGTGGAGGAAAGTTTATCCGTTTTTTCGGGAACTAAATCACCTGACATTAATCAGTGGTTGAGCGAGTTCGAGGATATGGCTGCAATTGTCAAGTGGACCCCATTGCAGAAGTTGGTATATGCTAAGCAGTTATTGGTGGGTGCTGCTAAACTTTTTATTAAAAGTCAGTGTACTGTGGGAGATTGGATAACTTTGAGAAAGTTACTGTTGGAAGAATTTGGTGGAGCTTGTTCGGCGGCTGATGTAATTCGTCAGTTACGTAGTCGTCGTTTAAATAGGAACGAACAAATGATAGAATACTTGTACAGCATAATGGAGATTGCCAAGCGAATCGATTTGGATGAGAAAAGTATAATCGAATATTTTATAGAGGGAATACCTGATTCACGGTTCAATAAGGCGGCGCTATATCAGGCCGAAACGTTAACCGAACTTAAGACAAATTAAAATTTATGAGAAGGTTCGACTCAATCCTCGTTCGTCAAATAAGGGAAATGAGTCTTCGTTAGTAGAGAAAAAACCTGATGCTAAGGTAAAAGACGACAAAGAGAGAAAATGTTATAAGTGCGGTGATAAAAATCATATGGCCAGAGAATGTCCCGAAAAGCAGGTTAAGTGCTTCAAATGCCAAAGATTTGGTCATCGGTCATTCGAATGCAGGACTAAAAATGCTGATAGGAATACAGTCAAAGAGGAAAGGGATCAGGCCAATATGGTAAATAAAGGGCCAGGTCTAATTTTTAAGGATATTTTGATTCATGGCAAAAAGTTGTCCGCTCTTATTGATACGGGATGTGACATATGTTTAATGAGGTTGGATACGCTATTAATTTTTGGTGAGATTGATTTGGTTCCTGAAAAAGTAAAGTTGCAGGGTATAGGTGAGAGTGAGATCGTTACTATGGGCCATTTCGATTGTTCAGTTGAGATCGATGATTTAAAGTTCGATATAACTTTTTATGTGGTTGGTGAACGTGATATTCTGCATGCAGTGATGATTGGCAACACCCTGATTAGAAAGGCAGAGGTAATTATAAAGGACGGAGAGGCCTTTTTCGGGCGACCTACTAGAGGAGACATTTTATTGAAGGAGTTCGAGAGTATATGTTTGAATCTAGGGGAATGTAAACCGGACATACGTCCTGAATTGGATCATCTGGATAAACAGATGAGCCTGGAAATTTCAGGATTGATAGATGATTATACTCCATTGAAAGACTTTGAGAGCCCAGTTAAGATGAAGATAATATTAAAAGATGATTTGCCAATATACCAACGCCCAAGACGTATACCGTGGACAGATCAAACCGTGATCGATAAGCAGGTTAAAGAATGGTTGACGGAAGGAATTATTCAACCTAGTTCTTCTGAGTATGCATCTCCTGTGGTTTTAACCTCGAAAAAAGATGATACTAAGCGACTGTGTTGCGATTATAGAAGACTGAATCAAAAGATAATTAGAGACCATTTCCCAATGCCGCTGATAGATGAGGTGCTGGATAAATTACAGAAGGGGAATGTATACTCCACTTTGGACCTCAGAAATGGATTTTTCCATGTCCCCTTGGAAGAAACATCACGAAGATATACGTCATTTGTGACACATAACGGTCAGTATGAGTTTTCATATGTACCTTTTGGTATCAGTAAGTCACCGGCTGTTTTCACGAGGTTTATTTTTTGCCGTTTTAAGAGATCTGATAGGTGATAATACAATAATTGTCTATATGGATGACATCATTATTCCCTCCAAGGATGTGATTGAAGGCCTTGAGAAGTTGAGGATAGTTTTGAAGAGGGCGGCATTAAGCGGCTTGCATGTAAAGTGGGAGAAGTGTCAAATTTTACGGGAGGAAGTTAATTTTCTTGGGTACGTTAGAGCAAATGGGTCAATAAGACCATCGGAGGAGAAGATAAAGGCCGTTAAAAATTACCCAATCCCTAACGATAGAAAGTCCGTGCAAAAGTTTCTGGGGTTAACTTCATATTTTAGAAGGTTTATAGGGGATTACGCTATAAAAGCTAGGCCCGTAACAGATTTGCTTAGGAAGAATGTACCTTTTCGTGTGACGGATGAAGTTCTGGTGGCTTGCCGGCAATTGAAAGAGGCGCTTATAAGCGCACCAGCTTTGAAGTTGTACGACCCTGACGCGATAACTGAGGTGCATGCGGACGCCAGTAAGTTTGGTTATGGGGCAGTCCTTTTGCAAAAAAGTTCGGATGATAGGGTGTTACATCCGGTTCAATTTATGAGTCGAAGAACCAAACCTTACGAGGAAAATTACCACTCCTACGAGCTGGAGGTTCTTGCAACTGTCGAGGCTTTGAAAAAATGGAGGGTCTATTTACTTGGCATACCATTTAAAATAGTAAGCGACTGAAGTGCGTTCAAGATGACTATGAATAAAGATGATGTCCCTTCAAGAGTGTCCCGTTGGGCAATGTTTTTGCAGGAGTTTTCGTACGAAATGGAGCATAGGCCAGGGGCACGTATGAAACACGTGGACGCTTTAAGCCGAATGTACTGCTTGATAACAGAGAGCAGTTTGACTCATAGGATGAAAGGGGCGCAAGATCATGATGAGCGAATAAAGGCTATACGAGCGGCTTTAAAAGTCGGTGCCTTTGAGGACTATTATATGGGGAACGGTGTATTGATGAAGGATCCGGATAAGGAATTGATAGTTATACCGGTCCAGTTAGAGGAAGAGATAATAAAGTTGGCGCACAAGCAGGGCCATTATAGTGTGGCAAGAACGCAAGAATTGGTTGAAAGACAATATTATATACCCAAATTGACAGAAAAAGTTCAGAAAATAGTCAGAAGTTGTGTCGAGTGCATCATCACCGAGGCTAAGGCTGGAAAGAAGGAGGGGTATCTCAATCCTGTGGATAAGGAAGATAGACCTCTGATAACGTATCACATTGATCATAAACTGTATATTAAACTTATGTACATGTGTGTTTCATTATAAACAAAAGACTTTAGGAGTTTGACAACCAATCCTACATACATATATTTGAAAGAAAAGTTCAAATAATAAAGCATACTATTTAGTATTGGAGGGATAGTTTGATTAAACGATATTTGTTTGCACTTTTTAAATTTTATGTAGTAAAATATTTTCCAAAATTCTGCCACCACGTCTTTCAAAAGCATCACAAATCCGCAGGCAATCGGCCTGTTGTTTTGCATTTTGTTAACAAATATACCGGTTTGTGCCTTATTAACGGATCTAGTCCTTAATATTCGATTTATAGGAGGAACTACTTACATACATGTTCTGTTCCCTAGCAAAAATAAGGTGAGACAATCTTAGGGAAATGTGAAAAAATTACGAGGGAAAAAACTTTTCACGATAAGGGAAGTTTTTCTCGTGAACATTTTTTCACGTTTTTATTCTCATTTGAATTGCCTTTTTTATGGAAGTTTTTCATGATCGCAAATATGTGAAATGGGGAATAATTACGAAGGAAAAATTATTAACGATAGGGGTGAATATAAATCAGTTGTTACGACTTCCTGAAAACCAGTTAAAAAAACACATCGTTTCCCAGGAAAGCACGAAGTTTTTTTTTTAAAGGGAAACCACGGTAGGTAGTGAAAGTGTGCAAACGATGCAAGTGCGTGCAAAAAAAAATACACACAGTTGCACCATACAACAACAAAATGTACGTAGTATTTGCATCTGTCTCTATTTTGCTTCGTTTGCACTAAAAAAGCAATGAACAAAATAAGTAGTGCGTTTTTGCTCAATTGAACACAAATGCCAACAATAACATTTGACATTTTAAGGGCCATATTGATTTTTATGGAAACTTATAAATTGAACATTGACGTGGGTTTTAATCGGGTCTGTCCAAGAAATCAATTTCGATCGCAAGTGATTTCGTATCTTGCTGCACATAACACGAAAACACTTCCGATCGGAATTGATTTCTGTGACAGGCCTGAATATAAAATAGAGAATTAAATTTAAATAATTTAAAAAGAATTTTTTTTTTAATTTGCTTGTGTATAATTGTAAACAAATGCAGATTTTTTACAGTGCTGCCAGAAGATTTTTGTGTTGCCAGAATAAATCTTTAGAAAAATAGCACATTTGCACAAACATTATATGCACTGCAAATTGAAAATTTGCACAATGACCATCGTAAATACCCTTTATATTTTTATATTACCACAATAGAGGTACAAACACTATTTTCTAAAATAAATTTATTAATTGTGATTTTATTAAATAAATAAATCACAAAAGTTAAAATTGTTTTAATTCAATATAAAAATTAACCAAAATTCGATTTCGATCTGAAAAAGTGCGTTCGTCGTTCGGACTTTAATAAATTTATTTAAAATATGTACTCACCTTAGTCTCTTTTTCAGCATCCCCACTATCAACATCTTCTGTGGAGTCCTTTCCCTCACTTGACTCTTCATCTACATTATCATCAGCAACTCCTTCACCAATATCATCATTTTTTAAATCTAAATCAGACTTTTTCTTTTTGGGACTAGATTGTACATTTTCTGCAGCCGCGGCTGTAACATCATCAGGCTGAGGAGCATCGGTTTTCTTAGCATCGGCAGCAGCTTCCTTTTATACCAAAAAACAAAATCCAAAACGAAATAAATTAAACGAAATTAGCCAAACAAATAAAATTTTCCATAACACAATTTGCTACACACAAAATGCAAATATACTCTGTTTGTGATGTAAACCACAATACAAATCTAGCAATAATTGTAAATGTATTTACCTTTTTGCCTCCTTTACTTAAGAAGCGATACAATGAGAATGCCAAAGGCGCTACAACTAATACAATAGCAATACGCCAACTCCAAGGATTCTCTTTGCAATAGGAAATAAGTTTATTTAAGAATGTGTCCTACAAATCAAATGAGAAAAAAACAAAAAAAGAAGCACGCAAATGTTACAACAAAGTGCAAAAAAATACAACAATTAAATTTTAGCAATAACTTAAAACTAGATATTTTCGAATGAATAAAGAAAATTGAAATAAACCTCTTTGGATCTTTTGTATAAATAAGAGATATAAAAACCAGCTGGTATGGCTAAATACAAGAAATATAAAGCCCACCAACCGGGTTTGTAATTTATGTGACGCATTAAACGATGCCATAGAGTTTTCTTTTTTTTTTTAATAATTTATTTAAATTAAAAAGAAGACAAATTAATAAACTATCTTTCAGATTTTAAACAAATACTTACAGATTCTTTGGCTATATATTTACGTTTCATATCAAACGTTTCACTGGCAAAATCTGCGGCAACTTCGACATCGTCGGTAATAATGAGATTATCGAATAAAATGTCACTGGACATAGACCACAATTCAATACCGATAGAAGACTGAAAAAAAGAACGTAATTCTTTTTTTGTTTGAGGTAAAACGATGTACTGATCTTACGATGGGTGTCATTTTGAAGGGTGTTTGATCCTCGAAGAAATCTGGATTCGGTATTTGTTTAGGAGCCCATTTACCTCTGTAGTTGGGATTATCAATCATGGGTGCACGCCATTTACCCTTGTATTCTTTGTTGGCTATTAAAGGTGCTTTCCATTTGCCACAGCCCACAGCCTTTTCGCACACGGGATTATCGACCAGGGGTGCTTCCCATTCACCATCCATATCTGAGTCCCAATCATCGGGTTTAACGGCAGAGGGATCTGAAAGTAAACGTTTATTTAAAATTTTGAAATCTTTTTGGCGGAAAGTTTTTTTAGTGAAATGGTTATATGTATGGTAAACGAATTTACAAAATAATTTCTATAAAATTCTAGTCGGAAAAAATTTTGATCTGGAAAACAAGTACATCTCTTCTTCTCCTTCTTCTTCGCTCTGTCTTTTTAACTCAGCTTAATAAAGACCCATCAGCTGTGCTACCTCACGTGGGCGGGTCCATAAGGACTTTGTTTCTAGCTGGGTTGGGTTTGCACTGCAGTTGAATAGGTGTATTACGTCGTGTGAGCCTATTCCAAATGCAGGGAGGAGGTAAGGGATAGTGCTATTTTTCTGGACCAGTATAAGTTTAGACGTGTAGTACCCACAAAAACTCGCGACTCCGACTCCAAAGTTTTTCGGCATAAAAAATTTAAAAAAAAATTCCAAAATAAAAATTATCTTCTTAAAACACATTTAAAATTTAAAAAAATGGTTTATGAATACTGCTCTTATGTGCTGTTTCCAAATGACAGGCGATGGACTGAGTGCTTTTCACACCCCTGTAGTGCTGGAAATCGCAAACGTAAAACGCAAGAATTTTAAAAGTTGTTTTTAAATAAGATTTTTGTAATAAAAGAATTTTATGACAAATATTTACCAAATATTTTCCTATTAAACAGGATTTTAAACCAAAAATTATAAGAATTAGGTTTAAAGTTTATTAAAAACAACTTCCAAATTCTTGCGTTTTGCGTTTGCGATTTCCAGCACACCCCTGTTAAATTTTGCTACATAATCAATCGCCTGTCATTTGGAAACAGCACACTAATGTTTGCGTACGGTAATTGCTTCTCAAAAACTCTAATTTTTAGAAGGCCGTACGGTAATGAAAAAATAAAAGTTAACATCACTGAGTCTCATACATTTAGCATCAAGATTATAGTATGAGTCGGAGTCGCACTTAAAAAATTTCAGCATTTGGAGTCGGAGTTAGTACTTTTTTCGGACGACTCCACAGCCCTGCTGAATTTAATAACGTTTAAGCCTAAAATTTGTTTAATTTAACAAATTATGAAAATACAAATTTTTTCGGATTAAATTAAGCGAGTAGCAGTAGTTACGCAGAAAAAAGCCAGGCCAGGATCTGGCGGGAATCCAACCCTCTCACTGATAAGACTAGCTCACTGCCGGTAGGCGTACCCTATGAAGTTTAAATTTACCTTTTTAATATGTTTGAACTTCACATCAGTGTCGCTTTAAAAACAATTTATAAAATCGAATTCAAGTAATAGTGAAAAAAGCTAAATACATATTTGAAAATCGATTCAGTCTAATTGACATTCTGTCACAAATCATTAAAATCTTTTCCAGTGTAGTTGAAATCGATTAAATTTTTAGACCTTTTTCATTGTTTTTTGTTTTGAATTTTGGTGAAATACTGTCATTTCACATATATCGATTACAAACGAAACTGGTTGGCTAATCTCTATTGCAATACGAATGCAATTTCAGAACGGACGCTTATGCCGGGATGCTCTCTTTCACTTTCGCAATTTTTTGAAATCGAAGCCACCTGGCAATAAAAAATAAAGATGGCGCAGATAAAATGTAAAAATGCGTACAAAGAGGAAAGTTTAAATAAAATAAATAGTGATGATGAGCGAAAAGAAAAACAAAGATCCTTTTTTTTTGTAATACATACAAACCCCTTAATTAATATTTTTTTAACTCACCAGGAATCATTTCAGGTTCATCTTCCAACCACCCCTCAGGCATGGTAGCTGTAGGATCTGGTATTTGAGGAGGAGCATCATCATCCCAATCACCAGGTTTCTGGGCAGAGGGATCTGGAATCTAAAATATATATCCCCCATAATTAAAATAAAAAGGAAAAATCAAATTGTGGCTTAATTATATTAACCTTCTCACGTTCATCCCAATCTTCTGGTTTCTTATCTTCAGGATCGTCAATTTCACGTGGTGGATTAACAGCAGGATTGAAATCATTTAATAATGAACCTTCATTGATGACTTTGTTGTCAACACGGATTTCATAAGAATTATCAGGACGTACAATTAATGTATACAAATGAGGTAATTTATCTTTGAAAGGTTCTTCCAAACGCTCCCTATTGATACGTAAAAACAGAAAAAAAAGAAATAAAATGGTAATTAAATGCAAGAAATAATCAATAAAATAAATTAAATAAAATAAAAACTAGCACTATTGTTGTAGTGGTTTTGCATTTTACTTAAAAAACCTATTTTATTCTTATTTGCATTGTTATTATATACTTTTTTTTACATTTAAAACGCAATATCACAAAACAGTTAGACACATTCTTCTAATATATCTCTGAAGTTAGGTTAAAAGGTCTTAAGTCAGAACCTGTAGTTTTTCGTAATGTTATTTAATTGACTTATTAAGATTTTCTATGTTTATTTGCTTAATAAACCTTTTATAAACCTGTTTTATTTTTTATAACTAAGGGGGCAAACGATTACAATTGGAAGCAGTTGTGCTAGACTAATGTTATTGTTATCAAATGGAAGAGAAAAATATATATAGAGTTATTAAGCCCAATCAAAAACTCAAAATGCATTCTTTCGACTTAATATCTTTCCGCCTAACGTCAGAGATATAAAAATGAGAATAAGAATATGTACAAAGAAATTTATTTACTTTGCTTTACGGCAATGCTTTTCAGTAATGCTGCCATTAATAGGATTAACATGGCGGAAAATGAAGTGCATTTTAATATCATTGCCACACTTATCGGGACCGAACATAATGGTGTACGGAGTTTTATCATTGAACTGCAAATATTGAAATTAACAAATAAGAAACATGAATATTATTAAGTTAAGAAAATAAGAAGGTAAAACGGGGGAGAGAAGTACAAACTTTTCCTGTTTTAATAAAAGATACCAACCTTCGTAAGGTCATCCGTTGCTTTGCCAGCAGACAACAATTTTATGTATGAACCACCGCATTCTTGACCCTCCTACAATACCACACGCACAGTTTTTTTTTCAAAAAGAAAACATACAAAAGAAAATTTAAAAAAAAAAGTTCAAGATAAGAGCGTTGAAAATAATTGGATTTGATTTTACTTTCTTTTCGAACACACTAGCAATGCCACAAACTACCAGTCAAATTAAAAATGAGATTACTTACCTGCAATGTTACTTCATATTGTACTACCAAGGGTTTGTCTTCTTTAAAAGTAAATGGTTTGGTTAGTTTAGAGGCGATGGCTGCATGTTTGGCTTTTGATTTCAACACTAAGCCAATGTCATTTTTCCAAACAATACGTTGTGGTGCTTCCCAACTCCAGACACCATCATATTTGGCTATTTCTTCAGCAATGTCATCTTTTTTAGCTTGAGATTTTATCCATTGGTTTTGAGATTTTCCAACATGATCAAAATGATCCACAAAGTAGAATTTGGATGGATCATATTCGGGACTTTTATAAACTATCTCTTCACCATTCTCATCGGTGGCTAAGGTGTTCTCCTTAATAAAGGTTTGAAAATGAGTTCATTAAAAGAAAGAAAGAAAAAAAACAAGCATAAATATTAGTAAAAAGAGGTGAGAAAATACACTCGCCAGTATGCATTCATGATTACTAGTTAAGATTTTTAAGTGAAGCTACGATAAACATAAAAAATTCAGGAATATTTGAAGATAAAATTAAGATACATATGGGCATTTCCTTTTTGACGCGTCGTTATATTTGTACCACAAAATGTAAAAAAATTAAATGAAGAAGTTAAATTTGTAAAATGGGTTTTTATATATACAAAGTAATGAAGTAGCACTATATTCAGATTGGATTTTGACTTGCATTACAAAACTTAATAAGACAGCGAATTAAGCAAGACGTTTTGTATAAAACCTTTTTTTAGTAAGCTTTGGACGTATTTAGATTTATTTTTCAAGCTTTCAAATTTAAAAATCTCTGCTCGTTTAAAGGTACATATGGGCATTTTCAGCGAAAATTCTACTTTTTTTTTAATGTAACGCCAGAATGCAAATAAGGTTGTATTTTAGGACCACGTTGTTCAACCGTTATCCCTTTTGTTACTTAATGTAGAGCTAGTTGCGCTTTACGCCAAAATATAAAAAAGTAAACTATCCAAATCCAAAGTATCCACCTTTTTTGCACGTTTTAACTTTGTCTGAATAGTTTAACTTTGTCAAGCTGTTCTTTATTTTCAATGGTTTTAATTTAGTAACTGACCATTAAATAAAAAGAGTAAGGAATGGGATATACATATATCTGTTTCATTTTGACAAAACATCTTAAGTCAAATTTAGAAAGTAAAAAACATGTTGTTAATCGTACGAATTTTCATTCAAAAAACATTTTTATTTACGTTTTTAAAATTTTGTTTTATAAACGAAATTTTTCTTTAATTTTGGTTTATTTTAATATTTAATAAAAATGATTTTTCGCCAAGTTTTTTTTTTAACTTTTTTGCTATCTTATCTCGACTTAAGGTGTTTTGTTTTTGGTCATTTTATTTGATTTAATTTTCTAAACCAGCATAAATAACGGAATAAAACAGGCTGTTAGTTTTTCCATTTTATTTATGTTACCACATTGATGAAGTTTAAAAGGGCAAAATGGATGCATTGGTTTTTTTTCACAAAGCGAACGAAAACTTAGGTTTTGCTTTTGAATTTCAAAAAAATTCTTTATACACCATATAAATAATAACGTAGTAAAGAGTTTATGAGGAAAACTTAGTTGATCTTTAAATATTTTATTAGTTCTAATCCGTTTTTAAATTAAATTTAACCCGAATGTATCAAAAAGTGCTCGCCAGTTCAGTTTTTGTATTAAATAGAATATTCATTGGGAAGAAGTAAAAAAAAAAAATTTGGTTGCATCTTGTTTTTTGTTCACACGTACACATTATGTATATCAGTGCTTAAAACATACATACTTTTATTAAGACAGGTATTATATGAATAAACTTAAAGTATGTATTTAAAAACAACAGGTGTTAATAGCCTGCCTTAGGCCGAGGCCACGCAATGAGCGGCTAAGCGTCAAGCGATGAGCGTCAAAGCGTCAAGTTTGAGCTTCAAGTGGCTTATTACTGAGCGTCACTTCTGAGCGGTTAGGTGTTGAAATGCCTTTGTAACGAGAGGTTTGTTTAATGTTATTACGCGAAAATCGTATTGATATTTATAAGAATTTAATGCGTTTAAGAAAAAAAAAGATTTGGTGGTTATTCTATAAATCAAGCAAATTTCCAGACAGATTTTTTCAATACTGTCGTATGTCTGTGAAATCCATTGATTTGCTGTTGCAAAAAGCTAACACCAGATTGACAAAACAAAGAAAAGCTATTTCTGCAGATCAAAGGCTTGTTTTAACTTTGAGGTAAGTATATTTTTTATGTACTTGCTTTGGATTGTGTACATGTATTATTTGCAGATTTCTAGCTACAGTACATTCCTTTCCCGATTTGGCGTTTGCTTTTCGAATGGGTGGAAACACTGTCAGCAATATAATTTCAGAGACATGCATTATCATATGGGAAGAACTTATCCAGGAATACATGCCTATACCAACAGAAGGGCACTTCACTCCATAGTTTCTCGGTAATATTTTGTTTTTTAAAATTTGGTAATCTGTCTTGCCATAATAGCGGTCGGCTTTGTACAGCTGAAATAATAAGCTCCACATTCACTTTTGCCATGTTTATTCTTTGACGCTCAGAAAACAACTAAAAAATAGAACAAGTTTTATTCCTGAGCGATGCCGCTTAGCCGCTCAGAAATTTCGCGCACATGCCGCTCATTGCGTGGCCACTTCAGTAGTATTTCATATGTTTTAATTTATTGACGCTTATCGCTCAGCCGCTTGACGCTTAGCCGCTCATTGCGTGGCCTCGGCCTTAAGATGTTTTTTTTTTGATTATTAATTAATTTTACCTATTTTTCGTTTTTTGTTGCCTATTGTAAGAGATTTCTTCTCAACTTCATTAACACTTTAACATTTTGTTATCTGTTGTAACATATACATACATATTTTTTTAAGTTCTTATTGTTTGCATTGCATTTAAAGTTGTTTTACTTCAAATAAAAGTAAAATTAATTGATTAGAACTATAAAAAAGAGACAATAACGCTATATCAAGTACATATTACGTATAAGGTTCAAAAAACAACTTATTACATAATTTTTTAATGCGATTTATGTGTCTACTTTGTTAGCAGTAGCTCTATTGTTTTAAATAATAAATATTTATGTTAATCTATGAAAAATTTATTACTATTAATTCACTCTAACAATTTAAAGATTTAAAAATACGTTAAAATTCGCTAAGCTGTTTTTAAAGACCACCTACTAATGTAAAGCGTAGTATCTAATTAAGCTGTCAAAAATTTAATAACTCTAGAAATGCGCACGTGACGTAAACTTTTCGTGACACGCGTACGTAAATCAATCGAGATTGTGATTAACTACTTTAAATATTAATTACGCAAATACTTTCTTTTAAAAAACTTTTAAGTTTTTTTTTTATTCAGAATTGTCTAAATTTCAAGTTAAAAATAAATTAAAGTTTCCGACTTTAAAGTTAGCTTATACATACCTACAATTTTAAAAACTTATCTAATCTAACTGCCAGTTTCACCAAGTTCAATTAAAACTAACTATTACTCTAATGGTGTTTTCTTTTCTACAAAAAAATGTGCCTTTTTTAAAAAAAAAAAAAATTCAATTTCTTGTCTTTTTCTTAAAAATTTTGCTCCCGAAAAGGGTGGCTTGTTTTATTCTAAAAAACTCATGCTTTTCGGGAGCAAAATTTTTAAGAAACAGACACCAAATTGCATTTTTTTTAAAAAAGGCACATTTTTTTGTAGAAAAGAAAACTCCATAACTTTCAGTTTTTTTTTAAATCGAACCCGCAACCGCGGCGCTGATAGACTAGTTCACTACCAGCTAGCCTACCGGGGCACTCAACTGATAGTTAATTATAACTGAACTTGGTGAAACTGACATTTTATTAAGCTCTAAAATTACGCAATTCACAAAACAAAGTTCTAAGATAATTCTTCAAACTGCTACGTCAATTATCGGTAAAAGGTAATCAGTTAATCGCGAAAAACGTCGCATAACTATGCATATAACGTTACGGGTTTTCGGCGTTAGAAATTAACAATGTGTATTCGATTTAACTTAGCTTTGGCTGTATCCGTCACGTATTCACAAACGCAATCGTGCGAACTTTGACAAACTATTGTCATTTGTTTACAATTCATATAAAAAAATCAACTAGCGCATTATTAATGCGAATTATTATCAGGTGGCAGCGAAAAGCCTGCTGACTTTGACATTTGAGTACCCATATCATTAAGTTGGCGGAGCAGTTTTTTTTGTTTACAGGGGGCCCCACGGGCCTCAGCCCCCTTCAATTTTAATTTTTATTCGAAATCGGGTGGCATATTTTTTTTATTTTTTTTTTCGTACGCACCGTAAGATGCACTTCAGCCAAAAAAACAAGTTAGAGAGTTATATTCGGATGTGCCGAATCTTTGATACCCTCCACCGACAGTTCGAATATTTCAGGGGTGATATCTATATGATATCTATTTTTTATTAGTTTTTCTTTATAAAAACAGACGTCAGCATTAAAATTGGTTGCAGTTTAGACCCTTATCAAATTATTGACCGACCATCAGAATTTTTTTGCTATTTATAGCAATTTTTAACTCGTTTGAGCCGAACTTAAATGATTTTCAGGAGGGGAATTTATATTGCAGCCATGGTAAGTTAAGAACCCAAATTTTGCAGAGTGATATCTGGTATTAAAAAACATAAATTTGAATACAGCGGTGAAATAAGTTTTAGCGCTTAAAGTAAATTTCAGAAGGCTGCTAAATATGGAATCAAAGGCAAATTATTGGACGTATATCACAAAATTTCCAAGGCGAATTTATCCCAGGTAATCTCAGTACCAAGGCGAATTCAAACAGGTAAACTCATCTCGTCAGCCGTTCATCAGCTGTTTCTACGGCGAATTAAAAATTATGGTGAAACGTCAAAATATGATTTTGTTTTGAGAAGAACAAGGCGAATTCAAACAGATAAACTCATCTCGTCAGCCGTTCATCAGCTGTAGCTCGTTTCTGTATTTCTCGCATCGTAAAATTTCTTACATGAAGTGTGAAACAAAAAATTCCATCGTTTCTCGATTTATGAGATAAAAGTGTTTCTGTATTTGAATGCGAAAACAGACACAACAAATTCTATTTATACTGGAATATTTCCAGTAATTAAGTGTCAAATAAAAGCGAAACGTCAACAAAAGAAATAAATATAATAAAAACAGGGCTGCCAGATTTGACGAGTTATCGTCATCTTGACGATATTTTGTTCCGATATTAACAAAGTGACGTTTGATGATTTTTTCTAAAAAAGTGACGAAAGCAAAAACAAAATCAAAAATATTTTATAATTTTGTTGTTACTTTCTATAGAAATTCATCTTGAATTTTTAAATTTCAAACACTTCTATTTTGTGGCGTTGAAAATTGAAAAAAAAAAATAATATGAATGTCTGTAGAAAGCAACAACAAATTTATAAAATATATTTGATTTTATTTTTGCTTTTAATGAAATTGTTGGCGTTGCGTTTTACACTATAAGCCCCTTAGTCTTCGAAATAAGATAATTGTAAATATTTTTATATGTTTGTTAATTAGAAAAAAAGATATCTTTAGAAACAAGGCTGCTTAAATTTTTATATTTATCCCTATTGTGAAAATTGTCCCCGAAATTGTTTGTTTCTTCCCTAAAAAATGTATCGGCAAAAGCAAAATTTCGAGCGAAAGTAATGGACCGACTTGGCTTATTTTGAACATTTAATACTTCTTATATACATATACAAAATATGATTGATATTTGATATTCTTATCTTATATGTACTCTTTTGTGCCAAAACCATTATTCCGGCAAGAAAGAAATTTGTTTGTCTCCCAGTAAAAACTTTTTCAAAATGGATAACTTCTTTCACTCGTTATTAAGTAGCTTTCTTCCATAAGAACTTCGATAACTACTTTTTTCTGGATGTATTAAGATAAAATAAATGACTTACTTTTGAATTTGTTCTTTTTGGCACAACCCTTGTAAAATTCATTAGTTTTTCAGTAGAATTGTATGTAGTGCTTTTATGTGTTTCTGATTACTTAACATATTATTTTGTAGGCGAAGATTTTACTGGGCTTTAACCCGTTTATCTATTAACCGATTTTTTTAATTTTAACTACAAGGTATTCTACTAAGTCTATTTCAGGCAAACAAGAAAAAGATTATAGGAATAGGTAAATTAAAGATTTATATCTCAATTATTAAATAATAATTATTAAATACCCATGAACTTTAACTATGTTTTTGTTTGATTATTTTTTAATAAAAGTCGAAACAAATTTGTTTAAAATTGATTTTAAATTGCACGATTTTTAAATCAAAAAATACGATCTTTTTTATTTTTTTCCCAGGAAATTGACGATTTTGACACAAATTTATCTGGCAGCACTGATTAAAACCAAAACAAGAAAAGGCTAACAAAAATTTAAACTACCAATATATAACAATTGTTTTTTGTTTATTCTCATCATATAAATTATGCATTTATCATTTATATTCCTTCTATTTTTTTTATTTATTTAAAAAAAATAGTATATAAACATATTTTAATTTCAAAATATCTACATTTTGTTTTTCTCGCCACCAATTTCAAATGTGACTTATTTTGACAGTTCTTGAAAGAAACTTTTCGCAAAATATTGTTATAGAAACACTTTTTCTCGCATCCTTCCAATAATTGCTGGAAAATTGTTAAAATGACAGATAATTCTCGCAACGGAAAGATACAGAAACACTTGTGCGAGAAAAACCATCTTTTGTTTCATTTTTCACTGTTTCTGTCCCGATTCACTGGTTTCATGCGGAAAATTTTACGATTCGAAAAATACAGAAACGGGCTACTGTTTCCACAGCGAATTAAAAAATATGGTCAAACGTCAAAATATGATTTTGTTTTGAGAAGAAGTTGAATGTTGAAAAAAATATTATTTTTATAATAAAAAAATTTCAAAACTGCGAATGATTGAAGTGAATTTATTAATTTCTTTTATAAAAAAGTGATAATTTTAATTTGCAATAAAAAAATTTTGACAACCAACCAGAAAATTTTATAAACAAAATACATGGGGCTTTTTGTAGTTGTAGAGATGAGTTTACCTGTTTGAATTCGCCTTGGAGAAGAAGTTGAATGAAGTGTTAAAAATATTATTTTTATAATAAAAAAATTTCAAAACTGCGAATGATTGAAGTGAATTTATTAATTTCTTTTATAAAAAAGTGATAATTTTAATTTGCAATAAAAAAATTTTGACAACCAACCAGAAAATTGTATAAACAAAATACATGGGGCTTTTTGTAGTTGTAGAGATGAGTTTACCTGTTTGAATTCGCCTTGCTCAGTACTACAACAAGTACAACTCGTACAAAAACCACAAGCAATTTGTTTTTGTAAAATCATTGTACAATGTCAAAAACAGAAATAAAACAAAACAGAAACAAAGATAATAAACAAAATTTTGACATCCAACAATGTTATCAGCAGGGCTTTTAATATCACCTGTAAAATATTCGCATTGCAAAATTGCATGACATTTTTTCTGGTCATATGAAACTAAGTTGGTAGAAATGTTAAGACAATAAATATATCTGCTACGGTTTTAGGCGTATTTAATTAATTTACCAAAGTGGGCTTTATATGGGGCCTAGGGTAAATCATTGACCGATCTTCATAAAATTTCAGTGTGATTTCTAGTCCTAGAAAAGTGCGACGTACCAAATTTTGTAATGATAGTATTATTTATTACGGTTTTAGGTCTTCTAAACAGTTTTCTGGGAGTATGGTTTATATGGGGCCTAGGGTAAATTATGTACGGATCTTCACGAAATTTTACAGCGTGATTTCCAATCGAATAAAATGAATTCTTGCAAAATCTGATATCATTCCGTGCATTGCTGCAACATTTATGTTAGTTTTTGTAACAAAATTTATCAATTTTTGAAGGTGGTGGTTCCACATTTTGATTCATTGATTTGATGCTACTGAACCGATTTTGCTGGATTTTAATCCTTAACTGCTTAGGATAACTACAAGCAATTTGACACCAAGTTTGTTTATTTCTTTTAAGTTTTTCGAAAGTGACCGTGTTTTCAACAGACGGACGGACATGGCTAAATCGACTTTAAATTCCTCAAGGAAAAGTTTCATAAAAAAGTTTCACAAGGAATGACAAACTTCGTATACCCTCTTCATAACTAATTGTGGTGGAAAGTTTGTTTAGCTCCTTATATTTGTTAGTTTATGTTTTAAAAATATTTTAAGATAAAAACTAAAACCAAACAAATACTCAAAACGAACAACGACTGCAAAAAATTCTGTAAAAACCAAAAAGAAAAATGTACAAATTAAACATGAACTAATGCTGATAAAAAATTTTATTTAGTTAAATAAAATAAAATGTTAATAATTTTAAAAACAATTTATAAATGTTTGATTAAGATTTAGTACAACTGAAATGGTTAAGCAGAAGGAAAAATCATGGGAGCAAGATTCTCTAAAGATACATATAATCGGCAACACTGCTTGATTTAAACACTAATTTGTCGTTGCATAGGTATAAACATTTAGAAACAGCTCTTTTAATTTGTCATAATAAAGGGCTTATTTTAACTGATTTTTGGAATGACTAGTATATCCTACCGATTTTGGGGAGTACGCTTTTATATATAGGGTGTTAACAAAAAAATTTACTCCCTTTTAAATTTCGCAATATGTACTTCTTAAAAGGAATTTTGTAAAAAAAAATTAATAATAGAACAAACTAATATCAAATATAATCTTAATTAATTAAATCCCCTAATAATATTACCAATTATTTATTTATTTTTCATAATTAATATTTCCTGTATTAAAAAGTGCTAGGTAGACTCTGGCAACACTTATTATTTTTGACAAATGCACTTCGCACCAGCATAGAAAGTAAAAGAAAATGAAAAATATACATATGTATGTACATAGTTGAGGTTATGTCACCCGTAACCCCTATCACACGCGAACAAAATAAAAACCCTAAATAAATAAAAAAAAGTTCAATGAACGTCATAAATATGTACATAAATAAATAGTGATAGGAAAGTGTTAATTAATACCATTTAACCAATCAACATGTTTTTCTTTCAAAATATCTCGCATTTTAAACAAAAATGACTTGTACAAATAACTCAAATTTGTAATTACTAAACCACAAAACTTAAATTTAGAAAGAAATAGCTCTGACGTGTAACTTTGCACCAACCACCATAAAATAAATAAGATAATCCACCAACCGGTCGATTGCTGCTACTTTTTTCTATTCATTTTGCAAGTACACATTTCTTTCAATTTACAAAAGAAAAAAATTCACTTTTACTAATGAAACAAACTTCGCACACACCATTTTTCGCACTGTTACTTTGACACTTACTTGCAAATCTTCTACAACACCATCATCATCATCAAAATCTTGCTCCACTTCTGCTCCACTGGCACTATTTATGAAATGTGGTCCAATTAAAAGATTCACCGCTAATAAAAGCGCTATTGATGCATAATGCGTTTTTCGCATTGTGTAGCTTTTTGTTTATTTGTGGTTTTTTTCTCCTTGTATTGGACAGTTGCTTCCTTAACAAACTGTAATGTAAAATGTTTAATTTATTCTATTTCAATTGATTATGATTTTATTTATTCAATTACTACTTACCGCTCTTATTAATTGTTATAGTTTGCTCAATGAAATTTACTAAAAAACTAGTAGAAGTTAAAAATGGTGGCACATGAAAGAAGATAAAATAAAAGTGGTTGAAACAAAACTACGAAAATGTAGAATACAATCCACACAAAAGAAAAACAAATAATTGTAGATTTCATTTCTAATGACAGCTGTTGTGCGCAGGGTTGTATTGTAACGAAAAACACTTATTATTCCATACAGTGATGTTAACTTTTCTTTTTTCATTACCTTACGGCCCTCTCAATATTATCGTTTTTGAGATGAAATTACCGTTCGCAAAGATTTTTAATCAAAACTCTAATGTGCTGTTTCCAAATTAAAGGCGATTGATTGTGTAGTAAATAATAATATAAGCATTCATAAACCATTTATTTAAATTTTAAATGTGTTTTAAGAAAAATTTAAATGGAAATTGTTGTCTTAAAATACATTTTTAACAAAAATTATTGTATTTTTTTATGAATACGGCAGTAAATAGTTTAAAAAAAAAGGTACTCATATGTATATTCATTCAACTCACAATATTTTTATTTAATACGCTTAGCGTACATATCGCACCTGTTTCTCTAAAGAGAGTCAACTCAAAATTTTTCAATTATCGCTTTTTGCAAGAAATCGATGTACAGTGGTCATTTCTTCGCACAATACAATTGTATCCCCCTTTGTTGTATAAGACTACATGGGTCATTCTTAAAAAACATGACCAATTGGTGTCCCCAGACTTTACTATTTTATATTTTGTTTCTCCAAAAAGGAAATAGAAAAATATCTGCATTTTTATAAATTATTGTCGATTCTACGTAACTATATTATAAAACAAAAATAATTAGTTATCTGAAAATAACTTAAAAAATATTTTTAATGTCAAAGGTTTAGCAAAAACCTGTGTCCCGAGCCAATTTATTAAAATTTAATAGTTATTTTCAGTTAAAATAAAATTGAAAAAAAATAATATTTACAATTTTTGTTATTCAGTTTGTATATATTAATACCATATATAGAAAAGAATGATGAAAAATAATTTTTTTGTATAATTTTTTTGAAGAAAAATCTTGTCCCCAGGTTTTGGTCCCCTCTGTTACGTCCACACATTTTATTGAAAAATTTTTGTTAAACGTTATAACGCGTATATTTCTCTTATGCTTCTCCATCAAAACTTAGCTAAAATCAACAAAATGTGTTTTTAACTGTTCAGTCTTGTTTAGTGCGTGGTTGAGTAAGTAACTTAATTGTAGGCCGGGTGCGTACCCTTATTCAGTGTCTACTCTGTTACTGTTGAAAAACGGTGAGTAAAGTGATTTTTTATTTATTTTATAATTTTTTTATAAATATTTTGTGTACACTAATTAAGTGGATAATAAATAATTTCTACAAAATTCTAATAAAAAGCTAAAATATGGTATTTTTGAGTTAATTTGCCCCCTCTGTTACCGGTCCACTCTGTGACTTATTATCAGTAAAAACTCCAAAAATTTAAAAAAATTCTGCTGGTTATGGATTCCTATTTTTGATAAGATCCGTAACCACATGAGGCCAATTATAAACATTTTTGGCCAACTTAATTTTTTAAAATTACAAAATTCAGAATGGTTATGTTTTTTAAGAACGACCCACATACAAAAAGAAAACAGTTTTTTGTCTCTACTGAAAATTTATAAATTTTGAGTTAACTCCTTTTAGAGGAACCTGTGTGATATATATGTGATAAGCATTCAAAAAAACAAGTAAGAGTGCTATATTCGGCTATGCCGAATCTTTTATACCCTTCACCATGGTGAGATAGGAACAAGAAGTTATTTAAATAACATTCTTTAGATATAAATAAATATTAATTGAGCCACTTTTCATTTCGTCGTGCCGAAGAATATAACACAATCAAAAAATTTGTACAAAAATTTATTTATAAGTCCGTTTCCTCTTTTGCCAAAGTTGATGTTTTAAATTCGTTTTCCCTATCTCTTGGCAGATTCATTACTTTACTTGTGTAATACACGATCAAACTTTGGCACTTTCTTTTCCCTTCTCTCCTAAAAACTCAAGACTTGACGGCTAAAACGTTAAGAGTGTGTAGCATTAGATCGCGTTTTTGAGATTTTTTTAATTATTGAAAAATAGAAAAAAAAAATTAATTATGATAAAAATTAAAAAAAAAACACAAAAAGGGTACGTATTAACCATTTTTATTTTCGAATTTATAAAGTTTTCTTGCATTATAATTGTCAAATTGAAAATAAATCGTCAAATCTGGGAGGTTGCTGCTTATTTCGATTCAGAAGAAATACTTTACGAGTTCGAAAAATTTGACTGTGTATAACGAATTAACTAATATAAATTATAAATTTTTTTAAATTGTTATAAACTAACTTTTACCTAATCAATGATAAATCTTTTTTTAATATATAAAAAAATTAACTGGCTGAAATATCTTTCCATAAATTCTTGGAACTTCAATAGCAAGAAATGGTGGGCTGTACCTATGTGACATAAATTGAAAATAACCTAACCACTGGGTATCAGGTCTGAGGTCTTCGGAAAACACATACCAAACGCAAGACGGACAGCGTTAAATTAACTTCACTCGTCATATGGACCCATAATATATATGTATATAAGGTGTAAGATCAATATTGTAGAAATTAAAAACGAAATGACAAACTTATAAACAGCCTTTTTTACCTGTGTTGAAGGGTGTAAAAAATAAAATTAAATAAAAAAAGGGTAAATTAAAAGGTGTAAATATGTTTAATGTATATAGTTATAAATATATGTACCTATTTAAAATATTAAAATAAGTCAAAAACCGATCAATTTCTTTTTAGATAAAAAAATTTTTTCAAAAACTAAAAAATTTAATAGACCGGGATTCGAACCCGTAAAAACCAACAGAAAGTTATTGACAACCCACAGGCTAGACCATTCGACCACAGTGAGACATAGAAAACGATTGTTTATATGAGTTTGTGATATGAATTGTTTTTAATGGTAAATTGAAGTATGTGTTTGTTGTTTGTGTATAATCCCATCAAACACGGAGGTTTGATTTCAAATTGAAAATGATTTGAAATCAAACGTTTTCTCACACGAAAAACGTTTGATAATGATTTGAAAATCATAGCGTTCTCAACAAAATGGGGAAATTATTTTTATATAGAAAAATGCCTTCATTTTCAACTTGCTTTCAAACGTAATTCTCAAATGTTTTTCAAATGTGGACTATAATACAATGTGGAATATAAATAAAACTATTTAATTTTTTTAATTTAAATTTATTATTAATTTAAATAAACTTTGAGATAAACATTCGGTACCAGAGCTAAAAAATGAAATAGGGTTCTTTCCGTCCTCTAATTCTTGGAAAGAAAAAATACTTGGCTCCCTTTTATTTTTAGGATTGTAGCACCGCGATCGTTTAACAAACTTTCTTCAAATTCCCGTTTTATTATTTTTCTTTTTTTTTTCGTATTTTTAATCACTGTAATTTCTCACAAATAATTTTTATTTTTCACAAGAAATAAACTGTTTACTTTATATTAAAATTTATTTTTAATTGTAAAACACATGTAAAGACAAAGTAAAAAATTCAACTTTAATCGCCATTTTTAATGCTTACATTTATTTTTCGCTTTAGTATTGCCAAGTTTATTTTTGTTTTGATTTTAACATTTGACATCAAATCGATAAAACATTTGATATCAAATTTTTATTTCCAAATCATTATCAATTTGAATTTAAATGTTTAATCAAAAAATTGAAAAACGTTTGAGAATTGCGCTTGATGTCAAATGATAAAGTCATTTCACATCAAAGGTTTGACTTCGTGTTTTTGGGATAAAGGGTGTGTGTGAAACGGTAGCAAAGTACTCATGGATGTAAATTTTTGACACTGTTGATGTGAATAAAATTTCACTAGCCCTAGGGGCTAGTATAAATTTTGACATTAGCGTAGAAATTTTTAACAATTTTAATTCACCATAGAACTTTGCTACCGTTTCACACACACCCAAAGTAATATTATTAAATGGTAAAAAAAAATGTTCACCACGAATATTTTTTTTTTTTTTTTTTAGGCGTTTATTTAACAGATTCATTTATTCTTAAACTTAAATAAACAAACAGTAAGTATAACTTAAATTTTTTTCCTTTATACACTGTCCCATATTCGGGCTCTCTAGTATACTAAATATTACAATATGTGTATTTTTGACATAAATTTTAAATTTTTTATACAATATTTACATTTGTATATACATATCACTTATTGAATGTAAAGAAAAAATAAACAAAAAACCTTACTTGAATAATAAGGGTTAATAAAAAAAATAAAAGTTATTCAGGTAAAAACGAGAGGAAGTGGAACTTACCTTGTAAGCCACCAAAATTTATTAATATTTACGTTTGGAAACATATTTCTATCTTTATTATACACGCTAGTGTCAAATCTTGTATTAGTATCCGTAAGTTGGCTGCTTTGAATTGCTCTGATATTGGCTCGTCTATACAAATGATAAAGTATAGGAACGCCGAATTCATTTTGGATGTAATCATTGCTATCGAGGTATACAAAAGCCTCAGGTGGTACGAATCCATTTTGGAGTGTTTTATGAATAAATTCGTTGGAAGCATAGTATGGAGCCATAATCAAATTGTTTTCGTAACATTCAGTGCATTTTACAATGTGATTCCTTATTAGGTGTATAATGAAGTTATCGATCCTGCCTATCTTTGCTTCATTATAAAGCTTTTTATTCGAAACGTATTCAAAAGGAAAAAACACAAACAAAAAACCAAGGCCCATCTATCAGGTCTGCTTACTTGTACAAAAACAAAATACGATTCTTTTTAGTTGTCAAAAATTTATTATGTTATTCTTATAGGTTATGTTCACCTTTTTATTAAATGAATGAAATCATTGTGCGACTTATTGCATAATATATGTAGGTCAAAATGAAAATATGTAATATGGCGAATATCATCAGTTTATAGGTGCGTTTGTTTAATTTTCCAGTCAAATCCAGTAGGTAACTAAATTTTGGGCAATATGAAAATTTTACTCTCAAAACTAGATCTTGCACAAAAAAGTAAACGAACGGAAAAATTGCAAAAACTTGCAGGTTAATTCAAACATATGACCGCTAAAAAGCTTAGTGTTGTAAAATATGTGTTATTTAGACTACCCAGTAGATATTGTTTTTGGTACTTGATGCAATGCATTTTAATAATTATAAATTCGTAGCAAATGTATTTATTAAATGAACTTCTGTGGAAGCTTCTAGACTTGTTTAGTTTGTACATGACTTTTAATTTTGTTTCTAGTTAAATAACATACGAAAATACATGAATACTTGATTTGTGATATTCGGTACCCAGAATAAAATGTAGTAAGAAGTATTCATATATTTATTAGGTTAACATCTCTAAAATATTAATGCAATGTTATTTATATTAAATTTAATTTACTTTTCAAAAATACCTATTAGAAAACTAGTTTTAAGTTTATGCTGCACTTTTAATTCAGTTTTTGTTCTTTTAACGGTTTTTTTTTACAAATTGTAGACTTTTTGTTTGCAAATTGAATGTTTTTTGTTATATTGCATCATATGTTTTTGTTTCCTACTGGATTTTACAGGCAAACATTTGTTCAATTGAAATTTGCAGGCTCTTTGCTGACAACTGTCACTTTACTCTCTCAGTAGATGCTCACTTTTGCAAATTTATGTGTACGCGAACGCATTTCAGTAAAATCCAGTACAAATTTATACAAATTTTTGGGTAAACGAAAGCAGATTATGTAAAAGACTATCAAAAAAAACTTGAGCGTGTGGCCGCAAGGTAACCAATGTTGCCAGATGTAGGGGGAAATCCCTACATGTAGGTATTTTTGTTAATCGTAGGGAAAATCGGACAGATTTTTCATAATCACCAAAATGTAGGGATTTTGCGTCAAATCGTATTATATATAAAATGAATGCTGAAAAAACTTTTTTTAATGATATTTTATTGTCTAAAACTGGTGAAGTTTCCTGACGATCTGGCCAAAGCAGCCAGTGAAATGGCCATAGGAATAGCTTATCCCATCAGCAATAAACATCAGCTTATCGGTAGTTTTAAATGGGAATTAAGCATATTTAAACGAAACCTTAATAATAAAATTAAGTGAATGATTATTAGTATTGTGGTTATTTTATTGAACTATTTATGGTTTTTAATCCAAATTTTTAATATTTTTAATTAGGCTTAAGTTCATTAAATTTAATTTTCATTAAATTTTTTGAATGATTTTTAAAAGGACTTCAAAAAGTTCAGGTTTATGGGTAAAAATTTAAGATTTATGGGTAAAAGTTGGTGACAGTCGTGGTATTTTGCTCATAACTGCACCGATCTGTTTGAATAAGTAAATTGTTTTTAAATTGCTCTGGACGATATGTCATATACATTTATAACAACCTAGGTCTTCGCAAAATCCTTTTCAAAAAGTTGTTTCTGCCAAAAATGTATTTAATTCATAAAAGGATATTTTTCAAAAGTTCTTTTTTTTTTTATCAAAAAATTACTTATTTTTCTAAACACTTTTTAACACTTTATAAAAGATGGTACTCTTTTTATTAAAAATTGTTTTTGAAGATAAGCGAAATATTTTTTGTAAAATTTATTGCAGTATTATTCTTTGTATATATATATATATGTTCCTTTTACTCCTCTGGGGAGCATAGGGCCGCCACAAGTTGATTCCAATGATCTCGATCATTAGCGCGATGTTTGACTTCGTTCCACTGTAGTCGTAGCTCGGACAGTTCGGTTATGATTTGGCGTTTCCAGGTGTGTGATGGTCGTCCGATGCGCCTGCTTCCCTGTGGGTTCCAGTCTATGGCCTTCTTAGTGATATCGTCTAATGGCTTGCGGAGAGTGTGTCCAAGCCAGCCCCATTTGCGTTTTCTTATTTCCATCTCAATTGGATGCTGGTTGGTATCTGACCAGAGTTGGGCATTTGATATTAAGGAGGGCCAGTAAACACGCAGGACTCTACGCAGGCATTTGTTAACAAACACCTGAAGGGACTGGGTATCGCGCGGTGCCATATTCCACGTTTCGCAACCGTACAGCAATGTGGATTTAACGCTGGAGTTGAAGATTTTAATTTTGGTGCGTCTCGAGATGTTAGGCGATTTCCAAACTGGGCTGAGTTGGGCAAATGCATTACGTGCCTTATTAATGCGACTGGCCACATCGGCTGATGAACCACCGGATTTGTCGATTATACTGCCTAGATAGCAGAAGGACTCCACATCATCAATTTCCTTGCCGTCAATTAGGAATTTCCGCGTTGCGTTAGCATTTATCCTAAGTGTTTTTGTTTTGGGGATGTTTATCTTCAATCCAACTAGCTTTGCTGTTTCGCTAACTAGATTAAGCTTTGATTGCATATCGGGAAACGAATGACTTAATAAGCATATATCATCTGCATAGTCCAGGTCTTCTAATCTGTCTTGCAAGCCCCATGTTAATCCTCTCCTATGACTTGTTGACTTTTGCATCACTACATCTAGGACACAGTTAAAGAGGAGTGGTGATAACACGCAGCCTTGGCGAACTCCGGTTTTTATTCTGATGTTCTTGCTTAGTTGCTTCTCATGCAATACGCGGCATGTTGCATTGCTGTACAGTGTTTTTATTAAATTTATTATTTTACTCGGGACACCCTTGCAAGCCAGTGCGCTCCATATGGCCGTGTGACTGAGAGTATCAAAAGCCTTTTCGAAGTCAACAAATACGAGATAGAGAGGCGATCTCCACTCAACGGACTGCTCCACAATAATTCTTAGGCTATTGACCTGATCGACGCAGGATTTGTTGGGGCGGAAGCCAGCTTGTTCGCTTCTGAGAGGAATTGCTTTTGACAGCCCTTTGTTTATTATATTCGCAATAACTTTGTTGACCATGCTCAACAAAGTTATACCTCTCCAATTCTTTCTGGCGTTTAAATCGCCTTTTTTGGGAAGATTTATAATTGCGCCGGAGGTGATTTCGTCGGGTATGGATTCTTCATTCCAGAATGCTCTTATGATTGGTTCCAATAAGCAAGCGCTAGTAACTCGGTCGGTTGTAAGGAGTTCTGGGGAAATATTATCCAGGCCTGGGGATTTGTTGTTTTTAACTTTTTTTTCTTTGTATAGTTCTTTTAAATGTCTATTAGTAAACTCACATACTATTCATGCTATTTGCATTGGCTTCGTATATAATTTTTTTTTTATTTAAATTGGTTTTTACTTTTATGGAGGAAAGTTCATTTCTTTCTTTTTCTGAACTCTTTCCTAAAAGCAAAAAAAAAAAAAAATATCAGCTACAATCACTTAAACGGAAGTTAAAATCGAAATACCAGATTACTCACACACTGGTTTAGTTATTTGTGTATGGTGAGGAATATTAATAAGTTAATTTTGTATGTAAAAGTTAAAGTATATGTATGTATACCAAAGTGTATATGCAGTATCCCAGCAAACGTAGAAACCTGAAATAAAATTAAGAATGATTTGAAATCAAACTAATTCTGAAACGTCATAAAATAGCTTAGCAATCATTCAAAAGCAAAATAATTCTTTAAAAAAGGAAAAACCTTTATAACGCTTAATTGTTGTTTGCTGGGATGATGTTACAATACTTGTGATAAATTTTGTAAATTTAAAAAAAAAAAAAAAAAATGTTTAACGAAAGCCGGTAATGAATTGTTTTATAAGCAGTTAATATGTTCCCTAACTACTGAAAATGTTTTAAATATGACATTTAAATTAAAAGATTTTTATTTTTTGAATTTTATAACAGCACAAATAGACTTTGGCGAATATTTTTAAGGTGGTATGCTCAAAATTTATTTAACATGGAATGAAGTTATTAAAGATTATAAAAAATAATTTCCTTTAATTATTTTGTTTTAATTAATTTGCTTTGTGTTTACAATCTTTTTATTATTTTTTAAAATAATTTTGTTTTATTATATTTAAAAATAATTTTAAGCCGTGGTTATTTTAATTAAAAAAAAACAAATTGATTGGTTCACTTAAAACAAAAACACAAGCCGAACGTATGATTATTGTTAGTTAATAGTTAATATCTGTCATACGCTTACCAAAATGGTGCACACTGATTTACATATTTAAAGCCCAAACAACTATAGTTTTTGTTAAAAATTTTGTAAAATTGTTGAGTGCCCCGGTAGGCTAGCTGGTAGTGAGCTAGTCTATCAGTGCCGGGGTTTTGGGTCCCACCGGTCTCCTGCGGTGTAGAGCTTCACGGGATTAGCACAGGTAAAAAAAATTAAAGCAATGCTGCCACAGTTATTTTCATCTCCAAATCTTGTATATTAAAAAAATTATTAAAAGCTTATTGCCCTTTATCCACCAAGCAATTGTAGACTTGTGTCTTGTGCTGGGCTGGCAATTACTTTTTTTCCTTGTCCCCAAAATATAAAAAAAATCCCCAAATTAAAAACAAAACCTTAAAAGGTTAATATTTTTTTTGTTTTTTTTTCTGACCAAATTTAATATTTTTTTTAACATAATAAGAAATCCCCAAATCGGAAATTAAAAAAAAAATTATTTGTTTCGTCTCAGATACAAAATGTAATTGCTTAAAATATAAATATTTGTTTTTTTAATCTTTTTATGCGATACCAGTGAGGAATAACAAACAGAGAAATATGCTGTTTTTGAAAACGAATGAGTCAATTTATAAGAACTTCAAGCTTGTTCAATCGGTTTTAGCCATTCTTTAAATCAACAATAAAAATACACATATCCGTCATTTATTTAATACTTCGATGCATCATAAGTAATTACCAAATTCGAGGAAACTCCCGGGGAATTTTTATTCATAATTGAGCTGATTGCCTTTCAAATTTACTTATGTTTGGGGAAGACATATTTGCTTGAAAATGGTCTTTAAAAAAAATCAACAATTGCACTCACAATATTATTACAGTAACGGACTGTAGTTCATTTAAAAAATATTCCGTTCAGTCATTTTTAAATAAATAAACATTTAAAATTCCAAGCAAATTTATTTTTAACTGATTCTAACAGTAATTTGAAAAACTAAGTGCATATTAATACGGATTTTCAGTTGCAGTTAATATTGTCCGTTGATTGAGTTAAATTCTTCTTTATGTTAAAGTAAATAAAAATGTAATTTAAAGCAACAAAAAGTTCATTTAATTTTTTCTGTCAAAAATTCAACACCATATTCCGTAAAATCAAATAAATATTCAGTTATTTTGTAAAATTTTACTGTCAAAAATTCAACACCATATTCAGTAAAAACGATTAAATATTCAGTTATTTTATATAATTTTACTACCAAAAATTAAATTTTACTTATCTTTAAAAAATGAATTGCTTGTTTTGTGTAAGCAATACCCATTTTCTATTTGTTAAAATAATGTAGTTAAATACATCAAATTTTAAAAGTAAAATAATTGCGAAGCCATATCGGTCATGCTGCTGGTGTCTTATAATTGAGAGTTCTTCTGTAAACAACGTGGTCAGTACAACAAAAGTAAAACAAACGTGTGTAACTGGGTAAGTAAATAAAAATATTCTCCCTCTCTCGCTTATAAGAAAAACAAGCGGACAGGTGTCTGTCTGGTATTTTTTAGAAATTCGGCTCTTTTGTGGAGTAAACGAAAATTTAATAAAATAACTGAATATTTAATTGTTTTTACTGAATATGGGGTCAATTTGACAGTAAAAAATTGACAGTAAAATTATAATAAATAACTGAATATTTAATCGTTTTTACTGAATAGGTGTTGAATTTTTGACAGTAAAATTTTACAAAATAACTGAATATTTATTTGATTTTACGGAATATGGTGTTGAATTTTTGACAGTAAAAATTAAATGAACTTTTTGTTAAAAATAAATGAGAAATAGGTAGACCGGTTTTTAATTGAACTTTCATTTATTTTATATTATGCGCCCCATACACTTTTCAATTCAATTGTCAACTGAGTCTTTCAACTGAATTGATACTTGGCCACACACTTCTCAACTGAATTGAAAGATTTTAATTCAACTGTCAAATTTAGATTTTTTAAAATTTTACAAAATTTTATTTTCTCTCCAAGTATCCATGTTTGCCACCAATGTCATTTTTTTATTTAAAATTTTATTGAAATTAAAGACAATTTTAAAAATATTTCACTTTTTCTTTGCAAAAAAAAAAATTACAAACATAAATTTTGACAGCTGATCAAGAGACTTAAGCACACACAGTACAATCGAATTAAAAGACTTGGAGTCAACTTGAAAAAATCAAAATCTTTTGATTTTTCTTCAACCAACTCGACAACCGTCAAACTAATCAACTGACAAGGCCATACACGCTTTGATTTGGACAACAACCGACTCAGTTGACAATTGAAATGAATCGTGTATGGTCTGCTTTACAATTTCAGTTAATTTTACGTACAGAATATTGTGAGTGTGTATGTGTTGTCAACGGTCTAAGATTCTTTTTTAAAACACTCACTCAAGAAGAGTAACATAAGTTTATTAAGTGCTTTTACACACTCCACAAAAATTGTTCTCTTAATAAGAACCTTTTACACCGCATTAATTGTTGATAAGAGAGAGATAAAAGGTTTGCTACTTTTTTTTTTGATATTTTTTATACGAAAGAAAGATAAATAAGCGTTATTAATAAAACAGGTAATCCCCGAATTTTTTTTAAATACCCAATCTCCAAATGACTTTCTTTGTGCCTTTTTTGCCGCATGAAATCCCCAAGTCTGGCAGCCCTGGTCTTGTACTTAAACTTGTGAAAAAGTACGGCAGCACCATAAGTATAAAATAACATGTTGTGGTTTTCAAAGTCCATTTCGAATTAAAACTGTATATTTTTTGTAAAAAAAACACTGGTCCAATTCACGATTTTTGTTAATGCAGTTGTGAATAGGCTCCCTGCAGAAGATTACGAGTTAATTGTATAAATGCCACTTGTACTTGATGTAGTACAAGGGCACTACTTGTAGACTTACGGAATTCTTTGTAACAAAACTAAAATTCTTGTACATATTTCTATTTTGATACTGCTTCTTAAATTTGATTTCAAAACACTTCTTTATTGCATTTTTATTGTAAAAAAATGTTAACCAATAGTACAAATATTGATGTTCCAAGCACACTCAATGCTAATTTAAGCATTAAGATGGTATAGAAAAGTTTACAGCTGAGAACTAGTACTGGTTATTTTTGTACTAGTTTGGAAATAATTAGGTACTAGTTCCATATCCTGCAGGGTGGTTTCTATATATTTCTTCTTCTTTCAATCTGCAATTCACATTTTATTGACACCATAAAATTAAAAACCAGGTATGGGAGTTTTAATTTCATTTGAAATGGCAATAAATATTAATTGATAAGAAATTTTAATTAAAATAGTTAAAAATATCAGTTGAAATCAATTAAACATGGGTTTCGAAAAAAGTGTAACACTTATGATTAATACGCTAACCTTGTCTTAAAGAAGTGTTGCATATTTTTCATTTACGAAAGAACACAAGTTTCGCCATAAAACAATAAAATACAATTGGCGTTTTAATTTTGAAGCAGTTTTATACAAAAATAAAAAAAAAACTATATAATTACCGTGAGAGACGAACGAAAAAAACAATTTATTTTATCAGAAATAATAACAACATCAGCTGTCTCCTTAATTAATATGAGTGTTGAACATGCATGTATGTATCATTTGTTCTCTTTTCAAAAGGAACATCATGGGAAACGAAAGCGCTACCTCTTTGAAATAACACATTTTTGTCAGAAAACAACACAATGAATAAAAAGTCAGAATAAATGCAGAATATTACTTTGAAATAGCCTTTTCACACTTGGCAACATTTAACATTAATTTTCAAAGATGTTGAAATTTTCCCATAAGAAATACATTGCGCTAAAAATCAAAATTCTCAACATCTTAACAAAATGGGCTCCAAGAAAAGCCCCCCAATGAAATAACGCCCAGGAAATAACCCCCAATGTAATAAATCCCAAAAAATAGGAAATAACACCCAAAAACAGTGAATGAAATAACATCGAAAAATAAATGAAATAAATCCCAAAGCGAAAACGAAACAACCCCCAATATTTGGGAGTTATTTCATATGAAATAACACCCAATGATGAAAAAAAAATAAACCCCAATGAAATAAATCCCATCAGCAACAAAAATGAAATTATGCCCAAAATTCATCAAAGAGTCAGTTTCAGCAAGGATAACCCCCAAAAACCAACAGCTTTAAAAATGAAATTACCCCCGAATAAAAAATGAAATAACACCCAAATTATACACGCTGTGAAACAAGCCCCGAATTTTAAAAATTTGTTGGGTGTTATTTCATTGGAGATTATTTCATAATTTGAAAACCCCAAATGAGGAATGAAATAATTCCCAAAAAAAAATGTAAAAGGGCCCAAAAAATTGGGTGTTATTTCATAATGTATGAAAAAAATTTGGGGAATATTTCATTTCTCGTTTGGGTGTTATTTCATTGGGGGGCTTATCATGGAGCCTACAAAATGTTCCTATTTTATTGTATACCATTCTACATCTTCCGATTATTTGGGGTCATCACTAGAACAGTGGCAGTAAATTTTATTATTATTGTGGCATCACTGACATAATGGCATTTGATTTTTTTTCCTTTTTTGCAAGCCTTATTTTGCTTAATTTTTTTTATATTGTTAAACAAAATAAATTCTAAATTCATTTTGGTATTATCTTTTAAATTTTTAGCACTTTTGTGGAAAAAATGGATTTAAAACAAACAAAGTTTTTTTTTCAAAAATGGAGACATTTTTTTATTGATAGTAAATGTTAGATGTTTCAAGTGTGAACGCGTATTTCACATTTTCAACATCTTCCATGTGTTCCTCCGAAATGTATGAAAGTGTACAAAGGGTATAAAGTAAACAACATTAGCGTTTTTTCTTTATTTTTCTAAACTTTATTTTTCAAAAGTGTTTAACAATGAATATCAAACTGTTTAGCTTTCTATCCTAAATTATTGTACTTTAACATCTTCTTTGGTTCCATTAAATATCTCACGCAATTCGGTCATACTTTCCAATTTATTGTCGATAAATTATATACTTTGTTCAATCCACTGCAGCGAACGCATTTTCAATTTGTTAAAGACAATTTAAAATTAATATTTTTTGTATAGTTATTTTTGGAATGTATTCGCAAAACACTCGTGATATATTTGCTTGAATTTGGCGGATATTATTCGGCAATACGAATACTCGCAACATCACTACACGGAAAAAATTATTAACTAAATATGGCTGGAACCAAAAAATTTTGCATGATTCTCGTGCAAGCAAAAAATTATTTATTCTAAATATGTATATGTTTGCCTTGGTTTAAGAAAAATGTTTTTCTGTTTTAGAAAGTTTTACAACAAAATATGTTAAAATCAAGCAATTATTTTAAGAATCGAAATTGATTACTTTACTACAGACTTTGATAACACTGTACAACAATTTCGAACTTTTTCCAAAATAACGGGGTTCTTACAATAGTTCTGGTGGAGGTGGCAATGAAAAAGGACGGACATCGGAATATTATTTTAATACACAGAGAAAACAGATTTGTGATTTGTGACAGAATTTGTCGCCAATCGAATTTCGTCGGTTGCATGTACTATCACACAATTCGGTTACAATTACTGAAAAATTCGTTACTTATCATAATATTTTTGATAGCTACATTTGAATTTTAGTACACTATCAGTTATAACCACAGATATTGTTAGTTGTAAGTATGGATTTTAGAAAACAAAAATATGCTTATAACCGATTATATGATAGATGCAACTGAATAAACACATAATTGGTGTTCATAACAAAATATTTGATTGACTTAATCACTATATTTTTTCCATCGGTTGTATAAACCATTTTTCCGATTTATTAGATACAAAATCAAAATAATTCCAATAAACTCAATTTCTTGTTAATGTTTTTATTTTTATCGATTCTACATTGTTTAGTTTTATTCAAACACATGCATATGCATATGTATGCATGCATTACATTTTTGAGTTAGTTAATTTTAATTATTTACAAATTTATATATGTACCTATGCATAATTTTCAGCTAAATGTAAAAAAAAAATTTTAATTATTACACTACACAATAATAAATTACAAATAATTAATAATCTCATATAACAAATTCGTCTTATTCGTTCAATTTCTGATAACTTTTTGCGATAATTGTTATAAGGATCATAACGTTTTCCTTAAGCTTACTGGCCATCTTTGGCAGGAGAATAACAATGTTCAACAATCTCACTTGGCATAACTTTATTGACTAAATCCGCGAGATACAAAGACTCTTCACGATTCAATCTAAGACAATAAAAATCTGTTTAAAAATAAAGTTGTTTATGCATATCTACATATAAATACACTGTAAGTAAAATGTTCACTTTCGAAATGACACAGAAAAACGCCGAGAATTAATTTTGGGACGTAGAATACAGTGGTATACTCACTTTTAAAAGATTAGGCGAAAATCAATATTGCATTTTTAATTTTGTATTGTCTCTCAAGCAATTTGTTGGTGTTTTAAGAAAAAAAATCTAAATATCTTCTGAAATTACTTCAGCTTTTGTTTATTTTTCGAAATTAAACTCTTATGATGATGGCCTTCCGGCTAGCACAAATCATCAAATTAGACTAAATAGTGCCATAGAGTGAAACTAATAGAATTTTATCCATCGGAAAATAGACGGCAATCATTTTTAGAGCTTTGCATCGACAAGCAAATAATAAATAATGTTATTTCAAAAGAGATTTCGAAGCCTTTTTCCATATACATACATACGTATGTATGCATGTGTAGTATAAATGTAACTTCCCACCTGACCAAGACTTTCGTTAATGATATTGCCAACGAATATATCTCGAACATTTACTGTGTTAATCTTTCGAGATCGACACTCAAAAACGAATTGAAAATTGTTTACATGTCGCTCAGTTTGATCCAAAAAAGCTATCGATTTCGAAGGTTCGATAAAGAATTAGAAACGAAGATTTAGCAATATTAATTGCGGTTTGAAAATTCCTTTGCTAATGTTTCGATAGTGGTATCGAAAAATGTTTGCCAAAACATCTTATTCAATATTGTGAAATGTTTACAAAAGATAACTTTGACGATATCGAGAAACCTTATCTGGAGATATTGTTATCAGTCAAATTCGATATCGCTAAGTATTCGTCATTACTATCGTTAGTAATACTGCGATATCGAATGATTATTGTTATGTTTCAATGTCATTTTGTTCCAAATCAAACAATTTTTATCGTTTTAATATTTAATTAATTTATTTAAAATTAATATTTTTTTAATATTATAATTATTATACATTCATATAAATATGTTAACATACACAATTTAAATATACAGAATCTTACTTTATGTACTTTCTTTTGCGATTCAAATTTTTTTATTTTATGTTTTTCATTAAAATAAACATTTATTAGTATGTAGCATTGTACATTTTAATATAATTAATTTGAAAAAATAATATTAATTAAAAATAATATTGATTAATTATAATTAATCAGTCTTAGATTAATATAAATGCAAAAAAAAAAGAATTAGTTCAACATGAATGAAGACAGTTTTTAACTCAAATAACTTCTTAAAAAATATATGTATAAATAAATGAAATTATGTTGTTTATTTTTTGTTGGTTAAGACGTCGTCAAGTTTTTGCTTTTTTATATGGTATATCGATGTTTTCGACAGCCTGTCATGAGCATATTGGAAATGCTTCTGCGATATTTTGTCGAAGTCATCGTCACAAAGGGAAAATTTGTTTTTGAAAGAATCTAGGTACATGAATAGAATGAGAGTGTTAAATTATAAAGGTGCAAAAACATAAAAATTTTCTTTTAAAACTTTCTTACTTCGAATAGCTTGTGTCAATCTGCATCCCCTTATGCATTTTTTTTTTGTACTTGTTCCCCTCCATGAGAATTGTTCCGCTAAAGTGTCAGCTAATATTTTTTTCCAGCATGCTCGAATATACTTGTCGAAAGCTTTTTCACCGGACTGGCTCAGTTCTTTTATCTGAATGGGAATTGAAAAAATATTTTACATACATAAATATTTTTTTTTCTATCCCCCATTTAACTCACCTTTTTAATTAAATTTATTTTTTATCACTTTTTAAAAATTCTTATTTTCTTTATGCACACTTCACTTTATAAAGTCTAAATCACAAATAAAATGTTTTTCTGTTTTTATGTTTCAACAAAAAAAAAACTCCGTTACTTCTTTTCGCTAAAAATTCGATCAAAGTAGTTTTACCGAACCTTTGGTGATAATTTGAAAAATAAAAAATAGTAAAAAAATTATTTAACGGTAAACAAAATAAATGTTCGAGGATTTGTCAAAATTAAAAAATATAGCACTCATTTTTGTTTCGAGATTTTATCAAAAAAGAAAAAAACTCGAATGTTTTAGTTAATAAAAAACAACACATTTTCGAATCTTGACTGTCGGTAAAATTTCGAGAATTGTTCAAATAAAAGAACATTCGCTATATAAAATATCATCGACTATTTATCGAACATTTTTGTTTCGAAAACTCTTCGCCTTAGTGAACTTTCAATTTTTTCGAATCTCAGGTCAGGTGGGTTGCGAGATAATACAAACTTAAAAACGGAATATCTCTTGCTTTTGACCTAATCTTATAAAATAGAGAATGCCACTGTATCCTACGGCCCAAAATTAAGTTAGGATGTCTCGGTGTTTTTTTTTTCGTGTAATTTTGACGTATGTACATACTTACAGTGTATTTATTTTTACCACTAAATGCGATCACTATTCTCTAAATAGTTTGTGGAAACTACTTACCCCTTTTAAATAAACAAAGTTTCCGCCCACAAAGATATTTTTTGACTATTAAATTAAAATTTATTTTTTTATTTATTTATTTTATTCACAAATTTTTTTGTTAATTTTGACAGAAAATTCAGTTGTATATGAAAATAATTAGTTTAGCACTCACAGTAAACAATTGGGACAGTGGTATCAAGGCCTATCTATCAGGTCTGCTTACTTGTACAAAAACAAAATACGATTCTTTTTAGTTGTCAAAAATTTACTACCCCATATACAAAGCAAAAGGAAAAAACGTGTATGTGTGGCATACCATAAACGTATACATGCATATGTAAACAACTTTTGACAACTAAAAAGAACATAAACAATGATCATCAGGCTTCTTGCACAGACCTTTTCAATGGGCCTTGAGTGGTATAAGGAAAACAAGGTAGTGTCACTTAAAATTTTTTTTAAAAGTATTATGTTTTGCTGTGTTGTATTTTTTTATTCAGGTTTAAAAAAATATTGCCACATGAGGAAAATGGATAGAGATTCCCAGAAATTATAAAGTAAAATGTGTAGTTTGAAATAAATGAAAATTACGTAAAAATTTTAGTCTTACGGCCAATTTCACCATGTTCGGTTATAATAAACAATCAGTTATAGCTGTCAAAACATATTGGTAACTAGAACTTTAATTATGTAAAAGCTCGTTTGAAGTTAAGTAGGTGAAATTGGCTGTTAATGTTATATCTAATGAATTAAAAATATGTAATAGCGAATGTGTAAGAAACCGTTATTTACCCTGGTAGTTCTGTTTAGTTTAGTTCTGTGAGACTTGTGATAGAAACATTTTAATTAAAAATAGTGATGAAAATCAATTAAACACAAAACATTCATTAAGCCGACTGAAAGATAATTAACTATAAAAACAAAGACGTTCTTTGGCATTGGATGCCTGATCCGTTCGCAATGAACCATCATTTATAACTATAATGTTTTAAATTACCTGTTTTGGAAGGGAATGGCATTTCTATTAAGCCTTACATTGTTCTTATTCACTCGAAGGTCTTCTTGAGCGAAATGAATTGAGCAAACAAATGATTCTTTTTTCAAATCACTTTCTTCCTTCCTGCAAGCGTTCAACCACTTTTTACGTGTAAACGGCAGTCTTGGAATGTGCAGCTCATTTTCTCTTTCTAAAAATTGTAATTTATGCAATTTTTGTGTTGTTGATTTATTCAAAATAAAATTTTATTTTGACAAAAAAAAAAGGAGAAAATGGGATTATTAAGAACAAATTTGGTAGCACAGTTTTAACACAACACGTTACTTGTCAGAAGGCAATATGTCAGAAAAAAAAGAGAGAGTGGCACTACCTTGTAATCCTTATACCATGATTGGGACTTGTAACTGAAGAGAAACTATACTAATAATCAATGATTGGCTGCAATAAATGAATATACATTTTTTTTATAAAATTTATTGACACAAGCAAATTTTTGAATGTAACGACCAATGTCGTTGACACTATTCGTACTAATTTTTAGTATTAACAGAAATTAGTTATCATAACCAAAAAAAGAATTGAGAGAAAAATATTTCAGTTAGTATAACATTTTGATATTCATTAGCATTAAAAATCAGTTAGGGTTACACATTTTTAATAATAGCAATAATATATTATATTACTTGATCAATATTTTATTACTGCAACCGTTTTCCAACCAATTTGTTTTCTGTGTGTATGTTTAGCTAGTTCAGAGTAACTTCTTAGGTGTAAAACACCATATAATATTATCATAGTGAATTTAAAAATGTTAAGGACAAAAAATATTGGTTCAAGTTATATCAGGACTATAATAAACTTATTAAGATAAACATTTTAGGTAAATATGAATACATATAAATGTTCGTAGTGACCACTTATTAATCATGTTTTTTCTCTGCGTGTGCTCTTCAGCCACACCATCGCGAACAGCAGCAATATTTTCTGCAGTACGAGCTGTACGAGCATGCACTTATGTTTTAACATCTCCCACAGACCCGGTTTGCTCAAATTTTTGCACGATTTTTCTGATTGTACGCACATTTGGATTAATTAAACTGACCGAAAAAATCACGAAATTCACGATATGAATTTTGATTTGAACGCTCATTTTCATAATAAGCCTGAATAACTTTAATGCGTTGCTCGATTGTGTGTCTTGCCATGGTTCAAATTGAGTTCGTCTGAAATTGAGAAATGTCAAATGATATGCAGAAAAAACTTGACGTTTAGGTGTGGTTCACATTCAACATCGGGCCTTAAATTTAAAAACCTTCAAAGTTTTTCTTGAGTTTTATTACCGCTCTAACTTCCCTTCATAACGGTAATCCTTCAAAACGCCGAAACACGTTTATTTTATTTCTGGTTTCATCTACTAGAATCCATTGTTAGAAACCTGTTATTTTTCCTGTGTTGTACAGTGAAGTAGACTACAGATGCATTCTTCATATTATTTGTGAACAAAATTTTGCAATATTGTGTTAAGTATGTAAGTACCGACCTTCTTCTTTAAATACTCCTTAATAAAACTCTCTTTTAAACTTCAAGACCAAAGCAATAATTAATTTTGCTTTTTTTTTTCTCAAAAAAAAAAAAAAAAAAAACTACCAATATGTGAAAAAGCCCAGTGGCTCTGCCTGCTGCAAGCAGTTTCCTTCCGAATCATCTATCCCTTCCATACCAATTTATATACATTAAAGTTAGTCCTGCTGTTGTCCTTTTTAATCCTGTTTGTCTTTGTGATTACGAATTATTTAAGCACACATTACAAATTAAATATACAAGCGTTCACCTCTTATCTAACGTAAGCTTCTTTTAAAGCGGCTTGTTGGTTGGATGGTAATAAATATTAAAGAGACGTATGAGTGTGTTTTTCCGTCTGTCCACACGTCTAAAACTTATACTCTTAGTACGAAAACTTAAACACTTATACACACACATGTATATCTACTAACTCTGTAAACAAAAAGTCATCTACATTCTTAAATCATGATTGTCATATTGATGATCATTTAACCAGTGATGGAGGACAATTGGATTTGAGTATGGAGCAGCACAAGATTTTTATTGTTTGTGTATGTTCTATTATCGTGGTAGTTTTTGTTGTTGCCTCATTTATTAGTCTGCTAAAGTTTTTCTGTCGAACTTTTATTTCGCTCGACTATTATTTCTGCATTCTCGACCCGTAGCTGACCAAAAACGAATGAAAAAAAAAAACGATGTAAGATATATACTCGTAGTAAATGGATGAAAAGTGTTGTTTTAGTGTTAAAAAAGTGTTGCTTGTACATATTTGCATACAGATACGAGTGCAGTCTTAAAAGCAATTAAATATTAAAAATTTTACCTTTTTTGCTCTTTTAAAATTAAAACGTTTTATAAAAAATTTTTTCAAACAGTATATATTTTCAAAAAAAAATTCGTTTTTATGAAAAAGTACATTTTTAAAAAGACGTTTTTTTTTAAATATAAGCTAAACAAAACAATGGACCTGCAAATAAAATGGTTTTTTCTAATACCTTTTGAAAAAAAAATCTTTTATAGACACAAACCCCTTTGAAGAAACAAAAAAAAAAAATAGCCAATTAAGTGCTTTTGCTAAAAAAAATTTTTTTTGATAAAAAGTACCTTGATAAAAATAACCTATGTATTTGATTTAAGACATCAGAAAAAGAACCTTTTTAATAAAAAGTACCTTTATAATAAAAAGTACAATTTTAATAAAAAGTACCTTCTTAATAAAAAGTACCTTTTTAATAACAAGTACCTTCTTAATAAAAAATACCTTTTTAATAAAAAGTGCCTTTTTAATAAAAAGTACCTATTTAAAAACAAGTACCTATATAATAACAAGTAAGAGGGGTCTCAATGCCTACTATGCTTGCAGATCATCGATAGGTAGGAGCTGGGGACACCGGCCGTCAGTAGTGGGATGGCTGTACAAATCGGTGGTTAGACCCATTCTTACGTATGGATGCTGTGTTTGGTGGGAGTCATTGGGATTTGCTAGTCGTAGGAACCTTCTTTCTAAGGCTCAGAGGTGTGCTTCAATTGGCATGACAGGTGCCATGAGAAGTACTCCTCAGGCTGTCCTGGACTTCATCCTACATCTTCTGCCTATTGAGCAGTATGTGATGGGAATGGCGGCCAGGAGCATTCTTAGACTGAGGGAGTTAGGATTGATAGGGAATGTCACGCAGGGTCACTCACGGATCCTGAGTGTGATTGAGGATTGTGGCTATTGCCTGGGACTACCCGGTTCCACTGATTATGTGGGCACCAGGGTGGACTTTGGGCGGTCGCCGGAGGTAATAGTGCCTTCTAGGGAGAGCTGGTCAGGTAGGAGTAGATTATTTCGTGGATTTGCTATTTTCACTGATGGCTCGAAGATGAGGGGCACGGGTGCGGGAGTCTACATTGAGGATCTGGACATCAGAAGGTCATATAGGCTTCCTGACGACTGTAGTGTCTTTCAGGCGGTGGTTCTGGGGGTCTTAAGGGCCGTGGAACTAATTAGGGACAACATTGGTAGGGGCTCTGAGGTCACTATATATGTGGATAGCCAGGCGGCTCTTATGGCCGTAAGGGGCTGTTATGTGAACTCAAAGCTAGTTGATGATTGTAGGAGGGCTTTGGAAGAAGTCTTAGGGGAGTATACGCTAAGGTTGTGCTGGGTGCCGGGTCACTGCGACATAGGTGGCAATGAAGTTGCTGACGAGTTAGCAAGACAGGGCTCAGAGATGGAGGACCCTAACTGTATGGAGGCGGTTAGACCTCCAATAGGCTTCTATTTTGGAAGGATCAGGGAGTGGATTCTGGGCGCGACCAATTGGGCATGGGGGAACCGGACGGACATCCGGGTATCACGGACGCTGTGGCCGGTGCTTAGCAAGTCCGATTCGGGGTTGCTGCTGGGAAGGAGTAGGGTCTGCGTGAGGACCATGATAGGAATGATCACGGGCCACTGTATGATAGGCAGGATGGCGGTGAGGATAGGATCCGAATTATCGGATGTGTGCAGGTTGTGTGAGGACCCTGAGGAGTTAGAGACAGTTGAGCACTTTCTGTGCCACTGTCCCAGGTTGCAGGGCAGCAGGCTGAGGTGGCTGGGCAGTAGATTCCTGAACGAATTAGGGGAGGTCTCGGGTTGTGGACTTGAGAATCTGATAGGATTCGTAATGGGGATGGCCTAGCTGCGCGAGAGGAGGCTGGGTGCTGGCCACACGTAGGTCGAATTTGGTTGGTCAGGATTTCTTTCGGGGCTGGTCCGAAACCTTCTTTTCTATCCATCTTTCTTTTCTGACTTGTGCTTTCGCTGTTTATTTCACCTATTTTCCTTCTCTACATATCTATCTCTAATTAAGGCGTCACAATGGACCATACTGGTCTCTGGGTGAAGGTGTGAAGGAGACTTCACACCAGCCTTTCAACCTACCTACCTACCTACCTAATAACAAGTACATTTTTAATTAAAATTACCTTCTTTAAAAATAAAACAAAAACCAAACGGCCCTATTATATAATAAACGCTAAAAGACCTAACCTATAAATAGAAGAAACATTAATTTTAAACGCTTAAATGCAATTTATCATTTTAAATAGTTTTTTGCTTCTCCTGCAAAATTTTTAAAATGCTAAATAGACCGTTTTGCTTTTCAGGTTACGATATTCGTACATTGTTTAAAAACCCTACCTTTTGCTAAACCTTTAATTTTTGAAAAATGTTTTGTTTTTAAGATACGCATTTTTGTAAATTTTAAGATTTTTTTATTTTTTAATAAAGAATTAAGTTGTAAAAATAAATCTTTTTCTCAAAAGGGTAAAATAGTAAAAATTAAACTTAATATGAACTTTTTTATTAAAAAACTTTTTATTACAAATTTAATATTTTGTAAAATTTTGATTTTGTTTTTTTCTAACTTTTCAGATTATTCTCTTTTATTCAGTTTGTGTATGTGATTACCGCCACTTGTTATCTCTAAAGTGGCATTAAAATAATACAAACAAACAAAATCACTAACACAAACATACGACAAAGTAAAAGAGGAAATATATAAAAAAATATTATATAAAAAAAAACCAAAAATATAGGTTGCACTAAGCGAGAGTAAGAGACTAGAAATATATTTATAGAAAAGAAAAAAAAAAAATGAAATAAAATAATAAATCTGTGTTATTTTCTAGTCACGTAACTATTTAGCCCGGCAGTTATTTTATTTCCGTTTCCGTTATATGAATATGAATGTGTCTACTCTCAAAAATATATTTGTACCACTTGATGGCGTTTTGTTGATACTGTTGTAGCAGCAGTTTGTGTTAGAACTAATAGTGTTGTTGCTTTTGCTATAGTTGATATTGTTGTTGTATTATATAAATAACCCGATGACAAGTTTAACATTTGAATGAATGAGTGACTTCATGACTGACTAACTTTATTATATAAGTATGTATTCGAGACTACATACAATTGTAGCAAGTCACTTCAGCGCCGTAAACTAAGTACGACTAACACAACAACTATTATGACAGGGTGTCTTATTAGGAGTTTGTATTTAATAGTTTTATGAATGCTTGAAAAATATCTTTCTATAAGCATTTACGATAATTGAGGAAGTATTTAATATCGAGGGTTTAGATTCATAAATTTCTATCTACATACATTAACATAACAAGTAGCAAACTTATCAATTTTTGACCTAAAATACTTTAATGTTTGGCATACACATGTCGTTAAAGCATTTAATGAATAAATATTTACAAACATACGTGAATACCTTTAAACGGTGGTGTTAAGTTAATGTACAAAAATTTAGGAAATTCATTTATTGCTTCACCCTCTTTCTAACCACCACTTCTGATATTAAAAACGAAAAAAAAAAAACTGAAACAAATATAAAGTAGTCCGGAACTGACTAGTGATTGTTATATGATTAAGTAAATCTGTTTTACACTTTGTTATATCCCAAAATACCAATGAAAATTTATGTAGAGAAGACATAAATAATAAAATGAACGAATGCTGATGATAATGCATGACAAAATAGTCAAATATTTTTTATATGATAAAAAATAAATTGTAATTTTTCAAACATGACATTTGAAAAAAAAAATACATACCAACATAAATGGAGCTAGGAATAGCTGCATTTGCATTGGTTTTTTGACAATCATTCTTGGATTATCATTTGCCAAAATGCGGCAATTCTGCTTAATGACGAATCCTCTGTGGTCAAAATATGCCTCATCATTAAATTGAACGAAAATATCACGAAGTGCACGATTTGCATTTTGGTTTGAACGCCAATTTTCATAATAAGCCTGAATAACTTTAACGCGTTGCTCGATTTGTATCTTTCCATGGTTCAAATTGAGTTAGTCTGGAATTGAGAAATGTCAAATGAAATGCAGAAAAAACTTGACGTTTAGGTGTGGTTCACATTATTCAAGGAGAATTCATCCCAGGTAATCTCGGTACTACAGCAAGTACAACTCGTACAAAAAACACAAGCAATTTGTTTTTGTAAAATCATTGTATAATGTCAAAAACAGAAACAAAGATAATAAAAGAGAATAAACAAAATTTTGACATCCAACAGTGATTTTAGCTAATATCAGCAGGGCTTTTAAGACCACCTGTAATAAATTCGCCTTGACATTATTACAGGGACCGTAACGGTTATAAGTGATATCAAAAAAGGTTTTTTATGACAGCTATTTTAAGAATTAAAAAAAAACTCAATCTTTAACATTTATTTTTCAACGTAAAAATAAAAGGTCGAAACAAACTCTTAAAAATGAAGTTTTATTTTGCCATCATAAAATAAAACTTATTTATGAGTTTTATTTTTTCCGTCTAAAATAAAACTCATTTTTGGAGTTTCATTTTTTCCGTCTAAAATAAAACTCATTTTAGGAGTTTTATTTTTTCCGTCAGAAACAAATTTGCATATTAATACAATTTATTTTGCACTAAGTTCATTGCAAAAATCTGATTTTTTTCAATTAATTAATTATTTTAGACGGAAAAAATAAAACTCCTCAAATGAGTTTTATTTAAGACGGAAGAAATAAAACTCCAAAAACGAGTTTTATTTTAGACGGAAGAAATAAAACTTCTAAAATGAGTTTTACTTTAGACGGAAAAAATAAAACTCCTCAAATGAGTTTTACTTTAGACGGAAAAAATAAAACTCCTCAAATGAGTTTTACTTTAGACGGAAAAAATAAAACTCCAAAAATGAGTTTTATTTTAGACGGAAGAAATAAAACTCCACAACGAGTTTTACTTTAGACGGAAAAAATAAAACTCCTCAAATGAGTTTTACTTTAGACGGAAGAAATAAAACTCCTAAAATGAGTTTTATTTTTGACTGAAAACATAAAACTCTTTTTTTTTTTAAGATCACCACAGATTCTGAAAGAGCTCGTCTGTTCGAATCTATTGATATATGACACTATAACTCCGTTGGCTTTAACATGAAGAGTTTTTATGTTTAAATTTTCCGGATAACTGTTATTTACGGTCCCTGCATTATTATAATATGATTTATAATTTTTCCTTGGATGTTTGTTTCTTTAAACATTATTCCACATTTTTTTTCATATGTATGTATTTATTTATTAAATCTTCATAAAGGGCCACCCTTAATGCAGGATGATAATTGTGAGTTACACCTTAAAGACAAGTTTTTTGCCAAACTGAATTTGACATTTCTTTGTTTCATTGTTGGGAGGGTCGCAATTGAGCAGCACCGTATGATTGTTAAAGCCTTTTACGAAAATTGGCGTTCAAACCAAATTGATGAAATAATTCGGAATATTAACGACATTCCACCTCAATTGTGTCTCAGAGTCATTTAAAATATGGACCATCGGATAGAGGAATGCCACCGAAGCCGTGGCTAGCATTTGGCGGATATTTTGTTTCACACATAATTATCATAGATGCTTCTATCAAATAAAAAATATTTAGATAATTATCTAAAAACTTTGTGTTTTATTTACAATAAACATCGTGCGTTTTGTTTGGATCACTCTTTACATCAAATATGAACTCACAATAATAACGCCAGTGCCAGACAAAAATACTTTCCGCATCATTGTTTGTGCTCACACATGTATGTATGTATGTATTAAGCGGATTTTTATTTTTATTCGGATAAGTCCTGCGGTATCTCTAATCCTTAGGCAAATGTGGCCGCCATCACTTAAAATATTTAGAGCTAGAGAATTTGGATGGAATTCAAGCCATTAAAAATATTTTACGGAATATTTCGTGATCATAGTGTTTACTAATGGCACATTGAGATCCTTGTGTATATTCGAGTTTCTAATATGGATGTAACGATATGATTTTTTGCCAATATGATACGGTACCTATACCGATACTTAAATAGAAATGCTATATTCGGCTTTGCCGAATATTATATACCCTTCACCATGGTGTAATAAGAATAGAAAGTTATATAAATACCATTCACTTTTCAAATCCCGTCTACATTTTGTTTTGTATGGATAACCAAGATTCCTGTTACTAATTTGGAAACTTGGCTCTTGCAAAAGTCTATAATGTCTTTGAGCGGAAGGTGCCACGCATACTTCTGTAACATCGACCATATTTTTTTTAAATAGGTTGTGTATTGATAATCCAGCTATGTGCAGCAAATTTGGACAATTTTTCTCTTACCATTCTTTAAATATGAATAAATCTATTTTGTTCTACGCCCACTTCTCTACTCCCGCCCACTTTTTGTCGAATATTATCTATAGATAACCAAGATAATTTTACCTTATTTTTAAATTTTACCTCTTGCCGTTCTTCAGTTAAACATACATAAAGAAATGGACCGATGTGACGTAAATATCTAAATACTTGGTCCTCATTATATCTTGTGTCTTCAGAAAAACAATTTCGACGGACACGACTGACGGACGGACAGACGGACATCGTTTTCTCTTCTCATAAGGATCCGGAATATCTGTACTGTATAGGAAATAGTATCAATATTGTAGAAATTGCAAAAGGAAAGACAAACTTGTATATACCCTTTTACCTTCGATGAAGGGTATAATAACAAAACTCAAGAAGAGTAATATATTTGATCATACAACATAACAGCGCAGGAGATTATAAATAATTAAATTGATATTCATCAGATTTTTTTTTTTTTAAACCAAGTATTTCAAATCAGAAGGATGATCGTATGCTACATAACACATTTGAAAACTAAATTATTTCTGCGTCATTTCCTCTAAGCTTTGGTTTAACATGGCATGGCGACAGTAAACAATCAGATATGCATTTCTAGAAGTATTAGGAGGTCTAAGGTATCTGTTGACTTCTTCTTAGAAGAACCACAGGTTACGATGCACACACTCAAAAGAAAAATCAATCCATCCGTACTCAAATCAATCCGAAGCGGTATAAAAAATAGTACGGTGAGTACGGATTTTCTTGAATCAAGTACAGAAAGATTGATTCAAGTACGGATTTTCAATCGCAAAATACTTAAATTATCTATATTCAATCCCGATTTTGAACTTGAAACAATTCGAAAGTGAGATTGATTTAAGTAAAACTTAGATTGAATCAATCTCAAAATGCGCTTGATTAAAGTATTATAAAGTTGATTTTATCCCGAATTAGAAAGAACAAATTATTTTAATCGATTTACTTACTCGAATTACACCTTACAGAATGATAAAACACCAACATCATGCCCGATGTGGTTTTCACTTTGGAAATCTTATGTACATATTTAACCACAAATATGAACTAAATGAGAAGCAATAGTTCAGATTTACTTTTTAACCTTTCGTGGTTAGGCCAGACCTTTTTTCAATGTGTACACTCAAAAAATTATGTAGTTAAATTCAAACGAAAATTCATTTGAAACAACTTAAAATTCATTTAAAAAACGGATCATTTACATTTCATTTAAAACAAATGATTTTAACATTCATTTTTATTATTTTTTATTTATTAAACAGCATATTCCGTAAAATTGAATCAAACTACATAACAAAATAAATACGGAAAAACATTATTTTTTGGTAGTTTGTTTTTTGAATAACAAACACAAATGATGGAAAATAAAATTATTCGTAAAATAACTATATTTTTATTCAATTTTAACAGTACGGAAAACGAATTTAATAACCCACAATCAGTTACTATAATAGTTTTATAAGTGTATAGAAAATCAAAACGGGCGTAAGCCAGAGGGTTGAAACTTTTTTTTACTTAATTTAAGAATTTTATATTTATTTCAAGAAATTCTGGGAATAATTTTCGCTAGTCACCCCATTTAGGTTTTAGTGTTATTCGTAATTGTTTTGTCGAGTACGACTCGTACTAAAAGTAATCATAAAAAACCTGGTTTATACCGAGTGTTTTTCTTTCTGTGCAGAGATTTACCCTCCTCGGCTACTCTTTTAGTTTTTTCAAAAACGATCCAATGGCCAGTTCTGGTTGACTTTTGATAGGTGTAGAAGTGACCATGTCTTTATCACTAATGGAATCAAGAGTAATGTAAATTAGCTCAATAAGACATTTTTTCGATATAATTAAAATCGATTGTGTGTAAAATATTCGAGCATTGTGTCGAGTGTCAAGAATTGTAGACCGAAAATTGGTTTCTAATTTTTGTTATAAAATTCCGTTTAAAATTCTTGCGTTTTACATTTCCGATTTCCAGCACATCCCTTTAAGAAAAGTTAGTTTTTATTTTAAAATGCTCATATTATTAAATATATAATAAAACTACCAAAATGTCCCAAGAGTTTTTAACTTTTTCGAACTATTCACTTTTTTAAGCGGGCTTAAATTGAAAAATATACAATAATAAACACGGATCTTTCAGAAATAACACACGAAACTTATTCTAATGCCTTAGTTTTCATAATAACAAAAAATAAACTCAGTTTTTTCATATTTATTCGCCACATCCTCGAGAATTTCAAACATATTTTTATAATTTTTGAGATCCATAATCCAACGCTATTAGTTTTCCCTGAATATCTTTATTAATTATGCTTAAATTCTCTACTTTCTGCTCATTTCCGATGTTTTTTTTAATCAAAACTTTCAGAAAAGTTAACTAAAAATTAACTTTTTTTTAGAACGACGGAGGCACGCTAAAATTCGGTTAACTTATCCGTGAGTTAACTTTTTCGCCATTCTACTGTATTTCTAAAATTTGACGTCTCACAATGGGCTGGATTTCCAATTTTCCTTTCTTTAAAAGTAAGGTCTTAAGTTCTCTAGGCAATTTCATATAGTTGTTTTTTAGTGTTCGGTATAGTTGAAACATGGAAAACATAAACTATAATAGTGTTTCGTGGATTCTGTATGTCGACTTTGGACGCAAATGAACTACCCCACCCAACGACAAGACCACGTAACAAATGACATTGAAAAGGTGAATCATTTAGGGTTCGTGGATTCTATTAGTTGACCCTTGACACAACTGAATTTTGATTTTTTGATATTTTTAGTTAGGCTTAAGTTCATCAAATTTAATTTTCATTAAATTATTTTTACTGAAGGAAGGAATTTTTACAACATGAAATTTTATTAAAATTTATTGATAATTTTCTTGGCTGAGCTGGGGCCATGTTTCAAGAATCACCACATAGTTTCTTGCTCTACATAGTAAGTTTAACTGCCTGTTTTACAAACCAAAATAAACATTTTCGTTACGGAATTTATATTGAAGCAACAATAAAAAAACTCAGATTTGTTTTTGTTTTTTATATAAATTTCTGAACGAAAATTTTAATTTTAGTTTGAAAAACAGGCAGTTAGTGTTTATGTGGCATTTCTTTTCTACTTTACCTTATAAGACTCTTGTTAATGTTGAGATTTTAAGGACAGTGATAATTTCTCTAAAATACCTTCAAACTGCCAATTCAATCAAAACAATTTTTTCCTTTTATTACTTTCATTATCCTGACTGCAAATAGCCTATCTCAACTCCAGTTACGACATATTATCTCTCTATATATTAAATATTGAATTTTTTTATTACTGACACACAGTGTGACCAGATTTTTAAAAAATATAAAGCTAAATCATGCTTAAAATAGAGCTAAAAAGAGCTAAAAAAAGGAAATTTAAAGCCAAAAAATAAAGCTAAATTTTTTTTAAAGCTTCTTGTAGTAACTTTTACATATTTCGATATTTTTCATGGATTAAATAGTGTTTAAATGAGTATATACATATGTATAATATCCTTCGCTTTGTTCTTAAAGCTCACATATAAAAATATCATTTAGGCCCGATAAAATCCTAATTTAACTATTATATCGTAATTAATTTAATTGTTTTAAACCATTTACCGATGAATATATCGTTGGCTTAATATGGAAAAGGCCTATCTAATTTTTTTTCGAAATCGAGTTTTTGCCATTTTCTGGTAAAACGCACTCAAACACATCTCGCTTAAAAAATCCAGTGATCTATGATTGCGAATTACGGATTTATAGCGATTTAAAAAAAGGCCTAACTAATTTAATTCTTTTTAAAGAAAAAAAAAGGCCTAACTTATTTGAAATTGAAATTAATTAGATGGAAATTTGGTATCTTCTGTTTTTGCAACTTGTATTATTAAGCACTTAAAAAAGTTTCATGACCAATCTCCTGAGATTCATCACATTATCATTTACTCGGACGGCTGCTTTCACCAAAATCGTAATACTGTTTTATCTAACGCCCTGTTAACTTATTCAAAGGAAACCAATATAACAATTGAGCAAAAGTATTTAATAAGTGGCCATACGCAAATGGAATGTGACGCAACGCATTCCCTTATAGAGAGAAAAATAAAAAAAAAACAAATAAACTTGCCTGCTCAATTTGTGCAACTCATACAGGAAGCACGAAAACTTCCTACACCTCTAAAAGCACATCATTTGCAATATGACTATTTCCTAAATTTTGAAAGTATTTCTAAGAAATACTCGTCCATTCGTCCAGGTATAAATACTGCGCACTTAAGAAACTCTATATATATATATCTATAAATATCCAAACCTTTATTTTAAATTTTAGGCAGAAGAATTGGCGATCCAACAGTAAACATGCTTCGAGCCTTAGGATATGATTCGTCAGGATGAATTTATTTCAAAACAAATATAACGGACGAATATGAGTTACTTCCCAATAGATCGAATTCTGTTATAGAAACCATGTCCCCTGAGTGTCTTTTTAAAGAGAAAATAGCAATATCAAAACAAAAGTGGGACCACTTGCAATATCTAAAACAATTTCTGCCAGCAGATTGCCACCATTTTTATGATAATTTACCTTGTAAAATCTAATTTTTTCATTTGTCTATAATCTGCATTTAACTTTGAATTCCTTTTTACTACTTAAAACATGAATTATTACATTAGTTTAAATTATCTTTATCTTATTGAAAAAGGTCTAACTTAAAAATTTTTTTCAATAAATTTAATAACAAAAAGGCCTATCTATCATAACTTCCTGAAAAGTATGAAAAATAAAAAAACAAAATAGGCATTGAATTTGTTGTCTGTTTTTAAAAAAAATTGCATTAAAAAAATTTGTGTATCCATTTTTTTTTAGGTTTTATTAAGTTTTTTCCTTCTCCTGTAAAGTAAGAAAAAATTAGATAGGCCTTTTCCATATTAAGCCAACGATATGTAATTCTTTAATTTTAGGAAAATAAATATTTTATGTGATTGAAAGACTTTTAATTTAAAAATTTTGAAAATAATTTTTTTAAATAAAAAAATGAAACAGGTTAAATAATTCTTGCTGGTAAAAGTTTAACTATCAGATGTTTTCAATAAATTTTTAAAAAAATAGTTGACGATGCGTTTTCGTGATCGAAGTCGTAGTCGTTTGAAATTTTTGTCGATTTCAAAATCCCGACAACGACAATGTAAAATACATAAGTAAAAAGTTCGTCGGCCAAATAAGATATTTTTACCCTGATACCTAAAACAAAAACTAATTTTTTCAAGTTGAGTGTTAATGACAAAAATTAAACGATTTAATTTTAGTTCTTTTATATGGTAGAACGTTTTGCTAATGTGACTATAATGAACATAATTCGATTAACTTTTGCCTTTGCTGGCCGCTTATAGATGGAATATGTGGCAAATATGCTTACATCCCTTAATGGACTATCATGTAAATCTTATTTTAACTTACAACGGCAGCACAATAGATAAATTGGAATCGCTAAAGTTGGTTCTAGATACGAAAAGTACTGTATGCTTAAACCTTTTTTTTTAATTCTCATGCAGTGGGCATATGCTTGAAACTTACTCTTTGCCAAGGCGAATTCATCCCAGGTAATCTCGGTACTACAACAAGTACAACTCGTACAAAAACCACAAGCAATTTGTTTTTGTAAAATCATTGTACAATGTCAAAAACAGAAATAAAACAAATCAGAAACAAAGATAATAAAAGAGAATAAACAAAATTTTGACATCCAACAGTGATTTTAGCTAAAAAAAAAGTTATCAGCAGGGCTTTTAAGACCACCTGTAATAAATTCGCCTTGCTCTTTGCTATGCTTTTGTTCTATTCATAATTGATAGTCTTGCTATTATCACTAACATATTGAATAGAAATATGTATTTGGTTTTTACAAATCATATAAACTTACTATTTATTCAAGAAATATTTTGAATTGTAACTATTTACAAAAATTTTCAAATTTTTTGAAAAATAGCGTTACTTTTTTATTCTTGCATTGCAGCACTGTTATGTATGTAATTCAAATCTGCAAAAGCGATTGCTTCTGCATTGTCACACTATTACTCTTTTAACTAAATCACAAATAAGTTTATTTGGATAAACTGTTTTATTTATTTTGAAATATAAATAAACACGAAATTAAAATTAAAAAAGGCTAAAAAAGCTAAACGCATTGTGGAAAAAACCGAAAAAAAAGCTTAAAGCTAAATGAAATATCTAGAGCTAAACATGAAAAAATAAAGCTAAATTTAGCTCGAAAAAAGCTAATATGGTCACACTGCTGACACATGCTAGACAAATACAGAATCCCTTATTACTTCTCCCCTTAAACATTAATTTGTTATGATTGATAAAGGCGGTCTGAGGCTGGGATATGTTGAGTAGCTGTCATAAACATTGACTGGCAAAAATTATAATGTGTCAGAAACAGAAGTTCATTGAAAAGGGGTCATCATGTCCATGTGACCTCAATAGGCTGGCAGATTAAGTTTTGAAATTGATTAATGTTTTTCACACTTCTTATTTAAAATTATCTTTATATAGAAGAGTTTTCAATATAAATAGAATCTTAACATTTAAATTGTGTAAAAATATGGGGATATGCATATTTTTGTTTATTTTAAGGCTGTTAAGTTACGATAATATAAAGCAGCGTTTGAAAAACTGCAGTTAAAGTAGAAAAACTGCTATTTCTTCATTTGTCATGGGCCAACAAAAAACTGTTGATTTCACTTCTGATTCATTAAATCTAAACAGTCGCTGTCAAACCAACTTAAAAAGCGAAACGTTTTAGCAGTAACTAATGAAACAATATTGATTTACACAGTTGTTGTTAAAACATAATTGGAGCGAACGACGGTTTTTTTTCGCAACGGATATGCGTTGTCAGAAATAAAATACATTTGTTATATAATAATGCTCACAATAAGTGAGTCGCTTTCCTTTTGTTGATGACATTTTGGCACATATCCTAAAATATATTTTATATATAAATATATCCTTTATTTCAAACTGAATTAAATTATCTATCTTCTATCTATATATATAAAATAGGATGTGTGTATGTGTGTATGTAACGTATGGACTCCAAAACGGCTGGGCCGATTTTGATGAAATTTTCAGGGAATCTTCAGCATATTCAGGCGGGTGACACTGTGAAGTCTGATTTTTGATTTTAGGTCTGGGGCGGAGGGGCGTGGCAAAATCCATAACTTGGTTTTTGCGGAAAGAAAATTTTGCTCCGCCCACTTTTACGCCCACTTTTTTCGATTTACCTAAAATCAGCAAACGGCTCCATCGAGTTGACTAATTTTTCTTCCAAATGTTCGTATTAATCAACTTTAAGTTTTCATCAAAAGAAAAATTTACCACGCCTACTTTTACGCCCACTTTCCCTATTAAGCGCATAATTGAAGAACGGCTTGACCGATTTGGACGATTTTTTCTTTAAAATTATCGCCATGGTCCAACTTAGGTTTTGCGGAAAGAAAATGTTGCCCCGCCAACTTTCACGTCCACTTTTTTCGAATTACCTAAAATCAGAAAACGGCTCCATCGGTTTGACTAATTTTTCTTTCAAATGTTCGTATTAATCAACTTTAAGTTTTCATCAAAAGAAAAATTTACCACGCCTACTTTTACGCCCACTTTTTCTATTAAGCGCATAATTGGAGAACGGCTTGACCGATTTGGACGATTTTTTCTTTAAAATTATCGCCATGGTCCAACTTAGGTTTTGCGGAAAGAAAATGTTGCCCCGCCCACTTTTACGCCCACTTTTTTCGATTTACCTAAAATCAAAAAACTGCTCCATCGATTTGACTAATTTTTCTTTTAACTGTTCGTATTAATCCATTTTACGTTTTCATCAGAAGAAAAAATTACCCCAATTTTTCTTTAAAATTATCGCCTTGGTCCAACTTAGGTTTTTACGGAAAGAAAATTTTGACCCGTTTGCTTATTTCGATTTACCTAAAATCAGAAAACGGCTCTTTACACCAAATAAAAAAAAAAAAAACAACATTGCCTATGCGCTGGCCTTAAGATGAAGTAATAAATAAATATAATTTCCAATTTGCCTTAAATACATGCGTTTCTTTTTTTATTTTGTAAAAAAACTTTATGATAGGTATTTCATGGATTTTTATTTAAAGGCCGTAAATTTCGTTTAAAGATCAATTTAAATCGTCTGGTAATACAACACTAATGTTTGCTTAGGGCCAGCAACGCGGACCGGGTCAGCTAGTATATAATATAAAAGAATTGTAAAAAGTTCAAAGTGTTTTTGCGTGGTTCCAGGGTATTTGGACTAATTCTAGTTCTCTTTTAGTGCAGAGTATCCAGGTGTTTCTTGGGCGGCCTCTTCTACGTTTCCCTTGAGGGTTCCAGTCTACACTAAGAGAAAAAGCTTCATGCCGGACATGAAAATCATCATTGTATCAATGATTTTTTTCATTAATAACGAGCTAACGAAGCACTTCATTGCATTAATGAAGAACGTTTCGTAAAGTTTCATGTATAGTATGAAATTTTCTTGCGGCTTTAGTATGAAACAATTTCATTCCAATCACGAAAATGTCATGAATATTTTGTTTTAATAAAATGATATACTTTCATTGCAATAATGAAAAAATTTCATTAAATATATGACACTGCTTCATACTTATATGAAAATCAATCGTTGATGCAATGATTTTTGTCATTTATTTTATGAAAATGTCATGAATATTTTGTATTAATAAAATGATATACTTTCATTGCAATAATGAAAAACTTTCATTAAATGTATGACACTGCTTCATACTTATATGAAAGTCAATCATTGATGCAATGATTTTTGTCATTTATTTTATGAAATTAAATCATTGATATAATACTTTTTGTTCATGTATTGACTGACAATCTTTCGTTAATTCATTCATTGTACCTATGAATATATTTCATTCAGATAATGAAATTCTTTTATCCTATCTGTGAAAAAAATTAAAATGCAATGAAAAATTAATAAAATTTATTTAAAATAATATATGTATGCACATAAATTTAAGGAAGTTTATTAAACATATAATTTACAATAAAACTAAATTACATATCGATAGAATATAAAAAAGGCCTAACTCGATTTTTTGTTTGTTAAAGGAAAAGATAAACACTTAATAAAATCCGTACAATTTAAGATATAAAAAATTGCATTTAAAATTTAAAAAAAAATATCCAAAAAATGTTATACTACAACCCCTTAAAAAATTTAAATCAAGATACATATTGCATTAGCAATCAGAATAAACAAAAAATGCTATTTAAAAAAAACGAAAAAGAGAACTTGAACTTGTTTCCTTTAATCTATTACCAAACAGTCGTAGGCGTATTTTAAATACGCCAAATACGACAAGGGTGATTATTTACAATATTTACATTGAAACGAGTGTATATGTAAATATTTACATTTATAAAGGAATATTATTTTTTACCAAGAATAATTTAAATTGGAAAAAATAGTACTAATTATAACTGCCTGTTTGTAGAGCACGAGCGCACGACTCGTTCGTTAAACTAACAATAAAAACAAAAACAAAATTTGAAATTTTATTTTTTGTTTTAAATGTTAGTTAAGCGAACGATTCTTGTCTCGTGTTCTACAAACTGGCAGTAAGTTTTAATTATTAGTTTTGTAACTCACTAATAAGTAAAGCTACTTTCCCATTTTTAACGGAGTTTGTTTCTTTAATTTGAAAAAAAAAATTTCTACAAATGTCCAAAAATTTGTGGATGCAAGAGGATATTCTACGTTAAAAATGTGAAAAGCTTTAAAGCAAATGTGTAAGACCCTAAAGATATCATTAAATTCTACTAAAACTCCATCTAAATAAACGTAATATTTGTTAACGATGAAATTTTTAGGTTGCCCTAAGCCCATAATAAAAGGTTGTATGGCTTCACCTATTCTTATTAAAAAATCGATGTGTTCCTAAAGTGACTGCATAGTTTCATTGATGTAGATAAATGATTCTTGCGAATTATTTATTGAAAATCGTCCAAAATCTTAATCTTAATCTTAATTTTTTCGCAGAAATTTTTTCGCCGGGTAATAAAAGTAGTGGGTGCTCCATAATACTTTAAAAAAAAGGTATTTTTATCTGCAATGATATAGAAAAAACAAAACATTTTAAGTAAAAAATATTTAACAAAATTGTATTATGTACCTACCATTAACCATTTGTTCTTTCTTCAAACTCTGTACAACATGCTTAATTTGAACGTCATGAATAACCGACTTTTTCAAAAAACAAAATAATATTTCTACTTTTTCATCCCATTCAGAAAAAGGTGAAAATTCCTTTTTGGCAACTATGAAATCCAAATCAATCTACATATATATAAAAAAAACAATTAAATATATACATTACTTCCTATCAATAATATCTCAAGCTCAAGGTTGAAATATAAAAAACCAAAAAATCCCTGCAGAAGCTATCCATTGAGATAGCGAAATATTGGATACATTTTAAATTAATATTCTTTATATAAAACGGACCCTGAGCTTGAGAAATTATTGAAAGGAAATAATATTCAGAAGGTCGAAGAAATAAAGCTAAATAAATAATATACATACATTACTATTAAAAAAATAATTTAACTAAAAGCTTGTTAGATATACATACCAATTGTGGACCAATAGGTCCTGTGTATTGTGGCCAAATTATTACAGCTTATTTAATGCTTTTGGCTTCCAAAGCAATTTGGTTTAGACGAAAATTGGCGCACGCTGACCATGTTGACTTGAAGTCTTCAGTCGAAAGGTTGTCATAGTTTAAACTTTGCGGGCAGAGTTGAGCATTTTCTTCTGGGACTTTTGTGATATATAAATACAGGCATAAAAAAGAACAGTTTATTTAAATAAAACCACAACTTAAAAAATATGCAAATTACTTATTATATATACCAAAATTTTGTTTTGTTTCCGTAATCGGATTTGTGGACTTAAAATCAAACAATTTTAGCTTAGCTTTGTTGTTGTGGTACTTGATATAAATTCGTCCACGACTTTCAGTGCGGTAGAATTCGAGTTTTTCTTTCGGAAATGACTGAAATAATTATCATTTTTACTAAAATATTTAAAACACTTGAAACAATTCATTTTCCTACCTGAACAAAACATCCACAGCACTTTTTTTAAAACACTTATCTTTTTAAAACTTTTTTTAAAAAACTTTTTACAAATAAACTTTTCCAAAAAATTTTATCAATTCTTTGTACAGTTAAATTAAAAAATACTTTTGCGCACGCAACCTTTTCGACTGCTAAAACTTGAATAAATTTTAAAATTACTTTGAGTTTGCTCAATGCAAATAAAGAACATTGCATCATTTAATATTAATACTTAAAGTGACCAGCGTTTTTACTTCTATTAGAAAGTTTTTATAAGAATAAACATTAATCTTAGAGCACTTGCAAAATTTAATGCACAAATATGTGTGTACAAAGAGCAAAAAACAACTGGTAACCTATTTAAACACTTTTTTTACTTTAAAAATAACTCTCATTTTTTTAAACATATGTACATAGAATTTGATGAACCAGTCTGATGTGTGACCATGAATCGTTTAAAGAACAGTTAGATTAGTTTATAGAATTCTAGCAGAGTGAGGAGGGAGTACACATAAACTTTACATGTGTACTTATGTATGTTCAGGTATAACAATGAGTTTGTTGCCTAAGGCAATAACGCACACTGCTTCGAAATCTTTTCTATGAAGAATATTTCATTACATAAATGAAATATTTTCATTTTTGTTCACATTAATTTTAAAATGTTAGACCATACGTATGTGTGGATGTGTGCACACACGAAAAACAAGAAAGAATTGCAATTTGATTTTATGTATATATTACCATATGCATAGAAACAAAGTTACAAAAAATAAAAAAAAATAAACACAACGCATAATGAAGAATGTTCTTGTTATTTATGATTTAGTGTCGTTGGATTTTAAATTAATGAAGAAAATCTATAATTTTTTAATTTTTTATATTAAAACCAAATACAGTGGAGGCTCGAAAAAGTTAAGTCATAGAAAAGTTAAGTATATGGAAAAGTTAAGCAGCTTTCATTCACCACACGTGATTCTAAAAAGTTAAGTACTTCTTAACTTTTTAGAGACAATTTTTTTTTATTTTGTTTTTCTGCTTCTAGTGTATCATTTACCGTTAATTAATTTTTTTGCGAATTTTATATACAAACCTAATCTTGCATAATGTGTTTGCTCTCATCAGTTGGTTGTGAAAGAAAATAGTCGTAGAATTTGTTTTGTTTTGATCGCAACAATGTAAGCAGCAATGAAGCAAAAAAGGTTATCAGTCGCCGAAAAATGCAAGATTTTAAAAAAATTAGATGAAGGCGTTCTTGCTAATCGATTGGCCAAGGATTTTCATGTTTCTGTATCAGCAATTTCAAAAATTAAAAAAAACAAAGCAAACATTTATGCAGCACTGTCAAATACGTATGCAAAAATTAAGTTAAAAACTTTACATAAGGCAGAATACGTCGATTTGGAGAAGCAATTATACAAATGGTTCTTAGATCAACGATAAATAAATAAACAATGTATAAATACACATATAACCACATGCATTTTTCATACCACGGAAAAGTTAAGATTTCGGAAAAGTTCATCACCCCCAAAACAAACTGCTTAACTTTTTCGAGCCTCCACTGTATACATATTTTCTTTGCCGAAATCTGTTAATGCTTTAAATACTAAAATCAAATATAATTAGGTTTCATATAACACAATATTTGCGAAAAATTAAATTTCATAATATTAATGTTAAGCTTTTCATGAATACAATGATAGCTAAGAAATTAAAAAAATTATGAAATAAAAAAATTCATTACAGACATGAAATTGTTCATTCCATCAACGTCACAGTTCATTCATACAGTGAAGAACTATCAATGAATCCGCTTCATTAATTGAATGAATGATTTTTCTCTGAGTGTAAGACGGTGCTAGCGATATCATTGTGTGGGTGCCGTAAGATGTGACCTAACCAGGTCCATTTCCTTCTACGTACTTCTATTTGGACAAGAGTAGAATTTGTTCGCAGTAGCAGTTCTTCATTTAAAATTTGGTTTGGCCAGAAAATTCTCAATAACTGGCGTAGACAGCGGTTGATTACAACTTGGAGTTTGCGAGTTGCTGCCTGTGTCAAACTCCAAGTTGTGGATTTGGATTTGACACTGCAGTGGAAAATCCTTATGTTTGTTTTACGCGAGATGTTGTTGTATTTCCAAATTTTGTTTAATGCAAAAAAGCTGCCCGTCTATAGTAAGCGGATTAACATTTGTTGTGCCAATTCTCATAAGCTTGGCTTTTCTAACATTAATTTTCAGACCGACCTTAGCAGAACTTTCTGACAGGGATTTAAGCTTGGCTTGAATGTGTTCGAAACTATGCGTGGAAAAACAGATATCTTCAGCATAGCCGATGCCACCAAGGAGGTCATTGATGTTCCAGCGAATGCCATAGGGTGCCTGACTATTTGTTGATTCTAAGGCAGAATCCAGGAGGATCAGGAAGAGGGTGGGTAAAAGAATGCATCCTTGCTTTGCACCTTTGTGGGTCTCGAAGGAAAGACTTTCCCTTCCTTTGAAGCGAACTGTAATTTCAGCATTTCTGTTGGAATTGGAAGGTATGACTTTGTTCATAAGAGCGTTCCACGAAGCGTTGCGATAGACAGTATCAAAAGCTCACTTAAAATCGATGAAAAGAAGATATAGGTGTGTGTTAAGTTCTATGGACTGTTCAATGATTATGCGCAATGAGTTAATGTGATCGGCACAAGATCGCCCTGGACGGAAACAAGCTTGTTCCCTGCGTAAAATGGTATCGCGCGCAGGGGAGATGCGTAGGAGTAGCAAACTTGCCATTACATTGCTGATTGCATTTGATAATGTTAGTCCCCGCCAGTTCATGCATTGGGTGAGTTCCATGTTCTTTATGATTGTTATCAATATTCCTTTCTTCCATTCCGTGGGAAAGTCATTTGTATCACAGGCTTCTCTTATAATTTGAGTAATAGCTCGGGCAATGGGCTCTGATCCACATCGGAACAGTTCCGCGGAGATGTTATCGAGACGGCTGCTTTGCCATTTCCGAGCGACTTCAGGACTGCATCAATCTCTTCATCTCTTGGGTTGCATTGATCGACTGTGTCTCATCGGTTATTGATCCTTCAGTACTAAAAAATTTTCGCCATCGGTCCAACTGTCGTTCGGGATTCGTTAGTTCGGATCCGTTATCATCTTTGACTGTTGCCGTAGGTCTACTGACGCATTTAGGACAGGGGTCCACTGAAGAAGGGGAGTAGCTGCCTTCTAATCAGCCGGCTTGCACAAATTAACAATAAAGTGTCTTGGGTGAAATAAGATTAACTTTGGCCGAAATAATTTGCACAGTGGCTCAGAATAATTTTTAATCGAGCAAAAGTCTTTTACTTTTGTACCGATAGCGATATCTTGCAGATGAGTTCTTGATTTTTTTCCACTTTTAAATAATTTCATTTAAATCGATCAATCAGTTGTGGAGAAATTTAAGGTCAAAGTTGAACTATGGATTTTTTTAGCAATTAGTTTGAAAATGCGGATTATTTCGGTTTTAAAACCCACACCACAATAGTAGAGGTGTTATTATTACATTGTGCTGTAGTTCTAAAACCTAAAAATATTGGTCTTAGACCCAACTTTAAGTATACTAATGTCCATCCGTCTGTCCGGCTGGCTGACTGTTTATCCTTTATAGTTTTATCCTTTTATCCTTCCGCTGAACGAATATGGTTGTGTACACGCTTGAACAACGCTGGGAAATATTGCAACATTACTTTGAAAATCATGGTAATGTTGCAGAATGTGTGCGAAAATTGCGTACGGATTTCAGATGAAGGTCATTTTGATCTTGGCGGGTATGTAAACAAGCAAAATTGTCGCATTTGGGGCACAGAAAACCCGCACGCATACATTGAAAAGCCGTTGCACCCAAAACGAGTCACTGTTTGGTGCGGATTTTGGTCCAGAGGCATAATTGGGACATTCTTCTTCGAAAATTATCAAGGAGTGGCCGTTACAGTCAATAGCGATCGCTATCGGGCCATGTTGAACGAAATTTTGATCACAAAAATTGAAGATCGCATTATCAGCCGCAGAGCTGATGTCGTTTGGACACCTCGGAGCTGCGATTTGAAACCGTTGGACTATTATTTGTGGGGTGCCGCCAAAGATAAGTGTTACGCCGACAAGCCAGAGAAAATTGACGCTTTAAAGGACAATATTCGTGAAGCCATTGGTGAAATACAGCTACACACAATCGAAAATGTGCTTAAAATTGGACCGATTGTGTAGGCTACTGCATGGCCAGCCGAGGCAGCCATTTGAATGAAATTATTTTCCATTATTTTTGCACACACTCAACTATAAAACATTTAAATATAATGTTTGCCTACAGTATCACTACAATTGTTCTGTTTTTTTTTTTAACGAAAAACAAAACACTATTCGGCTCTTTCTTGAAAATAGTTACGTACGGTGTTAAGGGTTTCCAAAATTTCGGATACTGCGACCCAAATAAGAGAAAAAGTTTCCCCCTTATAAAATAAAACAGGGTTTACCATATCAAAAGCTGCTGGTAGTACTAGCGTTTCACCTATTGAATGACCTTTTTTTTACATTTTGCAATTCTATAGGAAACTTGGTATGATGCAAACAGTGCTTTTGATGGAACAGAAACTGTTTTTATTTTTTAATGCATTTATCGATATGTATATTCAAATTGCATAGTTTTAAGATGTCGCCTTAATTTACGTGGTCTCATACTCTCAGATAAACAGACAAATCTTTAAAAACTTCAAAACCACCTTGAGGTTATAACGCGACCCACATTAAAAACTAAAATAAACAAAAGACCCGTTAAAATCTCTTAATTTTTTCAACCAAAACTTTACTTACCCCTAAGATTGATTCAGTTTTTCAATGATCTGCCTATCTTTTGGCCTTTTAATGATTTAAACCCAAAATATTTGAAATTTTTCTCGTATTGTATTAAATTTTTTATTTTATTGACACAAAATAAATTTTATTATACATATTTATTTTTTAACTGAAACAGATTGTTAATATGACAATTTACAAACATTTCAATTTGAATTTAAATGTTAAATCAAACAATTGAAAAACGTTTGAGAATTGCGTTTGATGTCAAATGATAAAGTCATTTCATATCAAAGGTTTGACTTCGTGTTTGTTGGGTAGGCACAACAAATAGCTTATAACGAAATGTTGTATCGCCCGTAAACTTTAAGAGCTGCTCCTGAAAAACTCACTTTTCCGACTTTGAATGTTTTGGAATTGACCTGTCGATATTTCCCTGTGTGTTTTTTGCATCTAAACGCATATTTTTTTTTTAAACTATTTTCAATGCCTGTATATGTATGTGAGTGTTTGCAAATGTATAAATATGTGGTAAATCGCATTGAGAGCAGAGAGCAGTAGATCGCTTCGTGAAGTCTGTTGGATGGGTACGGACGACTTGGTGGAGTGTAGTGCATTACAAACTTAAACCTGGAGTATTAAAACCAAACTTTACTGTGTTTTATTCGCCTTACCACATGCATGTGCAACAGTCTATAAATGTTGGTGTGTTAGGTGTGTGTTTGTGCGTATTTGTGTAGGTAGTATTTTTGTGCGTGTGTTTATTTTGCAATTTTCGTTTTTACTTCAGTTTAATTTTTTTCAGCTCAAAAGTGATTGTGTATGAAAGAGAAGCAAGTGCTAAAACTTGAGTGTTTTGATACACATGAAGGGGTTTTTGGCTTTACAATATTGCTATCAATGTGTTAGCAACACCAACAGCTTTAGAAGCAGTTGTAGAAGCTGCAAATGAAAGAACAACATCGTTTAATACTCTTAAATTGACCATAAAGTCAGTTTTGTTTTAAAAAAATATACGAGTTTTGTTTATGTGTGTTGGGGTAAAGTGAGATTGTTCATACATTTTCAGAATGAAATTTTGTAAGTACAACCGTCGTTTGTTGGGGATTAAGGATTAATCAAACATAAAAAAATAAACATGTAACAAACAACTTTTTAAAATATTATTTTTTTTAATAGTTGAAGATTGTGTGGGGAGAAAATCTATAAAATAAATCAAATATGTTACAAAGCAAATAGTTTTATACCAAGGATATTTGAAATAACGCTTGTGGAATCCAAAGCATTTTAAATGTTTTCATTTAAAAGTTAATAAAACAATTTTCATTTCACTAGGCGAAATTTTAAAAAGTATAATAAAAAAAAATACATAAAACTCTTAAATTTTTTATTGAAATGTTTTTAATTGAGAACAGGTGAAATGAATAAATAATGAAATGTGAAACGTGGCGAAAATATCATTTTTTTGTGAAAATATCGTATTATTTGAAAATTTTTTGTGAACATGTATTTTTCACAAAAATAATCTTATTTTTTTTTGTAAAAATCTTTCGTTTTTCTAGATGTAGAATTTTTATAAAAACTTGTTTTTTATTTTAGAAAATTTCAAGTTTTTATTGAGAAAGTCTTCTTTTTTTTTGTAGCATTACAGAACCGGAAGTGGCCATTTTTAAACCGATGATTTCCTAAGGTGTCCTTATTATAGTGCAAAAGTTTAAAAAAGGGATCCCCAAAGAAAGAAGTCCAACGGTGTCAAATCACATGATCTTGGCGGCCAATTACTTTCTAACGCATAGAGACATTGTTTCGTTGGCTGTGTGGCAAGTGGCACCTTCCTGTTAGAACTATATATCGTCTAGGTCGATTTCCTCAATTAGTGGCCACAAGAAGTCCGTTTCATCTCGCGATAGCGAACACCATTCAAGGTAACTGCTTGGCCGAACTGATTTTCGAAGAAGTACGGCCCGATTACGTAGAACGAATTAGGCGAGTAAGTGTTTTCACAATTCCTACATACCCAGTTTGCTGAAATTTGCTCACGGTGCTACCGATTGTGGACAAATTTGCTCGATTATACTGACCAAAAAATTCACGAATTGCACGAAATATATTTTAATTTTAACGGCCATTTTCGTAAAAGGCTTTAACGGGCTGCTCAATTGTGTACCTGTCCATGGTTGAATTTGTCAAACACTGAAACAATAAAATGTCAAATTAGGTTGGGCATAAAACTTAACCTTTTACTGTGAAGGTGAACTTTTGGGATATACCTTATGACGTGGTGGTAAATTTTAGCCCTCTAAATTTTACCAAAAAAAAAATTAGTAACCAAAAATAATTTTTATTTGTTTAAACAAAACAGGAACTTTACTTCACACACCTTTTTTTAATATAAAAAAAAAATGATACATCAAAAACTTATCCAAAAAATATGAATTAAAAAAAAAACAAACTCTTAAACGGCATTTTTGCAAAGCCAAATATATACATTTAAAGATATAAAAGAGATCAAGAAAAAAAAAATAATTAGGTGTGGAAACTACAGGTTAACCTTTTTGGAGGTTTCTTACTCATCAAAATATGAACGTGTATCAAATTTTTCCAAATTTGGTACACTTAGCTGGGTTATCAATACACAACCTCTCTACAAAAATGGGATTGGTGAAGTGGGCGTGGCATAAAACATATTAATTTATATCTAAAGAACGGTAAGAGAAAGTTATACAATTGCCCAAACGGTAACAGCTTAAGTTTGGGAACAAATAGCCTTGCTACCAATATGCAAAATCAGTCAAAAAGCGGGCGGGATTAGATAATTGACCATGGCACAAAGTACAATTCTGTATATCTTAATAATGATAATTGAAAAATTTTCCCAATTTGGTACAAATATAATGGTTAGCAATGCCCATCATCTATCAAAAATTGTCTCAAAAAGTAGACCTTCGATATAAAGACCGCATAGGTTTCTTTATAGCTGCAGACAGGAAACATTCAGAGTATTCAATTTTGATACGAACAGCTTTCTACACAATCTACGAGATTTAATAAAATGTACTTATTTAAATGAGCGTAGCAAAGCACCCTTAGATAAGCTTGTATCATTTGACATAACGTATTTGGAATAAATAATTTATTACCAACAAGAAAACGGACGAGTGGTAAAAATAATTCCATGAAAATATTACGTTAATTTTGATGTGGGGTTAAAGTCATCTGACAAAATTACAATTAGAGCGTGCTCTATTTTCTTCTGACAAGCCATCTGACTTCAGAAATCTATGCGGGGAAGAAACCGTCAGCGGCGTCCACTATTGACGATTTCATTAGCCGGCTGAGGTTGTTATTTTACAATACCTATAAATGTATGTTCTTTTAACCTTTTAATAGAAATAACGTACATACATACATATATAAAAAACGTTTCACTATAATACCTAAAATTGGCATCTTCGAATTTAAAGAAAACAATTTTAAGATGGCTGAACTCTTTTACGGCGCAAATAAAAATGTTTGTGACGGCAGCACGTTATTTTCAAACCGAGAACTACTTCGGATTCTGCAATTACTATGAAAAAAACCAGAGACGATGTCACAAGCAAATTACATGTACGTTTGTTACCGAATATTATAAACCTTATGTAAACCAGCAATTTTGACAGACATGCAAAATTACATGTGACTTTAAAATTTGAGTCGAGTTCAGCCAAAACACAAGTGAATAACATATAATCACGATATGAGAAGATACTAAGAGAATTAAATAGATTGAGTGCAACGGAAGAGAGTATTTTAAAAAAATATAAAGAGAGGGTAAAATCAAGGCGAATTCATAAAGGTGATCGCATCATGAGATAGAGCTATGCTAGCTATCTCTTTTTTTAAATACATACTATGTATTTTGTTATTGTAAAAAGTTAGAGTGATTGTCAAAATTATTTGTTTATAAAATATACACAATTGCTTTAGAAGCTAATTTTTTTTCCTGTATTGCAAATTTATTGTGGCTCCTCTTATTCCTTTCGCCTTTTAAAATCCTTGTGTTTAAATTTTATGTTAACTTTTTTGTTCTATAACATTAAAATAGGTTTTTTTCATGAATTTATTTTTTTATTGAGTTTTAAATTTTAACAAATTTTTTTTCATAAAATTAAACAACGCTTGACATTCAGTATACAAACAAGGAAATAAACATTAAACAGATGATTCGAAAATGTCAACTTTATGAATTCGTCTTGGGTAAAATTGATTGCAATTTCTAAAAATTTATCAAAGACAAAACCACTTGCTCTTTAAACATTTTAATAGGCTCTAAGTACCTCTGTTTGGCCGGCGGTAGGTAGAAGGTAATCGTGGGGTTTGATTCGGTCCGGGCGTCTGTTTCCCACATTGGGCGGCTTGCGGGTCGGAGATGACTTCACGATTCTTCTTTTAAACCCAGGCGTGTCTGTTCCCATATTGGGCGGCTTCCTGGTGCGCGTCTGTTATCCAGTGGATCGGCGTTATCGTGAACATGGCAGTATGTATAAAATGCACCGAAGAAAAAACGATATGGAAGAAGAAAATAATGAAAGCCGGGCGGTAATATACGCCCAAACGTCGGTGTTAGCAGTGACTGCGACCACCGGCGGGCACGGTGGAGAACCTTTATCTCCTCTACGTGTCGCCAGCGGTCACACATTCTCTGCCGTGGTTTAGGCGCCTTACGGTGGAAGTATCAAAGATGCCAAAAACGTTTATATGACACGTACGGATGCCGTTGTCGATTCAGACTCGGATCACGATAGCGTTAAAACAATTACCTCTAAAGAGGAACGTGAGCTGCTAAACTCGCCTAGCACATCTCGGGGAGCCCATTCTACAAGTAGGAACAGGCCCAAGAGAAGCAAGGAAGGGCTTAGAGCTCTATCAGAATACAAAGCTGCGGTCCGGATACAGCATCGGCTTGGCTCCCAATCCAATCTTTCAAAGGATGAGAAAGAGCGGATGAAGTGGGCTACGGGGGCGATTGCAGAAGGCCGGGCTCACTTTTCTAAAAACCCGAAATATGCGGCCAAGAATCACGGTTTCTACAACTGCATTGAAGAGGCTGTGATTAAGAGCATGCAGGGTAAAAGACAGCGGTCAGTTGATGAGTCTCCATCTGCCGCAAATCCTAAGGAGACGAAGAAACCTAGGAAAAACCCTGAGGGGGTTGGACCCGTGACATCGAAAGCTGCCACTAAACCTTTGCCAAAGGCTGCAAGAGTCAGTGAAGTGGCCAAACGTCCTTTGAGCGTGGCACTTCTGGACATGAGCAACCCTTTTGGTCAAATGGACACAGAGCGGTGGAAGATCGTAGAGTTGAAGATTTTCAACGAAATCGTCGCTAAGATGGAAGCCGAACCTGGAAGACCGCTGCCCTCCTTTGACGGGGCTGGGTGGTTCAACGGAGTAAAGCTCATCAGTTGTAAGGACGAAATGACGCTGGAATGGCTCAAAGGAGTTATTACGAAACTCAAGGGCCTGTGGTCGGATGCACAACTCAAGATTGTGGATCGATCCGATATTCCTGCTATTCCGAAGGCGAAGGTGAACTTACCGCGTATTGTGAAACCGGAAGTCGCTCTTCGTCTCTTACAAAACCAGAATCCCGACATTCCCACTAAAGAATGGAGGATTCTGCACGTTCAAAAAGGCAACAAAGACGGGCAGAACTACATACTTCAGATTACAAAGGAGGCAGAAGACCTTTTGTATCCTCGGTATGGAAAAATGTCTTGGGGAGTTGGAAGTGTGTTTCTCCGTTTGAAGAAACGACAACAGCAGGACTCCAACCACAACACACTGGAGGTGGATGAAGTGGAGCGCGATCTGGCGGCTGCCACTGCGGCCACTTCAGGACTGAGTCTGGGTGAGACGGCCAAGGAGGGTGGAGCCGACCCCGAGCGGGTGATCTTAGTTGATGACGCTAAAGATCCTGCAAGTCAACCTCCAACACAGTAAGATGGCTTCGGTCGAACTCCTCCTCACGTTAGAGGAGGGTCGATACGACGTAGCTCTGATCCAGGAACCGTGGATCTCCACAGGAAATCGGGTATCTGGATTGAAGTCACGTAATTTTAACACGTTCTTCTCAAAAGTGGTAGGTAGAATACGATCTGCAATACTTGTTAGGAAGAACCTTTGCTCATATATTCTCTATAATTACAGCACTGATGATCTCACAGTAGTGGCCTTGGACGATGGCAGGGATGATGTGGTACTCCTTGCATCATCATATATGACGCACGATAGAGATGCCCCACCAGTGGAACTCCAAAGACTAGTCGAGGAAGCTTGTAGAATGAGAAAAAATCTGGTGGTGGGTGCGGATGCTAACGCTCATCATACAATATGGGGCAGTAAGGATATCAACAGTAGAGGTGAGGATCTTATTGCTTTTATATTACAAAATAATATTCAAATTGCGAACAGAGGTGAGGTCCCGACTTATAAGGGTCCCACCTCGGAAAATGTGCTTGATGTGACGCTTTATACTGATTATAAAACAGTGATAGATGATTGGAAGGTGCTTTCGCAGCCATCCTTCTCGGATCACTCTTATATATCTTTTTTGTTGAATTACACTACACCTAACGAAACAGTGTTTAGGAACCCAAGGAACACGGACTGGGCTAAATACTCTTCACTTTTGAATAGGGACCTAGGTCACTCGGGAACATTGGTTAGTTCAGGGGACATAGATTCTGCTATAGGCACACTGGTATCGGGCGTTACTGGATCCTATGAGAAGTCGTGCCCCCCGACACGAGCAAGGCGTAAGTCCAGGCCACCGTGGTGGAATAGTCGGCTGGACCATGCAAGACGCGAGCTTCGTGAGCTATTCAAACTGGCGAAGATTGTCGACCGGTCTGAGTGCTGGGGGGAGTACAGGGACGCTCTTAGGGTGTATAAGCGCGACGTGCGAAGAGCCAAGCGAGCTTCGTGGAAATGTTTCTGCGACAATATAGAGAAGACAACCGAAACGGCAAGACTGCGGAGGATGCTAGTGTGCAGTCCGGTAATGCCAAGTACGGTTTGTAGAGAAAACGGAGAATGGACAGGGAGCAGTACGGAAACGTTGGAGGTGCTTGTTGACGCACACTTTCCAGGCTGCTCGGGGGCTCCTATTCCAACTGAGGAAACTTCTGTTATGGCAGATGGTGATAACGATATTATCACCTACGAGGGGGTGGAATGGGCCATTGACTCGTTCCAGCCATATAAGTCGCCTGGTCTGGACGGAATCATCCCGGCTCAATTACAGCGGGGTAGACAACGGATAATACCATGGCTGGTGGAAATCTTCAAGGGATGTCTGAGGATGAACTATGTGCCTAGATCTTGGAGGGTATCTAGGATTGTATTCCTGCCGAAATCGGGCAGAAGCAATCATATGTACCCAACAGATTTTAGACCTATAAGCCTCACATCCTTCCTGCTGAAAACGTTGGAGAGAATTCTGGACTATCATGTCAAGAGTAACATGAGACCGACCATTCTCTCTGTTAATCAACATGCTTACACGAAGGGTAAATCAACTGAGACGGCACTTCATTCAGTTGTCTCGCTGATTGAAAAGACTCTGAGCTATAAGGACTTCGCTATGGGTGTGTTCCTGGACATCGCGGGAGCTTTCAATAATGTGTCCACAGAGGCAATTTTGGCCAGCTTGTCTCGCACGGGGGCACACGCACATGCTAAAAACTGGATTGGCAACCTGCTACGGTGCAGAACTATATCTGCGGAGTGGGGCAACTCCAGGATAACGAGGAAGGCATACCGGGGAACCCCCCAGGGAGGGGTGCTCTCACCGATGCTATGGACGCTTGTCGTCAACGAACTTCTCAATAGACTTCGGGACGGGGCAGCGAAGATGACCGCATACGCAGATGACGTGGCGGTGATAGTTACTGGCAAGGACCTGAATACTATTAGTTCTGTAATGGAGGCTACACTGGCTATAATCAACCAGTGGGCGGCCGGAGTAGGACTGGGAGTTAATCCCGAGAAGACGGACCTAGTACTTTTTACGAATAGGTACAAAGTTGGTCCATGGAGGAGACCTAAGCTAGGGGGTACCAGCCTGGAACTTAAACACCACACAAAGTACCTGGGAGTAATACTGGATAGCAAACTGTCGTGGAGATTGAATGTGGAGGAAAGGGTGAAAAAGGCAACGATTGCGCTCTACGCATGTAAGAGAATGCTGGGCAAAACGTGGGGTCTAACCCCCGCTCTTACACATTGGGTCTACACAGCGGTGGCGAGACCAATTCTACTCTACGGGATACTTGTGTGGTGGACGGCCTTGGATAAGATATCGTACCGGAATATGCTAACGGGCGTACAGAGACTCGCCGAACTTAGTATCACCGGTTCTTTACGTAGTACACCGACTGCGGCACTGGATGTGATCCTGGACTTGCAACCGATTCATCTAGTGGCGGAAGGAACAGCAAGGAAGTCTGCGGTTCGCTTGAAGGCGACGGGACAATTTACATACGGACTCTATGGTCACGGTAGTATTATAAGGGGAATAGATTGTAGCAGTGACTACACCATTCCGAGACTGACAATTGGGAGGAAACCGCGAGTTACCTTGGAGGAGGACGGTTGGTCGGCAGGACTCCGGTCTGGCCAGGGGATCTTCAGTTTCTACACTGACGGTTCCAAAATGGAAGACGGAGTTGGAGCTGCAGTCTATTGCCGGGAGCTGGGTATTCGGGAATCGTATAAGCTTCCCGATTGCTGCAGCGTATTCCAGGCGGAGATTTTCGCGGCCAAAATGGCTGCCGATTTGGCACGTGTTTCCAGTACTGAGAACTCGCACGTAAACTTTTTCATTGATAGTCAGGCGGCGATCAGGGCAATAACCGCTGATTACTCATACTCCTCGGTCGTCCAGGAGTGTAGGGACTCGATGGATAGACTCTGTGCCGATAGGAGAGTACATATCTACTGGGTTCGCGGCCACCAGGGCATAGAGGGCAACGAGGAAGCGGACGAATTGGCGAAACGGGGGGCCCGCTTACCATGCGATAGGATGATGGCCATTCCGGCTCCAATTCAGAATATTAGAAGAGATACGGACTCTGCTATACGGGGGAGATCAGAGGCGTTCTGGGGAAACTTGGGAACGTGCAGGGTTTCCAAGGTAATGTGGGGGTCCTATGATCCGGGGGCAACTAGGACTCTTCTGTCGCTATCGAGAAGGGACTGTAGACTTCTGGTAGGTTTTGTGACGGGTCATTGTTGGACTGCGGTATACGCTCATAGGGCGGGGCGGTTGAATAGTGACAATTGTAGATTCTGTGGGGTACCAGGGGAAAGGGAGACGGTAGAGCACTTGCTATGCTACTGTCCGGCACTTGTGCGCTCCAGGACGAATTGTCTGGGAGATCATTACTTCCAGGATCTCGGGGAAGTCTCTGGGATTGGGTTAATGAGACTCCTGGCATTCGTCAAGAGAGTGTGGGGTACTCTGGGTACCATCACATCGGAATGACTTTCTTCTGCGGGTTATCGTGAAATGTGGTGACGCTAGGGACCTACTTGGTCTATGCGGGGTCTTTGTGACCGGCCACTCGAACCTAACCTAACCTAAGTACCTCTGTGTATAAAAGTAAGATTGTTTTTTCCTTTCTACCATATTTTAAAAAATTTTAGAAGGTTTTTTTGAGTCTTGGTTGACATTCTCATGTATTGTAGGACACTTTGTAGTTATCTAAGGATATCTAAAACATCTTCTTATTGTAAAATGTCATTTATTTATTTGCTAAATGTCGTATTTTTAGTAAAGTTCGTATTTTTGAGAAAATTTCGTATATTTGAGAAAGTTGGTTTTTTTTTGTGATGAAATCATATCGTAATTTCGTTAAAGTTTCGCTTTTTTATAAGTATGCAGATATTGTAAATTTAACAAACTTTAATTTAAATGAAAAATAGTGTTTTTGTCTTCTTATTTTTTTTATTATTCTGAATTCAATATTTCACACTTGAATAACAACGACTTTAAAACTAAGTTACTTTAAATTTTATGAATTCAAAAAAAAAAACATTAAAGGTAAACCTGCCTATTTTAAGCTTTTCACTCTTAAAATAAAAAATAAAAACATCATAATCTTTTAAAAATAAAAAGTTTATTTCTGTCAAATTTTCTCTGAAGATTTTAGTAGTTAATCTTTATTTTATGTGGTGGGGAAATGAACTCAATGTACTCAAATATGTTTGAGAAAGTATGTGATAGCTGTTGTGTGTGTCAGTGTTATAAATGCATTACACACACACACACACCCCCAAACATGTTAAATGTGAATTAATAATACTCATACGGATGCGTCTTCTTTGGAACAATTTTAAGCTTTATTTTTTTTAAAATTTCTCTCGTTTTTTATGTGATGTTTTTATTCTTTCGTCATTGTTAGTTGTTTACTTCAAAAAAATTTGACATTTAAATTCTTCTTGTGCATAAATTAAGATTATCTTGATTATTTTCTTCTTTTTTTTTATTTAACAAAATTCGCATTTCTTTTTGTTATCGTTTTTAGTATTTTCTTTTTTCTTTTATTTTTGCTGTAGCATTTTAACATTTTCTTAACAAAAGTTTTAAGGCATTAATTTGAAGACATACATATGAACGTATATTCAGTCGAACGTATGTTTTAAATAAGGAAAAGAAATTGCTTTAAAACTCTTTACAATTTTTGCATATTAAAGTACAGTGAGGGACAAAAATCTTTCTTTTTTTTCTCGTGTCGTTGAAAAAAATATAATATTTAGTTAACTTTCGCAATCGTTAGAAAAAGTTTTAGAAATATTATTGTTTTTATAGAAATTTTTAATAAAAAACAGGAAATGTTTAAAGAAAACCAAAGGAAAAAGAGCCAACATTGTTCTAACTACTTCTAGAATGCCCACAGTCCATTCATTTAGTATTTACTCTTCCAAGTAATAGGCTTGCAAAATAAATGTCCCTTTTTTTCTTTAAACCATTTTTTTATTTATTATAACGCGCTTTTTTTATAGAGCACTGTATGCAAAAATATTGTTTGTAGCACTATTTTTTCTACACTTTTAAAATAAGATTGCGTGTATGTGGATTTCTTCAGTAAAAGTACGATTACCCAGTTAACATTTAGAATACGCAATCAACATTTAGAACACAGAAACAATAACAAGATTTAGTATGTAATTAATAAAATTTGTTTAAAATATTCTAAAATTTTCAAAAATTTTCTTAATAAAATTCAAGGCCCATTGAAAAGGTCTGCGCAAGAAGCCTGATGATCATTGTTTATGTTCTTTTTAGTTGTCAAAAGTTGTTTACATTTTGCATACATGTGCATGGATACGTTTGTTTGAGTTTAAGGTATGCCACGCATACACGTTTTTCCCCTTTGCTTTGTATATGTGGTAGTAAATTTTTGACAACTAAAAAGAATCGTTTTTTGTTTTTGTACAAGTAAGCAGACCTGATAGATGGGCCTTGATAAAATTGTTTGTAAATTGTCAAATTAACAATTTGTTTTAGATGAAAAAATAAAAAAAATTTTCTGACAAAAATTTTCAATAAAAAATTAAAAAAATTAATTTTTTGGTTTTAATGCATCTCTTTCTGTTAAAATTGCCATAAATTTTTTAAATTTAATAAGCATCAAAACATTTTGTTAAAATGACAAATTCGTAATTAATTTATTTATTTGATTGCTAACTAATATTTTTTTATTTTATGTTACAAACTCATTGTTAAAAATATTTGTTGAATGTGAAGAATTTTATTTGACAAAAGTATTTATTATATTTACAAATTCGGTTGTTCGTGCTTTTTCAATTAAAAAATTAATTGTATTGACGAATATAGTATTCAATATGACAATTGATTTGTCGTAATTTTTTCTGTGAACAATGGTTAACGGCAAATTCCACCAAGTTTAGATGTAATTGTTAACTGACAGTTATAGTTATAGTTCATTATAACTGAGCTGGGTGAAATTGTCCAAACTAATCGATAAGAGGCAACTTTCAAATACTGAAGTGTGCTCAAACCGTTTAAAAAGTAATAGTCAGTAGCTGCCTCATATGAATAATATTATGATTAATATTATAAAGTTTATATGTTTCTATGTTTGTAACAGGTAATCTCCGGAACTGCCGGTCCGATTTAAAAAATGTCTTCAACAAAATTAAGAATGAAACATCCTAACGGGTACAGGATATACATATAAGTTGCGCTATACCTTCAATCTAACCTCACTCATATCTTCAAAACTTAAAGAAACAAAAACAAATAAAATATATACCGTTGTTCTTTAGAAAAATCAGCGGACATGTGTTTGGTACTTTTTTGAAATTCTGTCCTTTTAGGTAGTAAACGGGTAAAACATGGATTTTGGTACTTTTTTGTCACCCCGTCTATCTTTAAAACCAATTAACGTAAAAATAAACATTAAACATTCAAAACTTATCAAAAAATGTATCTACAAATTTGGTAGTTTTTAGAAATTCGAACGTTTAAGGGGTGAAGTTCGTAACTATTGCTGGTACTTTTTACTTATGGTGTTTTCTTTTCTACAAAAAAATACCACATTTTAAAAGATGCATGTATAAAATGTCTTGCTGAACATGTAATACTGCAAATTGTTATTTGACGAGAACAAAACACAAAATTGGAACGACCTGTTTTTAACAACTGACAAAAAGTTTGTACTTTAATATATAAAAAAATATGTACATAAATCAAAAAGTGTGTTCTTCAAAATATAAAAAAAATAAACATAAACCCAAATTTGTTAATAGATTGATATTAAATAAATAAATACATGAATAAAATGAATGACGAAATTCCAATTTATTTAGTTTATTTTTCATAAAATATGTAAACAAGAAAATACCTTTGCCAGATTGCCGATTCATTAACACCAAGTTTTTACGATTTCTTGATTTGGCGTTTGCTTCAAAAACAATACATTTAAATTGTATACCACTGACAACCTACCATTAACAATGTAATACTTTCTTTTACTTTAACTTAAAATTTTTACTGTCCTGATTAGAGGCAATTTTTTCCCAACTTCGTCTGGTAACCCCATATATAAACAGAAGCCTTCTTTTTACAGGGCATTATCAACACTCTCGATTTATACGGGGTGTGCAATGCCTTATGACATTTAAGGGTGAATTTTTTTAAAATAAAACACGCTGCCCTTTTAGAGAGCAGAGCATTTTTAAGAAACGAACACCAAATTGCATTTTTTAAACTAAAATGTGACATTTTTTGTACAAAAGAACACACCATTAGTATTTCTCTCCATTCTTTGGCGTACGTATTGAATCGGCTCCTACTGCAATATTAAAATTTTTGAGACTTCAATGGGGTGAAAAAAGGACCAAAAAGGGGATATACGGAAAATTAAATTTCTTTCCTTCGGGTTTTGTTTCTACCATTAGCATTGGACCTAATTTCATAAAATTTAACATGCAATGTCCTCAGTGATAAGACTCTATTGGGAACTTTTTGGTCTTTAACTAGTACTTTTTGAATTTCTGTCAGTATTAGACTTGAAACATAAAATTAAACATGAAAGGTCCTGAGTGAATGAGAATCTTTTAAGGAATCTATTTGGTACTTTTTCGCTCGTTAACTGGTACTTTTTTATTTTCGTTAATATTGAACCTATGATCATTAAATTAGACATGCACAGTCCTGAGTTAATGGGAATTTGTAAGATAAATTATTTTTTTTTGGAATTTTGTATTTCTCTTACTGGTACTAAATTAGGACAGGGTTTAGGGTCGCTAAGCCTCCTCTATTCAGAAAATATTAATTATCGTATTAGAAGAGATCTATTAAAGCAATAATGACTGTACTGAGTATGCTGTTCACCATCCATTCCGCCTCCAGTCTATCTATCCGCTCAACTGTCCTCTGTCCGAATGCGAAAGCGACCAAGAGGGGACAAATGGAGAATTACTGCCACTTCGAAAATATCTAACCAATTTTGATAAAAAATTTGTCAAAGCTAGGAATTTGAAGGGACATCAGGACAATTTCGATTTTGATGAAATTTAAAACTTATGTAGATCGATCTACACACAATTGAATACACTGGCTTTATGGTTGTTTATAGTTAGTCAAAAATTCAATCTGGGCGGGCAACGCCACGGGAACGGCTTGTATAAATGTATATATCAGTTCCAACTTAGTATATAAAATTGTTATGACTGTTTAAACTTTTCAAGGTGTAACGCCTAAAGTGTTAGCTTAGTAATGTCTGTGTCCTTGAGATATTCTTAGTCGGTTAAGCTACAGACGGACATCCGACTTTTGAAAACGCGCTTACTTTCAAACAACTTTAAGAAAAGAACAATACTGGTGTCAACTTGCTTTCAGGTATAACAAGCAGTTTGGGATTGAGATTAAAAATGCTTTGTTCCAAAAAACAATGCCGTAGGTCAAAATTGAATCTTCACTTTGTATGGGAGGTGGGCGTAACAGTGGGCGGATCATTTTGATATTTCCATTTTTTTCTTGATTCAAACAAAAAATGCCCATGTGCCAAGTTTCATTGACCTTCTACAACTTCTTCTTTTTTTTGCCAGTCGTTCTATGAGCTTCAAACAATGTGCGACGTGAGATAGCAACGCCATTGAATTTCTGGCGTAAAAGAGCCATTGTTTCGTTGACTGTATGGCAAGTGGCACCATCCTATTCGAACCACATATTGTCCAAGTCCATATTCTAGCCGGCTAGAATGGCTAGCCATCATCTCTCGATAGAGAACTCCTTTCACTCTAACTGCTCGACTATAATACTTAAAATTTATAAATCCTATATAAAGCCCACCCCTGATATGTTCGAACTCTCTAAGAAGTGTATCAAAGGTTCGACCCAGCCGAAAGTAGCACTCAAACTTGTTCTTGTACACGTGATTTCCCTTCATGAAATAGTTTAAAGTACACGGACAGATGTTTATTTTCTTAAAACAAGAAAATCGAACATCTAAAAAAAATTTCGGGATTTTAACTTTTTGTTTTCTGAAATAAAGACACATTTTGCTTAACTCAAGCCACACATATATTTAGAATAAGAAATTTTTGGATTGGACGAGAATCATGCAAAATGTTCTTGGCTCAAAGCATATTTAGCAAATAATTCTTTCCGTGTAGAGTTTTACATTATTACACGTGTGATTTTTGAAATCCCGGGATTTGAAATCAAGTGATTTTCAGAACAGCTAACAGGCCTGCTTTAAGATAAATTTTATGTATAAAATAAACTTTTTTCAGACATTCGAAATAGCAAATGCTTGCTGTGTATATGTGTAGATAAGTACGTTAGAGTAATGAATATGCTACACTAACAACAAATGCATGTAGTAACTTCCGTCTTAAAAAGACTGGAAACAATAAAACAAAAAGAAAGCAACAAAAAAAAAAAATAAATAAATAAAACTTGTATTGAAAACTTTGGGTATAACATTGGGCTTATTATATTCTACTCTTTCAATGTTGTTGCTTTTTTGCTTTTTGTTGTTCCTGTTTTTAGCTGATGTTGTGCATTCCTTTGGTTGGCTGAATTCTTGCTGTACGTTGTTAACACCTCTGCTGACATACGTACTTAATTTTTTCTTTGGGAATTTGCATTTTTATTTATTTTATCGCGTTTGTTATTTACATTTTTTTTTATATTTTTATTTTATAAATGTCTTATTTCTTTACTGGTAACAGGAACAAAATGAATGTTAGTGAGTAGAAAAGTGTATGTAAGTCGCTGGCGAATATTTCTTTTTGTATTAAAAGTTTTTTTCTGGTTTGATTCAGTGTTAACGTCGTTTAGTAGCGCATAACTTCGCACCTCGGGTTTTGGCTTTTTTGTTTTTCCTCGTTCCTTTATATTCGTGAGAAATTTGTCCGGTAATAAATTTGCCACCTTTACGTTGCCGACACAAAAGGATACACTTTACACAAATGCGCGTGTTTCACATGTACATTAGACTCAGGAATTTTTTCCATAGACTCACACATATGTATGAACTCATGTAACTATACATCACTTAAAGCATTATTTCAGCATTAATGTAGAGTTTTTCTTTTATTAAAAAAAGCATACGTTAAGAGAAGACTTTTACATGGTAAGCCTTCATTTATGGAATAATATCGAAGTCAGAGGCGAAGAATTTAAAAATTGAAAGTGGGAAATAGAAATGTGGAAACAAAGTTTTCATGTTTATGAATATATTCTATTTTATATATCACGTGCTTTGAGTCAGTGTTCGAAAATAAACACTAAATATCGCTCCTTAATGTTCGGTTCGGTAGATTTGTGGAAAACACAAACGCTAATAGTGTTTGTGTAGAAAATCATTAAAAAAGTAACGTTTCCCTGTTAGCCATCTTTCGAACACAAAAATTATATCGTTTTTATCAAACTCAGCAAAAGATGAGAACAGTTAATTCCGTTCGGTTTTTTTAAATCCACAAACTTCATTGTGTATGATTCGGCTCATCAATGTTCATCTCTTTTGGCTGGTAAAAAAAACCAACCACCTGTTACAAAAACAAACTACAAATAAGAAAAAAAAAACAAAAGCCAGCAAAATATCTTACACAAACAAAATACATATATACACAATAAATACACAAGCAGTCCGCGGTGCGGTCGTTGCTAAAATTGTTTGTTTGTTCATTTCTTTATCAATGTAAAAATAAAAACATTATAGAACATTAAAATATAATGTTTGTCCACAGTATCACTACAATTGTTATGTTTTTTAATGCATAACTCTTAACAAGTTTTTAAAAAAAATTAAATTTCACGGCATTCCCTTACTACGAAGCACGATTGTAAGGAAGAATACTATAAAATAAATCTAAAAATTACATTCAGTGTGTAAAGCTGACGCTACTATCACCAGTTTTTATATGCGTTGAATAAAGGGGTTTTTTGTGTAAAAAATATATTGCTTCAAAGTGGGAATTCACCATATAAAATTCATGCCTTCCGTAAGCGAGAGGGTAAGCGAAACTCTTACATTTCTTCCTTACAAACCAGCTTCGTTTGAAGCACAATTTTTTCGTTAAAAAAGTTTCGTTGGAGGTGACCATATCGGAAATGTATTTTCACTGCATGTACATATAATTTAAATATGATCACGAAGAGTGTAAGGCTTACCACGTTTTATAAACAGAGACCATGGCCCGAAAATATGATGATAATATATGATTATATACAACAATATAACACTAAGTGTAAAGACTAAAAGTAGAGGTTATGACACTTGACTATAACTAGACAATGACTACACTTTGATACACTATGATAAATGTGGACTGCAATGCCTTTTGACACTTAAGGGTGAATTCTTTTTAGAATTTTAGAGAGCAAAGCATTTTTAAGAAACGAACACCAAATTGCATTTTTTTAATTAAAATGTGACATTTTTTGTAGAAAAAAAACACCATAGTTTACACCAAATCAATGGGTTCTACAACGTTTTTGGAAAAGTGCTTGATCTGGGCCCTGTTTCTCGAAACTACAAGTCACAAATCTACAAGAAAAATACATTAAGAAAAGCAAACATTTTTGTTTTTGTTTCAAATATATTTTACTTGTAGATTTCTAACTTTTGAGAAACGGGGCCCAGTTATTTGAAAATGTACCTAATGAGTGCTCAGTAAATCGTGTTGCTTCAGTTACATTACCCGAAGATCGTTACAACCCCACAATTGAAATAAGCTGTAATATTCAAGGTTTTAATTGTGCTAAACATTTTACCAAAAAAGAAAAGAAATTTCTGTTTCCAACGTACAAACTACGTTAACTTAAATAATCATTAATACAATACTAATTGGCCTCAACTATTATCCATACCAAATGATTTGCCGATTTCTGCTGTTAAAATGATTAAAATGTTTTATGAAACCACGTTCCAATATATGGATGAATGTATTCAAAAACATTCACCACGTTCCCAGACTGGTCCACCCTGGAACTCTAAACAACTACATACATTCTTTAAAAAAAATCTTAAAAATAAATATTACAAAAAATACAAGAAAATGATTATGGAAAATACTCTGTTATTCATACTTATTCGCTGAATTTTTAGCATCTACTTACTCTAACGCCGAATATGATGATGATTAAACTCATCAACTCATTTAATGTACACTCTACTCAAACCATGCCATTCCAATTACTTAATACTATACACATTTTAAAATGTCTAAACAACTTCAAATCCACACAGTCGTGTGGTCCAGATGACATTCCAAGTTGCCTTTTGAAAACTATCACTGAATCTTCCTCAACGCACAAAATTTTCATACAAAATTTGTTTTGTAAATCTTTATTAAGGGGGTAATTTTGTTGTTCACTTCACCAAAATTACCCCCTAAATTTAAAATATTTTTATGAATGCAGGCATAATAATATGAGAAATAGTTAAATAAAATATTTAGTCTGTAAGCATTGTATCCATAGACTTAATTAAATAAATAAATGGTCAAGTACCTTTGGAAGAGTTCACACCTCCGGCGTTTATAATATTAAACAAAAAGACTATGACTAGACTATGACTAGACTATGACTAGACTATGACTAGACTATGACTAGACTATGACTAGACTATGACTAAACTATGACTAGACTATGACTAGACTATGACTAGACTATGACTAGACTATGACTAGACTATGACTAGACTATGACTAGACTATGACTAGACTATGACTAGACTATGACTAGACTATGACTAGACTATGACTAGACTATGACTAGACTATGACTAGACTTTGACTAGACTATGACTAGACTATGACTAGACTATGACTAGACTATGACTAGACTATGACTAGACTATGACTAGACTATGACTAGACTATGACTAGACTATGACTAAACTATGACTAGACTATGACTAGACTATGACTAGACTATGACTAGACTATGACTAGACTATGACTAGACTATGACTAGACTATGACTAGACTATGACTAGACTATGACTAGACTATGACTAGACTATGACTAGACTATGACTAGACTATGACTAGACTTTGACTAGACTATGACTAGACTATGACTAGACTATGACTAGACTATGACTAGACTATGACTAGACTATGACTAGACTATGACTAGACTATGACTAGACTATGACTAGACTATGACTAGACTATGACTAGACTATGACTAGACTATGACTAGACTATGACTAGACTATGACTAGACTATGACTAGACTATGACTAGACTATGACTAGACTATGACTAGACTATGACTAGACTATGACTAGACTATGACTAGACTATGACCTAGACTATGACTAGACTATGACTAGACTATGACTAGACTATGACTAGACTATGACTAGACTATGACTAGACTATGACTAGACTATGACTAGACTATGACTAGACTATGACTAGACTATGACTAGACTATGACTAGACTATGACTAGACTATGACTAGACTATGACTAGACTATGACTAGACTATGACTAGACTATGACTAGACTATGACTAGACTATGACTAGACTATGACTAGACTATGACTAGACTATGACTAGACTATGACTAGGCTATGACTAGACTATGACTAGACTATGACTAGACTATGACTAGACTATGACTAGACTATGACTAGACTATGACTAGACTATGACTAGACTATGACTAGACTATGACTAGACTATGACTAGACTATGACTAGACTATGACTAGACTATGACTAGACTATGACTAGACTATGACTAGACTATGACTAGACTATGACTAGACTATGACTAGACTATGACTAGACTATGACTAGACTATCACTAGACTATGACTAGACTATGACTAGACTATGACTAGACTATGACTAGACTATGACTAGACTATGACTAGACTATGACTAGACTATGACTAGACTATGACTAGACTATGACTAGACTATGACTAGACTATGACTAGACTATGACTAGACTATGACTAGACTATGACTAGACTATGACTAGACTATGACTAGACTATGACTAGACTATGACTAGACTATGACTAGACTATGACTATGACTCATGGGGCCGTGCTCAGGCTACCATGGGGGTCAGCAGGTGGCGGATAGCTGAAATGCCTGAAGATATTCAGGCTAGCTGCGAATATTGAATAAGCAGTCCCCGACCAAGAGCGGCAGAGTGCGAGGGTACACTAGAAAAAGGTGTTAAGGCCCTAGGAAAACTCTGCGACGTGGCGAGAAGGTACCGCCATTTACTAAGTATCTCCCACAGGGGCTACACTCAAGAGAGGGGTAGTAGGAGAGTGACGCCTCCGTGGCTCCCCCAGTCAAACACAGTGCGAGGGGTACCGCCCCTCGATCAAGTGTCCATCCATATGGGTGCCCTTAGTAGAGGAGCAGTTGGAAGGTTGACAACTTCGTGGATCCCTAGTCAGAAACCCAGGCGCGACGGTATCCATAGTGGACGGCTTCCTGGTCGGCGTCTGCATCCATGTTAGGAACGGCCGTAACCTCAACACCTGGCGGATAGGTATAAAACGCACAACCCCTTTAACCCCCCAAATATGGAAAATAAAGTATCAAACGTTACGGTGCAGGGAGTAATAAACCCAGTACCGGCGGCTTTGGTGAGTGAGAAAACGGGCTCCCAGTCGTCGAGATCAAATTACCGTAATACTTCTAACCCGGTAGCACACCTGGCTGAATTAGAAGGTAAAACTACAGGCAACACAAATAAGGAGCGGTGGAATACGGAAAACCCTTTCCGTAGAAACTCTGGAATTCCAAGGTCCCCACCAACAACGCAAAGTGCTTCACCACAGATGGAGTACACCACACCGAACGTGCAACTCGCAGCCCAGATAGAAAATAGCCCGGGAAACGAATATTTCGTATCAGGACTAAGAGAGTTTATGAAGGACAAAAACAACGTTCATCACGCAATAAAGGAGAAGGCAAGAGCCATAAAAGCAATGTACAACAAAGCTAGAGCGGAAGTGCCTAACAGGGTGACAGCTAGAGTACCTGAAACAAGGGACAAGTCAACCCAAACCACTACGGAGAAGCGACAACCTGAAAAAGACTCTAAGCGAGGAAGAGAATCTGAGGAAGTATCACCAGAACCTTATCAGGCTAAAAGAAGTAAAAACACAGGTAAAACACACGAAGATATGCGGTTGGTAAACCATGATGCCACAGGAAACCCACACACCAGGGAGGAAACTAACCCTTGGAAAACTGTGAAACCCAAAAGGAAGCGCAGAAGGAAACCCAAAAAGAAACCTCAAAAAAGAAAGGAAAAGAAAGATGTTATGATTATATCAGCGAAAGGAGAAACAAGCTATGCGGATATACTAAAGCATATAAAGTCAGATCCAAGTCTTAAGGACCTTGGAGAACGGGTGTCTTGTATAAGAAGAACCCTGAAAGGAGACCTACTTTTGGAAATTGACACGAACGACAAAGATAGCGTTAGGCAGTTTCAAGGAAAGGTGGAAAAGTCGGTGGGGTTGCAAGCAAATATTGTAACACGCACAGCGGAGACACTAATTGAATGCAAAGACATCGATGAGATAACAACAAAAGACGACATAAGCAGAGCTCTTAACGACCTGCTAAGTGTATCGGAACTAAGGGAATCGGACGTTAGAAGCCTTAGAAAGGCTTACGGCGGCACACAGATAGCAACGATAAGCCTACCAGTTGAGCTTGGCCGCAGGGCCCTTGAAATTGGGAAGGTCAGAATCGGATGGGTGGTATGCCGGTTACGGCAAAAGGTGCTTTTAAGAAAATGCTTCCAATGTCTAGAATATGGACATGTTACTTCATCGTGCTCAAATCATCACGATAGGTCGAAGTTGTGCAGGAAGTGCGGAGAAAGCGGACATATCGCGAAGGAATGTACTGGCAATCCAAACTGCATGTTTTGTAGGGAAGTGGAGGGCGCATCTGTGAATCACGTGGCAGGGAGTGGAAGATGTCCCGTATTCAGACGGGCTCTTAGCAAACTGCGAGGATGAGAATTCTGCAACTAAATCTCAACGGGTGTCAGGCGGCGCAGGACTTGCTTTCGCAGACCATCCGCGAAACTTGTGTTGACGTCGCCATTCTCTGCGAACAGTATAAAAACATGAATGATAATGTTTGGGTGAAAGACCAGTCAGGCAAAGCAGCAATCTGGGCATGTGGCAACAAAGCCATAGAGGAAATCTCGGTGCACTCAAATGACGGATTTACAAGAGCTAAAATCGGTGGTATACATATATACAGTTGCTATGCACGCCCCAGTGCAACAATAAGCGAATTTGAAAATATGTTAGATAATATGCTAAGAGACTCGGACAATTATAACCCGAAAATCATAGCAGGAGACTTCAATGCGTGGGCAGTCGAATGGGGAAGCAGGAAAACATATACCAGAGGCCGCATCCTGCTTGAAGCGCTTGCTGGCCGTAACCTGGTCTTAGTAAACAGTGGTAGCGCTCCAACATTCTCTACTATTGGAAGAAGCTCGATAGTGGATCTAACTTTTGCGAGCACTACTTTGGCAAGGGACATAAAGTGGAGGGTCAGTGACCAATACACGCATAGCGATCACCGGGCGATTATATTCTCAATTAACAGGAAAAAACCTGCTAAAAAGGATACCAAAGCAAACTATAGTGGCTGGGCCTCTAAGCGATTGGACGTGGAAAATTTCAAGCAGGAATTTGAAAACAACATAGAACTGAATGGTACAGCAGTGCAAAAGGTCAGACAAATTTCATTGAAACTCAAACGGGCATGTGACGCATCCATGCCAAAACGAAGAGCGACAAGAAATTGCCCACCCAACTATTGGTGGAACACGGAAATAAGCGACCTCCGATCGAAGTGTTTAAGAGCTAGAAGACAAGCAACACGTAGTAGAGGGCGGCACAACTTTGAAGAAGCATTCTGCGAATTCCAGGCGGCAAGACGGGAGTTCCAACATGCTATATTGAGGAGTAAGAAAAATAGCTTTAACAAGATATGCCTTGAGGCAAATGCAGACCCTTGGGGAAAGGCGCACCGAGTGGTAACATCACGACTTAAAAACAGGAAATCCCCGCAACCAGGTTGCCCAATCCTGCTAGAAAGAATTGTAAAATCCTTGTTCCCAGAGCATGGGAGTGAAACTCGAGCCGAAACAAGTATAACACAAACGGAAAACATACCGCTGGTAACGGAAGAAGAAGTGCTCAATATAACTGAGAGAATCGGAGACAACAAAGCTCCAGGGCCGGATGGAATCCCTAACAACGCTCTTAAGGTCGCGATTAAAGCAGCAACAAACTTATTCGTGGAGGTATTCAACGAATGCTTAAAGGAAGGAGTCTTCCCAGAACAGTGGAAAAAGCAGAATCTGGTGCTAATACCAAAACCAAATAAACCACAAGGTGTTCCTTCATCGTATAGGCCAATATGTCTACTCGACACGATTGGAAAAATTTTTGAGAAAATCATATGTAATAGATTGCTGCCCATTATAGAGGCAAAGGGCGGGCTTTCAAGCCGACAATACGGATTCCGGAAGGCTAGATCGACAATCGATGCGATACGTATGGTGATAGAAAATGCCCGAACGGCGATAGAAGGGAAGGGAGCAAATAGAAAATACTGTGCCATAATAACGCTGGACGTAAAGAACGCATTTAACTCTGCAAATTGGGCAAAAATAATTGAAAAGCTAAAGACATGCCTAGCTAAGGTAATAGAAAGCTATTTCACAGACAGGAGGTTATGCTACAACACCGATGATGGTGTCGTAACACGCCAAGTCACTGCAGGAGTTCCGCAGGGCTCGGTGCTTGGCCCGCTTCTGTGGAACATAATGTACAACGATGTACTCGAGTTGGATATCCCGGTAGAAGCAAACATTATAGGTTTCGCCGACGACATAGCTGTTACGGTCGCGGCAAGATTCGTAGACGAAGTCGAGCTTATCTCCAATGAAGTAGTCTGGACCATCCAAAATTGGATGAAGAGTGCAGGTCTTGAGCTCGCGGAGCATAAGACTGAGGTCGTACTCGTTTCAAGCAGGCGAAAACGAGAAAATATCAGAATCCTGGTGGGAGAGCATCAAATTGCCTCAAAACCGAGTTTGAAATATCTGGGAGTTTTTATCGATGCGAGACTAAACTTCGGAACACATGTCGAGTACATTTCCAACAAGGCGGCAAACGTCAGAGCAGCATTGGAAAGAATGATGCCAAATGTGGGCGGAGCTAGGCAATGCAAAAGGAGAATTATATCCACAGCGGTGAGCTCAGTTATATTATACGCCGCCTCCATATGGACAGGAGCTTTGAATATAAAAAGCATAGCGAAAAAACTGAAGTCGGTATACAGACTATCTGCCCTACGAGTATGCTGCTCATATCGAACCAATTCTGATGAAGCGGCCCAAGTCATATCGGGAATGATTCCCATAGATATTTTAGCAGATGAAGCTAAGAGATTAGACGATATAAGGAGAACCTCAACACAACCTGGCAATAGTGTGCGTAAACTTGAGAGAGAAAAATCTATAAGACGATGGCAGAGTAGGTGGGAAGCCAGCCGCAAGGGGAGATGGACTTTCAAACTTATTCCGGAAATAAATAATTGGTTAAATAGAAGACATGGAGAGGTAAACTACTACTTGACGCAATTCCTCTCTGGTCATGGAGGTTACCGTAGCTACCTATACAGATTTGGCCTGGACAGTAGTCCATACTGTCCTACATGTTCGAATCAAGAAGAAGATCCTGAACACGTCATGTTCCACTGCCCACGCTTTAGGTACGATCGGCAGAAAGCAGAAGAAGAGATTGGGACACAGCTGCACGTTGAAAACATTATAAGTATAATTCTCAGCAGAAAGGAATACTGGGATATAGTATGCTCAATGATTAGAAACATTCATCAAAAATTAGTAATGGAGGAGAGACTAAGGAAAGCTCAAACAACGGACGAAGCCTAAATATGGCTTTCGGACCCTGCGATGCAGTATCTCTAGGGACAGTTCCGCAGGGTGCTGAATGACGCAGGAGGTGTTTTTTAGTCGGTAGGAATCCGACATATCCTGGGGTCAAGAAGGACACAGGAATCTTATGCAAGATTTTACACCTGCCTAATGGAAAAAAAAAAAACTAGACTATGACTAGACTATGACTAGACTATGACTAGACTATGACTAGACTATGACTAGACTATGACTAGACTATGACTAGACTATGACTAGACTATGACTAGACTATGACTAGACTATGACTAGACTATGACTAGACTATGACTAGACTATGACTAGACTATGACTAGACTATGACTAGACTATGACTAGACTATGACTAGACTATGACTAGACTATGACTAGACTATGACTAGACTATGACTAGACTATGACTAGACTATGACTAGACTATGACTAGACTATGACTAGATTATGACTAGACTATGACTAGACTATGACTAGACTATGACTAGACTATGACTAGACTATGACTAGACTATGACTAGACTATGACTAGACTATGACTAGACTATGACTAGACTATGACTAGACTATGACTAGACTATGACTAGACTATGACTAGACTATGACTAGACTATGACTAGACTATGACTAGACTATGACTAGACTATGACTAGACTATGACTAGACTATGACTAGACTATGACTAGACTATGACTAGACTATGACTAGACTATGACTAGACTATGACTAGACTATGACTAGACTATGACTAGACTATGACTAGACTATGACTAGACTATGACTAGACTATGACTAGACTATGACTAGACTATGACTAGACTATGACTAGACTATGACTAGACTATGACTAGACTATGACTAGACTATGACTAGACTATGACTAGACTATGACTAGACTATGACTAGACTATGACTAGACTATGACTAGACTATGCCTAGACTATGACTAGACCATGGTTATGCATAGTTTTGAGTCCTATAAGGCAAATAATGTCTACGTTTCTGCATAATTTTTCCATTTTGAAAAGTTAGTCAAACACTTTTTAGGAGAAAAGCACTCAACGCTGTATCACGTTTTATATTTTTCTCATTTGTACTTAATGTGAAAATAAAAAAAAAACTAAATTATTATTTTGCAATAAGCAAAATATATAACTGTACATACATTTCAAGCAACTGAACAAAAACAAATAATTTTATATTATTATTATAATTTTGTTTTATTTTTAATGTTATTATTTTTATTGTTAAATTTTATTTCATCATTATTTTAACAAATTTAGTCCCTTTAGCTTCGGTGTTAAACAAATTCTTTATTAATGTATGAAAACTGTCCTTCTTAAAGTGTGGCACCTTTTAATTTATGACAACAAATATTTCACAATTTCAGAAAAAAGTCATACAAATTCTAAAATTACTAAAAAAAACGTTTAAGTTTACGAAGGAAACATTAGTGCATTCTAAATGAAGTTCTATATTACACCTTTTTCATTATTTAAATTTTTTATTCCTGTTATTTATGTTGAACTGACCTTTGCTGTTGTTGTTTGTAAATATGTAGCATACAAAGGCTTCATCTAACACTCACACATGGTTAATTTTTTATATGAATATTTATTTTATGGTCAAAACATTAAAAATTTTAAAAGAGGCAGGAGTTTCTTACCAATACATGAAAACTAAAGTCTTTTTAGCATTTTGGTGTGGTATGGGAGTGGGGTGGTGAGAGGTAGAGAAAGAAAAGGTGTTTATTTTTTTCCTTGTTAAAATCGAGGTTTTTGGCTACAAAATAATTTATTATATTTTATAGTTAGAATAAAAATATTTTTATTAAAACACTTGAATACAAACAAATAGACTTGTTCGTATGCCAATGCAATAAAAACTGTGTTTTTGTTTTATTGTGTATGTTGTGTGTGTTTAGAAGTGTGAGAACGTGTTCACGTATGTTGGTCTAAATACAATAAAATATTTAAAATACATGTATTTTATTTTGGGGTATTTGTATTTTCTGATTCAGTTTATGCTTGAATTTATGGTTTCAAGGGGATTTAGGAAGTGTAGATTTATTATGAATATTTTATAAATCGTTATGTTTTTATTCCACTTTATTATTGTTTTATACGTTTAGATGGTATGTTTAATGTATAATTTGTTCTCCTTTTTTCTAAGCTCCCTAAAAAAATGAAATAAAATAATTCATACCGTGCGGGTTTTTGTGAAACAAGAATATTGAATGAAATGGTAAAAGACATTTTCGTAAAATAACAAAACGTTACAAATGCAGTAGAAGGAAAGGTGAGGACAAAAATGGATATTCAACTAATATGTGTCATGTAAAATTTAAATTTATTACAAAATTTAAATCCTAAATGCTTAAACATGAGGATTAAAATTTGAAAAAATTTTAAATCTTAAAAAATTTTAATGTGTTTTTAAGTTAATATTGAAAAATTCTTACGACATCAAAATACATTCTGTCAAAGAAAAGCTAAGAAGTTTTGTTTCTTTGTTTGTGGAAGCAAAATACAATTGTTAATCGTTCATAAAAGTTTCCTATTAGAGGACCGAGCAAAAGGATAAAACAAGTTTGCTAAAGTATTTTTCTTGCATTCAGTCTTTTCTTATTTTGTCTTTTTTAATTGCTTTATAATATTTATCGTAAAGGGTGAGTTTAAACAATAAATTAAAAAAAAAAATATATAAGTTCAAGTTTTTTTCTGCATTTCACTTGACATTTCTCAATTTCAGACTATTTGAACCATGGAAAGATAAAGTTCAAAATTCATATCGTGAACTGGGTCTGTAGGAGATGTGAAAACACGAGTGCATGCTCGTACAGCTCGTTCTGCAGAAAATTTTTCTGCTGTTCGCGATAGTGTGACTGAAGAGCTGTCCACCTCAACTCGACGTCGTGCCCAACAATTGCACCTCTGACGCTCGTCGTTGATGAGCATTATGCATTAAGACTTGCTTTAACACACTTACAAGGTGCAATTGACTCAAGAACTAAAGCCTCTTGTCCATTCCAAACGTCGTCAATGCACTATGGTTTTTTCCGTTTTTTTTTTTGGCATAAAGTAAATTGTTTTTGTTAAGTATTTTCAAATTTTGTTGATGTTTTATTTTTAAACACCCCAGTTAGGAAAAAAATTTTAACTTTACCATGTGGAGTAATACTGTTCTGTTCGCGCGCTGTTAAAGTCAGCTGATTATGTACCACACGTTTTGTGCGAAATTGGCGGGAAAAATTTTGCAACTTTGATTGTTTTTTCTGGCGAAAAATTACACAAAAGTGAAAAGGATTAATATGGCAAACGATTGTCCAGGCATGTACAAACATAGTTTACCAATGTTTGTGTCGTTGTTATGTGTTTTTGTCCAATTGTACCGTGGTTTGTTTATGTGTATTTTTAGAAGGAGCTTAACAAGTGTAGTTGTGTTTCGTGGATCAGCACTTTTGTATGGCAAAGCGTTGCAAAAAGTTGTAAGTGAGAAGTTATTAACCAAACTGTGAAGATCAATAAGAACGAAACAATGGATCTTTTGTGCGACAAATTCATGTGATTTGACTCCGTCGGACTTCTTTCTTTGGGGTTATTTGAAAGAAAAGGTGTACGTCGATAAGCCAGCAACAACTCAAGAGCTAAAGGATAAGATAATTCGGCACATTAACGGCATAGAACCGAAATTATGCCTCAGCGTCATCGAACACTTGGACCATCGGATGGAGGTACCGATATTTTGTTCCATACAAAATTGAACCACATCAATATTATAATAATAAAAAGAAATGACAATAAGTTCCTTTACATATGTATGTATATATAAAATATCTCTTTAAGGGAAATATTAGTTTAACAAATTTCCTAAATTCTGTATTCTTATTTTTTTTTTTTGATTTTTCCTTGCTTTAAACAATTCCCTTTATGTAAAACTTAAGTTTCACAGAGTTCCATCTAAACTTAAAACTTTTGCAATAGACATCAAATTTAGTGAAAATATAAAATGACATAAAAACGCTCGTAATATTACAGCCTTATTCCTTTGTTAAGGTCGCCATTAACACCATGAAAAAAACAAAACATTTACCAATGCACTTAAAGTTAATGGACAATGTACACTGAATTGATATTTTCCACTTTTAACATTTAGCAATACGACAAAGTAACGATACAACAAATATGTCTATTCACAAGTGAGACATTTTATGCAAAACGAATATTTTTGAGTTATGCCGATGTTAAAGTAAAGGAGCGATATCTCATTTAAATTATTATTGACAATTTCTATTTTTTCCATTTTGAATGCATATTAATGACTTAAACGGTCTTCATTTCAAAATTAATGCTGCTTTAAAAACAAAACAGCAAACCAGTTTTGCAACCTGCAAACCTGCTGCTTTTTACAACTTTTAGCTACTTTTTCGTTTATTCTGTTTCTGATATTTAATTAATTTGATTCGAGTTTTAGCTACTTTTTTTTTGTATATCACCCCCTTTCAGTTGATGTTGAAAACTAACCTGGTTTTGCATGCTTAATTTATTAAATGAAATTTATTTTCATGTTTATACTGTTTGCAAATTTTTTGCTTTTTTGTTTAATATTTTGCTTAACACGAGGGTACATTTCACTTGGAATAATGCAAACAAAACAACAAAATTGTAGACTTTTTAAGGCAAATAAACTACATTTAGTGGCAAAAATTAAGAGGAAAAAAAGGAGAATGTATTAAATTAAAAACTTTGCATTCCGTCATATTTGATGATTTAAAGCATCGTAGCGTAACAAAAGACAATGCCAAACTCATTAGTGAAGTTAAAAAAGAGCAGTTTCAACAAGTGTGAAGAGAAAATAAAAAGAGGACAGCCCCTCATATCAGAAAAATATACGCAAGTATAATCAAAGGAAAGAGTTGAAAAAAAATTGTCGCTTACAATTCTAAGATTAGAAACGAATTCGGGAAGTACTCTAAAAATTTTTAAAACTGATCATTAATTAACAGAATGAAAAAATTGTTGTTGGATCGGATTATTGATAGACCATATGTTTTAAATAGTTTTTATTTTTAAAGTTTCTTCCTTCCCTCGTTTTGGTTTTAATTTTTTTTTATATTTTTGCTGTGTAGTGTGTTCGAGGTTCTGCATTATTTTTTTAATTCAAAACAGAAATTTGTCGTTTTTAGAAATTTTTCCCGTAAATTACTTTTTGTAATGATGTAATGAGATTTAAAAACTTGCATAACATGATTACAGCAACAAATATAAAACAATAAAAATGTCTTAAAAAACTAAACGCAAGTATAAGCTCTATGATACCTTTTGCATTGCACAGTGGTTGGAAAAGTTTTTTTTCTTCATTTTTTTTTATTGAATCTTCATATATTAAATATGAACTAACAATAATTAATCAAATCTTATTCTAATACTTCATTTTATGTCCTGCCTCTCCCCTCCTCAAGCGGTTATGGCCGCTATCATTTAAAATATATCGTGCTAGTGGTTTCGGATGCAACTCGAGCCCTTTTAAGTATCTTACTGCAAATTTCGTAATCATAGTTTGAACTAATAGCACATTGAGATTCTTGTGAATTTTTGAGTTTCGGCGTTCTAGGTGTGTACCGAGACATTTTACATGCTAATTTTGAGGTATTATTTGATTATTGATTTTAATAGAGGGCATGACGCCCTACGCATGTACGGACAAGTAAAAAAAAATTGTTACAAAACTAATTTATAAGTTTCAGTTAAAACTTAAAATTATTTTGCTTACAATAAGTTTGAAAATTATTTCATATTCCCATTGTTTAGAGAATAGCAAAGAATATTTAAAGTAGCCATTGTAGGCAAATTTACAAAGAGGATTATAAGAATTGATTTCCATTAAAAAAATTTTTGTAATAATAATTAATATATTAATTAAATTTGCTACAGTAAAGAAATTAATAGTATTAATTAAATATTTTTTGATATTTATAACATTCTCTGGAATAAGGTTGTTCATATAAGTAAACTGTTAATTCACTTGATTTAATTTTATATTTAAACTGATTTTATTTTTGATTAATGGTTTAATTGAAAAAAAAAATTATCAAGCATTTTTCTGTGAATAATTGCAAGTGGATAAAACTATATATTTAAGACTTAACAATTATTGGTGTTAAGAAGTTCGCCTCCTCGTGGTGCACCCTGGGTAACTCTAACTGAACTACAGCGATCGGAAGCCAAACATTTGTCAACAATCAACAACTTACTGATGTCCTGGCTTATATACAAGAAAGAAAAAATAACGAATTTAAGAAACGAAACGGTAAATTACCACATCTTATATTTGCGTTGGCAAAACAAAGAAAACATGCAAGCAAATCAGTCCCTTAGGACTATTGCACCTGCAATACGAATCTGCCAACTAAACATAGAAGGTACACAGAGAAAACAGATGCATGATCACAACCGAATTTGGCGCCAATCGAATTTCGTCGGTTGCATGTACTATCACACAATTCGGTTACAATTACTGAAAATTTCGTTGCTAAGCATAATATTTTTGATAGCAACATTTGAATTTTAGTACACTATCAGGTATAACAACAGAAATTGTTAGTTGTTAGTATGATTATTAGAAATCAAAAATATGCTTACACCCGAATATATGATAGATGCAACTGAATAAACACATAATTGGTGTTCATAACAAAAGATTTGATTGTCTTTATCAATATTTTTTTTAACCGGTTACAAAAACCATTTTCCCGATTTATTAGAAAGGAAATCAAAATAATTCCAATAAACACTATTTTTTTTATTATATTTATTTATTAATATTTGTATGTATAGTTTACAACTTATTTAATTTTATACAAACACATACATGTAGCTTTCCACATCATCCAACGGATTTCCAAAGGTGTAAAGCTTATCCCTTAATGTACTAACAAAAACAATCTTTGGCTTCAATTCAATGTAATTTCTTTCATCAATGTCGTCTTGTCCTAGTGTCTGAAGTAAAAAAGAATAATTAACATGTGGATTTTACAATACGAACAGTGATTGAAGCTGTACATTAATATGAAAATTACTTAAAAAAAAATGAGCGATTTTCATGTAATGTATTTATAACATATTTGTTTGACCAATGTACACGCGGAGGTAAATATAAACAATATGTATGTACATGTATATGTTGTACATATGTATGTATGTCTAAGATATTACCCAGATAGCATCGGATGTTTGTTAGACGATTGTCTAACTCCTCAAAGAATCTTCTGATGAGTAGCAATAATAAAAACATCTTAATTTGTTATTTATTAGTTTTTTATACATTTTCTGACACGCTTGTCTTTTAATCTTTGAATGAAAATTTTGCGGCTCTCCTTATGAGTCATACAACAATTACTGAGCTACCTAAATAGAAGCGTTTTTAAAACATGAAAATTCACTAGTTAATACAATTTTATTTAAACAAGCCGACGTAAGGATCTGTCAAATTAGATTTTCCAACAGGATTGTTGTTGAATTCCTAATCTAATTTCATGCAAAGCGAAATGAAACTAAAATATTGGTAGAGCAAATCTGCCAATGGGTTTTGAAAAGTTAGCTTGGATTCCCGAAATATGGGCCCCTTAAGTTTTAGAATTTTTTGAAAAGGCGTTTGGAATAAGTAAAAAAAAATACACTAAATGTGCTTCTGAGCTAAAATACTATTTCAGATGTCTTCAGGAAAGTTGTATGGTGATTCTCTGCTTAGAATATATTAACCCTCTAACACTAATTTTAAGGGGTTATTTTTGTCCTTTTTTAACTTCCCAACAAAAGTATACTAAAACGGCACTTTAGAGGGCTAAAAAGTTCCATGAATATTTTCTACATAAAATTTTACAAGTGCTCTTTTAAGTACAAAAGTTCGTGCAATGTATGTAAAACGGATTTTCCAAATTCCTGGCCTTGAAATTTTTAAATTTCTTGAAACCCCGTTTTACATAAAGTGCATGAACTTTTGGTCTTAAAAGCGCACTTGTAAAATTTGATGTAGAAAATATTCGTGGAACTTTTTAACCCACTAAAGTGCCGTTTTAGTATACTTTTGTTGGGAAGTTAAAAAAAAGGACAAAACTGACACCTTAAAATGAGTGTTAGAGGGTTAATATATCCTAAGAAAAGAATCGTCATACGATTTTACTGAAGACATCTGAAATTATTTTTTAGCTCAGAAGTACATTTACACCCGTATTCAAAACTAAAATTTAGTTACTGCATATACCCTGATTAAGGATTTCTTATTCAAAACACTTTTTAATAAACTATGATTATCGAATGATCAAAGACTTTTTAACTCCTAATTAACTGCTGTCAATTTGCTATGTCTGACAATTGAAATTAACTAAAACAGAGATGAAAAAATGTTTCTTAATCGAGCAATTTAAAAGCGTTTTGAATAAACTCATGACTAAATGGTGATTAAGCTTAATAAACATTTTAGTTGCTCACTCGATGAGCGGAGTCTAGTCGGAGAACACAAATTTTCGTTTTGAATACGGTTGTTAGTATATATTTTTTGAGTTGTACCGAACGCCTTTTCAAAAAATTCAAAAACTTTAGGGGCCCATATTTCGGGAACCCAAGCTAACTTTTCAAAACCCTTTGGCAGATTTGCTCTACCGGTATTCTAGTTTCATTTCGCGTTGCAAGTGTTGAGGCTAAGGGCAATGACCCGAATTTTTTGCACTGTGGTATAAGCGTCTTTCGCTGTGTTGTAGAAGTATCTCGCAGAGGAGTCAGCTTGTGTAACAGTTTCTCCCGTGCAAGGAATCTTTGACGGTTAAAAATTGCGCACGTCGACGACAAAATCCTCTTCATGAGTTTCCCAGTAGATTCTTTCGATTGAAAATGTTAGTTGGGTACATATAGGTATGTATGTATGTATGTATTTATAAGAAATATAATACATACATACATATATGTACGTGCATAACATAATTATAAAAATAATTAAATTACTTACCCCTTTTTATTAAGTTTTTGCACATTTTCCATTTTTAAACACAAACTTATTTATTTTAATATAAAATTAAAATTATTTTATTATATTTAATGTTTTGACTGAAAATTTAGTAAACAATTGGGACATAAAGCTTTTTTTTTGGTTGTGAATACCAAATAATTATATTTTCATTTATTGTACTCGAATTGAAACTATACACTCAAAAAAAAATCAATCCATCCGTACTCAAATCAATCCGAAACGGTATTAATAGTACGGTGAGTACGGATTTTCTTGAATCAAGTACAGAAAGATTGATTCAAGTACGGATTTTTAATCCCAAAATACTTAAATTATCCATATTCAATCCCGTTTTCGTACTTGAAATAATCCGAAAATGAGATTGATTTAAGTAAAACTAAGATTGAATCAATCTCAAAATGCACTTCATTCAAAAATTATAAAATTGTGTTAATCCGAACTCGTACCTCAAATAATCCGAAAATGAGATTGATTTAAGTAAAACTAAGATTGAATCAATCTCAAAATGAGCTTGATTCAAGTAATATAAAGTTGATTTTATCCCGAATTTATGATTGAAAAAAACAAAAAAAAAAAAGAAATTACAAAGAAAAAATGATAATGATTGATTTACTTACCCGTATTACACATTACAGAATGATATAACACCAACATCATGCCCGATATGGTTTTTATTTTAGAAATCTTATGTACATATTCAACCAAAAATATAAACTAAATGAGTAGCATGAGTTCAAATTTAAAAAAAAAAAAACTTTGAAAAGAAATTAATTTTCAAAAGTAATCCCATTTAGGATTGTTTTGAGTACGTTTAAGTGTTATTCGTACTTGAATTTTTGAGTACGACTCGTACTTAAAGTAATCCCAAAAAACTTGATTTATCCCGAGTGTTTTTCTTTCTGTGTACTAGTAATCGATAATTAGCTGCAATAAATGATTTAACATTTTTATTACAAAATTTAATGACGAAAGCAAATAATTAATTGCAAAGACCAATATTCAGTATTGCCCTATATTAAATTCGGTTGTGTTTCTTACCATTTGTACTAATTTTTAGAACAAAATTAAATAAGTTATCATAACTAATAAAAGAATTGAAGGAATCATATTTCAGTTAGAATAACGTTTTAATAATCAAGAGAATTAAAAATCAGTTAGAACTATACATTTTTAATAGTTGCAATAATAAATTATATTTCTTGATCAATATGTTATTATTGCAACCGTTTTCCAACCAATTTGTTTTCTGTGTGTATTAGTAGCTCTAAGTCCGACTACCTGCCTCGCTTAATGACAGAAGAAAACATTGCTATTATACTTTTTCAGGAAACACGAACAAAGACACACGAATCCTTAGTACGTAAAGGAACAATAAATGGCTATAAACCACCACCGTTCATATGGTATCGCTACATATGCCAAAAATGATATTTCCGATGTAGATGGCTTAGAATGAAGAAGCTCAAAATACATATTTGTCATAGCTGCTAAACTTAATGGGATTAATATTATAAACACCTACAAACCACCACTTGTGTAGTGGTCAACAAATTCCATCCCAAATTGCGAACATCCAGCGTTATACGCTGGAGATTTTAATAGTCATCATAGCCTCTTTTGATATCAAGCTGATGATGATAACGGTTCGCGGTTGGTTGACTGGGCTGACGCATCAAATCTTCACCATGTCTATGACGCTAAGGACAGGGGCATTTTTCATTCGGCAAGGTGGAATATAGACTACAACCCAGATCTTTGCTTTGTCTCTTCTTTCAATTCAAATCCACTACCTACTACACGTATGGTCTTAAGAAGTTAATTATTGATATAGGAATTAAAATCCCAATAGTCAAAAGTGTACCAAGACCCAGATGGAATTTCCAAAAGGCCGACTGGAAAAAATTTTCTAAGTTTTTACACTGTTCGTTTTATTCCTCCTACATCGTCAAATTATGACCGTTTGGTTGGCTTAATCATTGCATCAGCAAAAAAAAATCTATTCCTCGAGGTTTTGGAAAGGAATACATTCCTTGATGGAACGAAGTCGGCTTAAATGAGGATCAGAATATGAATTAATGAAAAATCTGGATGTATCAAGAAAGCAGGAGTGGACCAGTTCGGTGGGATCTATCGATTTTAAACATTCCAGCCGTAAGGCTTGGAGCCTATTGAGAAAGTTGGAGAGTGCGACACCACCATCATCTTCTAAGCCAACTTCAAAACCAAATCAAATAGCAGCTCATATAATGGCAGTTTCAAAATCTGAACCAAATGAAATTTTCTCCAGGGACATACAAAAATAATATAAGGCTCTTACGTCACTTGTCTCCAAGCGCTCAGTACTCTAGTCCTTTTACTTCAGTAGAACTGAATGCCGCTTTGGAAGCTATTAAAGCAAAACCATCAGCGGGCGTAGATGGAATCTACCCAGAATTTCTAAAACATGCAGGTCCAAGAACAAAAATGTGGTTTACGCTATTTTTACAAACAAAATGTCAACAAATCAGAAACCCACATCTATCAAGAAATCGAAGATTATCGCGCTATTTAAGCCAAACAAACCTGTGGACCTACCTCAAAACTATCGCTCTGCTTCGTTGCTTTCCGTTAGCTTTAAGCTGCTGCCTAAATTATTTAGAATAGGACCGGAAATTTATCGCGTAATTCCTCAAGAACAAGCAGGATTAAGAAAACAAAGAGGTTGTACAGACCAAGTCTTGTCTCTGACTAACTTTATTGAATATGGTTTTCAGAAAAAACAAAAAACTGGATCTGTCTTTGTAGATCTGACGGCGGCGTATGATACGGTGTGGAAAAAGGGGCTTTTATATAAATTACTAAAGGGTATACCGTGTGTCAAAATTTGCAACCTCATCAGTTCAATGCTTAGTGATCGTCTATTTAGTGTGTTTATAAATGACAAGAATAGCAGAACTCGAAAACTAAACAATGGGCTTCCCCAAGGTTCTGTGTTAGCTCCAGCGTTGTTCAACTTATACATTAATGACTTGCCGACCTCTAAATCGCGTAAATTCATCTATGCTGATGACATGGCGGTCGCATACCAACACTCTTCTTTTTCCGAATTGGAAAATGCACTTACAGCAGACCTTAGCAAATTTTCCATACATTGTAAAAACTGGCGACTTACACCTAGCGCTGCCAAAACCGAAGTGAGCTGCTTTCACACACGACTAGCACACAACCCCTCTTTTATTCAACGCACATCTCTCAAAAACGGCATAAAAACTAAAAATATAATTCAGAAACTGACTGCAACAACGGGGGAGCTAACCCAAACTGCTTGCGCATATCTTCACTGTCGCTCGTATATTCCGCTGCCGTATATGCAAGCCCAGTGTGACTAAATAGCCGCCACACACAAAAAATCAACACTCAACTCAACAGACAATGAGGTTGATCTCTGGAACTCTCTGTCCACCTCCAACAGAATGGCTGCCAAAAAGTCTAGACATGCTCCACTAGCCCTCGCCAACAACCTACTCGTCGAAAACTTTTATATTAACTCACACAGATCCAGCCTATTATTTGAAGAGCGAAGCAGACCTTCAATTACCGAGGAAAGCATGGTGTTACCTGAACAGATTGCAAACTGGTACCGGTAGGACCCTAACAACTCTCTACAAATGGGGCCAAGTAGATGACCCCAAATGTCCATGTGGAGCCCCGCGTCCAACAACCGATCACATCATTACAGAATGCCCAATCTTATCTTACAACGGACCATTGAGCGATATCCACACTTTGACGGCAGACGCAGTTTCATGGTTAAACTCATTAAATTTGTTAACAATTTAGAATCGTTTTATTACCTTTGATTTATGTGTATGTTCTTTCTTTTATATTATTCCATACGCTAAATAAAAATAAAACTATTATTTATTTTCATCAGGGCTGTGGAGTCGGAGTCGAAGTACCCACAAACACGCGCAACTCCGACTCTAAAATTCGGCACACAAAATTTAAAAAAAATTTCAAAGATTTTTCAAAATGAAATTTCTTCCAAATTGGCAATGCAATATTTAAAATATTGATTTGTTATTTTAAATCAATAAAAAACAAAGGTGCTGCATTAAAAAAAGAGTTTAAAGTCAAATAAGGGCCAGTCTCATATACATTTAGCATCAATGAAAGAGTAGGAGTCGAAGTTGAAGTCGGAATTATAACTGTTTTTTGACGATTTTAATTTAACTGATTTTAATATAAATGAACTTACATTTATTTTAACAAATACTAACAAGCTAAATTTGTAGCAGCAAAGACAACGCTATAAATGAATTTTTATTTTCGTCTGTCAACTTGCATGCGTTGTCAGACTCTTGGCTTTGTTAAGCACGAAGGCTCGGTGTTGCCATAGGTCTCTGTTGACATTAATTGTACTGGCCATGGTACAACTATACAATGTAGACCCGTTGGCCCATATGTTTGTCAGCTGTTCACCCCAGATAAAACGCAATTGTCAAATTTCGTGTATATGAGCCAAAATTTGTACATGTATGCGTTAAATTGTTTTGGTTTTATATGAATACAATTTTGACAAGTCGGTTATTTTTATTGAGCAGCATGTCTACACTCCCAAATGAGTTTTTTTTGGGTTAATGTACCTTGGTGCTGGTGATATTTATTGTACTGCCTGATGTTTATTCCCGGTGGCGTTTATGAGCGACAGAGTCAGTAACAAGTTGATATTTAGGGAGTTATGCATGACAACGGCTTTGCAATGTCACTGTTCCCTTAAAAGGAAAAACTTAGCGACATTGTCTGTTATGATTAGATCACGAAGTGAGCGCTGCAGGACTTTGTCTGCTACACGTCTCCGTCAATAAATAAATAAGAAAATAACGGACCGTTTCTTTTTTCTGTTTGTTCTGTTCCATTTATTACTTGAGTTTATTCTGTTTTTCCTTGTCATGAAAGTTGATGTTATTGTCTTTTAGGACTCACAAACAAATGGACGCTATTTGACAGTTTGGACAAATACTTTAAATATTTACATATGACACCAAAGTAAAATCAACGATTATATCATATTTTCAGCGTTTGTCACGCTGAATCACTGTGACGTTCGCCACCGGGCTTATGAACTCCACTTTAGCTAAAAATTTCTAAAATTAGCTTGACTTGTTTTTAGCCCTTAAAGGTTAACAGTTTTTTTTTGAAGCGAAATTTGTAAGTTGCTAGAAATATAAAGTTATGTATATAAAAATCATTACGACTTCGTTTAACGTTGCTCTACACATCGGATAAATACTCGTGACTGGTCCATAGCACAAAAGTGTCAATTTCAGGGTATGAGTTAGTAAATGCTGTTGAATATCAACAAAAGGACTTTAAATTTAAGCTCAAAACGAAATCATCGTATCTCGTTCTTTGCATTAATAAGAGCCACCCTAAACGTTTCATGTGTCTAGAAACCTTAGAAAAGATTCGTCTAGGAAATAAATTTTTTTTGGTTACAATTTGAAGCTCCGAAAAAACTTGAAGGTGCGGCTAACCATTATCGCCTAAAAGACAAATTTTAAGAAAGTCGTTTCTTTAATAGTGGAAGGCCAATGTACGCGTCATGCGGCTGCGGGCGGCAATAGCATTGCCATTGTGAAAATGTTAGCAATGTTTACAAAAATGTTTATACAAAAAAAAATACAAATCATAAAAAATAAGACTTGGTATTACTTGGAAAAGATGCCGCGCGGCAAAGTTGAATTTTTTCAACTTTTGTTTTAAACCGCGTGAAGTAGACGTCGTCATACACAAACATTAATATTTAACAAAAGAAATATAAAAAACATTACAAATTAAGAGGAAAAAATCTTATTTGATAAGTAAATTCTTATAATGTTCAAATAAATCGTTTTTTTTTATAGATTGAACATTTTTTAACAGCTTATTCAACATTTACCGCTTTAAAATGTGCCGCTTTCATTTGCCTATCAAAAAAATTTCAGGCGAAAAACTAAACAGCTGATCGCCGCCCGCAGCCGCATGCCGCGTACATTGGCCTTCCACTATAACTCCCTCTATCTCCTACTTCGTAACACTGTCCATTTCATTTAATATTAAAGCTGCAGCAGTAGCGGCTGCAACAATATTGTACTATCAACAGCATGCAGCATTTATAGTGGCAGTGGTAGTAATGAGAGAATGAACAAATGTGTTAAAAGTAAACATAAGAGGATGTAAACCAGGGATTTCCAAAATTTTTTTGGTTGTGTATTAGTGAGTACCAGAGAGTAAGCAAATTGAGAGAATGCATTTATTTACAGCCGAAATAAAATGTTAGTAATATATTTTAAAAGTTGTATAACACAAAGGTACAAAATTAAAAATGTTTTGTGTTGATACAAAATTTGTAGCAATTCTTTACCAATTCAATGTCGCTGATTTTAAAACTACACTTTTTTTTTATTCGGAAGCTTTTTGACTCTAAATCAGTTCAAATATCTTATCAAACAATTGTAAAAAATTAAAGATTTTTATGTTTTAAAAATGCATAAAAAATAAATATTGCACGCAAATCACAGCTGATAGAAAAAAGTGCAGTTTTAAAACCAGCGACATTGAATTGGTAAAGAGTTGCTACAAATTTTTTATAAGTTACAAAATAAAATCTTCTAAATTTATACTTTTATGGCAGTTTCGTAATAGTAGAATGCTTTTCAAATGGGATGAACTTAATTTATTACGTTGCTTGGAACAAATAAATTTTAAATCCGAAAAAATTTGTTCGCATAGGTAAGTAGTGCCGAATAAAGAGAGGCACCTCAATGAATTTTTTTTAGTTCAGGATAGAACTCGCCATCCAAATCTTTCTAGAACTCTACAATATTATTTTCGTCTGGGGCATTTACTTCGCTTCGTAGTATGATTAGTTCTGATTGAATATCAAATTCGTAGTTGCTAACATCGCAACGAAAAGGGTTTTCGAAAAGATCTAATAGCGGTTGTAAAATTACAAAATCTTGAAACCTGTCTTGAAAAGTGTTTCAAATATTTCGGCATATTCATATCTTTTGTCGATTTCGAGATTTCTGTAAACAAGTGAAGTTTTTGGAAAGTTGGAAAAATCACCACTTTTAATTTGGGAAAAATTAGAAAAAGTTTTGTTTTAAAATTGTGAATGATTTTTCACAAGTCGCATATATTGCGTTCCTTTCCTTGCAATTCCAAATTAAGTTCATTTAACATACTTGTCGTATCTGCCGAAAAAGCTAAGTCTAAAATAAAATTATTGTCTTTTAAACACTGGACTAAAACTTTTTCTATTTTCTCAGTTTCTAGAAACTGAAGAACTTCTTCTCTTAAATTATAAAGTCTATTCAGGAAATCACCGCGACTTAGCCACCGAACTTCTGTAAACATTTTCAGGTCACAATTCACAGCATTTTTGTTTTTTAAAAAGGTTACAACTTTTCGGTGGGCAAGCGCATGATGTCCGCCTCGAATTTTATTTATTATATCCTCTGCTGTCTTCATAGCTGGGGTATCATTTATGAATTTCGATGCACGAGCGGTCTGATGAATTATGCAGTGAAAATTATGAACTGCAAATTCGTGTTTTTTTAATTGGCCTATAAGTCGATTATTATAGTTTCTGTTCTGTTCCGTGCTGTTCTGTTTCAAAATTGTAAAAGTTACTTTTTCTGTAGCAACTTATTAGCCATTTATGACAAATTTATTAGTTTTGCACCATCCATTGTTTTATTTCATTATTATTTCATAATAATAAAATTTAATTAATGTATTTTTTATTATTATTTTGGTCACTTACAATTACTTTACAAGTTTTTGATTTTATCAAACTGAACCGCAACAGAACAGAAAAACTAATCAATTTCACAGGTTTTTTAATAACAAAAACAAATCAGCTGGTTCGTAACAGAACAGAAAGTAAAGACTTACTGAGCCTTAATGTTATGTCCACAAGAATTAATATCATTTAAAACAATGTATTTTACATGTACATACACACAAACACAGGTAATAATAATTACATTTAAACATAAATGAAATTATTATTACCAACAATGAGAAAAGAATAAGTACTATAAATTCCAACTAATTATGTCTGGATTAATTCCGGCAGTTGACATAAATTAATTTCACACATTGCTTAATTTTCTTAAAGACAGGAAATTGCAAAACAACGTGCCAATATTTCTGTCTTAAATTTCTCAAGAATTATTTGTGCGCTAAATTAAATTTAACTTTAATTTGAACTTTTTAATTTTTTTCGGTTGCTTAATTTCCTGCCCTGCAGTAAATTAAAATGCAAGTATGCACTTTATTCTTTTCTCACAATAATTGTAATAAACTAAGAATATAAAAACAAATATAATTAATAAAAATGTCAGTAATAATTTTACCATCAAAAAAGACGCGTGTTTTAATTACTCCAGATTTGTTATCTGAAAACCCGCGAATATAAATTTGTTTTTTGGGTCTCAAGAACCCAAAGGACGTTTCTCCTTAACTCTTTGGGCTCGGTCAAATAATTGTAGCATAAAAAAGTAAGCAATAAAAATAGTGCGAAACAATAAAGTTTCCTTAATACATCAATAAAGAACACATCTTCTTACCCAAACATTTTACCTACTGTCACATTTGCTTTTATGTGTAGAGGTTATTTACACATAAATTGTAGCAAAACAAGACTTTCTTACTTGTTTTTTTAAATATTTCTACTTACTTAAGAAAAGTGTTTTCAAAGAAAGAAAAAACCCACCGACGCGATTGGTACAGAAACCAAAATATTTTTACAAGCAAAATACCAACAAATTCCTTTGGCTATTTTTTTTCTTAATAATTTCTGCATTTAGGTACGTCTTTTTAAAGAAAGCAAAAGGGACCCTTTTACAGGTCTCAAAGAATTTTTTTTCACAAACAAAACACATATCGTTAGCTTAAACGTTGCAGTAAATGTTATTGTAAAAAAAAGTTACTTAATAAAATTTACGTTAGCTTTGCTGTTAAATATTTTCAACAATTTAAATTATGTTAAAATTAAATAGAAATGTTATATTACTCTGCATTTAAGTCTTAAAATTTAGACTTTAAGTATTGCACTCAAGGCAATGGATGTTACCAAAAGCATTTTTGACCGCACAATATTTTTGAGTGTAAGCTGAAACAAAATAATATAGCATCCGCTCAACATGTACACTTGTCGAAGTCACACCGACGACTGAATTGAAGAGCATAAAAATATGTGTTTGTAGTGGTATGCACAATTGTGCAAAGAAATGGAAACCCCTGATGTAAACAAACATCGAATAAACAACAACTCATAGCAAGCATTTACAACAGGGATTTCCAAAATTTTTTTGTTTGTGTATTAGTGAGTACCAGAGAGTAAGCAAATTGAGAGAAAGCATTTATTTACAGCCGAAATAAAATGTTAGTAATATATATTTTAAGTTGTATAACACAAAGGTACAAAATTAAAAATTTTTTGTGTTGATAAAAAATTTGTAGCAACTATTTACCAATTCAATGTCGCTGATTTTAAAACTACACTTTTTTTTATTCGGAAGCTTTTTGAATCTAAATCAGTTTCAAATATCTTATCAAACAATTGTAAAAAATTAAAGATTTTTATGTTTTAAAAATTCATAAAAAATAACTATTGCACGCAAATCACAGCTGATAGAAAAAAAGTGCAGTTTTAAAATCAGCGACATTGAATTGGTAAAGAACTGCTACAAATTTTCTAGCAACACAAAAAATTTTTAATTTTTTTCCCTTGTGTTATACAAGTTATAAAATAAAATCTTCTAAATTTATACTTTTATGGCAGTTTCGTAATAGTAGAATGCTTTTCAAATGGGATGAACTTAATTTATCACGATGCTTGGAACAAATAAATTTTAAATCCGAAAAAATTTGTTCGCATAGGTAAGTAGTGCCGAATAAAGAGAGGCAACTCAATGAATTTTTTTTTAGTTCAGTATAGAACTCGCCATCCAAATCTTTCCAGAACTCTACAATATTATTTTCGTCTGGGGCATTTACTTCGCTTCGTAGTATGATTAGTTCTGATTGAATATCAAATTCGCAGTTGCTTACATCGCAACGAAAAGGGTTTTCGAAAAGATCTAATAGCGGTTGTAAAATTACAAAATCTTAAAACCTGGCTTGAAAATTATTGAAAAGTGTTTCAAATATTTCGGCATATTCATATCTTTTGTCGATTTCGAGATTTCTGTAAACAAGTGAATTTTTTGGAAAGTTGGAAAAATCACCACTTTTAATTTGGGAAAAAATTAGAAAAAGTTTTGTTTTAAAATTGTGAATGATTTTTGACAAGTCGCATATATTGCGTTCCTTTCCTTGTAATTCCAAATTAAGTTCATTTAACATACTTGTCGTATCTGCCAAAAAAGCTAAGTCTAAAATAAAATTATTGGCTTTTAAACACTGTACTAAACCTTTTTCTATTTCCTCAGTTTCTAGAAACTGAAGAACTTCTTCTCTTAAATCATAAAGTCTATTCAGGCAATCACCGCGACTTAGCCACCGAACTTCTGTAAACATTTTCAGGTCACAATTCACAGCATTTTTGTTTTTTAAAAAGGTTTCAAATGTTCGGTAGGTAAGCGGTTGATGTCCGCCTCGAATTTTATTTATTATATCCTCTGCTGTCTTCATAGCTGGGGTATCATTTATGAATTTTGATGCAAGAGCGGTCTGATGAATTATGCAGTGAAAATTATGAACTGCAAATTCGTGTTTTTTAATTGGCCTATAAGTCCATTATATTTGCCCAACATTACATTGGCTCCATCTGTGCAGACTCCAGCAAATTTGTTTATGTTTACAATGGAAAGAAGCTTTTCTCTGACAACATCATACAACAACGTGCCAGTTACATTTCCATAAAATGATTCTAAAGTAAACATTGACTCAAAAATAGTGTATTCCTGTCTACGCATCGAATACAAATTACAAGTTCACACAGATCATTTATGTCAGTGCTTCCGTTTAAACAAATTGAAAAAAATTCGCGATTAACTACTTTTTCCCTAATTGCAAATTCTACACAAGTTCCTAATTGAACAGTACGACGGCCTACCGTTTGACTGGAATGGGGGCAGGTCAACGTTACGTTAAATAGTTTCCATAAATTAGTAAGGTTAAAGGCAGAATTAGTCTTTACTTTCTGTTTCTGTTCTGTTCTGTTTATGCACATAGCTTTGAAGAAATAAAATTTAATTAATGTATTTTTTATTATTTTTTTTGCGGTCACTTACAATTACTTTACAAGTTTTGATTTTATCAAACTGAACCGCAACAGAACAGAACAACTAATCAATTTCACAGGTTTTTTAATAACAAAAACAAATCAGCTGGTTCGTAAGAGAACAGAAAGTAAAGGCTTACTGAGGCTTAACTCTTTGGGCTCGGTCATAGTGCGAAACAATAAAGTTTCATTAATACATCAATAAAACACATCTTCTTACCCAAACATTTTACCTACTGTCACATTTGCTTTTATGTGTACAGGTTATTTACACATAAATTGTAGCAAAACAAGACTTTTTTTTACTTGTTTTTTAAATATTTCTACTTACTTAAGAAAAGTGTTTTCAAAGAAAGAAAAAACCCACCGACGCGATTGGTACAGAAACCAAAATATTTTTACAAGCAAAATACCAACAAATTCCTTTGGCTATTTTTTTTCTTAATAATTTCTGCATTTAGGTACGTCTTTTTAAAGAAAGCAAAAGGGACCCTTTTACAGGTATCAAAGAATTTTTTTCACAAACAAAACACACATCGTTAGCTTAAACGTTGCAGTAAATGTTATTGTTAAAAAAAGTTACTTAATAAAATTTACGTTAGCTTTGCTGTTAAATATTTTCAACAATTTAAATGATGTTAAAATTAAATAGAAATTTTATATTACTCTGCATTTAAGTCTTAAAATTTAGACTCTAAATATTGCACGCAAGGCATTGGATATTACCAAAAGCATTTTTGACCGCACAATATTTTTGAGTGTAAGCTGAAACAAAATAATATAGCATCCGCTAAACATGTACACTTGTCGAAGTCACACCGACGACTGAATTGAAGAGCATAAAAATATGTGTTTGTAGTGGTATGCACAATTGTGCAAAGAAATGGAAACCCCTGATTTACAATAACATCAGCTAAGCAGAAGAAGCATTAACATAAGCATCATAAGCAAAAACAATTACAGCAGAAACAACAATAATACAATTAAAAACAACAATAGCAACGACAAAAGCGACGTATTTATGCTGATGTACATTGACAGGGTCACGAAGTTGATCAAATAATTAAAACCAAAATCTAAAAAAAACAAGCAGACAAAAATTCGAAAATAACAAAAACTAATAGAGAAAAAGAAAGAGATATAGCAAGTGATGAAGTCTGAGCACAATTAAGAAAATAACGAGTTTAAATAAAATCCTTAAAAAAAATTAAGCTTGAATTTGAAATGCAAACAACAGCATAACTAGCAGCAGTCGCATGAGCACCTGTAAATGCTTTTTACTAAATGTGACCTTGTGTTCCTGCGGTATGTTTGTATGTACGTGCTAAACGGTTGCATATACATATGTGCATTTGAATGTGAGTGTTTTTGTGTGTGTAAGAATGAGTGTTTGTATTTGTCAAAGCTGTGCTTTAACATTCAAATACAATTCAAGCACCTGCTTTGTTGACATGTTGTTATTGTTCTTGGTTTTTTTTTTGGTGTTAGATGCTCCTGCTGCTGCAACAGTCGTCGTTGTTGTTATATACTACAGTACTTTTCGCTTATAGTCCACTACTATAGTTGCACAACTTTTGTGGACTATAAGCGAATTTGGACTATAACCGATTTTTTTTATAAGCCTTATAAGTGTATAATCCACATTTTGGACTTTATAACAATTATTTTCTTCAATAAAACTGCTCTTTTTTAAACAAAACAAAAGTTTATTTAAAACATAACCAAATTTTGATTTAATTTAAATAAATAGTTAAAACAAAAAATAATACAATAAAAACAAAAATGGTCAGATGAAGACGCCATGTTATAAAAAATAAATTTGGTATTTATAATAGTTACCAGAAATGTAAATAAAAACATGTTACAAGTTGATTAAAAAAAATATTAAAAACAGAGTGGACTATAAAGGCGACCGTACACGACATGTATTTGTCATCTGACATGTCAAATTTCCCACTGCAAAATACATACATGTCGTGTCTTACCTTTTTAACTTTGCTTCTGTAAAAGTCAGACGCAAAGTCATCTGACAAAATTTCAATTAGAGCGTGTTCTATTTTCTTCTGACAAACCATCTGACATCAGAAATCTATGCCGGGAAGAAAACGGCAGCGGCGTCCACTATTGACGGAATCATTAGCCGGCTGAAGTTTATTTTTTACAATACCGAGATATGTTTAATCATCTTACCATTGAATAGAATTTATGTGAATATATATATAAAAATCGTTTTATTATAAAATCCTAAATTGGTATCTTTGAATTAAAAGAAAAAAATGTTAAGATGGCTAAACTATTTTACGGCGCAACTAAAAATTTTCATGGCGGCAGCAAACTGTTTGAAAACCGACCACTACTTTGGTTTCTGCAATAACAATGCGAAAAAACAGAGAAGCAAATTACATGTACGTTTGTGACCGAATATTATAAACCTTATGTAAAACAGCGATTTTGACAGACATGCACAATTACATGTGACTTGAAAATTTGACATGTCAGATGACAAAAACATGTCGTCTATATGCTCCTTAAGCGAACATTTTTGCATAAAGAATTATATTCGTATGCTAAGAAAATGTGGCTTTTAAACGAAAATGGACTACATGCGAAATGGACCTTAGGACAAATAATTTGTATGAAATTCGAAAAAATCTGCATGTGAATATGACAGTTTTGGCTTATATCCGTTTTTGGCCTTTAAGCGGAATGGACTATAAGCGAAAAGTACTGTAGTGTAGGTACTTGTGTTTATGTTTTCTTTCTTGCCTTTTTTATTTTCTCTATGATGCCGTGATGTTTTAGTTGCTGCTGCTGTTGTTGAAAAAAGCGTCAACTATGTGTAAATGGTGTTATGCTACGTTAAGCGAGATTAATTTATTGTTTGCTTTACAAAAAAAGGTGAGAAAGTACAGCAAAATAAATATTCCAAAAATAGCTGAACACAAAAAACGGCACAGCAATCACAGAGAAAGTTTCGAAAAATGTCCACGAACGGGTTTTTCTGATTTCAACACAAAAACAACTACTAAAAGAAAAACCCCTTAAACACATGCACACTTAAATACATACGAAAAAAACTTTACAGAACGAGGGCAAGAAAAATCAAGTAACAATGGTCATAATTTTTTTTGAGGGCTTAAAGTTTATGTGCCGGTTCCTGTTGGTTTTTTTTTACAAAGGCTGACAAGGCAGTGAAGGTATTCAAAAGACCTTAACTTTGGGTAGCAGCTGCCGGGTTTTTACCTATTTTGCTAAATTTAACACAAATTTATACAAACATACTTGCAAATATACATTTGTAAATTTAAACATGACATACATAAATACTAACCGTTTTCAAGATATTTTGTGCTTTAGCTAGAAAACTCTAAATGACACAAAATAATAAATCGCTGCAATTAACCCCCCCCCCCTTCCTCTGAACAACTGTGTGTAATAGCCTACCCATGGTTTTTACACAACCGAGCATACAGAAAGTTATTTGGACACATGTTAATACAGGAAATCTTTTATAGGGTGGCCCAAAATTAACGAAGGGACTTGAATTCGTTATAACTTTTTATTTAAGAAATAATTATTAATTTTTGTTTTTAATACAGTAATTTTCTGCAATTTTCCCCCGTGTTAATTTTCAAAAAATAAGGACCAATTATCCTTTGGGATGAAACATTGCACCAAACCGTACATTTAGGTGGGTTAAACTACTCTCGGATTTTCCGTAGCCTTTATCCTGCAGTTTTGCTTATTAACGAAACCACTTAATTGGAAATATAATTAAATTATGAATAAAATTATGATTTAATAAAGCTCAACAATTTGGGCACGTTGTTCAATTGAATACTGCTCCATTTTAAATCCCCCCAAGTCTTCTTTACAAAATACTGAAAAAAAAAAATTATAATAAAAAATTTATAAGAAATTCAAACCCCTTTGGTAATTTTGGGCCACCCTGTAGATTTAAAGGCTACCACTGTTTTTTTTTCTTTTTTTTTTGCAACAAAAACAAACTGACTTACGTACTTCTAGTTGTAAAATACAGTAGTCTCGGATTGGATTGTTTGGTTTTATTCATAAGGTAACGTAAACGTGACTTATAAATAAGTGAATCTATTACACAAGGGAACAAAATTGAACGTTTTATGTTCGACTTTTCGCGATATACCGTTATGGTAAAAACTAAGGCACTTTCACTACATATATTGGAAAAACTTAAAAAACGGTTCACCATATTCAGTAAAAAAACCCGATGCTCAGCAACAATATTATCTTTCCGTGCATACATTGTTTTTAAATTTGCCCAATAGTTTCAGACATATTGTTTGTTTAAAAAAATTTAACAATTTTTTAAAAAAATAGTTTGTTCTTTAAAAATTATTAAAAAAAAAAATCCCTGGTTTTGGTCTAAAAACACTTATGGTGTTTTCTTTTCTACAGAAAATGTCACATTTTATTTAAAAAATACAATTTGGTGGTCGTTACTTGAAAATGTTTTGCACTCTCAAAGGGCAGCGTATTTTATTCTAAAAAAAATTCAACCTTAAAGTGTCAATTCATGTAGAGATTTATGTTTTTTCCCATTGGATAAAATTATTTGAATTATTCGAATAATTCGAACAATTTAAAAACTTAACTCGATTAATCGAGCATATTTAAAATTCAAAAATCGGTTAATTTCTTACTCGAACAAAACCAAAATTCAAAAAATTGGATATTCTACTCTTGACCATTTCAAACGTCGTCAATGGTCAGAATGGTGGCAAGAAATGGCAGCAGTCGGTGATAAATTTTCATGATAATTGATAAAAATCATCATTAGTCATGGGGCACATTTTCACCTCAGTGGACTCATTAATCAGCAGAATTGCCGCATTAAGGCGACTGACAATCCAAGAGTGATTGTCGAAAAACCAATGCACCCAAAAAGAGTGACTGTTTGTTGCGATTTATGGGCTGGCGGCATCATCGAGCAGTATATTTTCCAAAATGAGGTCGGTCAAGGAGTTACTGTGAATGGTGTTCGCTATCGTGAGATGGTAACGAACTGGAAGAAACAATGAAACAATGGCTGTTTTGCGCGGCAAATTCAATGGCCGTGGCGACGTCAATTGGCCGCCAAGATCTTGTGATTTGACACCGTTGGACTTCTTTCTTTGGGTCTATTTGAAAGAAAAGGTGTACGTCGATTAGCCAGCAACAATTAAAGAGCAAAATTAACTGCATATAACCTCAATTATGACTTAGCGTAGTCGAAAATTTGGACCATCAGATGGAGGTGTGCCGCCGAGGTCGTCCACACATAATTGAACCATACCAATTTTATCTTAATAAAAAGAAATGACAACAATTTCCTAAATAATTTGTGTTTGATTCAAAATCAACATCGGCCCTTAAAATTTAAACACCCTTTACATGCATCATGTTGTACGAATTTAATTACTGTGTACAAAAGTACATGTTGTTGCTGTTGCTGTTATTGTTATTAATTCTGATTTAACTAATGTTGTTGCAAAACAATGTACATTGTGAGGTAAGTTACGTAATATGTATTTGGCTTATGGTTAAGTCACTTTGACATTCATTCATCCATCCATTCATTCATTTAGTTATAATATTTTTTGTTTCCTTTTTGGTGTATTTCTTCCTTCCTATTAAAAACAGCAACAGTAACAGCAACAGAAACAGCAACAGAAACAGCAACCGTAACAGCATTATAATGTAGAACGAGAACTTTCGTTACTCGGGCTTTGCAAAGTGAAGGTTTAATAAAAAAGCCTCTCACATTAGCGAATTCATAAATCAAACCTTCAAACATAAATAAATGTTATGTACAGAAATATTTTAACACCCTCCTGCTTATAATAATTAAATATTTAGGTCAAAAACAGTGAAAAGAAGGGACGTGGTTAAATCGACTTAAGTAAGAAACTTACAATTTCTACACTTTGATGCCAAATTTTTCATATAAATTAAGTATTAATTGGAGTAAGAAATCGTTATTTGAACTAAAATAGAAGTTGTTTTAGTTGAATGATTAAATATTTTTGTTGCGTGTTGCAATGAAAGGAGTTATTAGTTGAATTTCTTTAAGTTTATTAAAAAGCTTTAAATTGCATACAATTTTATAAAACATTAACCATTTTTTGAATATAAAAAAGAGCGGTCACAGCTGAAAATTGTTAAAAAATTTAAACAAGTCGTAAATTATCGCGGAAATAAAAATCACTTAAACTACTAAAACCTGACTTGATCATAGAATCGTTTTGAAAGTTTCAAAATTAAAAAGTCAGAATGTATCCACAATATCTGTATAATGAAAATAAGTTCAAATTCACAGAACTTAACCAATACATATATGCTATACAAGTTTGCACGGCTCAGGACCGTTTTCCCTGCTTACCGATAGCTAAAGGTAGGTTTTTTTTTCTGTTAGGACCAGCACTCAGGGGTGACCTCTACTAATGCATTGCATTGTGTTGAAACAAGGAAAGTAGGTTAAGGGAAGGAGGATAGAGAGAGTAGTATTTGTGAACATTCGACTTGAACTAATTCATGTTGTAAGTGAGAGTGAAGACTTCTGCAGAATGGTTATTCCACATACGAACAGTTCGGAAAAAACGAATTCTCTCTGTAATGCGTTGTACGATTCACCTGCCAATCGACCACAAAAGGATGGGCTCTTGAGGAAAAACGTTATTGCGAGCAAACGTAGGGGTTTCGGGAACCAGATCCCTAATTTCGTCAGAACACATCCCATTGTAGTAACGGTTAAACAGACAAATACAACCCACATTGCGACAGTGCTCAAGGGAGTCAATAGAATTGGATACCCTACTGTCATCAATGAGAACCTTCGCCCTCTCCTGCATGTGTTCGAGAAGGTAAAAAATAGACTTTAAAGCACCGGCCCATACATGAGAGTTGTATTGCATACGCGGTCGGACATAGGTGGTATAAATAGTAAGGAGATCAGATGGAGTGCATTATATCTTACACCTTCTTGAAAAACCGAGGCACTTAAATGCTTCCTTCGACACCTTGAATATATGTTCTGTTTATCGGACATCACATTGTATCTTCATGCCCAGAAAATCAAGAGATTCTGATTTCTCAACAATAATACCAGCCATATATACAGATGAGCCACCTTGATCTGTCGCGCGCTTATGCGTCAGCACGCAACACTGGGTCTTTTGTGCATTAAAATCGACCCTATTTGCACGACCCCATTGCGAGACTATGTCAAAGTCTTGGCCAAGCGTAGGTAGGAACAGTTTTATAATAAAACACATCGTTTAGATACAAAACTTTTTATAACATGTTCATGGGTGTTTCCAAAGTAACGGTCGTTACCGATTTTCGGAGATTTATTAAATAAAATTCCAACCTACCCAAATATGCCACGAGGATTGCTCCATTTTTGATTCTTTGAGAGGTTTTGCTTAGAAAAAGTAACGGTCGTTACATTTTAAAAAGTAAACAGTTTTTTGTGTTTGATTTCATTCACATATTATCGGTAGCTCAAAGTAGCATATTTTTGTTAGTATAAAGAAAATTAAAGTTAATCTTTCGGAAAATGACAGATACATTTATTTTGTATAATATTAGCGAAAAAACAATCAAAACAATAATTTCATTTTTGAGCTTTAAGGGGTCATTATCTGTGGAAATACCCTCATATTCTCCATAAAAAACGCATTAAATATGCAGTGAAAACTTGAAAATATGCCGAAGAAAATTCAAAAATTGCTTTTCTGAAAACAAATTAGGTGTGTTAATTTACTGTACTAGCAAAAACTTACTACGAGAGAGTAAACTAAATATTTACCAAATTTTTTTTCCCAATTACTCAAAAAAATAAAAAAGTAAATGAACGATTTACCAGCAAAAACTAGTAAGTTAAGCATATCCACACTATTCAGCTGTAATATACGAGATTATTTCTTATAAAAATTCAAATGTTTTGAGCTTGTTCTGCAAAAATATTGTTCTTAAATTTAAGAAAAATAAATATTTTATGTTATTGAAAAACTTTTAATTTAAAAATTATTTTTGTTTTGCAAACAAATACATGAAACAGGTGGTTGAATAATTCTTGCTAGTAAAAATTTTACTATCAGAAATTTTCAACAATTTTTTTCTCTCAAATTTTTATGCTCTTTTTTCACCCTCTCGTTACAAGTTTTTCGAGTACGTGAACGCTAACTAGTAGCAATTATTTAAAATAAGCAATACATTTTGTAAATGAACCAACCTAATATTGATCAATTTAATAACAGTTTCAATTGATAAAAACTGTTCACGTCTGAACCGAAGGCAGCGGATTTCCCATCCCTGGTTTCTATTTTGAATGATGATATGTCCTAAGACGAATTGACGACGTGTATGTATTTTTTTTATTGTTGTAACCATATTTCACGGCTGATTTTTTTGTATTCACGTTGTAACTTAAATTATTTAAACTGTTTTGAATCTTCTATGTATAAGATTAGTAATTAACTTAGTTGTTTGAAAATTGAATTATTTTTTGTATTAAAAAATGGACGTGTTATAACGACGGAAATAACAAATAAGGAAAGTGTTTTTATTTATATGGTTAGAAGTGTTTTATTTTTGTTTAAATATTGGTGCCTTTTTTCTCTTTTAGCTTTTATAATATCAACAAGTTGTTTGGATACTTGGTGGATACTTTTGCACTAAGTCCCGAAGCTACCCTATACACTCCATAAACCCAGATACGCAATCGACGTTCTCTAGGGGAATGTCACCAAGGTGTTTGGAACCTTGGCAGGTATTCTGGAGCTGTAGCCCAAATCCACCCCTTATACAGTCCACACTCCACAAAACGTATCGGCGATTCGTCCGGACCACTATAAGACGCAATCGACGTTTTTAAAAACAATCCTACAAATATAATCGGTAAGTCCCAAACACTATAGTATTTACAGACGAATTTTCCAGATTTTACCCTATTTGGAAACGATGCGCAGGCATGGTCACACAAAAACAAAAAATATGTTAAGAGGTTAAAATTCATATCAGAGTTAGTTTTACCGAATATTATATAGATATTAATATCCATATGAGATTTTTTGTTTAAAAAAGATTTTAAGGATGGTCGCTAAATGGTTTATTTATGTTAAAATTTAAAAGGAAGTAAAAGCTGTGGAAGCTTTGGGCAAATGTGAACCGATTCGAAAAGAATTTAATTTGCAGTAAAATATTTTTGGGGCGAATTTTATCTAAATACCAACATAATTAGACGGTTTAGGGACATGAAAGAGTCGAATTTGGAAAGAAGCTTTTATGGGGAATATGCGAGAATTAAAATTTATTTACCATATTGGATCAAGTTATCTACAAGATCGTAACTTGTACTTTGCACACAAGGTAATCATCGACAGACTACCAGCCAGACGGTATAATAAAAGATTGGTGCAGATCAAAATGTATTACACACATCGCCAAAAACGTATAATTCGTCAGCTCATTATTGGTTTGGCGGATATGCCAAAAAGTCGTAGTGTAGAAAAACAACAATGAAGGTTTACATGAAGTTTTCTGAAATTATACTCGATGGAGTATTTTTGTATTTTCGATACTGCTTCTGGCATATTTTTTATTTTTTTTTAAATTTTCTAAGCTAATCCTGCAAAGCTCTTCGCTTGTCGGCAGGAAAGAAACTAGAGTCTCTGGCGGGAATCGAACCCGCAACCCCGACGCTGATAGACTAGCTCACTAACAGCTAGCCTACCGGGGCACTCAATATGTTTTAAAGAAAACAATAATAACAAAATTAAAATTTTTTTGAACGTATTTTATTGAATGTGAAAATAATTATTTTGTGCCGCATACGCCACTTTTCTTAATTGATTTTAAAAAGTAGATATTTGTGCTGCATACGTATACTTACTGCTGTGTATTAATTTGTTGACATTTTATTTTGCTTTAAATTTTTTTTACAGCAATGAAGCGAAGCAAGAGTTCAATATATTTTGTACATTTTTGTTTGAGGAATTTTCAGCATTCGCCAAACAGTGGCATGTTGAGCAAAACAATATGTAATAAACTTTAAAATAGTTGATATGGAGCAAAATTAATAATTACTATCGCAGAAACCATAACAAATTTGGTGAAACCGGTTTTGGAGTTAAAAATAAAAATTGTCGGCAGGTCAAATCAATAATTAATTTCCTTAATTTTTGCTTATATATAAAATTTTAAGGTTTAAAATAACATTTATGTTTAATGACAACCTGATTTGTCTTACAATTTTTAAGTAAAAACTAACTGTAGATGGCGAAATTGAAGCAACACGTTGGGTATACACTGTACAGATAGTTTATGTAAAACAGAAAAGACAAAATTTTGCAAAAGATAAAACTTTCTTGGGATTCAAAAAATTAATTAACAAGCTTTCGTTTAAATGTGCTAAATTCCCATTTCATAAATGTGAAAAACTGAAATTTATTGTTGATGGGAAAAGCTGCTCATATCCACATTTCACTGGTTGCTTAGTGCCCATTCACATTACACGATTTTTGTCGTTGCGATTCTTACTTTAATGGCAAGAGGGGTGAGAGGAATTAAAAGGGGTACACAAGCGAGTGTGCTCTTCGATTCGTTTTGTTCGCTCATTCGTTCTCTCATATAACTAAAAATGTATTGAAGTTCGGTTGCACAGAAAAAGTCGTAACGATAAAAATCGTACAATGTAAACATCAGACCGACTTCAAAGAGAAAACGGCAATAATCGCAACGACAAAAATCGTATAATGTAAATTGGGACTTAGGCAAGTAAGCCAGGAAACTTCATCCAAAGATTTTAGAAAACCTAAAGATATTATACAAATAAAACTGTTAAGCGAATAAGAATTGTAAACCCCCGGCTTTTGTTTGTTTTTTATTTGCATCAAAGCTTTTATAGGCATCTAAACAAATTCAACATGAATCAAAATATGCCTCCAAAAGGCAAAATATAAGCTATAAACTTAAAAAATGCTGCAAACGGTAAAATATGCAAAAATATGCGAGGAAAAACATGCAATTGCATACTTATGTTTTCCCTGATCATACTATTTTTGTCAGCATTGTTATGGATCACACATTAAACATCTTTTGCGTTTATTTGTTGCACAATTAGTTGCAGTTAGTGAAGCTTTTTCATAAAAAACTTCCAGTATGCACTAAACTATAGGCTGTTTTAATTTATTTCGTGACCTTTGGCTTACTTGGGGAGCAATAAGGTCTTCAGTTTTTATGAGACACATGTTGCATTTTTTTGTTTTGTATTATAAAAAATAGAATAATTAAGAATTCTTAATTTTATTTGTTTAATATCTTTAGTTTCTCTAAAATCTTTTTGGATGAAGTTTCCTGACGATCTGGCATTAGCAACCAACGAAATGCGCATAGGAATAGCTGGTCCCATCAACAATAAATTTCAGTGTTTTATCAAAAATACAAAAATACAATAAGCAAGATAAATAAAATCGTTTAAATTAAACATTTTTGTATTTCCACAAAATTACTTTGGTATTAAATAATTAATAATATTTTGTTTTTCGTGCTTAATTTCCAATTTTCATTCTTGTTAAACGCATGGAAATTTATTATTAGAGGATAACCTGGTTGCTTAGGCCAGATCATCAAAAAATTTTACACAAAAAACTTTAGAAACGCTAAAAAATATGAGAAATGCAAACAAAACTGTAGAGTGAATGAGAATTACAAACATTCAAAATTTTTGTGTGCTACAATATCAAAGCTTAAACAAAACATCAACAATACACAGTGAGTTTATCTAAGAAAAAACTTAATTAAAAAAAATAAAAATTGCGTTGCTGTTTTGACAAGAAAATAAAAAAAAGCAACTTGTCAGTTCAGTTTTTTCTGTACGGGCACTTGCAAATTTACGAAGTTTATATCACTGCCTTAAATATCATTTTTAAGAAATTAACTAAGCCATGTACGTATATTCATAATTTTTGTTATAAGAATAGTTAAGCTTAAATATGTGCTATATTTTGTTTAATTGTCTTTTAAGGTACGATCTGTATTTGTACTGAAGCTTTACAAGGCTAAGAACAGCCAGACGGAGCGACATGATTCCTTTTTATATTCTTCATATCTTGTATTCAATATTTTAGTCACTTTTAAAGAAGTTGTTTCCGCAATATTTTTTCGATTTTTAAGTATGATTGTAGTTTAGATAATGCTTAAGTAAGTAGACACAATGTCACGTTATGTGATATGGCTGATGATGTCTTCCTTCGTTCGTTTACGTCTCGTTTTTTCACTATTCCCTTGTTGTATTTCTTGTAGTTGTTTGTAAGTAGTAAATTTTCTAAGCCGAATCTGTATGGTTTATTTAGCTTTAAGTTATAGGAGTATTTTGTTTCTATTTTTTCTTTTCCCTATAAAGAATAAGCTACAACAGCACAACCATAGCAAACACAGACATATGGACCGCATTAAAATCTTTTCATGGGAATGGAATATGTTGAAAGTAGGTTAATCCATAAGTTTGCTAAACAGCGAATACTGCACATGATGCATATTACAAACCAAAAAAAAAAAAAGGTTTTGGAAGATTAAAATGAAAAAAAAAAATAAATACATAAATAACATCGCTTTTGGAAGATTTCAAATGTTAATTGTTTGAATCTTGACATCTTTGGTGAAAATTAAATTTAATTAAATTTTGAGATATTAAAAAAAAACAAAAGGCTAAAATAGACTAACGGCCAATTTCACTATGTTCATTTATAAATAACTATCACTTTAACTGTCAAAAAACATATTGTTAACTTGCCGTTATTTAAGTAGTTAAGTTTAACGGAACTTGGTAAAATTGGCCGTTAATTTAATAAACGTGTTTCATAATTTGATAGATTCTTGTAGCAACAAGTTCTGGCAACCAATTATTCATATTTGCATTAGCAATTTAATATCATTATTTGTTTGGCGCATATTCCAAAAAGTCGAAGTGGAGAAAAACAACAATGAAGGTTCACATGAAGTTTTATGAAAAAATTTAAGTTTTTGTGAATGTTCATGAACGAACTTAAACGTTAATAGCAATTTTATGAAAGTCTAAATTTTTGTTTTGTGCGGCATACGCCACTTTTCTAAATTTATTTTTAAAACGTAGCTTTTTGTGCTGCATACGTATACTTACTGATGTGTATTGAGTTGTATACATTTTATTTTGCTTTTGCTTTAACTTCTTTTTTCATAGGGCAATGAAGCAAAGCAAGAGTGACATTTATTTTCTTGTTGTCATTTTGTTTTGTTTTCGCTTTAACTTCAGTTTTTGCTATGGCAATGAAGCAAAGCAGGAGTAAAATTTACGTTGTACATTTTTGTATGAGGAATTTTCTGCATTCGCCAAACAGTGGCTTGTAGAACAAAGCAATACTTAAAATACTTTGTTGATATGCAGCAAAATTAATGCTTAATATTTCAGAAACCATACAAATTTTCGTGAAACCGGTTTTGGATTCAGAAACCAGGTATTCAAAATATATATTTGACCTATACCTAATTTTTTTTTTTAAATTGTCGGTAGGTCAAGCCAATAATGAGCTAACGAAATGTTTAAAATGTAGGTCAAAAACATTTTTTATCCTGTTTTACATTTTACGTATTTGTCCATTTTCCTTATACTTTTTATTGTATTTTTCTTAAACAACTACCTCAGTAACCAATTCACGATTAAGCCACCTAAGTGAATAGAAGTCTTGCCCAACAAAAGTTGCATTATAAAAATGTTCAACTGTGTTTGACATTCATGGTTAAAAAAAATAAGACTAGCAACCCATTTTTTCACTAAATTCTCGAAAAGAAAGCCGAACAACAATATCTCTAAATTTAAGTCATTTATTCCCTGCAAGTTGTTAATCATACACAAGGCACATATTTGTAAAAATTATTAGACAGAGAGAGATAAAATATTACAAACAAAATTTCTGATTATGATTTGTTAAATTAAGGGGTGTTGTTTTTTTTTTAACAATTCAATGGATAATAAAAGTTTTAGATTTATTATCTCACAAATTGCATGGCGTTTATTGTAAAAAAATTATTTCTGGCATATGACCTTCGCGACTGTGCCTTTAGAAAGCAATTCTGTCATTCCAATTTTGCACCACTTATTTCGTCAATAGTGAGTTGAATGTTAACTTTTGAATTATTAATCGTTGCTGGTTTCAAACACAAAGTAGTCCAAAGGTGTCAAATCACACGAGCGAGGTGGCCAATTCACAAGGTTAATTTCTTGACATAATTCGGTCACAAATTGTTTGGCTCAACAAAGTGATAAGTTTCACGCTTTTCACGGCATGTTGGGCGGCCTTGTTGGAACGAATTCTGCTCCAAATGATTGAAAATTATGCAATGACATGAAGAATAAAAACCATTATTCCACATAAGGAATTTGCCTGTTGTGTCGCCATTTACGCTAATATTTTCTGCGGTTTTGGATTTAGTGTTCAAACAGAACAGCGTCCAGACCACAGTTTCAGAAAATTAAAAACCACAGAAAAGAAAAAAAAATTAAAACAATAAAATGAGAGAGAATTTGATGTTACTGTCGACGCTTTAAGGCCCAGTTAAACGGGAGTAGCAATATGATTATAGTTAGCAGTAAGATGTTACGTCTCAATCTATAAGAAATAGATTAATCTTACTTGTTTACTATAATGTTATGTTACTGTTACTCCCGACTAACTAAGCCTTTAATTATTATATAAATATAAATATAAAATTTATTGGAAATTTCGAACACTTATTTTGAGACCGTTTTTTCTTATGCTCCCACATATAGACATCTTTTCTCCTAACAATGCTACCATACATTCATTAAATTTCCTAAATTTTGTAAACAAAGAAAAATAAAAACAAAAAAAAAGAAAGAAAATAGACAATTTTAATTATGGGCTTAAGGATTTTTGCCAGAAATTGAAGACTTAATTCTGTTTTATCATTTATTCTTCTAAAAATTCTACCACACATTCATTAAATTTCATTTTTGTAATGAAAAAGAAACAATTAAAATGATAGAGAATTTTAAGTAACTGCCAACGCTTTAATTATGGGCTTTAAGCTGGAGGTCCACACCACCTTCCATTCTTTCTATGTTTCAAGTTACATGAAATGCTTTTTATGCGGCATCGCCACAAGTAAAAATTAAATTTCATTTGTCAAAACCAGCTGATTTGTTCGAACGCTTCTTGTGACGCTTACAAAAGTAGAAAGTTAACCTACTTTTCTCCTTCAACGCCTCAATGCCTCCTACGCTTTTGTGCATGTTTCTTGTGACATGTTACTACACAGATTATACTTTTTGACAGCTGCGTATACAGCGAAAATGCGTGAAACGCGTTGTGCGGAACTACAGCTTTAGAATTTTTAAACAGTTTTTTTGAGAAGATTTTTCTTAGTGCCGGTTCACACACGTCAAGTTTGACTCGTCAAGTCTTGAGTTTTTAGGAGAGACGGGAAAAGAAATGGCCATCCCTTTTCCTTTCTCTCCTAAAAGTTTAAGACTTGACGAGTCAAACTTGACGTGTGTGAACCGGCACTTATGCTCTCACATACATACACTTTTTCTCTCAACAATGCTACCATACTTTCATAAAATTTTGTAAACAAAGAAAAATAAAAAATAAATAAAAAAAACAATTTGAGGTTGCTGCCGACGTTTTAATTATTAAGAAATTCTGTTTTAACACAAAGGCAAATGGGTCGATAACACCTTCAGCACACGCAGAGAAAAAGCGTGATATAATATGACCACATCCAACAAACCAATGTTCAAAGAAAATTTTAATTTTGTAAATTTTTTGTTAAATTTGTTTTATATTAAAAAATTGTTAATTTTTGTTAAAAAGAAAAGAAAAAAAACCCTGAAGAAGGCACTCAAAGAAGTGCCGAAATATTGGTTTTTAATAAATTTATAAAACAAAGTTTTTTATATAAAAAATAAGACCTTACGCTCGAGAATTTAATTTATATATTCAAATTATGTTTAATTCATTGTTACATTGTTACATTAGCCCTCCATCAAGAAGCCACAACCATATTATGGTTGCCTCTAAACATGTTATGGCAAATTATCAAAATGATTTGTTTTCAAATTAGCAATAATTTTCTTTCTCCTCTTTTCCAAGAGCAACATGCTATGGTTGATAAACAACCATGTTAAGTCTAAAACATATTTAAGTGATTTTTAACCATTACATGTTTGGAGGCAACCATAATATGGTAGTGACTTCTTATTGGAGGACTAATTTTACAATAATATGTTTGTTGGTAAAAAAATTTTAAAAATAGTTTTGTTGGAGGTGACCACATTTAAACATGTTTGTAATCTGGGTGCATGTAAACCACATCAAACAGTTATTTTTTGGAGATGTAATGGAGTCCAATTAGCATTAAGCCCTCTCCAGAAACAACAATTCTGCTTGTTTACATACCCGTTTGGGAGGAACAAATGTGTAATGAATATTTAAGGAGGTTTTTTTAAAATAAATTAATACGTTCAAGAAGGCGTATTTTTAAACACATAAAATTAAGAGAAGCAAATCTTTTAGAAAGGAGTATAGAGGCCTTCAAAAGTCCTTGCAATTGCGGTTCTTTCAATAATTAATTGTTTGAATTATTTTATGTTACACAAACAAAACGTTTAGAGGGATTCACAAGCATTGATGTAAGAAGTGATATAAACTCATAATGCACTCACACACATACGATGGTTGTGCATTAGTATATGTTGATAATAATGTTTGTTGCTGTTTGCTACATGTGGTTTTAGTAAATGTGAGTGCGTATATGTTCATTTGTATGTGTGTATTCCTATAAAACTCTATATGTATTTGTATGTTAATGTACATGTACAATATATTTTACGAAGTACAATGTATGTCTCTATAAGAATCTTTGTTAAATGTATGTGTGTTTATAACGTTGTGCCACTTTAGATGTCACCACAAGCGTCAGCATAACAACAATACAAATGACAGCTGCAAGGCACTTGCGTCTTGTTTTGTGAATGTTGCAGGCATAAATCTATTGTATATTTTTCCTGTTGCTGCCACAGTTTATAATGTTGGTGGTGCTTCACTGTTGGTTCTGTTGTTTATATTTTTTTTCTGCTTTTTTGTTGTTGTTGTAAAAATTATTTCAGTTTTTTCTTATTGTTTGAATATTATTGTAGCTGATGTCCTTGCTTCTCATACAAACACACACAAAAACACATGAACTGCTCCATCCCAACAAACACGGAGGTTTGATTTCAAATTGAAAGTGATTTGAAATCAAACGTTTTCTCAAACGACAAACGTTTGATAATGATTTGAAAATCATTTGTAAATCATAGCGTTCTCAACAAAAAGGGGAAATTATTTTCAAATTGAAAAATGCCTTTATTTTCAACTTGCTTTCAAACGTAATTCTCAAATGTTTTTCAAATGTGGATTATAATAGAATGTGGAACATAAATAAAACTATTTAATTTTTTTAATTTAAATTTATTATTTATTTAAATAAACTTTGAGATACACATTCGGTACCACAGCTAAAAGATGAAATAGTGTTCTTTCCGTCTTCTAATTCTTGGAAAGACTAAATACTTGGCTCCCTTTTATTTTGAGGATTGTAGCACCGCGATCGTTCAACAATCTTTCTTCACTTTCCTGTTTTATTATTTTTCTTTTTTTTTCGTATTTTTAAACATTGTAATTTCTCACAAATAATTTTTATTTTTTTTCACTAGAAATAAACTGTTCACTTTATATTAAAATTTATTTTTAATAGTAAAACACGTGTAACCACAAGGAAAAATAATTTAAATTTAATCGCCATTTTTAATGCTTACATTTAATTTTCGCTTTAGTACTGCCAAGTTTATTTTTGATTTGATTTTAACTTTGACAAACATTTGACATCAAATTGAAAAAACATTTGATATCAAATGTTTATTTTCAAATCATTATCAATTTGAATTTAAATGCTAAATCAAACAATTGAAAAACGTTTGAGAATTGCGTTTGATGTCAAATGATAAAGTCATTTCATATCAAAGGTTTGACTTCGTGTTTGTTGGGATATGCATTGAAGTACAATACATGTGTTGGAGTAAGTTACTAATGATGTTGGTGCTGCATGATGATGAGAATGATGATGGCTGTTAAGTTTTTGCTTAAGTTTATGTATGCATTTTAGATGGATAGAAGAATAAATGCTTGGTTGCATGAATAGATGTGTCTGTATGGGTGTTTTGTATATCTATTTTTTTTTTAGTTAAGGATTCATTCATTTATGTTTGTATGTATGTATACGAGCAATGTATTTTGGAGTAAGTTTGCAATTGTTATTGTTTGTTCTTGTTTCGCTATTCAAACACAGTTATATGTACATTTAAACGCTCACAAACATTAATTTATATCTATGTATGTATGTATGCATGTGTGCATTTGTATGAGTGTTTTTCTTATATTTGATGTATTATCCTTCTTATTTTGTTACATTTCACTACTTTGTCATATTTTGGCACAAAATGTTTGTCTTCATCGTTGTCAGCGCTGTGTTGTTGTTGTCGTTGTCGTTGTCGTTGTCGCTGTGTTTTTTTTTTGGCTATTGTAGTTGTTGCTTGATGTTGTTACTCGTTAGTCTTTATTGTTTGCTGTTTGTGTTGCATATCGTTTAGTTTCCTGTTGTGGCAACAAGCATTTTTATAAAAAAAAAAAACATATTTTCCTCGTTTTGTATGTTTTTATTTGTTTTGTTTAGTTTTTGTTTTGTATGACAAATATGTATGGTTTGTTAACTATTTGTTGTCATTTCTTGTTTAGAAATGTTGGGTGTTTTGTATTTCTATGAAAATTAATGAAATAAAGTTATTTTCGTTTAAATGTGTCCTGTTGGTTTAAGAAAATTTTGTTAGTTTTTTTTTTTGAATTTTTAATTGTATGTGGGTAATTCCATGTCAAATCGACCAAGAGTGGGTCCCGAACACTTTCGATTTGAATGAAATTTGGTGACAAGGTTCCTATTATCCTATAAGGAATATACATATATGAACGAAAAAAAAATTTAAAACATTTCTTTTCAAAAGTTATTTCATATTCAAAATGTCATAATTTCGCCGAATTAGCCGAATGTGTTAAGCTAATTTCTTTAATATCTCAAAAACTACTTCACATACGAAGATGATTTTTATGTTATTTTAAAGAGAATACTTGGGGCTACAAACAATAAATTGAAGAAACAAAATTTTTGATTTCTAGGTCCAATATTAACAAAGAAAGCGAAAAGGACCCATTGTTGAACGAAAAAGTACCAAAAGGCTCCCCCTTCCAGATTCTTATTCACTCAAGATCATGCATGTTTAATTTGATGTTTCTTGATCTAATATAAGGAAAATTCAAAAAGTACCTGCTGACGTTGAATAAAGCACCAACATGTTTCATCTTATAGGTTTTCATTTACTTAGGACCGTGCCACAGAGCATGCAGAGGTGTCACGAGACAGAAAATATTGTGTTTTTTTCTGTCTTTTTCTGCGAAAGCTGCCCTTTTTGCATTTTTTGTTTTGATTACGCAATTCGTGTTGATAGTAGCGGCCTGTTTTTACACATTGCCACTTTACTACCAAAAAACATTTTCTTTCTCTTTCTTCGAAAGCTGCCCTCGCAACTGATTTGGGCCTTTTTCACACGTCACTTTTCACAGTTCTGTGTATTCTGTGACCGTGCGCCTACAATTTTATCTTTCTTACTTCAATATTATAGGAAATTCAAAAATCACCACATGCAGCATGTAAGAGTAAAGAAAGAAATTTATTTTCCCGTTTTTCCACTTTTTAGAACAACCATTTTTCTCCCCATTGAAGTATGAATAATTCTAAAATTTTTTAGTCAAAAAAATGTTTAGTAAAAAAAGTACGAAAAATAGGTACTCAAAAAAGTACCAAATTTGTTTGGTTTAGATCAGTTACGAATTTTGTATAATCTTTATTTCTATGTTTATTGATTTCAAATATAGATGGGGTGACAATGAAGTTCCGAAATGCAGGTTGTACCCGTTATCTCTGTAAAAGGGCCGAATTTCTAAAAAGTACCGGACACCTGTCTGCTAGTTTTTCTAAAAGGGTGGTCAAATTTTATGAGCCGGTGTTGAATGAGAACCACACCTAAACATCAAGTTGTTTTCTGCATTTCATTTGACATTTCTCAATTTCAGACTAACACAATTTGAACGATGGAAAGATACACAACCGACCAACGCGTTAAAGTTATTCAGGCTTTTTATGAAAATGAGCGTTCAAATCAAAATTCATATCGTGCACTTCGTGATTTTGTTCGGTCAATTTATTCGTCCAAATGTGCGTACAATCGGAAAAATCGTTTGAGGAAACCGGGTCTATAGGAGATGTTAAAACAGAAGTGCATGCTCTTACAGCTCGTACTGCAGAAAATATTGCTGCTGTTCGCGATAGTGTGGCTGAAGAGCCGTCCTCCTCAATTCGTTGTCGTGCTCAACAATTGCACCTCTTACGCTCGTCGTTGATGAGCATTATGCAAAAAGACTTGCATTTACACGCTTACAGGGTGCAATTGACTCAAGAACTAAAGCCTCTTGACCATTCCTACGCCGTCAATGGTCAGAATGGTGGTATCAGTGGATGATAAATTTTCGAAGAAAATCATCTTCAAAGATGAGGCACATTTTTACCTCAGTTGATTTGTCAATAAGCAGAATTCCCGCATTTGGACGAATGATAATCCAAGAGTGATTGTCGAAAAACATATGCACCCGAAAAGAGTAACAGTTTGTTGCGGTTTATGGGCTGGCGTCATCATCGAGCAGTATTTTTTCCAAAATGAGGCCGGTCAGGCGGTTACTGTGAATGGTGTTTGCTATCGTGAGATGATAACGAACTCCTTATGGCCCGTATTGGAATATATGGATGTGGACGATATGTGGTTTCAATAGGACGGTGCAACTTGCCACACAGTTAACGAAACAATGGCCATTTTGCGCGACAAATTCAATGGCCGTATCATCTCACGCGGTGGCGTTGTCAATTGGCCGCCAAGATCATGTGATTTGACACCGTTGGACTTCTTTCTTTGGGGTTATTTGAAAGAAAAGGTGTACGTCGATAAGCCAGCAACAATTCAAGAGCTAAAGGTTATATTTTGTTCCATACATAACTGAACCATACCAATATTATCATAATAAAAATAAAATGACAATAATTTCCTAAATAATTTGTGTTTTATTCAAAATCAGCATCGGAATTTTATATGAAAATTTTTTAAAAACTGAGTGTATTTTTTCATTAAAGTTGTCTACGCAACTATTAACGTTCGAAATAGTAAAAAAGGCAGTTAAACAAATTTAATGAAATTTTTATAAAATGTTTTATTCTTTAACCCTTTTAAATTAATACATATGTATATAAAAAAGCTAAAATATTCTGTGAATATATTTACAGACTATTTTATATAAGATTTTTAATTCACTTTTTTATTTTCATAAAACTTTATTGGCTTTGGCCATTGTTTAATTTCTCTTTTCATAAAATTGTGAAAAGAAATTCATTTAAAAGATGGGCAATATTTTCCTGCATTTTTTTTTTATAAATTTTTAATTATATTCTATTAACGAGATTTTTCTTTCATTTTTCGTTGTATAAGTTTGTTTGCCTACCACTACCGCTAATCCATAAAAAACAAAACAAAAAGAGTTTATTTTACAAAACATATTAAAATCCTTTTGTTTACTGTTCATCCTTTTCATGTCAGCTATTTCTACCTCCCTTTCTCTCGTTTGCGCTCTGTTGTTTGCGATTAAGCCAATTGAATTAATAATGGCTAATGAAAATTTATTTAAAGTGTAAAATATTTAATTTTAGCCTGTTGATAAACCAGCTGCTGATAATAAAGAACATGAAGATGATGATATCGGTGAGTCGGTGGACAACTCAAAATATTGAAAAATATTTTGTGAAAAATTTATATAAAAAAAGGTAATTTAAAATAGAAATCTATAAATAGATTGGCAAATAAATGTGGCAGTTGTTGTGAGGGAAGGAAGCGTAATATCACCACTTCTGTTTCACGTTGTTTACACGATCAGTAGATTAAAATGGGACATATGAGTGCAACTTTGGGACTTGGAATATGCAAACGATAGCTGTATTTATATTTAAACTGTTTGAGGAAACCGCGCTGCAAGCCGGGCTTAAGATAAACAGGAATAAAATGAAGGCAGTGCGAATAAGCCCCAACATGTTTTTTTAATTCCTATAGCAACAAGATATAAATCTTATAGTTTACAGTGATAGTAAGTTACATGGCAATTTAACATATACAAATTTAATTATTTAATTAAATTATTAAATATACATACATATATGGGTGCAAAAGTGGGTTACCTGGTTCTGGATGAATGCACTGGGTAAACTGTGGCACAACCGAACGTTGCCCGGAGATCTTAAGCAATAACTTGTTGCGGCAGGTCGTGTCTTGTTTAGACACGTCTTTTTGTCTTAAATAAAAATCACTTTATATCCTTTTTGTTTTCTTTAGTTAGGTTTCTCTTTAATTTGTTTTAAGTTGACAATTTATTTTTATTTCTTCACCTTTAACTTTTTTTTATTTTGTAACAAATGTTCTCTTAATTATTTGCAGGCATCTGGCTGGTTCGGATTTATCAAGAGCAGTGATCAAGGCGAGTTCATTTTGCAGGTGGCGTTAATACTATTAACTTAAAAGCATAGCTAAGCCACAGATTTAATGATAGGTTGCCAGATGGCACCATTAAATGCCGTAGAACACGAAGGAACAACCGTCGCTGCCCACACGGGCAAACAAAATAACACTATGCGACAGTCAAAATCGGGATGGGTTCAAACTACCGGGGAAAGTTATATCGGTAAAAAAGAAGTTATACGTGTCCTAAGAATCGAGATATATCGATTTGAAAAATGGGCTAAAAAACATCAACATTTTTATAAAAACCTAAATTTTAGGGCTGCCATACGTCCTATGGATATGACTTTTACCAAAAATCCAAAATATGGAACATTTTTAGTAGAACATATTTTATAAAAAACTCGGATAAATCGGTTCAGATACAAAAAAGTTATGACCAAAATTAAATTTTTTTTTTAAATACCCACTTTCAGGAACCATATTTCTCCCCCAGTCCAAGCTTTTAAACTCAAGTAATTTTTTCTTAAACCCGTCGGTATATAAATCTGTCAAATCAGTTAAAAAATGGCTGAGTTATAACCGAAATACTGAATCCCCAAAAATTACTATTTTTACCTTCGGAAGGGTTTTTTAGCCAATTTTTCAAATCGATACATCTCGATTCCTAGACGTGACCCAGCGAAACGCCGGGACACGTATAACTTATTTTTTACCGTTATAACTTTCCCCAGTAGCTTGAACCTTTCCCGATCGAACTGACCCCTACAATTTATAGCACAGTGTAATTGTTTACACCAGCCTGACGTCAACAAAATACAATCAATAAAATAAATAAATAAATAATTAATAAAAAACTATTTATAATTAAATGGATGTATTTAAGCTGTATTAAAGATTTTTGAAATACTTTAATAATTCCTTCTTAAAGGCCGAAGTGTTGCATTGTGTTTGAAAACGTGATGGTAAATTGTTCCAGGGACTAAATGTGAGAAATCTAATTTTTACAGCGTGGAGATTTGGCAAAAATAATTATTCTAAATATATATTCGGGCTCTTGTATATATATTATTTAATGCATCATGAGGAGGAATTTAAAATTTAGTAGGTTTCTAAAACTCATGTCTGAAAGGAGTACGACGAAAAACTATAATTTCTCCTACGATTAAATACATATCTAGCTTTATTATTATAACTTACCTCAAGTCTGTGAAAATCGGAGGTGTCGCAACTGGCAAAGATTTCACGTCCATATAGTAAAACCGGTATTAGATAAGTTTTAGCTAATAACAATTTTATTTTAAATGGAGTGAAAGATCGATTAGCTCATAAATTCCTAAGCATTCCGTGCACATTTCCTGTAATAATACAGATATGATTAGACCAAGAAAGTTCAGCATTAAACGTAATTTCTAAATTTGATGACGCTTTCTTATTTTTCCTGGATATGAAAATGCATTTAGATTTCGATGGATTTATGCACAAACCATTCATGCACGCCCAGTGATGAACTCTATTATGATCATTGTTTATGAAATTAGTACAAGAACTTAACCTGTATATTTTGGTACTTAAGTACAATTGTACATCTTCAGCATACATCAGTGTTCCACAACGACTTAATACCTCTGGCAGATCATTTATATACAACGTAAACAGCAGGGGACCCAAAACAGAACCTTGCGAAACCCCTCTGTCAACTTCAGGACAATTAGACATTAAGCCATTTAGGAAAACGGTTTGCTTCCGATTTAGGAGATACGAAAAAATCAGTTTACTAGCTGTAGGAGAAAAATTGAAGAACTTTGAAGAAGTTTTGATAATAAGATCTGATGTTTAACAGTGTAAAAATCTTTACTTTGATCTAAGAGTATAAGAAAAGAGACAATGTCATTGTGTAGTTTATACCTAAGTTCTTCCATCACGTCGATTAGAACAGTAATACAGCTCCTTACCTGCCTAAATCCAGATTGATAATCAGTTAATAGATTTTGTTTACTCAGATATTCACAAATTTGACTTGTCATGATATTTTCCAAAGCTTTGGACAGGAATGTAAGTATTGCAATAGGTCTGAAATCATTGTTATTCTTGGAAATTTAATTGATTTTGGCTTTTTTCCACGTATAAGGAAAAACTGACTGAGTAATATCTAGCCCCTCAGCATTTCATTTAATGCCACATGCACTTTTTTGAACTTCCGCTTGATCAACACATCTGAAGCAAAAACTGCATTCTAATGGCGCGATGTTGAAATGGGCATACTTGTTTACTGTTTGTCTTTTAACTGGGACATTGACAAATTTGTTGTTTAATTCGTTTAGTCCACATTTGAAACAGAAGAAATGTTTCTACTCTTCCCAATACCTGTTTCACGAATATTTTTCCACTTTTCTTTGCTTCCTTTTTAATTGTAGCTGTCGTCTTCAAAATAATTTAGAACCTGTCTACACGACTGTAATTGCACCCCGCAGCATTTGTAGTCGTGTGTTCGTGTAGCCTGCTGTGGTGAATGTGTTAATAATTAAATAATTAATAATAATTAATGATAATAATGATTAGTAGAGTAAGAGTAGAGTTAGAGCAGAGTTGGAGAAAAGTTAGAGTAGAGGTAGAGTAGAGTTAGAGTGGAGTAGAATTAGAGTAGAGTTAGAGTAAAATTAGAGTAGAGTTAGAGTAGAAATAGAGAAGAGTTAAAGTAGAGTTAGAGTAGGCTTAGAGTAGAGTTAGAGTAGAGTTAGAGTAGAGTTAGAGTAGGGTTAGAGTAGAGTAAGAGTAGAGTTAGAGTAGATTTAGAGAAGATTTAGATTAGAGTTAGAGTATAATTAGAGTAGAGTTAGAGAATAAATAGAGTAGAGTTAGAGTAGAGTTAAAGTAGGGTTAAAATAGAGTTAGAGTAGAGCTAGAATAGAGTTAGAGTATAGTCAGAGTAGAGTTGGAGTGGGGTTGGAGTAGAATTGAAGTAGAGTTGGAGTAGAGTATCAGTAGAGTTACAGTAGAGTAAGAGTACAATTAGAGTACAGTTAAAATAGAGTTAGAGTACAGTTAGAGAAAAATAAGAGTAAAATTAGAGCAGAGTTAAAGTAGAGTTAGAGTAAAATTAGAGTAGAGTTAGAGTAGAAATAGAGAAGAGTTAAAGTAGAGTTAGAGTAGGCTTAGAGTAGAGTTAGAGTAGAGTTAGAGTAGAGTTAGAGTAGGGTTAGAGTAGAGTAAGAGTAGAGTTAGAGTAGATTTAGAGAAGATTTAGATTAGAGTTAGAGTATAATTAGAGTAGAGTTAGAGAATAAATAGAGTAGAGTTAGAGTAGAGTTAAGGTAGGGTTAAAATAGAGTTAGAGTAGAGCTAGAATAGAGTTAGAGTATAGTCAGAGTAGAGTTGGAGTGGAGTTGGAGTACAATTTAAGTAGAGTTGGAGTAGAGTATCAGTAGAGTTACAGTAGAGTTAGAGTACAATTAGAGTACAGTTAAAAAAGAGTTAGAGTACAGTTAGAGAAAAATAAGAGTAGAGTTAGAGCAGAGTTAAAGTAGAGTTTAAATAGAGTTAGAGTAGAGTTAGAGTAGAGTTAGAGTAGAGTTAGAGTAGAGTTAGAGCAGAGTTAGAGTAGAGTTAGAGTAGAGTTAGATTGGAGTTAAAGTAGAGTTAAAATAGAGTTAGAGTAGAGTTAGAGTAGAGTTAGAGTAGAGTTAGAGTAGATTTAGAGTAGAGTTAGAGTAGAGTTAGAGTAGAGTTAGAGTAGAGTTAGAGTAGAGTTAGAGTAGAGTTAGAGTAGAGTTAGAGTAGAGTTAGAGTAGAGTTAGAGTATTGTTAGAGTAGAGTTAGAGTAGAGTTAGAGTAGATTTAGAGTAGAGTTAGAGTAGAGTTAGAGTAGTGTTAGAGTAGAGTTAGAGTAGAGTTAAAGTAAAGTTAGAGTAGAGCTAGAGTAGAGTTTGAGTAGAGTTAGAGGAGGGTTAGAGTAGAGTTAGAGTAGAGTTGGAGTAGAGTTGGAGTAGAGTTAGAGTTAGAGTAGAGCTAGAAAAGAATAAGATTAGAGTTAGAGTAGAGTTATAGTAAATTTATATAAGAGGTAGAGTTTTATAAGAGTAGATTTAAAGCTAAATACGAGTATAGTGGAAGAAGAGTTAAAATAGATTTAGAGAAGAGACTTTAAGAATCAGAGAAATGTTTAAATAAAGCTATATTTCGTACAGTTAATTTGAAATTTGTACAGTTTTTAAGAATTTTTTCATTAAATTTCTGCTAGACGTACTAGAACAAAACCATAATAAACACTTTTTTGGAATACACTTTTTAATAACCTAAACAGGGAACGAGTGAGTGCATAAAAATGAATGCATTAACCAGCTACTAATTTATTATACAAACTTGAGCAAAAATTTTGCAAACTAAAACCAAATAAAAAAAAAATTATTGCTTAAACAAAAAAAAAAAAAATGTGAACCACAAAACTAAACCTTAAAAAGGCTTTTATTGAAATTAGTTTTTTATGCAACGTCACTTCATTTATCCAAAATTTTGTACTTCTTTTGCAGTGTGTACTCTGTTCTTCGAATTCCATCATAAGCAACTCATCCGTAAAAATAGAGACTACTTTCATAAGTTAATATAAATTAAAATTCAGTATTCAGAACAAAACAAACAAAACAAACAAAAACAAAAAAGGAAAAATTAAATAAACCCTTTTTTAACGCTGCTAAATTGCATTAATTTTTTCTTAATATCCAACTTTTACGTTTAGGAAAATTTAATAAAAACTACTTTGTTAATAAAAAAAGAAGTTAAATGAAAAAACGTCGTTAAAGGCCTTTAAAAAGTTTTTGGATTATGCGAATACAAAAGAAAGAAAACGTAGTCGAGCAAAGTTTGTACAGTTGGTGGTTCAGTTTGGTATGGCTATGAAATATGAAAATGTTAATTTTCAAATACATACTATTTAAAATAAGTACACGTAACGAAAAAACATGGTTGTGGTAAACATATTCTAAGAGCAACATATTATGATAAGATTGATGATTGGAGTCACAATATTACGATTATTGTTGAATCATATTATGACCAAATATATTCGCAATATTACATCATAATATTTTTCCTTTAATTATATTCGTATCATATTAATCATTATTAATTAAGCAGCAATCATATTATTGTCATATAAACATAATAAATTAAAAAATAATCATATTATTGGCATGCTAATCATAATACATAAGGAAGTAATCATATTATTGTCATGTTAATCATAATAAATTAAGAATTAATCATATTAATATCATGTTAATCATAATAAATTAAGAAGTTATCATATTATGATGCAGCACCTTTCATAACAATAAAAAATAAATTAGAATTTTTTTGCATTGATTTTTTATTTTGTGGCACTTTACAATTTTTCTTAATGTAAATACAATAGAGGAGTTCAATATTAGTCATGCAAAAGAGCAAATGCAAAATATCGTAACACTTTTATGAAATCTAACAAAATTTCTGTGTGTTTTGTTGTTGGATTTTACAAAAGAGCTATGCTATTTTGCATTTGCACTATTCTTTATTTTCATTTAAACTTATTTTTTTATGTGAATTTTTCTTTAAATTGTTTAACCGCTCACTTACAAATAATTCGATGGAATATTTAAAACGAACGACAAAACTGATTCAGAATTATTTTACAAATGCCGCTAACATAATATTATTAGAGTAAAGATATTTTGTTTGCTTCTTAAGCATACTATGACTGCACGTATTGAATCTTATTATGTTATGGTTGTAAGAATTTTAATATGTTTTCAAAATTATCATTATTTAGTGGTTAGAAAACTTGAAATTTTTCAGTCAACAATATTCAAATTTATAATTGCGATAAACATTGATATGTTTACAGTAACTATTTTATTGCTGATATTAAATAAAAATAACAATTACGACAACAATATGTTGTTACAATAAACATTATGTAGTTGCCGTAACCATTCCCACCCATATTTTTTCTCTGCATGTACCTTCTTTTATACAGAGAAACCATTTTTATAGAAAAAAATACACTTTCGTTTTGGTTAAACGGCTTAAATATAGCAAGAAAATAAGGATGGACGTTAGAGTAGAGTTAGGGTAGAGTTAAGGTAGAGTTAGGGTAGAGTTAGAGTAGATTTAGAGCAGAGTAAGAGATGAGTTAGAGTGGAGTTAGAGTAGAGTTGGACTAGCATTTTAGAGTTTGAGTAAAGTTTGGGTAGAGTAAGAGTAGGGTTAGAGCAGAGTTGGACTATCATTTAAGAGTTAGAGAATAGTTAGAGTAAAGTTTGAATAGTGTTAAAGTAGGGTTAGAGTAAAGATTGAGTAGAGTTAGAGTAGGGTTAGAGTAAAGTTAGTGTAGAGCTAAAGAAGAGTTAGAGTAGAGTTAGAGTAAAGTTAGAGTAGAGTTGGACTAGCATTTTAGAGTTTGAGTAAAGTTTGGGTAGAGTAAGAGTAGGGTTAGAGCAGAGTTGGACTATCATTTAAGAGTTAGAGAATAGTTAGAGTAAAGTTTGAATAGTGTTAAAGTAGGGTTAGAGTAAAGATTGAGTAGAGTTAGAGTAGGGTTAGAGTAAAGTTAGTGTAGAGCTAAAGAAGAGTTAGAGTAGATCTAGAGTTGAGTTAGAGTAGAGTTAGAGTAGAGTTCGAGTAGAGTAAAAGAAGAGTTAGAGAAGAGTAAGAGATGAATTAGAGTAAAGTAAGAGTTGAATTGGAATGAAATAAGTGAAAAGTTGAAAGAGATACGTCATAATGAAAATAAAAGCTTTGGTGTTTTAAAATATTTTTTTATCATTAATCGACTTTTTAAGCTAGTTTTTTGATTTGTTTTCTTTTTTTCGATCTACTTTCTTTAAACATAAATCTTGTTTAAAAAATTTCCCTTTATCATCTGACCTCCTTCAAAACCATAAACATTTTTTAATCTATGAAAAATATTTTACATTAACGTCACCCTCGCAATTCTTGTTTTTTTTCTTCTTATTGATTGTATGTTGGAGGGAATGCGTGTGCAAAAGACGGAGATTAATTTTTCAATCTTAGTTCTTAAATTATAAAACTTATTTAACTCATATTATTAGGAAATAAGTAGAAATTGTTTAAAAGTTTAGCAATTGCCAGAGTTTGTAGTGCTAAAGTATGTGTGGCATTTTGAACAACTTTGCGTAAGTAACACGGTTTTATACGGGCAATCGATTGCTAACGGCTTAATTTATTTCTAGTTGTTGTAGTTGTTGCAGTTATAATTTTTGTTATTTTTTTCCTTATTTTTGTTTTGTGTTTTGGCGTTGGAGCTCTAAACTTGGTTCCACCTTATAGTTTTGCCATTTTCCTTCCACTTTTGTTTTGTTTTTTAATAAACTTGTGCAAAAGTTTTTCTCATTGGCATTCTTTTTATTTTTTATTTTGTTGGTGTGTTTGAGTGTTTGAGTGTTAAGCTGAAATCACTAATACATATTTTTGCAGAGTTGTAGCCATACTCTTTGTGGTTAATATATTTTCGTTAGTTTTGTTGCTGTTGTTTGTTGTTAGAGCGAGTTTAGTTTGGTTACAAATTTGTGCCGTAATTCAAAAAGGCTTTTCACCGCAAGAAAACTTAATTGTTGCGCTATTTTGTTACTGGTGGATGTGCTGTTGCTGCTGCTGATGATGATATTGCCATAAGTTGTAAATGCTCCCACAAAGGCACGAAAGGTACTATTTACAAGCACATAAAACAATGTCTACACCCGTTTTCTTCCATTTGATTTTTAGTTTTCTATATGATATTTTTAGCTCCACTATGGCATTTTATTACTTTATTTTTTTTTCTACCTGTATTATTTTTTTAAGTATGTACTTTCATTAGTCCCCAATAAAATGTACTGTTGTTTTTGTTGTTTTGTAAAAAAGAGATTTTGTTGAAACGTAGTGCAAGAAGCAGTAAAAGGAGAATAGGTATCTGTATGTGTATGTGTGTGTGTGTGTGTATGCTTCGTTGGTTGGTTGATTATTTAGTTGTTCGCTTGAGTGTATTAGTTTATACTTAATGGTATGCTTGTGGCAGGATTATTAACTTATTTTGTATTAGTTTTTATTAATGTGTTTATAGCTTTTCATAACAAACAATCAACTAACCCATATCTCAACAGGTGTTTAGCACACTTTCTTACTATCTAATGAATGTTCGCTACATACACTCGCATACAAATGCAATTATTATACACATTCACTTGAACACTTTTACATAAATATATTCGATTAAGGAAAAGTTGTACAACATTCAATAGAAGGTAAAAGTAAATTGAAACTTAAACTTACTTTAGCGCTTTGTTAATGGTTTAAGTGTTATAAAATAATCGATAAATTAAAATTATACTAAAAGCTTTTAGCAAAAAGTGAATCAAGGGCATTTCAGAGGAATAATCAAGGCAAGTAGCTGTCAGCTGGTCAGAGAATAAAAGTTTTAATGCAAAAGGACCTTAGAGAAGAAATCACCATTTAGAAAGAGTTTGAAGAAGTTTGTTTTTGATAAAAAGTAAATTTTTAATGAAAAGTTCCTTTTTGGATGAAAATTACCTTTTTGATGAAAAGTACTTTTTGGATGAAAATTACCTCTTTGATGAAAAGTACCTTTTTGATGATAAGTACATTTTTGATGAAAAGTAGCTTTTTGATGAAATTAAGCTTTTTGATTAAATGTAGCTTTTTGATAAAAAGTACCTTTTTGATGAGAAGTACCTCTTTGAAGAAAAGTACTTTTTTGATGAAAATAACCTTTATGGTGAAAATAAGCTTTTTGGTTAAAAGTAACTTTTTGACGAAATGTATCTTTTTTTTTAAAAGCACATTATGTACTTGATTAATAAAATTTTGTTTAAAAAACATTGTTTTTTCCACAAAAAAAGTTTAAACAAATTGTAAAATAAAGTTTTCTCACAAAACATCCCATTTATCGACTTCATATTTAAAGAAAAGAGTTTTATAAAAAGAGTTTTCTTGATGGAGGTATTCCTTCCATCAGAGAGAAGTGGGGTGTTCAAGCTAAATTGTTGGAATACAAATCAAATTGATTTTGAATTACGTTCATAGATTTAACAAGTTACAGTGTTTGTCAGATCTAGTCCCATAGCATACATCGTTACAGTTTAAGGCGCGCTAAACTGTTTTTCCAGTGTAGGGGCTATTGTATATTATGGATGAATTTCACTTAAGTTTACAGTGTGATTTCTAGTCATATTAAACGTGTCCGGGCAAATTTTTAAATAAATCGGTGCATTTTGCCACCATTTATGTTAGTTTTTGTAGAAAAGTATCTATTTCTTTGGGCGGTAAGGCTATTGGACACTAGAGCATGCAACATCGGACATGCAAGAATCCTGTATGATACAAAATGGCAACGTCCTTGATTATGTTACACCTGGGCAAATCTGGTTCACCGAAAGAATTTTGGATAGCATTGCTAACTTCAATGATCTAAAAATACCCTCGGATGTGGTACGGATATTCTCCGAAGGGTTTAAAACACTGAATGATGTCGGATCTGGTATTTATTTTATATTCATTTATTTATTTATTTTATTTACTCCAAACTAGAGCACTCCTCTTAGGCTCTCGGATTAGTGCAGTGTCATTCCGGCCGAAATAATGGTCATCTCCCAAGTCGTGGGCATATTCGGTATAGTGAGATATCTGTCAAGTACATTTATTTTATAACCGATAGTATAGGGGCCACTAGATCCGTGGGGAATGTGTTTTTTAATTTGAAAATTGTCCGAAAAGGCCTGATGCCTCTGGACGAGATAGCGATTAGGTCCTTGTTAGGTCCTTGGCGTAGGGGCATACATGAAAACTGTTTGGCTGACTCGTTGGCACATGCAGAAACCACCTTAAATTGTAGCGGCTGGACAGATATATGGAAAACGTATATCGCTCCCAAGGAGTTAACAACTTATCACACAAATTTTATCTCATTGCTGGAAACGTATTTTTTTCTACGGCTGAGGTAGCTTCGGGGTTTCCAGTGTAAACTTACGAACCTAATACATAGTTAATACGATATGATAGTTTCGTTATATGAGTACGGGTAAGATATAAGAGCATTCGGCTAGTACACCAAGTCAGTGTTGTTAATTCCTATTGGAACTAAAAGAAAATTAAATGTTGAAAATTGCTACAACCGTGAATATCGCTTATTAGTACCAACTTTGCATTCAATATTTAACACGGTAAATACACATTAGTTTTGAGTGTAAAACGTAGCTATTATTTTGTTCCATTGTAATTTAGAAAAATGTATCACTTTGTAAAGGTGCGTGTAACCTGATAAATATATTACACAATTATAATGCATTGTTATTTTTTAGAAACGAAAACTTATGGTGTTTTCGGCTCTTCCATTATTTAAAATTTCCGAGCTTCATATGGCGGATTCTTAGCTTGTAAGTAGCGCCCCGATTCAACCTAAGCCGTGTGTACGTATACGTTGCTGGTTATTAACCGAATGGAAATTATTTCGTAACTGTGGTGTGTGCAAGGCAACAGCATTGGATGCATGTTTAATCGTTGCCGGTGTACATTACCCAGCAAACAGTTGGTTTTAAATATACAAGCATGGTAAAACAAAATAATTATAACAAAATACGAAGGCATTGCACAAATAGGTAATAAAAGAAGGTATTGTAACAAAAAGTATGTAACATGGTAATATTCCAATGTTACAAATGAAAGAAGGAGGATGAAGAGTCAACGGAACATCTTCTCTGTCAAAAGCCAGATAACATAGGACCTTTGGGAGACGTTATGGTACTTATTACGGGATCCACGTGAGCTCTGCTTGATTGCGGCTGCCATTCATTACTCTTTCTTGAATAAACCAAGTTTGCTAGATTTCAATACTAAACGGCTTAGGGAAACCAGCAACAATATTGTGGAGTGATTTCAACAGACGGACAGACCGACAAGAAGCCCGAATATATGTACTTAATGGGTTCTTAGATGAACACTAAGAAAGTTTTACACAAAGTGACAAATTAAGTATACCCTTATTCTCCACAAGTGGTGCAGGTTATAAAAAAGCTTTTTGTATAAAAAACACACAGAAAAAAATTATTCCATTAAATAATTATTTGGTGTACATTAATTATTCAATTAATTTTTTGTTTGCAGCAATTAATTTTTTTAATCAAAACCCATAAAATTAAATGTTTGTGTATATGTGGTGTATATTTTAGTTTATGCAATACATTTTTTAATTGACAAAATTTGTGTCCCATGACTCGAAAATACAAATCCGTTAATTGATATGATCAATTCCTTTGCTGGGGCAAAATTAGTAAAATATTTAGTTGTCTGAACGAATTGTTTAATTAAAGTCGATTTTCTATTTTTTCTGTGTACCCACTAAAATAATACTTTGTTTTTATGAAATATTTTCTTTAAACATTTATCATTAAATGGTATCTAATTGAAAAATGATTTATTTGCTTATAAATAGTTGTTTCACATAAAGCTCTAGCTAAAAAGCTTTTAAGCTTAAAACAATGTTTATTTAAAGCTTCTTCACTTAAAGATTTTTAATTAAAAAAAAATTTTTAAACTACTTTTTACACAAAATAAGATATTTTATAAAAAGCTTACAAGAACTTTAAAGAAAAGCTTGATCACTTAATAACTTAAGCCTTTTTTAAAGAAAAGTTCCTTGTAAACTTAAAACGGCTAAATGAGCTAAAGAAATTCCTTTTTCATTCACCCAACAACCACTTAAGTTGTTATTGTTGCTAAAATAATTACTTGCTTACAAATTTTGTTAAAAAAATCCTTTCTATGCGGCTTTCAATACCTGTTCATATTCCTTTTAAACTTTTACATTAAGAAATACAGCATTTTTTCTAAGAATTTTGCCTTTCCCCCCACACAAATTCCCATTTGGAAAAAAGTTTAGTTTCTTAAAGTTAAGCTTTTACATTTTTTTGCTTATGCTGATGTTCACTTTGAGGAAATTAATTTGTAATATTGAAAATTAAACTAATTTTGGCCTTTAAGAGAAAAATGAAAATCATTAAGGAACAAAATTAGCTTTTTTCCATCATTGGTTGTGTTTACTTTAAATATCATCATAAATCGAATGAAGACGTGATGTTAATAAAGAATTTACATTTATTAAGAGAATATTATACAAGGACCTCAGGGGTATTCTAGGAAGGAAAGTGAAAACGAAAAAAATATAATAATAAGAAAATAGAAAAATACACTAATAACAATAGGGAATGTCAATATTAGATTGACATGATGAGAAGAAGGAGTGAAAGTGAAAGAGAGAGAGAGAGAGAGATATTGACATTACGTAGACCAAATATTAAAACCATTATAATTCGTATCATGTGAATTTTTCATTTATTTAAGGAAATGGTAATAAGTTTTGCGTAAGAAAGCGGCGAAAAGTTTTGTTTTGTCAGGAGGTCTGAAAGGATCAAAGTCCACTTGTCCTTTTAATTTAATGTTTGGTTGATTAAACTTAAGTAGCAATTATAATGTTTCTGTTAGTATTCTTTTCGTTTTGAATTAATCATATAAAAACGTTGAAAGGTTTATGTTTTTTAGATTTCTTTTTTGGGAAAACCGCTTGAAAGGAAGTTAGTAAAAGGACAATTTAGAAAATTGCTTTGTAATTTGTTATGTCTATAAGCTTATGATACGTTAGTTTTCTATAACTTGTGTCATTTTCTTTCAGAGTCCCTAACAAATGATAACGTTTCTTTAAGGAATCTCATTTTCAATACTTCAAAAGGGTAAGTTTTTAATGATTTTAATTCATTTTTTACCCTTCATAAGTTTGATTAAAACTCTTGGTGAATGTTTCTTTAAATTTGTTGAAAATTTTTTTTTTTTTAACTTTACTTCAAAATACTTATAAATATATTTTTCTTACCAAAATATTTAGGGACACTTAATATCTCGGTAATGTTGCTTAACATTAAGACCCCTTGCTGGCGAAATGATTGTAAGCGACATTAAAAAAAAAAATTTTTGATTGAAATTAAAGTTTTATGCCACTTTTGACTAAACAAAATGTCAAAATTGTTAATAACGTCAAATAAATAAGATCGTAAATGAGGTTTAAAATTTTTTATGGGTGATATTTTGAAAAATAATATAAATAATTCGTTTTTTTTATTTCCTTTTGAAGTTATTTTATTGTTCTGCCTAGGAACAATTCATAACGAAATAATACCCAAATTTATTTAATTTATTTTGGGAGTTATTTTATTTTCAATTATTTGCAATTTCCTTAAATTTTTTTAGTTAGTTTTTTTTTGTAAATTTCCTGATATGTAAATATTCAAGTGCAAAGTACAAAGTAGTTAGTTTTTAACAAACATACTTATTTGGGTTGAGGTCATATACCCGAAACTTGAAATCCCGAATTTGAAAATTCATAACTTCTGCTCATAGCCGGCCTACGACCGGATCTAAAGATTTTCTCCTCTATGGTATAACAAACACCATCTTCGCTAACTAAAACTTCTCTGCAAAGACGGTCTTCGGCCGTGATCAAGGCCAGATTGAGAGAATTGAATAAGCGACTACGGTGTTTTTATACCCAAAGTTCAAAACTAAAGACTAAATATCGCTCCTTAGTGTTCGGTTCGGTAGATTTGGGGAAAACACAAACGCAAATAATGTTTGTGTAGTAAATAATTAAAAAAATAACTTTTCCCTCTTTGTCATCTTTCGAACACAATAATAATACTGCTTATATCCAGTGTTCGAAAAAAAGCACTAAATATCGCTCCTTAGTGTTGGGTTCGGTAGATTTGGAGAAAACACAAACGCTAATAGTTTTTGTGTAGAAAATAATTTAAAAAAAATAACGTTCCCTGTTTGGCATCTTTCGAACACTAAAATAATACTGTTTTTATCCAACTCAACAAAAGATGAGAATAATAAATTCCGTTCGGTTTTTTTTAAACCACAAACTTTATTGGGTTTTGTTCAGCTCAATAATGTTTGGCCTTTTTCAAGGTATATTTACACAAGGTAAACTCGTTGGCCCAAATGTTTGTCAGCTATTTACCTAAGTTGGAACCCAAACGTCAAATTTCGTGTATATGAGCCAAAATTTGTACATTTGTCCGTTAAATTTATATGAACACAATTTTGACAACTCGGTTCCACTCCCAAATGAGTCTACCTTGTGTTAATGTACCTTGGCCTTTTGGCTTAGTGTTGGGTTCGGTAGATTTGGAGAAAACACAAACGCTAATAGTTTTTGTGTAGAAAATAATTTAAAAAAAATAACGTTCCCTGTTTGGCATCTTTCGAACACTAAAATAATACTGTTTTTATCCAACTCAACAAAAGATGAGAATAATAAATTCCGTTCGGTTTTTTTTAAACCACAAACTTTATTGGGTTTTGTTCAGCTCAATAATGTTTGGCCTTTTTCAAGGTATATTTACACAAGGTAAACTCGTTGGCCCAAATGTTTGTCAGCTATTTACCTAAGTTGGAACCCAAACGTCAAATTTCGTGTATATGAGCCAAAATTTGTACATTTGTCCGTTAAATTTATATGAACACAATTTTGACAACTCGGTTCCACTCCCAAATGAGTCTACCTTGTGTTAATGTACCTTGGCCTTTTGGCTGGCAAAAAAAACCAAACAGTTTTTACAAAAACAAAATACACATACGAAAAAAACAAAAAGCCAGCAAAAAAATTGTACACAAACAAAACATATACAAAATACACATTCAAGTTGTTTGTGCTGCGATCGTTGCTAAAATTTTTTTTTTGTTCATTTCTTTATCAATCTAAAAAAAAGAAACATTATAGAACATTTAAATATAGTGTTTGTCTACAGTATCACTTCAATTGTTGTGTTTTGTAACGAAGAACAGAACATTATATAAATCCTGCGTGGTGAACGCTACATTCGCACGCGTTTTTTGGTCTTTCAAAAGAGATAGCTTCAACTTATATATAGTATTTAGTGTGATTAATGTGTACTTACGAATGACACATATCATAATTTCTGAGCAGGTATTTGTTGCGAAATAATTGATTACAAAGTTTTGTGACGCACACCACAAACGGTGGAAGTAACTTTAAAGTTGTGGTGTGTTTTCCTAATTTTTAGCACCTAAAATAATGTTAAATTTATGTAAAATATTAATTGGTCAGGGGTTGGATAGGATTTGGCAAGAATTATTGTATAATTAATCATCGAAATACATGTTTTTAAATATAAAAATGTAATTATACATCTAGTCTTATATTTCATAAAAAAAATTAATTTAAAAAATTTTTGGTTGGTGGACTGTTTCTTTAAAACTAAAATTTTTAATTATTTTTCGGGCCTTTTTCACCATTTTTGGATTGGATCCATTTTATCTGGGAGTTCTTTTATATTTTTTCGGCTAATTCATTCCTTTTAGAAGGACTGTTTTTAAGAGTAACTCTATTAATTTTTTTGGGAACTGTTTCATTATAAAAAGTTGGGACTTGGTTATTTTGGGAATTATTTTGTTTTTTGAGATTAACTTTTTTTTTTTGCCAGTTTGGCCCCTTTTTTTATTTATTTTCGGATTTATTTCATTGGGAGTTATGGAAATGCTACATATTGCAACTGGATATTTTTTCGGGCTCCGTGCAATAACACCCAGGTGCAATAAGTCCCAAGGAAAAAATGAAATTAGACCCAAAAATTTTTCATACAAAAGTGGGAGTAATTTCATTATGAAATAGCTCCCAGCCCTCTCGGTTTCATTTAATTTTTTTTATAATGAAATAAAATCCAAATGAAATGAGTCCCCGAAAAAATAAACGTGGGAGTTATTTAATTTTATTTTGGGTTTCGGTGTTATTTCATTTGCTGTGGGATTTATTTAATATTTTGTAGGAGTTATTTAATTTTCAATTATTTGCAATTTCTTAAAATTGGTTAACATTTCAAACGGTATTTATAAAGGGATAGTTTATACGGTGGATTGTCATAACGTCTAGTGTCATAGTGTCCATTGATTCTTTCTACTCTATCATAGAGTTAATGGATTCTTTCTACTCTATGGTATAACAAAGACCGAGTTCGCTTACTAAAGCTTCTCTGCACAGCCGGCCTACGGCCGGGCGCAAGTATTTTTTCCTTTATGGTATAAACCGGTACTTGTTTCGCTAAGTAAAGCTTCGAAAATCTGCCTTGTTTTCGAACGAAGGCCGATATCGCAGAGAAGCTTTAGTTAGCGAAGCCAGTATTTGTTATACCATAAAGGAGAAAATCCTTGCGCCCGGCCGAAGGCCGTCTGTGCAGAAAAGCATCAGTTAACGTAGCCGGTCTTTGTTATACCAGAAAGGAGAAAATCCTTGCGCCCGCCCAAAGGCCTGCTATACAGAGAAGCTTTAGTTAGCAAAGCCGGTACTCGTTTTATCAAAGAGGAGAAAATCCTTGCGCCCGGCCTTGTCCACGGACACTATGACACTGGACGTTATGACATGGTACCGTTTAAAAAGTTGCTACTCATACATTTGGAATATTTTGAAAAAGTAAGGGATGTATGTAAAAACCTGAAAAGAGGGAGAGTGAAGAAGAAAATCCTTGCAATCGGCTGAAAAATGGATATACAAAGAAGCTTTAGTCAGCGAAGACGGTGTTTGTTATACCATAGAGGAGATAATCCTTGTACAAACGATTGGCCCATATGTATGGGTAGTGAATCAAATACTCTCTTTTTGCCAAGCAAGCACCTAAAAACTTGCAATAGCTGCGTGCTTAAACTGCAGGCAGCTGCAATAACAAGAGGTCAGGCTACAATAAAATGCCGCATTTGTTGCCAAAATGTCGAGGACTCAATGCTAGTTTTTTGGTAACCTGATATGTAAATATTTAAGTAAAACGAATATATAATAAATTTCTTTGGGAGTTTTTTCATTTTTTTTTTGGCCTTATTTCAATTCTTTTCGATGGACTGTTTTTGGAAGTTATTCCATTAATGTCTTTAGGAGTTATTTCATAATAAAACAACTCCCAAAAGTTGGGGTTTGTTTCATTTTAGACTTGGAAATTATTTAATTTTTTTGGGACTTTTTTCTTTTTTCCAGTTTGGGACTTATTTCATTTATTTTGGGATTTATTTCATTGGGAGTTATTGCACTGGGAATTATTGCACATGGGACTTATTTCACAGAACCTTTTTTCGCTGTGACAAAATTATGTACGTTTTCCTTCTTGTGTTATTGCTGTTGTTGTTGTGGTTTATGCACAAATCAGGCAAACTGCGTTTTACCTTCTTTTGTAGTGTTGTTGTTGTTCCTATAACAAACTTTAACAAACACTCGCGTATGCACGCATATTGAATATAGAGTGGAGGGACCAACGAAAATTTCAAACTTTAATTTACATGATTTAAGAATTTTATACTTATTTTAAGATTTTGGATTTTATTGTGGAGAGATATCCTTTTTTGGGTTTTCGAAAATACTTTCTTAATTTAATTTTTAAATACGACTCGTACTCCAAGTAAGTGGAAAAACTTTGTTTAAGTAACAGTTTTTTCTTTCTGTGTAGGTAATAACTTGTTGATTGCGTGGCAATTAAATATTGTTTTAAGAAAGGGATATTTACCTTTCTTTTAAAATGTGTTAAAGAATTGTTGAACTTTTATACAAATATTTGTAATTTTTCTTTTGAAACTTGGTTTTGTGTTCAAATTTGTTTGAAATGTTGATCAGCATTTGTTGTTTCATACGAAAAATTTTACATGCAAAGAATGATATTCTGTTTAGCATTTCATGTGAAATTCGGTCAAAACTAATAAAAAAATTATGTAGGAAATAGTTGTCGAAATGTCAAGAAGCACTTCAAAAATGTTAAGCAACGTTTGTTATTTCATACGTAAAATTTGACATATAATAGTATTACCCATGATACGAATACAGAAGGTGGTTCCACTGTCTCTTTTCTTCGCCATATTAAAATTCTGACGTTTATTGGAGTTATGAAAAGTGTGCTGCCACAAATTATTAAATAATCCCATTTTTCTGTTTTTGCTTAGTTTTTTATTTGAAGGTTGAACAATTTAAATATGAATATGTAAAATTATTTTAAACAATTTATATAAAAAGCTTAAAAATTTAGTAATTTTAAAAATAAGATGTTACATAAATAAAATATATGTATATTAAAACACATTTCAAACAAATTCAAATAATTCCGATAAACTTCAAAAAAATAATTTTGAGAGAGAAGTAGAACTACCTTGTGTATTTGTATCATGGTGCTACCTATCCCGCCACTTTGCATAATTTGACGTTATTATTTTTTAAAAGTATGCGACATTGTTTTGCGTATGCAAACAAAACCCAAATTGAGAATTTCAGGGAAAGTGACCCAAATTTTAAATCGATGTCTTCCGATTTGGATGAAATTTGCACCAAGGTAAGTCCGATCAGTTTAGACACAAATTTTCAACAAAAAAAAATTTCTCAGTTAGAGGGGGTCAAAGTTTGACATTTTGGCCACACACGTGTTATTTCTTATCCATGTAACTTAGTACCTATTGGTGTTAGCAAAATTTGTCTTAAGTAGCTTCGGTAGCTATTTGATCAATCTTTTAAAGTTTTTTTTTCTCTTTTTTTGTGACCAAGGACTAACCTTGGTGCAAATTTCATCTAAATCGGAAGAAGTCGATAAAAAAATTGGGTCACTCGACCTGAAATCCCCCTATATGCATTATGTAGTTAAAAGTTATTTCACCAAAGCTTATTTTTTTTATTAAAATATAAAAATCAAACAAAACAATGAAAATGAAAGTTTCCGTTTGTGCGATTTTTGTCGCTGTGGTTATGACTTTACTGGCGAGAGAGTTATTAAATGAGGCACATAAGAGAATGAACACTTCGGTTCTTTTAGATCTCTCTTTCGTTCTCTCATTTAATGAAAAATGTATTTAAGTTCGGTCCCTAAGTCTACTTAAACACGTTTCATCTTTTGATCCTCAATTCTTATGTTCTTAGGTGAGAAAGGAAAGAAGAAAGGGGGTTAGTACGGAGATACCTGTACTCGGTCAGTACGCTTTGTGTTTTTATTCGTTAGTATATTCCCAATGATGGCTGCATGTATTTTTTTTCTTTCCTTTTTCTCTTTAATTCGCTGTTAATATAATTGTTGTTGTTTTGAACCAAAAAAAGTTGAAACCGATTGCTGCGTGTGATTATATTGGCATCTTTAAAAGGGAATTGAAAAGAAATTGAGCATCAAAAGATAAAACTTGTAAATTCAGACTAATCTGTTACTTACAGAAAAAATGCACAAAGCGAAAAAATACTGTTACCGTTTGTGTAAACTTTTCATTTACATCTACAGTAATGAGTATCTGCCTGTTTGTAGAACACGTGCGCATGACTAGTTTGTTTAACTTAGATTTTAAACAAAAACAAAATTTCAAAAATTTTTTTTATTTTTAAAAGTTTCCAGTTTTTATTCTTGATAAAAACACTGAAATTTATTGTTGAAGGGATAATCTATTGCTATGCGCATTTCACTGGTTGCTTAGGCTAGATCCTAAGGAAACTTCATCCAAAGATGTTAGAAACTAAAGATATTAAACCAAATAAAACTGTTAAGCGTATAAGAATTATAAGCAACAGTTCTACTTGTATCAATTTCAAAGTTTAAACAAAAACATCAACAATGAACAGTGCGTTTATCTCTTCTAACATTCCCCACTACAATTGGTTGGAAAAAACAAAATTAAAAAAAAAACAGCTGCTTTATTGTTCTCGCAAAAATAAGGCATGTTGCCAGTTTAGTTTTTTTTCTCACTACTTTCGGTCCTAGACAAAGTATTTCCCGGGCAATGACTTTTGAGATTCTTTTGAAAACTAGCTAAAGTGAGCAGGCACCCCACAGTACTTTGTTACAAAAATAAGGTGAAACAATGTTGTTCCAATGCTTAAAAAAAATACTGTACTGTATTCGTTTCTAAATAATGTATATGTAGAAGGAACCTTTTTTAATGTTAAATGCGTTTCGCAACTTCTAGAGGTCGTTAAACTTGTCCTAATGTTTAATACAATTTTACAAGAAATATTAAACTTAATTCATGTTCTAGGGATAAAATTATTAAACATTTATTTTAAAGAAGTACCACAATTTTTAAGTAAGCATTTGGTAAAAAATACATTCTTCTTTGGCATGAGCCCACACTTTATTTAAAGTATGTATTAGTAGTCCTCTGGATGAATCTTAAAAAAGTGTTGCCGTAACTTAAAAAAGTAAAAAAAAAATTTTGGTGGGCATATAAAAAAACAAGGTGAATACTTTTTTTAATTTTCTCTGTAGTTTAATAAACCAAGTGTCCGCCATTAAGAACCAAAAGAGAAACTAACCACATTTTAGTTCTAACTTAGAAATTTATGATCTTTTTTAGAGGCCCAAAACGCATTTTTTATTTTTAATAATTTATAATTTTAGAATAAAAGCTATAAATATTTTTCTGTGCGATAAAATTTACCACATTTTGAGTTTAAGTGTAATTTTTTGTGCTTTTTACGGAACACCAAATTGTACATGTTTTTAATATTTTTGTATGAAATATTTTAATTAGGAAATGTTTAAATTGTTTGTATCATTGAAAATGTATGTAAGTACATATGTAATTATGTACATCAATTTTAACATTTAATTTAGATAGATTTGGTAATTTTGTACAATTCAACATAAAAAGTGTTGCCGAATTAAATTTTTTTAAAAAAAGGATATATGGGAGGTACATGAATCTTTTGGCGGAATTTTTTCAAAACTAGAATTTTTTTTATTATTACCATATGTAGCTTCATGCTAAATATTATAAGTCTGGGTTAACTCCTTCTATTTTTGCACAATTTTGCCCAAAATGCGCCCAGTCATGTAGCCTGAATGGTTTTATGTACATCTTAACGCCTCATGCAAGTAACTAACAAGTAGGTAAAGTACATCTTAACGCCTCAGGCAAGTACGCAAAGTACATAAATATTTCCTGAAGCAAGACTGCATCGTGATATTGAACAGGACGATAGCACCCCTATCATAAATCTAAGAAAGGAGGGACAGCAAGCCATTTTCCGAAACACAATTTGCTATCGGATCGCCTTGGCGCCCTATGCTCCAGTTGGAGTATAAACATATATATTGTTTCGTATTTATAAAAATATATTGACAGAAACATATGGTTACTTTTTTATAGTACAACTCTGTCATCGTTTTTATTTTATAATTTATTTACTGAATCTTCATATAGTTAATATGAACTATTCCACAATATATAATCAGATCTATTCAAATTGCTAACATTTGTCAACATTATTTGAGAAATATTTTTCAAAATGTTTTTTTGAATCCAAAAGGCCGTAAGCAACAAAAAACCCAATGTCAACTGTTTGATTGAGTATATAATCAAACACACAACAACTTTAAAATGTGTGCAGAAAATGTTAGTGTACAACTATAACGACAAATGCTATGCATTGCTGTTCGTCGCACAATTTAAAAAGTGTTGTGAGGGTACAAGAATTCAAAGAAATACACTTTAAACCGCACTTGTTTCTTCAAAACCTTTTGACTGTACCCTGCAAGCAAATGAAAGATATCCCCTAAGGCAATAGTTTAGCAATATCCCCAAATTGTCAGCTAAAAGGAAATAACCAAAGCAATTTTTTATTTTCTAGAGAAAAAAAATTTATAAAATATTTGTATGTCATAAATAAAAAAATAAGAAATATTAAATCTTAAATATTCTGCAGAAGGTAAATATATGGATTAAATAAATCACGAGAGCTGTCCACTTAGAGTTATGCTCTGATCTCTCTACTAACGCTTTTCGAGCCGCCTTCACCAGATTCGTAAGCCGACGGGGTTTGCCAAAAAAAATTATGTCTGACAATGGCACTAACTTTGTCGGGGCAGAGCGAGCTTTGCGCCTAGAGTACGAGGAGTTTGTCACCACAGCGTCGAAAGAACTCGTCGAGAAGTACTCCTCCCACGGGTTTCAGTGGCACTTTATTTCCCCGAATGCCCCTCACATGGGAGGGTTATGGGAGGCCGGTGTAAAATCGTTTAAAATGCACTTCAAGAAGGTCGCTCAAGGCAGTAAATACACCTTTGAAGAGTTCACCACGCTCTTAACTCGTATCGAGTCGGTTCTCAACTCAAGGCCCTTATCTCCCATGTCAGACGACCCCAATGAGCTGCTAGCGCTTACTCCCGGTCACTTTCTCCGGGGGGCTCCTCTCGTGGCCTCGCCGGAGACCTTAACGGAAACGCTTACGTTGAGGGACCGGTGGGAAAGATTGAAAGTGTTGCACCACCAGTTCGCTCAGAGATGGAAAGATGAGTATCTAAAAGAGATACAAAAAAGATATAAGTGGCAAAACTCCGAAGAGAACGTAACCGTAGGGCAACTCGCCGTAATAAAGGATGATTTGCTCCCGCCAAATGAGTGGCGGTTGGGTCGAGTTACCAGACTCTACACTGGCAATGACGGCTATGTGCGCATTGCGGACTTAAAAACGCAAGGAGGGATCGTCACGAGGCCAGTCGTCAAACTTTGCATTTTGCCCGTCCATACCTTAGACGATGAGTGAAAAGGGAAAAACTGTTGCCCAAAATCCTCCCTTCCAGATCCCCCTACTGTGCTTGTTTTGCCTTTCCTCCCCTCCTCTACTTTCTTACCCCTCACACGAACACTTCCAAGCAGGATTCCTCTTACAAGTTTTTTTTTTAACCTTATTTTTCTCCCGCAGGGCTCCACGAAATCCAGACGTCCACCAGTGCCTAATCTGCTCCCGATTTCACGCACTTCGGTTCTGCAGAAAGTTTTTAAGCATGAACGGGCCGGATCGCAGGCACCAGGTCCGCATTCATGGCTATTGCAAGAACTGCCTGGCCAGGTCTCATGCCACCGACGACTGCACCTCTTCCGATGTGTGCCAAAAGTGCGGTTGGGCACACCACACCTTGCTTCATTTGTCTCCCGGGGCGCCAGTTCTCCACCAGGAGGGAGTAAGCCGTAATAGTCGTCCAGCCTCGCGGTCACGTGCAGCCGTGTCAACAACCCAACCGGAGAGGGCCAGCCGTAGGGGGCGTACAGCATCTCGTCCACGAGCGTCGGCACCAGCAGTCCGCCAGGAGAGCGCAAGCCGCAACGTGCGTACCTCATCGCGCCAACGTCAACCACGAGTTCGGGATCGCCTCGGCCCTTACCGACGTCCACCACAACCACCACGTAACCATAGCCAGACTACTCATCGTTCATCGAGAGGAGCTAATGCCAACCCGAAACGTATTTTACTGGGGGCAGTACGAGCCCTTGAACGTTTGGCAGCAAGCTTGTAACTATTTTTTGTATTTTTTTTGTATCGATGCAATTAATTATGTTGATCTTGTTGATCAAGGGGCCGCAGGATGTTTAAAGCAAAACAGGGCTGCATTAACGTCTCCAGCTCTGGGTTAAACTATTGTGACTTATTTCCTTTTTATTAATATTCGCCGCGTTGGAGCAAATTAATTTCGTACTTTTTTTTTTTGTATTCTGATCAGTTACTCTTGAACTACCGAATCAACCAGGCATCCTTCGGCTCCAACCTCAACATCAACAACAACTTCTTTTTTTCCTCATAATTGTACAAACCCAAAATAAGCATAAGTATACTTAAATAAAATGTAAGTAACTTGAATTAAATTTAAATGGTCTTGGTTTTTTGTTACGAAAGAAGAATTCCCAGAGAACAGGAACCCCCTCCTGTCCACAGTCTCCAACCCATTCAGGAATCCCCTCCTGCCCATCCTCTTAAAAGCCAGCTAACTACTAGTTCTTTGTGTACCTAATGGTGCAAGGTCAAACAAGTCTTCTCTTCTTGTCCCGATGGTATATCTGTTCATGTCATTAAACCAACGTTCATTTCCTTCCGTGGTCGGTTTTTTAATTGTGGCCAATATAAGCCAGAAATTAAACAAATATATTAATCTGTTTCCTTTTCAACTTAATCCAGATATTGCTCAACCCTCATAATGGATGCAATTTTAAAGGAATTTGTTGGAAATTACAAAATTATTTTATTTTACTTTATTTTATTTGTAAGTATAATTTACTTTTATGTATGTTTGTGATAAAAAAAATTTATGTTAAATAAAATGAATGTTTTTCAAAATGCAAAATCTTCTTTTTATCATCTCAATGATATTTTGGCGATATCTTCTTATTTTCTTATATGTGGTTATCTGGCGATATTGCCAGTTTATCATCTAGCAGAATCGCTTTCGTATTGTTATCGAGACACGTTTCTTCCCGAAGGAAGTATCTTCCGCAATACGAAATCGATTATTGCCGCAATAATATTTTTCATCCAGGCAATACGTTTGGCAATACATAGGGTGTATTTCTGTGTTTGCTGGGTAAGAATTTATGTGTTTACTTGTGTGTGTTATAATATACCCTACAAATAATATTGGACCACCTGATCCATTTTGTTAAAATGGACTACTCCATGGACTGGTCCGATGTAATGCAAGCATGGACCATGTCATTGTTAAAAAGTGTTTGTAGTGAGACGACATGTCTTCGTTTTTTAACGACATGTTTTCGTTTTTAAACGAAGTTAAAACTAACACTCTTGTGTATACAATGGAGTAGTTTACTAGTATTAGTGAGATGGCAGAATTACCCACCAAACACAAAGCCATGCGTTTGAAATATAATGTATATAATATAAAAATTAAAAACCATATTCATTTATGTAAAACAAAGGTTCAAATAAAAATTAATAAGTTAAAAAAAAAATAAAAAAATACTAAATGAAAATAAAAGAATGTATGCTTGATAGAGCATACCGGAGCAAAGAAAGGGAAGAACTTTTAAATAAACATAAATACATTTATTTAGGAAAAATAAAAAAATGGTTACTAGCATTTGACCGTAATATGTAAGCATCCGCTTCATGTGCATTCGTTACTGTCTCATTAAAAATGAACTAGTTTAAAAAAAAACACGTGTGTTTGCTGGGTAAATTCTCTTGAAAAAAATACAAAAAATATAAGAAAATGTGTCTCATCAAAAACAAAACTAAAGAGGCTAAGAATACGTGTGAACTCTCTCAGCACAATTGTGCTATGGAGCGCCCACCATTGTTTTAAAACTACTCCGTTGTAGTCCAAAGATGGGTTATATGGTCCTGCCCTAGGACATCGTAATGTTAAATAGACCATGTTTTTTCCATACGTTTGGATTACTTTTGGACTAGTCCTAGTCCCTTGTGGACTACTCCTTACACGCGTGTTTGGACTGGTCCTATTATTTGCAGGGCAATAGTCGTCGTACACACATATTCCAACTCACATTAAAACATTTTTATATTTACTCTCCTTGCTGCGTGCAGTTTTTATTCTCTTTAAAATTTTTGAAAATATTTTTTATACCCGCTTCCCATTTGTATTTGTTTGTGACAGCGACACTATAGCACAGAGCTTGAAATTTTTTTTAATGATTTGAATGTGTGTACAAATGGATTTGTGCACATTGAATTTGGTTAATTACATTACAATAAATCAAAAATTCGATTTTAAACTATTTCTCGCCTAAGCCCTTTTAAATTTTAGGCAACGATATGCAGGATATTCGGCAGGGTACATTAATTTTATTTTCACACATTTTGTTAAGTGCCCAGCGAAAATTTTTGAAAAGGTAATCGAGTTTGGCACTAAGCATTTTTGGTGGATTGCCTTTTAAACTGAACTACTATTTTAATTATTCTTTCAAGGCATGAGACTAACATTATTAGTTCCTAAGAATTAATTCTTAGCTTTCTTAGCTTCTTATTATTATTCTTAAAAGCAGTTAGCAGTGATTTTTTTTTCAAAAATATATATTTTGTTTGTTGGCGTATATGGACGATTCCACAGAAAAGTACAGAAAACTGTTATCAGGTTACGCCACCAAGCAATTTAGATGGTTTTTCAAAGACAAATTTGCTTGTTTTTCCTTTGCTGTAAAGCGCAACACTCTCTTTAGTTTGTAAAAGAAGGGAACAATTTGAACAACACGGGTCTAGAAACAAGCTTAAATATTTGGCTTGGCAACGTGGCTTAATGTACAATTTTCTGTGGAAATGCACCATAGGGGTTTTTGGAATCACCTTTTGCTGTTACATCCTCCGGGTAAAAAATCAGGTTAAAGGTAATTTCTGGCAACAGCTGACTCGCACATAGTGAAGCCGTCGAGTAGTATCGGAAGATTTATGTTCTGTGTTTTATTGTCCTACTTCCATGGAGTTCTCCAGAACAGAGATATGATAGCGAGCTAGAGGAACATGACAGTTAACTGTTGTTGTGTAGGTATTCTTTCCTCGGACATTAAAGGTCTCCGTTAGTATGCTTTTCCAAGAAATGCTTCCTGAAGCTCGAGGATTCGGGAAATAGTCTAGCCCTTCTTTGAAGGAATTTTTTCGGGGAGCACGTAGTGGCTGTGGTTAAACCCAAATCGCGGTTTTAACGGGGTGTCATTTTTCGTAGGGAAATTCTTGTGAAGTGGGTACCTGCTGAGATGGTTAAATCAACTTAGTTGCTGTCAGTGCGCAAATTGCCTTTGAATCGATTGGCAGCGTTAGATAGCACCAGCTAAACAAGGGGAGAAGAGAATTTTGTCGGTTATACTTTCAGATTGCAACCTGTATATGAAAAATAATTCTCGAACTCACAGGGGACCTTGGTAAATGCGCACATAAATCACCAAGTGTATGAGATCTACCATGAGATGCGGCCATAGTGGACTTCTGTACTTTAAACTTTTATTGGAATAAGTTGAGTGTTTTGTTCAAATTTTATTAACATTTCATAGAGAATTTGGGAATGTGCTTAAAACATTAGCTACAAGGCTAATTAAGAGGAAATCTAATTAAAATGTTTTAATGATGCAAAATGCTTTTTTTTAAACAACTTTCCTTCTTTACAGATTAATTTTAGGTGTGTCAAGAAAATAAATTTACAAAAAAGCATGTCTAAATTTTAATTATTTTAAGATATAAATTTTTGTTTTTAAGATTTTACATTTTCTTTGAAATGGAAAAAAAATTACTAAAAATGGGTAAAAAAAACCGCCAGCAGCATTCAAAAACCTGCTCAAAAACAATTCTATTCCCAGCTGTTGTCTGTTCCTGAGGTAATTTTTTTTCTTCATATATTTTCCATGAGTATAAATAATTTAAATATTAAGTAAAAATGTATATTGAATTGTTCAATTCCTTTGAGTTGAGAACAAAAGAAATAATTGTTTATGTACTAAAAACAACACACATACCAGCAGCCCAGTCAGCATGTGAAATATTGTTTTAGCAAAAATCAGCAAAATGAATCTTTAAAGACTCTATTAGATGATTAAAAACTAATTAATTAATAAATGATTCCCGGAAATGTTTAGAAAAGGACTGGCTTAAAAGAACCCCAATTTTTTTTTATTTATTGCGCAATTAAAAATTTATCATGCAGATGCTCGAAATTTAATTGTTTTAAACGTTATTTTTGAGAGTCATATTTAAAATATAAATGCCGTTTTTAAACATATGTAAATAAATCTATTTTTTGCCACTCACACTTCTCCAAAATCGCCTATATTTTGTCGGATATTGTTCATTGATATCCAAGAAACTTTGGCAAAAATTAGTGGCAGTCATGGTTTTTACTCATATCTCAGCTATTTATTGACCGATCTACCTGAATCAACAGACAATCGATCCAACGGACAGACAGACATCGTTAAATTAACTGCACTACTCATAAGGACCAAGTTTACATACCCTTTACTTGGGGTATGGTCAATATTGTGAAAATTACAACCGAAATGACAAAATATTGCTACGAAATTCGATTTATCTAAGAATTATTTATAGTTTTAGTTGCAAGTTATTTTGTGAATTATAATTTAAGTCGTATTAGCGTAAATTGGTCTTGGCTTCACTTTCTAATTCGAACAGAATGGTCTTGAATCGGCTAGAAGGTTCTTGAATCTACTAGCCTACAACTACTACCGGTGGTGAATTATAAATACAGGCTGACTCGTACAGTTTAGTTTTGTTTTGAGACATTAAACGGTTCAGTTCGTAACTAACAATATTGGATAAAAATTGTGAAAGTTATAATTAATTTCAATAAAGTTTGTTAAGTTGGATAAGTGTGTTTATTTATTTTGAAATGCAATTAAAAGAACTCAACGGTTTATTATAAAGGGAGTTAACCGAAACGCGTTTAGTAAAAAAAAAACGTAATAATATATATACCCATTTACCGTCGATGAAGGGTGTAATGAGCCGTCTCTGATCAAAAATGCGATTCATAAACGACTCTTTCAGCAGAGTCGCGGATGGGGCATTTTTTTCTCCCGATAGAACAGTCATTTTAACTTAAAAAAGGAACGCATAAATCCTTATTTTAATCGGGAAGATCAGTCAAAAAAATACTTGAGTGTGATCAATTATTCCATAAAATGCTGACTGTGATTTAATAAATAAATAGAAATACTGCGTACAAAATTTAATATGAATACCAATATTTTTAAAGAATAAAACCATTTTCAACGAACAAACAAATCATAAAAACTGGAGTTATTTTAATCAAATTCTATAAAAGTTTAAAAATAAGTAAATAAAATAAGTTCTGCAAAAATGCAAATAAAAATCTAGACAAGCCTTATAGTATAGACAATATTTTACAAATGCATACGTAATTGGGGGATTCAGATGGTGTGATATTTTAATATGTATTGTGTGTTTGAAACAAAAAAAAAAAAAAGGTTAAAGATGTGTTCATTGATTCGTCATAACTATACCGTAGAAATCGAAATTATAAGCGGTTGCCCACAGCAGTCATATATATTTCTTGTAATTATTTTAAGACATATGACTTTACAACTTTATGACATCCTTGTGAATACCCCAAATGTTCCGTATTTGTTTAAATAAAAACAAATACATAAATAAATGTATACACATACATTTACATAATATTCATAGGAATTATTTAATTAAGTAAAGAATTTAAAATACAATATTAAAAACTATAAAAATTTTACCAAAACTACACATACAATACCAATAAAAGGATAGACAGAATAAAATCCACATGCATATTTATTTAAATACTTCAACATATAAACGGGTTATGCATTTTGCGGTTTCAATGAATAGTGTTTATTTTCTTCAATAAAAGAAAAAGAAGTATACAAAATTTATATGTTCCCTTCTCGTTCACATTAACACTTTTAGGGAATTTATTTAGTTAAAAAAATACGCGGGAGTAAACATTGGCGATGCCAAATTTTTTAAGTTTGCGAATTCACTCCCAAAAAATTTGCTTGGGAATCATTCGAACTACTAAATAAAAAAATATGGGAATATTTTCATGGGAGTAGTTGTTTGCGATAGGGGTGATTAGTTTTGTTAACCACTATAAGTATAAAAAAGGAAAGATATTGTTGGTAAATAAGGAGCGATATTTTAGGCAGTGCGCACATTGCAATGATGAACAGGCCTGACCACATTTGTAGCCGTGCCAGACTATTAAAATTTCCTTATTATCTTGCCAAATCCTTCCACAGTAGGTTGACAGCCTTGCCAGACTACTTAATGGATAACCTTGTATAAAACCATACGAATGTACAATATACATATTTCCAAATTTGTTTCAATACACTTGCATAAATAATGCAGTTCATAAATTTGGAAAGCTTGAACTATAGACAACAACAAAAGTTTAAGATTTAAATACAAAATCCTAACAGATACAGATGTGGCTTCAAATGTGATTTATAATGGATATCTTTAAATTGTGTAATTCTTTTGTAGGTCTGTTTCTTTAAATGTTTGCTATAAATACATTTTTAAATTCAAATCGACTTATTTATCGGGTATAGAAAATTTTGAGAAGCGAGGCACGGTTACTAGACAATTCCGTGTAATAAGAAACCTGTTTTTCTTTTATAGGTAGTTTTTAAGATAAAAGTTATATTACGCATTTTAATTTTCACAACTTAAGCCACCGATACACTTTCCCATTCAGTCGTACACTCCAAAGAAAAAACAATCCATCCTAACTTAAGTCAATCCGAAAAGGTATTTATAGTACGGTGAGTACGGATTTTCTTGAATCAGACACAGAAGGATTGATTGATGTACGGATTTTCAATCGCGAAATACTTAACTTATCCATATTCAATACCGAATTCGTACATGAAATAATTCGAAAATGAGATTGTTGACGTAAAACTTAGATTAAATCAATCTCAAAATAAGCGTCATTTAAGAATTATAAAGTTGATTTAATCCCAAATTCGTAGTTAACTAACTAAAGCTAAGATTGATTCAATCCCGAACTGAAATTAGAAGGATAATTTTATTATGATTGATTTACTTTTCTACATCTTACAGAATTGCAATTATAAAATACCAGCATTAATTCCGATGTGGTATTAACTTTAAAAATTTACAGCCGTATTCAAAACGAAAATTTGCGTACTCCGACTATACTCCGCTCATCGAGTGAGTAACTAGAATGGTATTTAAGCTTAATCACAAGTTAGTCATGAGTTTATTCAAAACACTTTTAAATCGCTCGATTAAGAACAATTTTTACATCTCTATTTTAGTTAAATTCAATTGACAGAAATCGCAAATTGACAGCAGTTAATTAAGAGTGAAAAAGTCTCTGATTATTCGATAATCATAGTTTATTAAAAAGTGTTTTGAATAAGAAATCCTTAACCCACATCGTCCCAATGTTCGATTTTTCGAACAGTAAATTTTACCTGTTTTTGTATTTTTGCGAAACAATAAAGCGGGTTGTTTTTGTTTTTATTTTGTTTTTTCGTACTTTTTTCTTTTGTTTTTCTACTTACAACTACAATTAATGTTGTAAGAATTCCAATCAATTGTAGTCGGGAATGTAAGGAGAGATAAACTCACTGTTTATTGTTGATGATTTTGTTTAAATTTTGATATTGTTACAAGTAGAATTGTTGCTGCAATTCTTATACGCTTAATAAAATATAAAAAAGTGAAAATGTAGTTCCATTGAAAACGATTAAGCTTTCAACAACAGCAACAAAAAATGTCCGTGTTCTTAAATTGTGTTTTTGTTATTTGACTTTAAATAACAGTGTTCGATTTGTCGAGCGGTCTCTGTGAAAACTCAATATAAATCGAGAGAAATCATCACCGACACCAAATGCAACAAGTTCAATTCAAACATCACGATGAATCACACGATATATCTATTAACCACTTTTTTGTTTATTATCCGTGCGCAGCCCGATCCTGTGCTAGCCGGATAATCGAGGATCAATTGTATATTTTTAATTTAATTATAATGAATTAGTTTCAGTTCATAAAAACTTAGGTTTTCCATATTCCATAAAACAAAAAATGCTAAATATGTTCAATTAATCGAAGAACACCATTTTTCTCAAATCAAAAAATCTAAAAAAAATTTGGTCTTCAGATTCGTGTTTTCTAGTCCCAAATAACACAGTGCATGCAACACGTCAAAAATAACCATATGCGGACAATAAATAACCATAAACGACAAAAAAAAAAAGTCCTGTCCTGCCCAAAGTCATGCACTTTATTTATGGGCCCTTAAATATTTAGGGCCTCGGTGTCATTTTTGAAAAAAGTGATCATTTTCTCAGGCTCATATATTGTTAACCGTTCGGAATTTTGATTAATCCTCTGAGACAAAGTTGTAGCTCTTGCCATGAAGAACAAAAATTGTAAACATATAAAATCAAAAAAAACTTCATCTTCAAGATCAAAATCGCAAAAAACTTTAAAAAATTCGATTTTTTTTACCTTTTTCCACCTGTTTAGGTAGCAAACCGTTCAAAATTCAAGGAAACAATCAAATACAAAAATTTATCTAAGATCTCAATAAACAACTTTTTAGAACATATGAACTTCCCAAGAATGATTCCTAATACCGTTTAGGTAGCGCTTATGTAGCCGCAAAAGTAAAAAATTCCCCGAAAATTTTACTGTGTGTAATTTTTTAAGTCATGGAAAATAACCATATACGGACAAAAAATAATCGTAAAGGACAAAAAAAAAATAGACAAAGTTGTAGCTCTTGCCATAAAGAACAAAAGTTGTGAACATATAAAAAAACAAAAATAACAAAATACGGATAAAAAATAACCATAAAGGACCAAACAAAAAAAATATACCAGGGTCTCCCAGTTTTGACCAAAGTCATGCACTTTTTTATGGGCTCTTAAATATTAAGGGCCTCAGTGTCATTTTTAAAAAAAAGTGATCATTTTCTCAGGCTCATATCTTGCAAACCGTTCGGAATTTTGATTAACCCTCTGGGACAAAGTTGTAGCTCTTGCCCTAAAGAACATTAAAATCAAAAAAAAACTTCATCTTCAAGATCAAATTCGCAAAAAACTTTAAAAAATTCGATGAATGAATGAAAAATATCGTAGTTTTTTTTGGAGAATCCAGATTTCGTTATATTTTATAAAAGTGTTACGATATTTCTGTGGTTTTCATGGGCAACCGCGTATGTCTTAAAACAAATTTTACAGGAGAGCCGAAAAACCATTCTAGATCAAAATATGGGCTGGGTATTGCACTTTTTATTGATCCATCTTTTTTCAAACATTTTTAGAAACATGTAAAGAGCGTTTAAAATTAGGCAATATGGCATCAACATCTCAAAATCGGAAAAATGGACATACGCGGTTGCCTAGAAAACCACAGATTTTGCATTTGCTCTTTTGCAAGCCTTATATTGAACTCCGCTATTTGATTTACATTAAAAAAATTGTAAAAAGCCACAAAATAAAAAATCTATGCAAAAAAGTTTTAATTTATTTTATATATTTTTATGACAGTTATGAAAGGGGCTGTATGATAATATGATTGCTTCTAAATTTATTATGATTAACATGATGATAATATGATTACTTCTTAGCTTATCATGATTTTCATGACAATAATATGATTTGTTCTTAAATTATTATGATTAACATGACAATAGTTTGATTACTTTTTAACTTAGTATGATTAACATAATAATAACATGATTAAGGCAAAAGTATTATGATGTAATATTACGAGTACATTAAGTCATAATATGATTCTTCCAAATCCTTGTGATTTAGGTTTTCGATTGCCAGCACACCCCTGATAATCACCAGACACTTTCAGTTTTCTTAGCACTTCCTTCAAAACTTGTAATTATTTTTTAAAAAAAAAAATTGTTTTCTTTGAATCGGATAAGCGTTATCTTTATTAATTACTTTTGTCATCAATTCGTAAAGAATATTATCCGAAAAATCTTTTATGCAGGTGCTCTGCATTTAAAATCAATAAATTTTTGAAGTTAAATCTGGGCCTTTTAACAACTTGAATATTCTGTACATTTTTATTCTTCTTTTTTAGATATTTGAGAGCATTAATCATTAAACTTTTCCTAACTTATCGGCAATGAATTGAGATCTCTTTGGGGTTTTGAAAAATGTCTTAAGTCAGAAACTGTCGTATTTCGTTATGTTAAATTGAAAACTATTTATTTGGTGTATTTCATAGACTTTTTTCCTAAGAGCAGATGATAACGATTAAAAGAAGTTGATAACGACTAAAAGCAGTTATGCTCAACTAAAGTGATTTTAATCAAACCAAAGACAGAAAAAATTGAATTAAAGCCAATCAAAAATCGAAATTTTATGACTTAAGACCTTTTTGCCTAACGGCTAACATCTATTTCATGAAACAACAATTATACATATCAGCATTAAAGTTACCATAATTAAATAACAAAAATCCCTGGACTTCCCGCACAAATTTCCCGGGATTTTTTTCCCGAAAAATGTGCGGGATACCGGGATTTTTGTATCGGGAAATCCCGTATGAAAAACACTAAACATAATATAAAAGATAGATACGTAAATATTCTCAAAACCCCCGTTAAAATAATCTCAGCTGTAATTTTAAGCTTTTAACTTAAATAATACAAACATGCATGCGAATTTCTTTAATTCCTTAGTTGGTGTTTTTGTTAGTTTATAAAGTCTTAAATAAGAACCACAAAAGATTTACATCTTAAGTATACTGGAAACAAAACTACTCATGTTCGATAAACTGTTTAAAAATAACTACGTTACAATAATATTAAAAATAAATTTTTTAATTACACACAATCTGTAAATGTAGAGTTGGAATTATCATAAGAAGTTTTAATATCTCTGGTTTCAAAATTTTTTCTTCACCAAAGAATTTAATTAAGGGGAGTTAAGCAGCAAGCCGCCCAACATAAAAAATGAATTCGTGAATTTTAAACCAAAATGAAAAAAAAAAATAAATAAAAAAAGAAATACAACAAAAGTGTGTATGGAAATATCTGTGTTTTCTTAAAATTGTAATTAAATTACAAAACAAACGAATAGAACAAGTTTTTTAATTGCTTTACGAGTTAAAGCAAATCGTACTTTTTGTTGAGGGTTGATACAAAAAATGCATAGACTGACATACTCACACACACACACACACACACTAAAAGATAGGAAGCGGAATTTTTTTTAGCTAAATGAAATAAAATGAATTGCATTTACGTAAAGATGTATGTTTAATTTTCTTTCTTGTTCGTTAACATCAAATACTTACTTTTTACCTTAAGCACTATGGGGTAGGGATGGGTAAATAGTCGGATGAATTTTATTTAAACTAATCAGGCATTAATATAAGTTGTTTGCTATTTTTAAAAGATTTGTTGTTGATTAAGTTGCTATACATTTTCAAAATATTTACTATATAAATCAGGGCTGTGGGGTCGAGTTGAGGTTTTTGTACTGTATTCGGAGTCAGAGTCGTAGTCGTAGTACGCACAAAAACTCGCGACTCCGACTCCATAATTTTTTGTCATAAAAGTTTTCACATTTATTCTTTTAAACAACAAAATTTAAAGAGAGTATGCTTTAAAAAATTTGAAGATGCAGAACTTTATCGCATATGGAAAAATATTTTTGTAGCGATGTTCGTATACATATATAAATGGAAATCTGCTGTAGCTCCTGTTGTGAAAGCACCAAGTGCACTCCAGTTTAAATTCAATCCTTCAAAGCAAATGCTAATTGAAAAAAAGGAAAAGGAATTGGGAAAATATGCATGACATTTAATCTACAATGGCGAATACACTGAAGAAAAAGATTTCAATTTATTTGTGTAAAAATTTATACACCAAGCCAAATTTTGAAAACTTTACAGCAGGCCGGAAAAAAATGTTGAACATTTTTTTTGTCCCGATATTTTTTATGACTCTAATGAGTGTTTTTTATGTCGATGATATCCTTATTAAATGGGACTTGGTGCTCTTTACCACCCATGATTGTATTGGTACTGTTCAATCCCTGGAGACAAACAGCACCAAGTCCAACAACAAAAGGTCTGCTATTTCCCAAAAATAATGCATGCCTTACAACAATTTTTTTTAACTTACTGTTCTCTTCAAAATGTGTTATTCACTTCACAATTTACAAAAAAGGACGCTTGATGTTCTTTGCCTCTACTTTAACGAACCTATCATATCACACTTCAGTTTAAGGCTCTTGCCATTGCATCCGTTATTGAGGTTATTATTTCCTTATTTATTTGCTACTAATAACAAATTTTTATAAAAAAAGTTCTATTTCTCTAACCCACAGTGCCTCACCCTTTTTAAAAGATATTTGCAATGTTTGGAGAAAAAACTGCAACAACAGACGACGAATATGATAATGCAACGAAAGTTAAATATTCACTTTGAAGTTTAAGTTCTTTTAAAATTTAGCTATTGTTATTGCAGTTGTTTGTTTGTTTGTTTGTTTGTTTGTTCATTTGTTGCAGTATTATTTTCCACTATCAACATCATTTTAGTTTTATTCTTTTTTCATTTTATTTTGCTTTGGCAGTTTTCCTGCATGATTTTCATTTTGCTAAAGAATTTTTGTAATTTCGCAAATAGAAAAACCATTAAAGAAAAAGAAGTAACAAGTTAAACAAAAAACAAAAAAACGAAGGGTGACATGGCAACTGAATCCTTCACATATGATGGTTGAAATGTTAAGAATTCTTTGCGTATAAACGGATTTTAAATGAATAAAAAATGTTTGTAAAAAATATATGTACGTCATCATGTATGAACATACCTCTAGTTTTCTTGTTGTTGATTTTCTTTTTTATTTTGGTAGTTGCTGCTTCAGTTTTGAAGAGTGGGGCCAACCAACAAAACGTTTGTTGTACGTTAAAAACTAATAAATTTAATTTCGGTTAATTTTATTATTATTATTTTTTTTATTTTAATTTCAAGAATTTCTTAGCAACGAAACATAGACGCTTACGTGTATATTCACTTACTCGGTAAAACGTACACAAGAGTAGTTAAATCCATCTTTAAATACAATTAATGTGCACTTTTTAAAAAGAAATAAAAAAAAAAAAAACTAAATGAAAATGGGGGACATGTTCGTTAGTAGTTTCTGGGGAAGAGTAATTTCGTTTGCTAACCTCGGGGTTACACATGAAAGCACTTTCTTGGAAGTAGAGTATAAAATATATTATCAACGAAAAATCGAAGAAACTACCGATTGGCTGAAAGAACAAAAACAAGGCGAATTAACTACAGGTGGTGTCGAAACGCCTTTTGATTTTGATAGTTCGAGCCTATTTGTTAGTGTTTTGCTAAGAATGGTTAACATTTCGAGCCCCCTATGTTGTTTCTGTTGTTTTTGGATTGTTGTAGTTGCGACACCACCTGTAGTTGAATTCGCCTTGAACAAAAATTATGTGTGCCTTAATGATAAAGTATAAGTGCAAAGCGATTTTCAAGAAATTTCTTTCGTGTGTAGTTGCTGCAGCTATATTCGTTACTATTGAGGTTTTGGACTAGGCGTTTACTAGTCGGAAAATTAAAAAAATAAATGATAAAATTCCGGCTGCGCAGCTTGGTACTTGACTACAAAAGTTGGTACGAATAACGATTGATTTCTTGTTCGTTGTAGGAACAACAAAAACTCTACAAATGAAGAGGAAAACAAGTTTGAGTGCTATATGCGGCTGTGCCGAATCTTTGATACCCTCCACCTTCAGTTCGAATATTTCAGGAGTGATATCTATATGATTTCTATTTATTATTAGTTTTTCTTTGGAAAAACTGACCTCAGCATTAAAATTGGTTGCGGCTTAGACCAACATATATTAAATTATTGACCGATCATCAGAAAGTTTTATGCTATTTATAGCAATTTTAACTAGCTTGAGCCGAACTTAAACGATTTTCAGGAGGGGAATTTATATAGGAGCCATGGTAAGTTATGAACCCAAATTCTGCAGAGTGATAACTGGAATAAGTTTTAGCGTTTACAGTGAATTTCAGAAGGCTGCTTAATATGGAATCAAAGGTAATTATGGACCGTATATCAGAGTTGGAAGAGAGGTTACCGCAATAAATATATCTGCTACAGTTTTAGGCGTATTTAATTAATTTACCAGAGTGGGCTTTATATGGGGCATGTACTAACTTATGGACCGATCATCACGAAATTTATTAGTGTGCTTTCTAGTCCATTACTTATTACGGTTTTAAGCGTACTAAACTGTTTTCCGGAAGGAGGGTTTATATGGGGCCTAGGGTAAATTATAGTCTGATCTTCATGAAATTACACAGTGTCATTTCTAGTCCTATAAAACTGTGACGTATCAAATTTTGTAATGATAGCATTATTTATTACGGTTTGAGGCGTACTAAACTGTTTTCTGGTAGTTGGGGGTATATTGGGCCTCGCGTAAATCATGGACCGATCTTCACGAAATTCCACAGTGTCATTTCTAGTTGCATGAAACGAACTTTTGAAAAATCTTATATCATTCCGTGCATTGTTCCACCATTTCTGTTAGTTTTTGAAACAATATTATCAATTTTTTAAGGTAGTTGTTCCACATTTTGAATAATAGCTCCTCTGATCCTACTGAACCGATTTTGCTGGATTTCAATCCCAAACTGCTTAGGATAACTACAAGCAATTTGGCACCAAGATTGTTTATTCTTTTGAGTTTTTCGAAAGTGAGCGTGTTTTCAACAGACGGATATGACAAAATCGACTTAGAATTACTCAATTTTATATACTTTATGGGGTCTGAGATGAATAATAACAAAAAAAGTTTCACACGGAATGACAAACTTAGTATACCCTCTTCAAAACTAATTGCGGTGTTGAGTTTAAAAAACAATTTACTTGACTGTTGTGAAAACAACAACAACACTAGAAGAAGATTGGTTGGTTTTAGACTTGAAAAATTATTTTAATTGTTAAAAAAAAAAGAAATAAAAAGAAGGAACATTAATAATAAACAAATTATTTATTGAGAAACAACAAATTCTACAATGTAAAATGATTCGGGGCATTCTGCTAGTTTCTTAAAATTCTGAAATTTTTCAATTAACAAGATTTTGTTTGGCGTGCCTAATTCCCAATTTTTATTTTTGATAAAGACAACTAGTATGTTTCTAGGTTAATACTATTTACTTTGTCTGCAGGGATGTTTTAAAGCTGACTGAATAAATTCGAAAAGTTTCCCGGATCCTCAATTCAACATTTATTTGGTGGATAAAGGCATCGGGAATTTAATTTTAAACCGTCTACTTACTTTTTAGATTCAAAAATTTTAGTAGGAAAAACAGTAAAAAGTACTTAAAACAATCTAAAATCGGATTTCTTTCCAAAACCAATACGAGGGCATACGGATGTGTTTATAAAAATTTAATGTGGAGAAACAAAAGCAACAACACTAAAAGAAGAAAAAAAAAAACAGTTTTTTCATGTAAAGAAAAAAGAAAAAAAATTCCCAAATTCTAGTTGTTTAAATTATCTAGTTAAGCACATTACATTTTTTAAGTAGAATAATTACGAAATCCATATCGGTGATGCTGCTGGTGCCTTTTAATTGTGTGTTCTTCTGTAAAAAACAAAAACTAAGGAAAAACAAACATGTGTAACGGTTTAGTAAAATGTGTGTAATAACATTGTTTTCTCTGGTTCTCTGGGGTAAGTGTTTATATTAGGATGAGTCTATCTAAATCACTTTTGGTTTATTTCAAACAAGGGTTCAGTATTTAACCCAATTAAAAAACTTTTACTTAAGTAAATTCCGATTTCGGATAATTTTAAGACGTTTGTGTGACACTTGAATTATCCGTACTTGAATCAGGCATTTTGTATTTGATTTAAGGAAATTAGTACTAATCGTACTATTGACACCGCTTTGACTTGATTTAAGTACGGATAGAAATATTTTTATTTTCAGTGTATATATCGAAATAGGCAGATACAATTCCAAGCATTTGTATTCGCTCTCCGACTTAGATTTGCCCCAATACAAATAATTCTCAAATGTCTTTTCATTTCATTTAAGTAAATTTAATATGTAAGAAATCTTAAGTTTCCCTTATCCAATATTTTAGAAAAATGCATGAATTTAATTTGTTTGGTGTATGTTCTTTTTTTATTGGATTTCAATCTCGCTCCATCTCTCTCTTTCTCTCTGTATAATGCTTCTGTTGCTTGTAAGCAATTCCCTAAATGAGCACTCTGAAATGCTTTTTAACAAAGCAAAAGAGACGAATGCACAAAATGAAATAAGGTTATATTCCCTCACTAAAAGTCAGTCAACCAGACAGCTGACTATACATTTAACAAGCATATGTAGAATACATTAAACTATAACCACAATAGTATACAGAGAAACTTTTTAAATGTGTTAACATTTGCGTTTATTTATTAGGGGGAACACGAAAAATTCTTATGCTAGTAAAAAATTTAGAAAGCTAAACCAAATAGCGCGACGTCAGTTGAAATTGGAAAATCCGATTTGACAGTGTGTTAAGAAGCGATGTTGGCTGCTATTGTAAAAATGTAATGCCAATTTTGGTATTTTTTGGTCAATTGTAGATATTATTAAACAAGATAAGTTGGCATTACTATTGATTGCGATCTTATTTAAGTTTGTCATTGCAACGTTAAAGCTAGGCGTCAGAAAATCACACGCGCTGATTAAGGTTTGTTTGCTTATTGGGAAAAAACAACTTCAACACAGAGTATTCGGATACAATTTTTAGAAAACCGTAAAATTTTACGGAAAACATTGTCAAATTTGCCTATACAAATTACAAAAATCATTGCAAATAGCTGATTAATGCTCCCTCTCACCTCTTTTGCACTTCTGAATAGCTGTTTTCATAAATAAGCCATTAATCGCAAGTTGAAATGTGTCGGTGTTGTGTTTAAGAAACAAATAAAGCGCTCGAATTAAGTGGCTTTAATTTCTTTCGCTGTTGGCCAGTCTTTAATTGAGGGGTTGAACGTCAAGGGGGTACAAGAGCAAAAGTATAAATTCTAAGTAATTAAGGCCCAAATTGTGCCAAACGCAACGCGACGCCAAAAATGACATTGAAAGCAACAACAAAGTCAAAAATATTTCATAATATTATTGTCTCGGATAAGGACACACATGGCTTTTCCACAATAAACGGAGATCTTTAATGTACACCGAGATATTTTACATGCGAATTTTGAGGTATTTTTGGATTATTGATTTTAATAGGGGCATGATTCCCGACGCAAGGTGAATGATATATGCACACATTTTTGCTCATTGACCTTTATTCTCCATTGTGTTAACCACAGTTCTAGTTGAAATATTTGATCCTGTAAGTATCGAGATGCTTCTTGACTGTTTTCTTGCACGCTTAGAAAAGCTGTATCATCAGGAAATGTTGAAGTTTGAGTGTAGTTGTTTGTTGGCATAACCGAGGTATATATATTAAATATAAAAGTGGGCCCAGGATGCTTCCCTGAGGGACGTCAGCGTCAATTAGCTGAGAAGAACTTAAATAATCACCTTCTTTAATAAAAAAATTTCGACCGACGAATTAGCTTTCGAATAGCTTGTGTCTGCTCACTAGAAAGTTTAGCTTCAATTTATGTAATAAGCCTTCATGCCGACCTTTTTCAAAAGCTTGAGAACCATCGATGAAGAGAGCGAAACAATATTTTCATTCTTCAAAGGCTTTTTTTATGGTGTTTACTCTTCGATTGGTTTGTTCAATTATAAAGCCGAACTGATGGTTAGGAAAACATACATTTTTATTTAAAATTGGGGTTTATTTTGACACTAACAGCCTCTCAAACAGCTTTGGTGTAGTTATTAGATAGCAAGCTTTAGGCCTATATGACTCAAATTTTGTGTGATCCTTTCCCGATTTAGGCATCATGGTAACTAAGGAAACCTTCCACTTTTGAGGACAGTATTTGCTATTCTGGATAGCTCCAAAAGCATTTTTTTTACTGATCTTGGGGTTTAAATCACAAAAAGGCTTTTCGATTTCTCTTATCCCAAATCTTAGGGGATCAGCTGCTCTAGCAGCAACAGGTGGTAGGTAACTCGACCGCAGTACCGTGAGATATTTTTAGCGTAAATACGTTCTTCAAATGATTAACAAGCAGATTTCCTTTTGCAATATCATTTCTTGCCCAAAATCCATTCACTTTTCTTAATGGTGGCTTAGAGACAACTTGCCTTTTGCGATTTCTAGCTGCACGCCATAATAAGTATTCTGATTGTGGAGTTGCATCAAGTTCCTAAAGATATTTTTCCAGAAAAGCCGTTTTCTGAGTCTGCAATAATTTTCTTAGCCTTTTTGTGCACCCCTTTAGTAAATTCTTAAAGTGAGGGAATATGTGCAATTGCCACTCTCTTCGAGCTCTCCTTTCTTCAGAGAAGAGACGCTCGATATCTTTGAAATATATTTTAATATTTTTTGTGTTTTTGGGGGCAATACTGGAATGTTAAACAGACAGTTTCAGAAAACTGTCGAAATTAACAATATAGCGATCTACATTCACCTGTGTACTAAGCGGAATATATATTCTGTGCAATGGGTTCTGATATAGTTTTTATACTTACACCAATTAATTTGTGTGGCTGACGTCGCTAAGTTACCAGTTGGATAAGCACTTCTATTGGGATTCATTATACTAACAATTGTAACGAATAATGACACAGTTTGTTTAAAAAAGATTTAATTAAAATGTTACAATAATAAAATATTGAAATATTGGGCTTTATCAAATGTTTTTTTAATGCATAGTACCCTGATGATTGCTCTTTGACAACTATTCTTAACTAAGCTGATTGCACCACACACAAAACCACATCGCTAAAATCGTGCAATCAAACCAACAGCACATACACTGTTAATCGGCTGGCACAGTCACTTGATTACGCGTGCATGCTGTAGTCGTGTATGAGCCGCTTCAGGAAGTATTATATCCTTCACAGGTACTAAACTTTAACTGTCTCCTCAAATTTGCGCTCTACACTGTTATAAGGATGAGAATCCTGGAACTCTACTACTGGCGACATACAACATCTTCAAAAAGTCATTAAACGTTTCTTGGTGAAAATATTGCAAATTTTAAGGCCGAAGGTTGTTTCCAATAAAAAACTATGGCATGGAACAGACGCAGCAGCAATCCAATTAGAAATTGTAAAAACTAGATCGAGCTGAGTTGGCCATTGATTTTGGAAGACCTTATGATGATATATCCTAAACGGCAGAAGGCTACTAGAATCCGAAATAAGCAGGAAAACCAATTGTAGGGGAATGCAAGAAAAGATAAACTCACTGTTTATTGTTGGTGTTTTGTTTTGGCTTTGATATTGTTACAAGTAAGACTTTGAGTGTTTATAATTCATATTCGCTTTAGGGTTTTATTTGTATAATATTTTTGGCCTTTCTAAAATCTTTGGAAAAGGTTTCCTGATGAGCTGGCCTAAGCAACCAGTGAAATGCGCATAGAAGCTAGCTTTCCCTCAACAATAAATTTCAGTGTATTTATCAAATATGAAAAACTGGGAATTTAGCACGTCATACGGAAATCGTATTAATAATAAATTTTGTATTCCCGAAAATAACTTTGATAATATACAGGAAAACCTGTTCTGAAAGTTAAAGGTTTTGGCACAGGACATATCCGGATGAAAGGATTTCGTTACGGCTCTTTGTTCTAAGTTCAAACCATCGGAATCAACATTGACAATTCGGGTCTGAATTTTGGCACACAATTTTTTTACATTTGGTACTCGATCCCCTTCGCTTTTCAGACCCACAATTGTCAATTATCGCCCTTATGTTCATATTTTTGACGAATTTAATTCGCCGTTGTCTTCTATTTGATTCGCCTTAATATACATTCATCATATATTGAAAATGTTTTTTGGTATGCAAAGAATAAATTCAAACTTAAGGAAATTCGTCATGGTAAAAAAAAAATAATTTCAGGTAAAAAACGTTTGATAAAGGAATGTGTTCCCGAAACGAAAATAAATCTACAATAGATTAAAGAAAGTTTGTGGTTCTACCATTTCAATGACAAAACTACAATTGTAGTGGCAGTGCGGGGAGCATTACACTAAAAATGTCATACGAAATGTTCACAAAGGCTAAATTAGCCAAAAGCTTCAAATGAAACTTATTAGGACACAGAGTCACATACATTTTCCTCATATCGCTCATTTGCTGCAACGTCGTCACATTTTGTTTTGGAGCTGGTGATGCATAATTTTCGATATGTTTTTTTTTTATATTTTGTTTATAAAATTCATCTTTATGTCTTTTATATTTTCCGCGATTGAAGAGAATGTGTCGTCATATATTCTAAAAGTCGCAAGCAAATCAAAAACTTTAAACACGTTTATTTCGATTTTTTTTCGAGTTATGACTACGTTGCAGCAATTGAGCGATATGTGCAAATACAAACTCATGTATGTTACCAATACATACGCACATACCTCTCTTCCCAACAAACACGACGTCAAACCTTTGATATGAAATGACTTTATCATTTGACATCAAACGCAATTCTCAAACGTTTTTCAATTGTTTGATTTAACATTTAAATTCAAATTGATAATGATTTGAAAATAAACATTTGATATCAAATGTTTTTTCAATTTGATGTCAAATGTTTGTCAAAGTTAAAATCAAATCAAAAATAAACTTGGCAGTACTAAAGCGAAAAATAAATGTAAGCATTAAAAATGGCGATTAAAGTTAAATTATTTTTCCTTGTGGTTACATGTGTTTTACTATTAAAAATAAATTTTAATAGGTATAAAGTGAACAGTTTATTTCTAGTGAAAAATAAAAATTATTTGTGAAAAATTACAATGTTTAAAAATACGAAAAAAAAGAAAAATAATAAAACAGGAAAGTGAAGAAAGATTGTTGAACGATCGCGGTGCTACAATCCTCAAAATAAAAGGGAGCCAAGTATTTTGTCTTTCCAAGAATTAGAAGACGGAAAGAACACTATTTCATCTTTTTGCTATGGAACCGAATGTTTATCTCAAAGTTTATTTAAATAAATAATAAATTTAAATTAAAAAAATTAAATAGTTTTATTTATATTCCACATTCTATTATAATCCACATTTGAAAAACATTTGAGAATTACGTTTGAAAGCAAGTTGAAAATAAAGGCATTTTTCAATTTGAAAATAATTTCCCCTTTTTGTTGAGAACGCTATGATTAACAAATGATTTTCAAATCATTATCAAACGTTTGACGTTTGAGAAAACGTTTGATTTCAAATCACTTTCAATTTGAAATCAAACCTCCGTGTTTGTTGGGTTAACAGCAGTAAAAAGAGCAGCAACAAGGCATTAAAATGTCATGGCAATCACAAATGAGTGGTAATGTTTTAAGAGAAATATGTAAAATGAATTAACAAAACAACATCCGTTCAACTTTGGTCAACACTTTTAAATCAACTGTTTCCAGCAATTTTATTTCTTTTGTTTGTTGAACAATTTTAAATTAAATCATAAAAACTACGGGAAGTTTTGTGAAAAATAACATGAAACGAACAGTCACGTTAAATCAAAAAAGCCCAAACGGAAAGTCCTAAAGTTCGTAGATAAAAAAAAATAAAGACTTCTGGAGGATTATAATTTTAAGCCTCCAGCTTAAGCTTGCGGTACTCTAAGGCCCATTTTCACAACTTACCGATAGCTAAAAGTAGACTTTAACAGGCCTTATAAACAGTGTCCCATTATTAAAACTTTACTTTAACCTAAAGTGAATGATAAAGTAAATTCAGGTTCATTCTACCTGGTAGGGGAAAGTAAAGTAGTAATAATGGAACACTTTTTATGCGGCCGATAAAATCCAACCTTTAGCTATCGGTGAGTTGTGAAAACGGACCTAAGTGCAAATGCATCCAATATTTATAATTTTTGTAAAGTCAATCGATTTTAATAAAATGTATACAGAGCGATCTTCGGCCAAAACTAGGGTTGCCAAATGGGACCAGGTTTTTTGAAACCCGGGATTCGGGATTTCTTATTTAAAAAAACGGGATCCCGGGACGGTTCGGGATTTTTCGGGATTGCATATATAAAAGCCAATTTTTAAAATTTATATACATAATTATAATTTAATGTTTATGTATAAATATTAAAACAAATAAATTCATGAAGAAAATTAAACTCATTTAAAAACTCATTTTAAAGTTATATGGAAGAATCTGTGGTTTTCACGAATAATCGCGTAAACTATAAAACCAAACTTTTCAGGAGAGCAAAAACAATTATTTTTTTCAATTGCGGCTTCTGTAGATGATTTTTTAAACTTTTTTCTTTACTATCCTCTTAACAGTGACTTTCTACGTATTATACATAGTTTACATGAAAAAATCCGCACAGGATCACAATCTGTAAAAGGATTAAAAATGCATATGTTTGATTGACTCATTAAGTGTGTGCAATATAACATCATATCTCCACATAAGTTCTTTTTTGTGAAAATAAATGTTATCATTTTAATCACACATGACGACTTACGTTGTTATTTTTAGCACACAAGTTGGCGACATATTCAGAGTTTTTGATACTTATAGCACAACGTATGCAGGAAACGGGACTTAAAATTACAAACAACCGCTCATCTGCTGTTGTTGGTACTAAAGAAGTAATCAATAAACGCACATGTACATATAAGTTGTTATTAATAGAAATATTTTTTGCACGAATAACAACATAACATCACATATGCTTTTTATTTGGAAACATATTCAGCAATTTTACAATTTTTGTCGACATAAATCGTTATAATAGCAAAATATTTTGTTAAACCGTTAACTTAAGTTGTTTTTAGCAGAAAAAAATTAATAATACTACATTATATTCTAAAAAGCTTAATACTTATAAAAACCTAATGCAAAATGTAGCACTTTGACATCATTATCTCAATTTCGGTAAAAACCGACATACGCGATTATTCGTGAAAACCACAGCAATTATGTTAAATTATTATTATTATTAAATTATTAAAAAAAATAAAACATATGCGGCCGACGAAACCAATGTTCGCATTCAACAATATTTGATTTATTTTATCGCAAATATATAAATTAATTTGCTTCTTGAAAGTTGAAATAAAAAAACTTTTAATTTGAATTAAAAATTTAGTTTTAATAAGTACTTTTTATTAAAATTTGCTTATTTCTAAAATTAATTTTATTAAATTCGATTTCTTTTTCTACGAGGATTGCTTATCCAACTGCAGACGAAACAATACTATCTTAAGTGCTAATTGCATAAAAAAAGTAGAGATTGAGAAAAAGAGAGCAATTACGCTCAAAAAGGTCATACGTTAACTTATATGCAAGTATAAATCTAATAAAATAAACATAAACAAATATATGGCAAAAGACCTTTGGTAGAACCTCCTAAAATTTTGAACACCTTTTTGCACAACTTGCATTTTGCGTGTGCATTTCTATGACAAAAGTGCACTTTACGGGGCGTTCGAAAAAAAATAAAAACAAATATGCTACCCGATTCAAAATAAAAAAAGAAAAAACCAAAATTAAAATTTAAGGGGGCTGAGGCCCGTGGACCCCCCTGGATCCAAAAAACTGCCCCGCCCACTTAGTGATATGTGTGGGTACTTAAATTAAAGGTAATTGTACAAGAAAAACAAATATAATAAAATTTAGGGCGAACGGGACTTTTGGGACTCTCTGGGTCAAAAAAAAGTGCTCCATGCACTCACATCTATGTGTAGGTACTCAAATTAAAGGTAGTTTGCTCACGATTGTAAATTTTTTGTTTTAAGAACGATTTTGATTTTTAGTTGAACTGTTAATTTTTATTTTTTGATATTCTTTAATTAGGCTTGAGTTCATCAAATTTAATTTTTATTAAATCATTTTCACTGAAGGAAGGAATTTTACAACTTGGAATTTTTTATTAAAATTTATTGATAATTTTTCTTGGGATTTGAACCCGGGTTGATCTTTACATGTTTCAAGAAACACCACTTTCTATTGTCAGAAGATCTTTGTGTTCTACCCACTGCACCACTGCGGTGCCCGTTAGCCAACAGTCAAACATCAATCTATAACCAGTAGTACTGGTGGTTGGAAATTTGCTGTTATTATCACTTAAATTTCAAATTACATGTTGCCTCCGATTTCCTCTGTTTTTCAACCCGGGTTCAAATCCCAGCTCAGCCAAGAAAAATAATCAATAAATTTTAATAAAAAATTCCAAGTTGTAAAATTCCTTCCCTCAGTGAAAATAATTTAATGAAAATTAAATTTGATGAACTCAAGCCTAATTAAAGAATATCAAAAATTATTATTTTTTGTTTTATTTTGTATTTTTTAATGTTTTATGTTCGATTTAACTAATAAAAACTAATAGCCTATTTCCGATGTGCTAAAGACTTCTTGTCTGCGTAGCCGTCCTTCGGCCGGGCGCAAGGATTTTCTGCTCTATGGTATAACAAAGACAGGCTTCAAAAACAAAATACATATTTGCAATCGTGAGCAAATTACCTTTAAACATATCACTAAGTAGGTGGGGCAGTTTTTTGGGTCCAGGGGTCCCCACGGGCCTCAGCCCCCTTAAATTTTAATAATGGTTTTTTTCTTTTTTTATTCTGAATCGGGTAGCATATTTTTTTAATTTTTTTTTGTACGCCCCGTAAAGTGCACTTCAGCCCATTTCTATTATCATTCACTTAGAAAAAAGACCACACCAAACTTTATCTTCTGATTTTGTTTTCTGTGGTACAAAATGCATTGCATTTAACATTTAAGATAAAAATTTGATTTATTGCGAGTATGATTTTATTTTTAACAGGGTGACTCACTTTTATTTAAATATAGTTGTATTTTATAAAAAAATATCACATATTTACTATTTCAAAAATCTCGAGATTTTTACATAAAAATCCCGGGATTCGAGACATACATTTTTAAAATAATCCAGGGATTTCGGTATTCGGGATTTCGGAATTGGCATTTTTAGCCAAAGCTATCAAGACCCTGCGAGTTCCCACTATTATACTCATACCACAATAGTGGTGGGGGTATTATGTATTTGTGATGATGTGTGTAACACTAGAGTACTTCAAGATTGTATCAAGGGTAAGCGCCAAATATCAACTTTTACAGGAGAGAGTTTTTTTTATACATTATTTCATAACAATTTTATATTAAAGTTGTCGCTTGAGATAAAATTGTTTTTGCTATAAAATCGTAACGGTGCCTTATGCGACCATGACGTTTTAGGAGATGATTAATGTGATGATTGCCAATAAATTCATTTATTATCACAAAAAAAATTGAAAATGATGTCGCTTATGTCATTTTTGCGGTAAGGGCTCGGTATGCTCGAAAAATGACGAGGCAGAGGCCGTCCCACTAGAATTGTTCCGTGCAAAATATTAGGATAGTAGGATAGGGGTAACTGACGCCGCAACAATGCAGGAGTTTAAAAGGGCATTTACGAGAGGAAAAATTAAAATTTTTTTCAATTTTTGTACAAATTTTGCCAATAAGTAGTAACTTTTGCAATTAGATTAAAATGGATCAAAAAATGTACGTTCCTATCGTTCTAAAAAGATAAAATAGACAAAAATTTGGTTGTAAAAGGTTAAAATTATAAAAAAAATTTCCAGGCTTTTAACGTGTCTCAGGCAACTTGAAGAAGAAATGTGGCAACTAAATTAATATATTTTTAGAAGTGTTTTTATCAATAATAAAAACTGGGAATTTAGCACGAATAACAAAATCTTTTGAAATTTTTAGAAATATTTAAATAAGAACTGATTTTTTTAAATATGCCAATATATACTTGTATATGAATTTTTCTCTGCTTAGGATACCGTAAACCTATTCGCAATTATGACAAAACAATTGAAATTTTTTAACGACAGTTTCAAAACTCCTTTTTAAAATTTTTAAAAATTTCGTTAAACAAATTTAACAATTTTTTGTTCATCACATTGGGATGATAGAATAGGGAATAAAAATATGAAAAATTATGTCAATACCTCTCGCAGTTTTTTGGTACCTGCGATTTAAATTTTGCGATTTTTGGAAAAAAAAAACTAATTTTTTGGCTATATTTTGGCCATTGATACAAATTCCGTTACTGTTATGCGTTAAAATTAAACTTCTTCAAAATACTATAGTCTAGATAATTTTAAAGGTTTTACTAAAATCGGAAAACAATAACCCTATAATCATGAAGGTCAATGTAAAATTTTCTTATATTTGAAATTTCTAAAGAAAATAAATTTTCATATTATGCGAATGTGTATTCTAAGTCAAATTACAATCCTCATTTTTTATGCACTATCACAATTTTCGTTTGTATATTTCTTTTACGAGGCTAGCAATAAATTACTAAAAAAAAATATCCTGCAGGAAATGTCACTAGTGAATCTGTACTGATTCACTATTGACACAGTCACTACTTGAGACTTATGGTGTTTTCTTTTCTACAAAAAATGTCACATTTTATTTAAAAAAATGCAATTTGGTGTTCTTTTCTTATAAATGCTTTGCTCTCTAAAATGACAATAATTTCCTAAATAATTTATGTTTTATTTAAAATCAACATCGGCCTTTAAAATTTTACCACCCTTAACCCTGCGGCCACACGATCAAGTTTTTCTTGATAGTCTTTTACATATACTGCTTGTCAAAATTTACATAAATTGAAAGCGTAGGCTGCACTCAAATTGTAAGCAATTTACTTTCAAGATGCCACCAAGAAAACAATTTATAAACATAAACTTGTAATCAGCTGGTAAATTGAAAGTAAAATTGCCAAACAAATGGAAAGTGAAATTGAAAGCAATCTCGTGGTCAATTTACCCAACAAACACGGAGGTTTGATTTCAAATTGAAAATGATTTTAAATAATGATTTGAAAATCACAGCGTTCTCAACAAAAAGGGGAAATTATTTTCAAATTAAAAAATGCCTTTATTTTCAACTTGCAAACGTAATTCTCAAATGTTTTTCAAATGTGGACTATAATACAATGTGGAATATAAATAAAACTATTTAATTTTTTTAATTTAAATTTATTATTTATTTAAATAAACTTTGAGATACACATTCGGTACCACAGCTAAAAGATGAAATAGTGTTCTTTCCGTCCTCTAATTCTTGAAAAGCCAAAATACTTGGCTCCCTTTTATTTTGAGGATTGCAGCACCGCGACCGTTCAACAAACTTTCTTCACTTTCCCGTTTTATTATTTTTCTTTTTTTTCGTATTTTTAATCATTGTAATTTCACACAAATAATTTTTATTTTTCACAAGAAATAAACTAACAGTTCACTTTATATTAAAATTTATTTTTAATAGTAAAACACATGTAACCACAAGGAAAATAAATTTAACTTTACCCAACAAACACGAAGTCAAACCTTTGATATGAAATGACTTTATCATTTGACATCAAACGCAATTCTCAAACGTTTTTCAATTGTTTGATTTAAGATTTAAATTCAAATTGATAATGATTTGAAAATAAACATTTGATATCAAATGTTTTTTCAATTTGATGTCAAATGTTTGTCAAAGTTAAAATCAAATCAAAAATAAACTTGGCAGTACTAAAGCTAAAAATAAATGTAAGCATTAAAAATGGCAATTAAAGTTAAATTATTTTTCCTTGTGGTTACATGTGTTTTACTATTAGAAATAAATTTTAATATAAAATGAACAGTTTATTTCTAGTGAAAAATAAAAATTATTTGTGAGAAATTACAATGTTTAAAAATACGAAAAAAAAAGAAAAATAATAAAACAGGAAAGTGAAGAAAGATTGTTGAACGATCGCAGTGCTACAATCCTCAAAATAAAAGGGAGCCAAGTATTTTGTCTTTCCAAGAATTAGAAGACGGAAAGAACACTATTTCATCTTTTTGCTATGGAACCGAATGTTTATCTCAAAGTTTATTTAAATAAATAATAAATTTAAATTAAAAAAATTAAATAGTTTTATTTATATTCCACATTCTATTATAATCCACATTTGAAAAACATTTGAGAATTACGTTTGAAAGCAAGTTGAAAATAAATGCATTTTTCAATTTGAAAATAATTTCCCCTTTTTGTTGAGAACGCTATGATTTACAAATGATTTTCAAATCATTATCAAACGTTTGTCCTTTGAGAAAACGTTTGATTTCAAATCACTTTCAATTTGAAATCAAACCTCCGTGTTTGTTGGGTAATCGCAATTTTTAATGCTTGCATTTATTTTTCGCTTTAGTATTGCCAAGTTTATTTTTGATTTGATTTTAACATTTGACAAACATTTAACATCAAATTGATCAAACATTTGATATCAAATGTTTATTTTCAAATCATTATCAATTTGAATTTAAATGCAAAAGTCATTTCATATCAAAGGTTTGACTTCGTGTTTGTTGGGTAAAAAGTGTGAGTGTGTTAGTATTGCAAATTGAAACGAATTGAAAGGCAAAACTTGATCGTGTGACCTCCAAGTTAGTTTTTTTTATAATAAGTAGTCGTTCATTTAACTTTTTATCTTTATTTGTTTTTGTTAGGTTAGGCTGAGGAGAATAAAAAATAAATTTGATGAAAGTTGTACAAAAATCTTAACTGTACAGCAAATTTAATCAAAATAATTTTTAATGTTTTAAAGTTAAAAACCTAATGGGGGCAAGTTTTTTTTAAAGGAATTTACAGAAAGTCGCTAATTGGTTCAAACACTTACTTTATAAAAGTCTCATCATATTACCACTCGCATAATTTTTTAATTCTTTTCAAATTTTTTTCACTGATAACGCTGATTTTAACTAGAAAAATTTAGTAAAAACACTAATGATTCACTAAAAACTTTAATGTCATTAAATAATCAATTCCAAAAAATCACTTATCCCCCTAAAAAAAAGACAATTATTAATTTATTTTTTTATTCCCTTTTTTTGGCTCTAAAATTTTTTAAAAAAATTATTATGAATTAAGTTCATCAAATGTAATTTTCATTAATCACTTAAGCCTGATTAAAATATTAAAAATTTGAATTAAAAGCTATAAATAGTTCAACAAAATAACCACAATTCTAATTATAATTATTATAAATTTACTGAATCCACCTCCAGAATAAGTTTGGATTTTTTTTTGTGTTCTCATTTATACAACTTTCAAGTACTAGAACTCTTGTCGGTAACATTGGTGTTCAGCGGAGTTCTTACTTTGACTGTTTAATTTTTTAATGTTTAAATTTCCACGTTGTTTTACATAGTTTTTCTTAATTAATTTTATATCACACGCACGCACCATGATCAAATTGCAATTTAAATGAAAACTGCCATTAGATATGCAATTAGCTTTTGTACTTGGTAGGTATTCATCATTTAACATTAAATCGTTGCGATGAAGTCGATACTATATTGGCAATGCTCAATTGTACTATTGTTGTAATTGTCAAATTGTAATAGTTATATAAACAACTCCTTAATCTGACGAAAAGTATGCGATTCTAACGTATTTTGTTGTTGTTAATTTCCGCAAAATCTACTGTTTAACTACCAAATGTGACGAAGTTGTTTAAATTTCGTAGGCAATCGTCAAACACTCTACCAATTGCTTGAAGGGATATTTTCAATAAATTGGCTAACAACCATACGCCCAAGCATGTGTATTATAATATTATTTAATCTTAGTTTAATCATCTTAATGCATATTAAGAAAACAATTTAACTGAACACAAAACATAATCCTTGATTTGTTTGCATACGAGAGTATGAAGAACAAGCAGCAGATAATTAAAATAAACCGTAATTCAACAAATATTAACAAACAATAAATGAGCTGACTGATTAATTTTACTGTTATTTTGGTTTTGATTTATTACCCACAACAAAAAAGATGAGGGTCTGTCGATTTTGTCATTCCGTTTGAAATACTTCAAAATAGTTATCAGAGCCCCAGCACCGTCCTGAAATTATTAAATGGTTTATTAAAGTCTGTCCATTTGTATGTTGTTGGTGGCACTCTCAAATTTTAAACATAGAAATAAACAAAACGACACCAATATTTTACAAGCGATAGAACTGTTTGCTCTTCTAATCTTTTTATTTTTATAAAAATGATCAATCCAAAAAAAAAGGTTAGCAAAACTTGCCTAAAAATCATAATTTTTTTCACTACAGAATTAAATCGGTCCATTGTGACACCCTGATTCTTTACTGTGCAACCTAAACAAAAACGGCAAGCGTATTTTTAAACATTAAAATTCCATTTTAAATACAATTTCAAAAAGATGAACGGACCAAACGATCTGTCAAATAAGATTTACCAGCCGTTAGGGGTCTAATTCGAATTCTAAAGATTTTTTTCGTATAAATTGTATCCAAAGGAAATGTTGTGACGTACAAAAAACGCTTACCGCTCTTATTTTGGGTAGCTCAGTAATAAGTGGACCCAAAATCAGCATCTTGATACCATAAATGCAACACTGGACTAGCCAATTTTTCAAAAACCATTTGTTTAAATATATATCGATTTTGCCGAATTGTTGCATCTCGCTCCTATCACAATGTCTTTTCGAAGTTATTGGATATACAGTGTGTTTCACGATGCCGGAAGAATTCCTTTCTTCGCACAACTTCATTTAAGATTTAACTAAAATATTTCAAATGTACACGCAGAGAAAAAAATTGTTTTAATATGGTCACCTCCAACAAAAATATTTTTAAGACAATTTTAAACATATCATGTTTAATATAACCATATTATTATCACCTACAACCATATTATAGTTGAATTAGTCTTCCATCAGGAAGCCACAACCATATTATGGTTGCCTCTAAACTTGTTATGGTTAAATATGACAATAATTTGGTTTAAAATTAACAATAGTATTTTCCAAGAGCACCATGCTATGGTTGAAAACCAACCTTGCTATTACAAGTGTTAAACATGTTTTAGTTATTTTTAATCAAAACATGTTCGGAGGCAACCATAATATGGTTGTGGTTTCTGGATGGAGGACTAATTCAACAAAAATATGGTTGTCGGTGACAATAATATTGTTAAATTAATCATAATATGTTGATCATTTTCCTTACACATAGTTTTGTTGGAGGTGACCATATTTAAACATGTTTTTCTCTGGGTGTAGTTTTACGAAATAAAGTGTGTACTTTCGACATCGTGAAACAGACAGTTATTGATAAACTTTCCATCATTTACCTTGCCTTACCACATGCAAGTAGTGGTGGCATGCCACAAAGAAAATTTGTTCGAAAAAAATGTCGTTGAAGCGTCAACTTGAGATAATTTGTTTACTTCTCAAATTAAAAAAAGTGCCGAAAAACCAAATAGAGTTACCGAGTTAATAATTTAGGCACATTTTTAGGGAAATGGTTTACATCTATTTATATAAGCATTATTTTATTATTTATGGGATGGGATAAAACCAACGGGAAATGTTATATCGGTAAAAAAGAAGTTATACGTGTCCCGGTGTTTCGCTGGGTCAAGTCTAGGAATCGAGATATATCGATTTGAAAAATGGGCTAAAAACATCAACATTTTTATAAACACCTAAATTTTAGGGCTGCCATACGTCCTATGGATATGACTTATATACCAAAATATCGGACATTTTTAGTAGAACAAATTTTATAAAAAACTCTTTAAACTCTTTTTTTTAATACCCACTTTCGGGAACCATAGACCTCCCCGAGTCCAAGCTTTAAAACTTAAATTAATGGTAAATTTATTCTTAAGCACGTCGGTATATAAATCTGTCAAATGGGTTAAAAAATGGCTGAGTTATAATCGAAATACTGAATCGCCAAAAATTTTTAACTTCGGTGAAGGGTATAAAAAGAGTAATTTTTGGAGATTCAGTATTTCGGTTATAACTCAGCCATTTTTTAACCGATTTGACAGATTTATATACCGACGTGTTTAAAAGAAATTTTGATGTTTCTTTTGTTTTCCCATTTTTCAAATCGATCTATCTCGATTCCTATACTTGACCCAGCGAAACGCCGGGACATGTATAACTTCTTTTTACCGATATAACTTACCCCGGTAGTTTGAACCCTTCCCGACCACAGACCCCTACCATTTGTCGAACAGTAATATTAGTGCTCTAAAATTAACAAAATTGCTTTTATTAATGCGCGTTTATCAAGTCAAAACTTTAATTACAATTTGACAATAATCCAGTAAATTTGCATTAAGTTTTTAACAGGGTAACACTGTTCATCGTTTTGTCATTTAATTTAATTTAATATAATTTGATTTAAAAAGACTAAGTTCATTGAGTTTTTCGAACTGGCAGTGACATGTGTAAATGCTAGGTTACCTAGAACTGACGGTAGTGTGTATCAAAAATTCGTTTATGCCTGTAATAACTAGCTTCCATACTTGTTGTTATTTAGTATTGTTTTGTGTACTTAAATTTAAGTTTATATACTAAATATAGAAACAGACAATTATATAGACAAGTCTATATATTTAAAAATTATAATGCATTTTGTGGCAGTGTGTGTGTGTGTGTGCATGTAAATGTGTTTGTTAAATTAGAATACAAAACAATATTTGGAAAACAATGCTTTTATGTACATAAAAGATTTTCTAATGCAAATATGTATGTATACCTAGAAATACATATGAAAAACAAATATTTATACATATTTATGTACATACATATAAATATATTATAAATGTTTACATACAAAATTCAAATTAAATTCATGTTTGTTATTGCTGTTGTGTTTTACAAGCAATTTAACAGAACGTTAAAGTAAAAGAGAAAACCCAAAGAGATCACGAATAATCTTAATTTCATTTAACACGTTGCACATTGGGGCAGCCTAGAAAAAAGTGACACCACTGGATTAAGGATGACTAACACAGAATTGAAATATTATAACAAGAGAATATACATTTTTTTGACTCATGTTGCCGCTCAATACGAGAATTCCGGGAAATTTTGACATTTAAATAAATTTTTTATTTTCCCGGGATAGCAGGATTTATTTTTAAATTTCCCGGGATCACGGGAATTCCCGCTCAATACTAAACTATGCAAAATATTATTTAATTTAATTTATTTGAACAAATAACATTTCCTGAGATTAATAAAATAAGTTTATAAATGCATTCAACTTTTTTTTCTGTGGCAAAAAGGAAAAAGTGCTTAATGGCACCTTAAAATTCTTATGTTCAAAAGTACTAATGAGCAAATTTCAATTATTTTGTAGGATTTTTGAGGATGTTTTAACAAAATGACTTTTAGGTCATCTTTTTTAATGTACAGCAACATTTGGAATAATAAAAACTTTCGATCTGTGACATTAGGAGTGTTGAGGAATAACAACTTAAAAAACTCTAACCGCAGAGAATTGACGATTGTATTCAATTCGGAGTAAATTTGCAAATTTTTTTAAATTGTTCTCCAATGAAACTAAACAAATAGATGCAAGCACGTATTGCCACAGAATTTTGAAGCATTTACAGAATCGTTTAAACGGATGTTTGCTTTATAGTCACAGGAACATTCTTCAAAACTTGTAATACCTTTAAAAAAAAAAAATATTTTCCTCGAATCGAATAAGCGCTTTCTCTATTAATAACTTATGTCATCTTCTTTTACAGAATCTAATCCGAAAAATCTTTTATGCATCTGCTCTGCATAAAAAATCATTAAGTTTTTTGAAGCCAGTGAGAACAACTTTTTTACTTTTTTTTTAAAATAAATCTGGGCCGTAAAACAATTCCAAAATTCTGTACATTTTTACTCTTTTTCTTTCGAAATTTTAGAGCATTAAACATTGCCTTACTTATCGGATATGAAATTACATCTCTAAGGCTAAACTGTCTTAAGTCCGAAACTGTAGTTTTTCGTTATGGTAAATTGAAAAATATTTATTTGGTGTATTTCATACACTTTTTCCCTAAGAGCAGATAACGATTAAAAGCAGTTGTGCTTGACTAAAGTGATTTAAACCATACAAAAAAACCAATAAATATCTCAAAATGCGTTTTTTTGACTTAGGACATTTTTTCCTAACGGCTAAGATATATTTCATGACACAGCTTATTTACAATACCACATTTCAATAATAAAATTGCCATAATTAAACAACAAAAGTGCCGGGAATATCTGCACAAATTTCCCGGGATTTTTTTTCCGAAAAATGTCCGGGAATACTGGATTTTCGTTTCCGGAAATTCCGTATGAAAAACACTTCAGTTTAATGCACTAATAGTTAATAAGATAAACAAAACTTAGTCAGTCAAAAAATCTTGAATGAAATAGTTTAAATAGGGTTAACAATTTTTGGCTCCTGAGGTTTACTAGTATTTACTTTCATATGAATAAAACATTTTTAAGATCGCAAAAAAAAAAAAATAAATAATTTTGGCTGCCGCCACAAAATATTAAACAGTGTGCGCTGTAAAACAATAGAGATTTGCTACAAATTTGGCAATATTTTGTCATATTACTTTTAACCAATCTACAAACAGTAACACCTAAAAACCGCAAAAATGGCCCAATGTGCATTGTTTGTACCTACACTGAGAAAATTAAATCGTAAAATCAAAGAAAATACACTTTGTTGCAAAGACTTTTATTGGTCAGATTGTGCCCAAAGACAAAAAATCTTAACCGGAAAGGCGCAAAGATCTTTAGATTCCCGTGAAATACATACTTAAAATAAAAGACTTAAAATCTTGTGGCAAGGATGTACGTCTTTGGAATCACATGAAAAAAGTCCTTAAACTAAGGAAAAAGTATTTTGGCACAAAGACTTCATTCGTTAGTCTTAAGACTTGAATTTTTGATTTTAAGTACAATTTTCATTGTAACAAAGACGCAATTTTAACATTATGACAAAGAAACGCAATTAAATTCAACGAAATAATTCTTTGAAATACTAAAGACTGATATGTAGAAACAAAGGCAATTTTCTTTAAAATCTGCTATAGAAATGTTTTAAAAAATTAAAATTTTCTGCAAAATAAAATATTTAATGAATCCAAACACAGCAATTTAATACAATTTTTTTATTTCAGTTTAATGTAATCAAAATAAAAAATAGTTCTTATACAGCATTACTTAACTTAATTAATTAAAATCTAAAAACATTTTTAGACGTTGACTTTAATACTGACTCTAGACATTTTTAATGTTAAAAGAGTTATAATACATTTTTTATTTAAGTTTAATACAATAAAAATAAAAAATAGTTCATATACAGCGTAACTTTACTTAAATAATTAAAACAAAGACAAAGACAAGGCGCACATGCACAATTGAGCGTTCCTATCGACTGACTTACAATTAATGACAACCACGAAAACAATACTTTTTATTTTTTACATATATTTTCATCAATCGGCTACAATTGTTTCGTTACGCATTCGTATACAAATTTAACTTTAAAGACTAAATTCTTTAAAAATACAGGCTTTATCTTTATTTTTTTTAACCGCTCTTGTTTACCGTTGCAAGCAAACATGTGTGAACAAGCTAACATGTTCACTTATGCATTGAAGACGAAATTCTTTAAAGTTACAGACTTTGTCTTTGTAGCAAGGATGCTTAGCTTTAAAAAAACAAAGAAAAGTCTTTAATTTTAAATACGTTTTTCAATCCCTTATTAGCAAAGAAATTAATCGTAATAGCAAATATTTTATCTTTACGGAAAAGATAATTTCTTTGATTAAGCTTCAAAGAATTTTAGTCGTTTGTGTTGAAGACGCACCATTTGCTTGTTTAAAGAATAAATCATTGATGCAAGGATTTTTTCCTTCTAACAAAGATATTTGCGTTACAATTTTACAAAGACTTTTTTTCTTTGATTTTAAAGCTTTTAATTTTCTCAGTGTAGTTGTGTTTGTTATAATAAAAAGCAAAGTTACAATAACAATATCAGAACAACGGCAACATTGGAAAAAACATCAAAAAATGGCCCTAATGATGGGTAGAAGTACGTGAACAAAAATATAATGAGAATACAAATAAAATATCAAACTCATTCTAACACAATCAAGCTGACACACAAACGCAGTTTAACAATTATTGTGTCTACTACAGACAAGTACTCGTCGTATCTTTTTGATTTGCTCATGATGATATGAAACATAACAGAAATTAGCGCTTATCGTGTTCACTTATATTAAATTGCTGACTAATACTTACAAGGTACATTATACAATGTTTAAAAAAAAGCATAATATAGAACTTTATTTTAGCACAGTGGGCTAAAAGCAAAAGGAAGTGGGTTTGGTCACTTATTTAATTAAATCTGACTAAAATGCTTAAAGTCAAACCATTTTAAATATACAAGTCGAATTTTTGTCCGGCTCAAGTTTTGTTCACTTTCAGCAATAATTTGATGAAAAAAAAAAAAATCATAAAAAAGAGTGAACACTGCATTAATATACTCTTAACTTTCTTTTTAAAAATTTTTATTGTTTTTTGAAACAAAAGCTGTTTGATCGAGCCAACATTAGACAAAATCAAACAAATGTTTAATTAAATTAGTGGTTACGTGTGGACCGTCAAATGTTTTTTAAGTGTTAACATTAAGTTTATTAAGTGCTTGGCAAGTATTTCTTAAATAAACGTAGATATCCTGAAATTTTCAAACTATGCTTCGTGTTTTTGAAATGGAGAATTATAAATAAAAATTGTTTGGCTCTGAGGATAAGCAACTACGAATAATAAAGACTTTATTTTAGGGTATACTCATCCTCGTCCTGGGTTCTTTAAAGAAAAAATGGCACGTTGATATTTCAGGTTAAAATAGAAAAATTCAGTTTTATTTAACAATTATTTTCTTATCATTTACCAAACTTATATGATTGTGTTTTGTTCTCTGCTTTTTTTGCTCTAGTAACGTCTCACATTCTTGTTCCCTTGCCTGGCTTCGTTGCCATTGTTATCCTAGAAACTAGCTACATATGAATCCCGATTCGTGAAAGAGAAACCCTTATGGGATTTATACATACACAGAATTTACTCTCAATTCGTGAAATATTTTGCTTAATGCAGTCCAATTTCGTTATGTTAGAAAACCGCTGAAATTTGGTTTTTCACTACCCTACCATTGTGTACGATCTAGTTCGTGCTGGATGTTTATTACAAAAGTTGAAAATTATTTTCAATCTAAAGATAAAAGAATGTTTATATGCACATTAAAGCCCGATTTTACAACTTATCAAATTCAAGAGGATACAACTGGGAAAGAGGAGATATAACTCCTAATCGATTGTATGAATGTGAGAATTTAATTTACGTATTTTAGTTGCTTTATACATTCATACATACATACATAATATGTATGAATAAGAATTTTTTGTCTTGAAAAAAATTTTAATTTAAAATTTTAAAAATTTAAAGAAAATAATTATTTGACAATTTTTTTTCTGATATTTATCGTTTAAGGTGGCTACAATAGTAATTTGTCCGTGCACAGCCCAACTAACAAGCAGTGTTGCCAAAACTTGGAGACCAAAAATGGCTAAATTTACGGGGAAAATGGCTAAAAATGGGCTAAAAATGGCTAAAAGCTTTTTTAAATAAAAACACATGTTTACGATGAAATTGTAAGTTAAGATCAATTTCTAAATTAAGAATAAACGTTATTTAATATTTCGAAAGATATTTAAAAAATTATATCATCGATAAATCTTATGTTGTTATTGTTCACCTCATAGGAATCACTCGTGCATATTAGTTTAAAATAATTTGAAGGTAAATCATAATCACGGCAACATTTACCCAACCTTTTGATTCCAGATCTGCAATAAAAAACAAGTAAGAAAATATAGTCGGTCAACCCCGACTATATGATACCCTACACCTCATTAGAACCTGTGTACCAAATTTTATTAAATGATCTGCAATTTTGCGATCTGTACTTTACGCACAAGATTTATGTACATGGACAGCCAGCCAGCAGGACAAACATCGTTAATTCGTCTCAGAAAGTGGTTCTGAGTCAATCGGTATACGAAAAGGTGGGCTTAGGAACAATATTTTATGGTGTAACAAACATCAGCACAAACGCATAATACCCTCTCCACTATTGTGGTGTTGGTATAAATATTTCATTGGTAAATTGGAATTAACGGTTGCTAAATGTTACCTATTTCTCAAATTACTTTTAATGATGTTAACTTGGCGAAATAACCTCTCTACTTCAGCATTAGGCCATGGAAGTGAGAGAAACTTTATAGTAAATTCTGAAATTTCTAAAAAAAATTTTGTTGCCACCTGCATCTCTTTATTGAAATACTTGCAACCAGAAAGAAACACCGATGTTTGTGTTGATCCTTTTTATAAATTTAATATTGGAATACTGTTTCTTTTATTTTAAAAGATGTTTCATCCTCATCGTTTGTAGCGATTTTTAACATTTGTAAAAGTTGTGATTTAAATTAAAGGCCTTTTAATTGTTGAAAATGTTTATTTTGCTTTTATAAATTTTTATAATAAAATAGAAATTATTCTTTTAAGAGAAAAACGGCAAGAAAAATTTTATGGCAAAACAAGTTGAAAAATTGCTAAAAAAAAGGCTAATGGCTAAATGCATTTTTTAATGACTAAACAGGGTGAAAATGGCTAAATCTGGCCACTTAATGGCTAAATTGGCAACACTGCTAACAAGTAACAAGGCGTCGAGCTTGCAATTTAAGAAAATCATTTTAATCAACAACGAATTTTTAAAAAATTTAATAAGTTGAAAAGATGTTGTTTATCGTACGAATTTTCATTTTCATTTACGTTTTTAAAACTTGGTATTATAAACGAAATTTTACTTTAATTTTGGTTTAATTTATTATTTAATAAAAATTATTTTTTCACAAAGGTTTTTTTAAAAACATTTTATGATATGAAAAAAAAAATAAAACGTTTTTGGGTCTCTGATGAAAACTACAATTCCGTTTTTCTCCAAAAATAGAAATGCTAGAGTGAAAAGAATAAAAATCTGTGATCACACATATTTCTAACCAAATTTCGATTTTTGATTAGAATATGAGTGATCATAGGTTTTCATAATTTCATAATTGCTCTAGCAATATGAGATAATTGGGTTTTATTTTTATGTGCATTCTACATTTGAATGTATTTGTTTGCTTGTTGTTTACAGGTAAAGTGATCTTCACTTCATACTTGTGCAGGTTTTGTTATTGGTACTTGTTACAAGAATTGTGCGTGTACACACTATAACAATTATGCTGGCGAAATATGTTAGTTTGTAGGTAAGCGTGGTGTTGAAAATGGGGGTTTCGTTGGCGTAAAGTTACAACCGGCTTCAGCCTCACACATGAAGCAAAAAAAAAATTAACACGTGCATATTTTTAAAAACAAATTAATGCAGAAAACACTAACACATGCATATGCATAAATGCATGAATGAAATATTACTACTGTGATGGAACAAAAATGTTTCGCTTAAAAATGAGTCTAATGTATTCAGGACCAATGGCAATGACTGGCTTTGCAGTTCTTAAATGCATTCACAGAAAAAAATTGTTCACCAATTTTTAATGTACTAAAAATTTAATTAGTTTTAAATAAAAATTTCATCAAATGAATTCAACGTTTAATCAAGAGAATAACAACAGTAAAAAAATTAATAGTATCAATTCACTTGATTAAGCGTTTAATTCACTTGATTAAACTTTCTTTTCTGTGTATTGTATAGCTTGTTCGGTTCATCGCTGTGTACTTTTGTTGGTGGTTTTTTACAACTTATATTCAATGAAAACGTCGATTTTTGGACCGTAATTGTGCAAAAGGTATCGCCAAAAATTACATTAAAGCACAAACAATGTCAAAAATATTTCATTATTTTGTTAGTGTTTTTTACAGAAATTTATATTGCGTTATGCAGCGTTTAAAACAGTGTTTGAAAGTAAACAGTATGTACATTATTTAGCGTTCGGCTTACACACCCAAGGAAGATATCTATTTTTTTAGTGATTGTGTAGACAAACACAACCCTTAATACCTTTCGTAACTATTTTCAAGAAAGAGCCGAACATTATATAGGGTTATGTTTTCGTTAAAACGCAGAACTATTGTAGTGATACTCTCCAGTAAACATTATATTTTAATTTTCTAAAATGTTTTTTTTATTTAGATTGATAAAGAAATGAACATGCAAACAATTTTAGCAACGATCGCAGCACGAACAGCTTGTGTGTTTATTGTGTTAATGCTTTGTTTGTGTAAAATATTTTGCTGGCCTTTTTGTTTTTTTCGTATGTGTATTTGTTTTCTGTAAAAAAATTTTTGTTTTTATTACCAGCCAAAAGCAACAAACATTAATGATCCGAACCGAACATAATGACGTTTGTGGTTTTTTAACAGTTTGTAGCTTAATTATATGTTCTCATCTTTTGTTGAGTTGGATAGAAACAGTAATATTTTTGTGTTCGAAAGATGACAAACAGGGAAATGTTATTTTTTTTAATTATTTTCTACACAAACACTATTAGCGTTCTTTCGAACCGAACACTAAGGAGCGATATTTAATGTTTTTTTTCGAACACTGGCTTAAAATTTAAAAATTGAATACGAGTTTATGTTGAAAACAACAACAAAATTACAAAATATTTTAATTTTTTTTTGCTTTCCATTAGGGCCATAATTTTTTGTAAAATGGGGCCTTTGTTAAAGTTTATATACATTTATACTTTTAAGTACACGAACCCACAGTATAGTTATGCTTTGTAAGCTGCAGCCTGAGAAAATAAACAACATCACCACATAAATGTTATTGTGTGTGTCTGTGGGAGAGAATATTGTAGTATTAAAAAGTATGGCAATAACATGACGGGATCTTTTAGAAATTGTCCAAACATTTTAACACTAATACTGAAATTTAAAAAATCGTTAAAAAAGTTAGCAAAAAAAAAAAGGAAAATAAAATCGAAGTAAATATTACAAAAAGTTTAGTTATACTTTAACCACTGGCAAAAAACATTAGACACATTAAAAATCTAAAACATGTACACTCCATTAAAAGCCACAAATAAAATGGGCAAAAAATTCGTCAAACGAAGAAAACTTTCTTAAAGCAAAAATATGTGTAACAACTAAATGCTAAAAAAGGAATGAACTAAAAGAAAAAAAAAATATTTCAGCTAAATCTATTTGTCTTGCTTCTTTTTTGAGGGGGTTTCTTTACATTTTTTTTAAGAACAAATTCCATGTTGGACTAATAGTACTTAAAAGTCGTGGTTAGGCCTGGTCATTATCCAAATTCATGTCTATGATTGAGTTTTGCGGCGAGAGTATGGGTAAACTTGTTGGTCTGTATTTGTTTTGAAGACAAGACAAGACAAGACAACTTAAGTGAATTAATGGGACGATCCTTTAAAAAGAAGTTTGAGCCCTACCACCGGAATTTTCCTTTATCTTTGTGATTATGAGACATATCAATTCATTTTTAAACAAACGGTCTTTTCAGTTTTATATTTGGTCCCTTTTGTAATAAAATATACAAATTAAAATTGCTTTTATGTCGGGGTGGCAGAGAGTTCAGTGGGCATGTTATCTTAATTGTTAAAAACAAATCTTTAGTTTCTTAAGCGGCCCATACACTTGCAATATTATTGTATATGATATGCGCTATATTATGCAATAATGCCCGTAATTTCTAATTTCTGGTGTAAAAGCTGCCATACTTTAAATGAAAACTGAAGGTAAAAACCAGGGCTGTGGAGTCGTCCGAAAAAAGTACTAACTCCGACTCCGACTCCAAATGCTGAAATTTTTTAAGTGCGACTCCGACTCCGACTCCGACTCCGACTCCTACTCCGACTCCTACTCCTACTATAATCTTGATGTTAAATGTATATGAGACTCAGTGATGCTAACTTTTATTTTTTCATTACCGTACGGCCTTCTAAAAATTAGAGTTTTTGAGAAGCAATTACCGTACGCAAACATTAATGTGCTGTTTCCAAATGACAGGCGATTGATTATGTAGCAAAATTTATCAGGGGTGTGCTGGAAATCGCAAAACGCAAGAATTTGGCAGTTGTTTTTAATAAACTTTAAACCTAGTTCTTATAATTTTTGGTTTAAAATCCTGTTTAATAGGAAAATATTTGTTAAATATTTGTCATAAAATTCTTTTATTACAAAAATCTTATTTTAAAACGACTTTTAAAATTCTTGCGTTTTACGTTTGCGATTTCCAGCACACCCCTGTATATGAAAAGCACTCAGTCCATCGCCTGTCATTTGGAAACAGCACATAAGAGCAGTATTCATAAACCATTTTTTTAAATTTTAAATGTGTTTTAAGAAGATAAATTTTATTTTGGAAATGTTTTTTAAATTTTTTATGCCGAAAAACTTTGGAGTCGGAGTCGCGAGTTTTTGTGGGTACTACGACTCCGACTCCGGCACAAAAACATCAACTCCGACTCTTCAACTCCGACTAGGACTCCACAGCCCTGGTAAAAACACGCTGGCAACATAAAGTTGAACTAGGTAAAGATAACTGTTAGGTAGTCGTTAGCGTACCTTTCTTTTTGTAGATATTATGGGCATAAGTCGCACAATGATTTCATGCATTCAATAAAACTGTCATCTAAAATAAAGTGCGTACATACATACAAGTCTCTTACATACTTAAAAAATATAAAATTATATACTTTCAATAAAGTGCTAAAAATAACGGCTCCACGAAAAGCCCCCCAATGAAATAACACCCAAACGAGAAATGAAATATTCCCCAAATTTTTTTCATACATTTTTGGGTGTTATTTCATATGAAACAACACCCAATTTTTTTGGGGCCTTTTACATTTTTTTTGGGAATTATTTCATTCCTCATATGGGGTTTTCAAATTATGAAATAATCTCCAATGAAATAACACCCAACAAATTTTTTAAATTTGGGGCTTGTGTCACAGCGTGTATAATTTGGGTGTTATTTCATTTTTTATTCGGGGGTTATTTCATTTTTAAAGCTGTTGGTTTTTGGGGGTTATCCTTGGTGAAACTGACTCTTTTATGAATTTTGGGCATAATTTCATTTTTGTTGCTGATGGGGTTTATTTCATTGGGGTTATTTTATTTTCATCATTGGGTGTTATTTCATATGAAATAACTCCCAAATATTGGGGGTTGTTTCGTTTTCGCTTTGGGGTTTATTTCATTTATTTTTCGATGTTATTTCATTCGCTGTTTTTGGGTGTTATTTCCTATTTTTTGGGATTTATTTCATTGGGGGTTATTTCCTGGGTGTAATTTCATTGGGGGGCTTTTCGTGGAGCCAAAATAACGAACTATAGCTTGATGAAAAATTAGCTAAAGTTTTACCTTCTCAAGTACAAAAATTCAGTCGATAGTAATATCGATAAATCGATAGTGAAATTTGAAATAGAAATAAATGATAGTACACAGAAAGAAAACACTCGAGATTAATCAAGTTTTTTAGGATTACTTTAAGTGCGAGTCGTACTCAAAAATTCAAGTACGAATAACACTAAACCGCACTCAAAACAATCCTAAATGCGATTACTTTCGAAAATTAATCCCTGAATTTCTTGATATAAGTATAAAACTCTTAAATCAAGTACAAAAGATTAAACTTTTTGTTGGAAGGGCCACTCTGAGAGTAAAATTACAAAATAAGGTGTTTAATCTCTTAAAACTTATTAGACTCATCTCTCAGCATAGCATTCTTTTACACGTGCATACGTGTGTGTTTTCAAAGTTTTTTATGGATTTACAACAACACAACACAAGTTTAACCCTCTGGCTTACGCATGTTTTGATTATCTATACGCAGACAAAAATATGGTTGGAGGTAACCATATTCAAAGAGCAACAAGCTATGGTTGGATTTTAAAAATGTTTATGTTTGCAGGTTACCATATTATGTTTAAATGTGACTATAAAATCGTTAAAATCAACAAAAATACTAACCATAATAATGGTCAAAAGTAACCATGTTATGTTTAAAATTAACCATAATATGGTAAACATTTTAAAGCATTTTGACAAGACTAACCATATTATTTTCAGAACTGACAATAATATGGTCAATGTTAACTACATTTTGGTTATTTATTTCATTCATTTTTTCAATTTGTTTGTTAGCCTGGCCTTTACACATGCAAGTACAAGTTCGAAAAACTCAATACACTCACACTTTTTTACTAACACCATCACATTTTTCGTACTTGCAAACAACTTGCAAGACATTTCTGAAGACACTTGCAGCAAGTTAATGTCAAAAACATAAACAGTATTACCAAATTTACTTGATTGCGGAAATAATAATTATAGATTTAACTTTTTTAAAGTATATTTAAACATATTTCTTTATTTTTTTTGCATATATATATAAAGAAGACAATTCATTTCATTTTTAAACATCAATCTAATTTGAAAAAGTAATAATAATTTTTTAATGCCAAATGTTTATTTAGAAATGAAGCTCTGTTTCGCACTTGGTAACTGTGATTTATAAGGAGCATTCACTTGACTGTGTAAACATTCATACAACTTGTATGACATTCGACTATTTCGTCGCCATTTTCGATGTTAATACGTATAGCCTACTTGCATCTAATTACTTGCATGTGTAAAGGCAGGGTAAGTGTCAAATTATACATAGTTTTATTTAAGTTTTTATTCCTGATAGGTGTTATGTTCCACTTCTATAAAAAAATCACCATATTTTCTGTTCAACTAGTTTATTCTACTTAAATTTATGTGTTTTAATCAATAATTTAAATAAAATTAATGTGAATTTTAAGCAAACCAGAATGTTGTTGCTCTTTAATCATATTATATCATATCAATTTTAACATACAATGTTTTAAAATATTATTATTTCAAACATATTATTGTTATTAAATATTAACTTAAACATGTTTGGAGATGAATTTAACCATAACATGGTAGCCGTGATAATATTATGGTAGAGGTAACCATAATATGTTTATGTGTATAGTTATAGCTTTATTTCATTAAAACATTATATTGCTAAATTCAACCATATTTGAAGTTTCAAGGGAGGTAAACACTTTATTGTTAAATAAAAACAAAAAATTACCAATCGTGAAAAAAGTTTTGTTTAAGACAACAAAAGTTTGTTTGTTGCCATTGCAGGGACCATAAATTGGTTTTTTAACCATACTTCAACCATGTTTTTTCTCTGCGTGTATACACATTGAAAAAAGGTATGGCCAGACTCATGTGTACCACGAAGGGTTAAAAAGTAAATATGAACTCTTGCTTGTTTTTATTTTTGGTTAAATATGTTGTACATTAGTTTTCTAAAATAAAAATCATATCGGGCATGATGTTTGTGTTTTATCATTCTGTAAGATGTAGTACGGGTAAGTAATTCAACGAAAATAATTTTTTCTTTCTAATTTCTTTTTTTGTTTTTTTCAAGCATGAATTCGGTATAAAATCAACTTTATATTACTTGAATCAAGCGCAGTTTGAGATTGATTCAATCTTTGTTTTACTTAAATCAATCTCATTTTCCGATTATTTCATGTACGAAAGCGGGATTGAATTTGGATAATTTAAGTATTTTGGGATTAAAAATCCGTACTTGAATCCATCTTCCTGTACTTGATTCAAGAAAATCCGTACTCACCGTACCGCTATACCGCTTCGGATTGATTTAAGTACGGATGGATGGATTTTTCTTTTGAGTGCAGAACGATAAATATCGATAGTAGAAAATATCGCACTAGTATATATATGATGATATTTATATCAAAGTATGTATATTTGTAGTATGTTAATTGTCTATTTTTTTCAAAAACAAATAAATTATACTTGTTTTGTATATCAAGGTTTATTTTTGATTGTTTCGTTAAATTTTGAAAATTTTTTTTTTAAAGAATAAATTTTAATATGCCTATGATTTGTAACATTTATATAGTTGACGATTTTTGTTAAACTTTTTGACGATTTTGTAAGAAAAAAGCATAGCAACCCTGCCCACCAGTAAATGTGTAATAATGGAACACTGTTTATATGGCCGATAATATTTTCGTTTTTTTAAGGAGTTATTAAACTACAATATGCATTAAAAAAACAGAAGTTAGGAAAAGCATGTAAAATCGATTAAAATGGATAATCATTCAAAAAAAGAAAAAAAGCAAATTTCGATCTACCAAAAGTAAAAATACAATTTGGTTTAAGGATTGATGTTTGACTATTGACGTCAGCAGTCGTCGATGGCTGCGAGTGTAAGACGGCAAATCCATCTGAGGAGATCGAGTGGTTGCGATCGAAACATGTCATGGTAACTAGCCGCCTGGGTTCGAATCTCAGGTCAGTCAAGAATGAATGATTATCAATAACAATTTTAATTAATTTTCATGTTGTAAAATTCCTTTCTTCATAAAAATAATTTAATGAAAATTAAATTTAATGAACTTAAGCCTGATTAAAATATTAAAAATTTGGATTAAAAACCATAAATAGTTCAACAAAATAACCACAATTATAATTATATATAAAAGTATTTACTTAGCACTTCTGCCGCGTTTTACCGAGCATTAAAATGCACTCATTTTCTTTGAGAAGAAAAACAAGTCAATAGTGAGTTGAATTAGTTCTGCTTTTATTAAAATAAATCAATGGCTTTTATACTAAAATTTAACCTACCATCAGCATTTACCCAAATTGATTTTCTTTAACTTTAAATTGTTCAAACCGTGGGAATGCTGATGTTGCTTTTTTTGTTTATACAACTTTTGACTTGAAATAATGAAAAAAAAATAATATACTTAAAAATAAACAAAGTTCTTTAATTACAAACTAAATAGTGGTGTGCATAAAAATAGTTACACACTCCCTACACTATAAAAATTTTAAGTCCTTACTTTTAAAACGTTGCGCGCTTTTGCACCATTTTTTTTTATGATTTTTTGAATATTTCGCCTTTTTTCTGTTTTTGCTCATCTTGCAGAGGTACGTATGATGGAAACCCGTTCATCAGCCTAAAAACGTTTTGGTTGTCTTTTTTTTAAATTATTACATCCAAGACTAATATTACCTGTGCAAAAAAACGGATTATGCTAAACGGTATGTAACGGCTTTTAACTACCTGGTCAGCATCTAAATTTCGTTATTTTATGGAGCAAAATAAATGTACCTGTTTGGCATAACTTTATGGAAATTATGGAAAGAAACAACAAACTATCCAAGAAAAATTTAGAAGTGAATTAGGGCTAATAGTGAATGACCGAAGGCTGGATTTGCAACGATGGTTACACCAGTAGAAAATTTTTTTCTAATCCTGAATTAGCTGCATAAATAATTGCATTTGGTTTCATCTACCGAATCAAGGTTTTTTCTGAAGTAGTTAAAAAAATTCATTTGCACTAGTTTGCCAATTATTGCTTGGACACTGTCTATCAGGCTATTTTCAGAAGAAACGTCTGAGGCACGAAATAAACATTTTCGGCTTTCTAGGCAGAATTTTGCTAGAAAGTTTTTAAGGGTTTAGTGAAACAATGATATTATAAATAGACTTTTGCTCAGTTCTAACACTGATTAATAGCATAATACCAACTCCAAAAAAGTCATAACCCTTTATGAAAGAAGCAACTTCTTATGTGCTTCCAACTGAACTTGGCCCTGAAGAGAATCCAGATTCGGAAGAGGACTTTGCAAACACAAAGGAAGAAGAACCATGGCACTCATCATCATCTTAGTGCAAAAGAGAAGTGGTTTTCAATAAATTAGTTGTTATTATTTGAAATAAAATAAATTCTTACTAAAGCGGCCCATACACTTGCAATATTATTGTATATGATATTCGCCATATTATTTCCATTTTGTCCTATATTATGCAATAAGTCGCACAATGGTTTCATTAATTCAGTAAAAAAGGGAACATAACCTATAGGAATAACATAAACAGCATTGTACAAAGTTGCCAACACATTTCACTTTCTTTTCGTTGCGCAATAAAAATCAAAAGTCTTTTTATTGTTGCCAATATATTGTGATACCTTTGAATATCACATACACATGGGCTGTACAATACGTAAAATTGAACAATTTTATTGCAAGTGTATTAATATAACTAAATTTTCAAGAGTGGTCAGATTGCCAGCGGCGCTGGTATGCCCGCGTTTAGCTCGCCTGAAGCTCGCCAGATGGAGTGGTTCTTGCCGGCAATCTGGACCATAGAAACACACACTAACACAAAAATTCATACCAGCTTGTGGTTTCATTACATTAAATATTAGAGCCTTAAAGTAGTGCTGCATCTGCCTACTTGTCATACCTACAAACAAATGAATTGCCTTCCCACTCGAGAACTTCGCTAGTGCTTCGATTTGCGTCGTTAATACAAAAATGTTGTACAAAGCTTAAAAAGAAAAAGGGGATTTCCCGTTTAAGTCTAATGCAAATATGTATGTGATGGTTGTCTGCTGATTGCAACTGGTGTCAAATTACATTTTCTGAAGTAAAGTTAAATTTAAATATTTTCCAACAATGAGTCAAAAAAAAGCAAATAAACTTAGAACAAAAACTGTACATTTTGTCGAGTTATAAATCAGGACAAAATGCTGTTGATATTGAAAGAAAGGTAAACAAAATCCAATTTTTTAAAGTCTTTTGCGATTTTGATCTTCAAGATGAAGTTTTTTTGATTTTATATGTTGAGAATGTTTGTTCTTTATGACAAGAGCTACAACTTTGTTTCAGAGAGTAAATCAAAATTCCTAACGGTTTGCAAGATATGAGCCTGAGAAAATGCTAATTTTTTTGCAAAAATGACACCGACGCCCCAAATCTTTGGGGGCCCATAAAAAAAGTGCATGACTTTGGGCAAAAATGGGACACAGGGGTCTTTTTTTGGACTTTTATCACGTCTTGAGGACATTCACAAATCAAGTACTTCTACGCAGCGAAATATTGTAATGTAAGGGGAATTATCTAGGACCGCCAGGTGATATAAAACGTACAGCCATTGAGTTAAAGTCCCTAGAGGATCAGAAGAGGAGTAAGACCCGCTCACACCTGGAGAATACCGTTGGATTCAGAAGTAGCAGTACCGGGGAAGTCCTGGAATCAAATAAAACTAATGTCGTGCAACTGATCACTATGGAAAATATTTCAAAATTCCACATGTTCCAATTTATAACGACCGAAATATGTATATATGTAAGATTCCTTTAATATTCTTTTACTTACAACTGCCTTATAGTTCACTTTAAATCAGTTTTCAATAATTATTTAGGGCATTTGGTAAACGCTTTTGCCTAATTTTGTTACTTTTCCTAACATTCTAATTCCTTTTTTTACACAATCGTTGGGCTAATTTGATATTTTTCGTGCGATAATAACAAAAACACGTTAAATGCGGAAAACGACTTACAAGCTGACGAATCTATCTGGCTTGATAAAATGAAGTATCGTTTTGTATCCTTAGGGCTGAATAACTTTGTTTCTTGTTATTCTTGCTGTTAGATTCTTCTTCTTTTTTCAGTTATTTTCGTCTAACTTACTTAATTTTGGGGTTAGGAAGTCGAAGTCTTAATGAGATTTGCGATTTGTATATAAGACTCGTTCCCTGGTCAGGACAACACAAACATAGACAACCAAAGTAGATACCAGTTATTATGCCAACCAGTTACATACATCTCTTTAATAGAGACATGGTATTCTTCAGTTTAGTTTTTTTTTTCTAAAATGTTGTTTCCCTTTATACCATTTCATTACCAAAAGGCATGTTAAGCAAAGAAATAAAACAAACCAAATAACAATTCAAATGACTGACTTTAAGCTGAAATATAATCGAGTCAGACATTTAGCCTTTTAGCCAGTTGTAAATAATGCCAAGCAGTCAAACATCAAAACAAACTAACAGTAGACATAAAAAAACTCTAAATAAAATAAAGCAAAAAAATAGAAGGCAACAAAAAAAAAAAAAAAAAAATATGGCTTAAAACAAACTTTAGTTATGCAAGCGAATTTCAGCAACGTCCTTTCTTTTCTCTAATCTATTTTCGGTTAAACTCAACCAAAAGAAAGCAAAACTACAAGAAAATTAGATACAACAGGGATAAGCCACCACCTAAACCATTAAAAAGATAGTTGAAGGGTTCAATATCTTAATAAAGTATCGATTTCCGAACTAAGATTATAACATGCAGCAAGTACAAATTACATTTACTCCTACTGCTACTGCCGTCTTCTCTTACCTTAATGGCAAAAAGTTTTACAAGTTTAGGGAATTTACACTCAAACTTATTTAAATACATGTCTGCCATTAAGGCATAAATTTACAATGTGTGTGTGTGTATTTGTGTGTGGAGAAAATCTTTTTCTTATTTTTACACAGCTTAAAAGGTTACACTTTGTTTTCCAGGGTTTTGTTTTTGTGTTGTGGCAAATGTTTTGATTACAAATGAAGTCTTAGATTGTACACTGTGGAAAAGGAGTTAGTCTGATGTGGTTAAGAATTTGGCAATTCTGAATCGGTGATCAAGTTTCTCAGTGCGGAATACAAGATATGAAAGTATCATTATCTTATTTAAATTACACTAAATATATGAAGATTTTGTTATAATTTTAAAACAGAAGCATCATATATTTAAATAATATGCATAGATTTTAAAATACACAAAGAATTTTTGTGTTTTTTGTAAGCACAATGTGTACCTACACACATGTGTGATATGGATTTCTACTACCTGAATTTTGCGAAAGAAAACTGTGATTAGGTGCAAGAGCTTGTTAAGGACTTTGCCAACTAATTCCTTTGTATTCTTCGTTCGGTATTTTACCAGCTCACAACTTTTGGAGCGATTGGCGGAAATGAATGTGCATTGAACACGCACAATACAAACAAATCGAATTCGCAAACTATCAAGTCATTTTCACAAACAAAAAGAAGGACATTTTTTGCAAAATAGCCCATGAAACATGAAAATACAAAATTAAATTAAAATATTTACAATCGTGAGCAAATTACCTTTAATTTAAGTATCCACACAAATATATAAGTGGAGGGGACACTTTTTTTTGACCCAGAGGGCTCCAAAAGTCCGGCGCATTCAAAAACTTTTTTCTCGTACCTTTAATTACCTTTAATTCGAGTATCTACACATAATACTTCGTGGGCGGTGCCGTTTTAAGGATTCAGGGGGCCTACGGGCCTCAGCCCCCTTAAATTTTAATTTGTTTTCTATTTTTTTTCCAGAGGGGTTACAATTTTTTTCGTGTGCCCCGTAAACTACTCTGTTATCATATACCGAAAATATCATTGAAATCCGATAACTTTGAAATTGCTTGGGTCGGAAAAGGTTAAACTGTCAAAATTGTTAGTATTAAAAGCAGAACCTTAACAATGAAAAGTTATTTCATTGACATGTTTGTAAAGGCGGCATGAAATAACTCCCCACGAAATAAGTCCCCAAAACGAAAATGAAATAACTCCCCAATTAAATATATGAGAGGCAACAACAATGTTTTTTGGGAATTTATTTAATTTTTTTGTGGACTTTTCCTTTTTTATACTGGGGAGTTATTTCCTATGAAATAAGTTTCCAAAAATCTGAAACTTATTTGATTTTCAAATTTATTCCAAAATCGCAAAAAATATAGATTTTTGAATTGATTGGATGTTCTGAATACTTTTTGGGGATTTATTTCATTCCAGGAATTGGGGATTTGTTTCAAATGAACCCAGTAAAAACTTTGCCTACAAAATAATGTGTTAAGTAATCAGAAAAACTTAAATGCACTACTTAAAATTCTACTGAAAGAACCAATGCATTTTACAAGGGATGCCCCAAAATGAACGCATTCAAAAGTATGCCATTATTATTTTACCTACATACATCCAGAAATAAGTAGTTATAGAAGTTGCTGTGGAAGCAATTTTAAAAGAAAGCTACTAAATAATGGGTGAGAGAAACTATTCATTTTGAAAAAGTAAGCGAAGTTTTTACTGGGAAGTATCTCCTCAATTTTTGGGGATTTATTTCATTTTGATTTGGGGAGTTATTTCATTTCGTTGGGGTTTCATTTCATTTTAAAATTGGTGGTTTATTTCATGTGAAATAAGACCGCAAAAATTGGGGAATTATTTTACAATTTTTTGGGGACTTATTTCGCGGAGGGTTCTTTTATGCCACCGTTTGTAAAGCTACGGTCGCACATATTAAATGTTTAGCCAAATAAGCGTAACCACTACTTTTGTAAATAGTTTGAGTGATCTAAATACTAAATAAAACTAATTATACTACTAGACATAGCAAAAAAGTGCTTTTTGTAAGATGTGATATTAGACAGCGGTAAAAAGAAGTAGCGCAGGCCTTCTGGAAGCCCTCATTTCTCAGACATAAGGCCTTACTACCCTATTTCATACCCTTAAATTTTTTACATGTATGTAAAAAAAACGCAGAAGGCCTTCTGCGTTCCCTTCTTCAGCAGCTCTCATTGTAGGCCTATGTATGTAGAAGGTTGTAGGTAGGTCTTCCATGAGACCTTCCTGAGAAGGCAAGCGAGCATGAGTACTGGGTCTTAGAAAAAGGCCATGGAAGGTCTTACATAAGGCCTTAAAAATTAAGGCCTCTAAAAGTTAACCGCTTGAAAAATCAAAACAAATATTGGAATTAAAGGAAATGATTATTTAGTTTGCTTGTTGGTCCCGTTTTTTCGTCAAATATTTTAAAAGGGTGACCGTAGCTTAAGTAAATATTCAAGAATTTGGGCTGAGTTTTTGAGATGTGAATTAAGTTTAAAGTTTGCTTAACGTAGTCTCAAACTTGGATTTTTTCTGCAAAATGTATTTTTTTTTATTATTTCATTAAAGACCAACATTTTAAGCAGAACTTATCTGTTCCGTCAACATTTTGGCGGCATTAATCTACTTTAAGATGTACTAAACCTAGTTTAACTGAGATCTAAAAAACCCCGCCTAAATCTATACAAAAATATTTTTTTTAGAAAAAGTTTTTATGTATCTCTCTACTTCTCACGATCATACGTAACTTGCAAGATGATTTTGTTGTCAAACTCCTTACTGCTCTTCTCCAACCCTGTTTAGTGCGCTACCTTTTGCATGAGCCATGCGCGTTCAACTCTAATGCTGCCTGAGCCATTCCGGTGTTGCAATAAGAGCTAATTATAGACAGTGTGGAGCCACCATATACCACGTATGTGAGTTTGCGTACCAGTTGTTATCGCTATTGTGACATGTAATGTTTCGCATCTATAAAACAACAACGTTTTAACACATGAGCTATTTATGTATATTTTAGTATCTAGGGTAGTGCGGGATACTATCGGTATTGGAGTGCCCCGGTAGGCTAGCTGGTAGGGAGCAGCGCCGGGGTTGCGGGTTCGATTCCCGCCAGAGACTCTGGTTTCTTTCCTGCAGATAAGCATAAAGTTTCGCGGGATTTGCTTAGGAAAATTAAAAAAAAAAAAAAAAAAAAGAGTATATTATTTATCGATAATTCGGATTTAACTATCAATTCTATCGATATTACTATCGAGTGAATGTTTTTACTTGAGCAGGAAAACTTAAACTATTTTTTTTTATCAGGCTACAGTTCCTTTTTTTATTACTTTATTGATGATGACAGTTTTTGAAAAATTGTGCTGCTGATAAACACCTTTCTGAAGGAACCGAAGTAGCAGGGACCTTAAGATATTTTATTGCAACTTAAGATAATGTTCTAAGTTGGTTTTGATTCTCAACCCAAAAGGTTATCAATCTAGCGCACTTTTCCTCCAATTGCCGTTCATTGTTTTGTCCTATGCTCGCAATTGCAATTGCAGTTGTATTTGCATTTATTTTTACAATATTACAAAAATATTCGACATTTCAGTCCCTATCCATACAAATTTTGACATAAAGGCCTTTAATTAGCAGTCAAAAAGTACAGCGAAGCAATCCATACCACCTGCCATTTTCGTTGTACATATGTATTCATTGCTGTAATTCAGCGCGAACTAATAACAGCAAATAAAAATTGTGTGTGTATAGCTGCTGTTACATGTCTTGATAGCTGTATTTTAAATAATAATAATAATATCGATATCGATATTTTTCATATCGATATTTAAGATTTTTTAAGACTTGCGATAGTACTACAGTTCCCAGCGCTAATCTAGGGTCATATTTCTAGAGTTCTTTATTCGATTTAATGCAGCAAAGGACATGCGAGCTTTTCGAATTTCGTTGCCTGCTCACGTTCCACCATCTTAAGCAACTCAAGGTAATCAATTTTAATTATATATGGTAATCATTATATGCTAAGTCGGAGGCTACTGGCAGAGTTTATCCTGAGAGACAAGGATTTTTAAATTTATTATTTGGTCTGCTTTTAAGGCCTTATAACTTTATTGTTTAGTTTATATTGCATGTTAAAATGCCTATTGGTTAGTGGGACTATATCTTCAGTACACGCCAATTCGACGACCTTATGGTTCAGATGCCAGATTATTCCGAAGATTATTGGTTTTCTCGTTGCAGAATAACAACTGTTAAAGGTAGAACGGATGGAGTGAAACATGATTGTGGACTACCTTGTTTTATACGGAAAATTGTACAACAAAATAAAGCGAATACATTCATACGGATCAAAAGTTTTTCCGAATTTAAATTTCGAGTAGCGCTAAAACATTGCATTTTATTGTCAAATGCATGGGACAAATAATGAAAGAAAAAATTTGACCTTTTTTTAGACCCTCTACACCCAGAGAAAAACGTGTTAAAACATTTTATATTTTATAATAATAATGATTGGCGGAGACAAAAATATGGTTAAATTAAACATAATGTGGTTAACATTTTCTTTAAACATAGTATTGTTGGAGGTAACCTTATTTAAACATGTTTTTTCTCTGCGTGTACCGGGTCATGAATATTTGGAAAATCAGAATAAATCGATTAATTTGTTAAACATTCATTATATAATGTAACATTTATCATTTATTAGCGTTGGTGTAACTCACTCCCCCTATTTTTTACATTGAAAATCAGATTTGAGAAGCAGTTATGAAGCCAATTTTTTAATTTCTAAGTTTGGTAAAATGTTAAATGGAAAAATTCATTAATTTTTCTTAATCTACGTTATGGCGATATAAAACTCAGCATTTTTGATTTGTTTTCATTTTTTTTTACTTAATGGCGTATAATATTCTCATTTTTTTCAGATCCCCGCGACTATAAGTTTCTTTAATTCGGTACAAGTTAATAAAATTTTATGAAGTCTTCCATTATAAAATTACTCCAATTGCCATCCCTGGTAGAGGGCTAAGAGATATTTGGAATATATAAACTTTTGTAGAAAATTAAGGAAGATGCGGCATTCTGGAGGTATTTGATATTTATTAGATATTAATCGTGAATTAGGCATAAATGTCTTGAGAAAACCTGTGGCCTAAAAATTATTGCCAACTGAATGATGTGGAACCCTTTAGAAATGACATAGTGACTATGTTTTGAATTAAAATCAGAGGAGTTTCAAAATAATGCCGCCGCCTAATTTGTGCCCATAAGTCAACCTTGTACTAAAACTGTCTTCTGTATTTTGGTGTTAATCAAAGGCTACGTTGGCAAACTTACGGTGTTCACTCAAAGCTGAAATCCCCAAAATGGTTATGCCGAAAGGCATGTACTTACGTTAATCTAAAACATTTCTTCAACACTTCAATTTTCTGAGTTTAAAACCATTATTTTCTTTACTTATGTTTTGTTTGCACTTACTTCCTTTTAATCCCCCTTCGACTTTAAAATGAAAAAATAAATTATTTGTTCGCCTCAAGTTATAAAAAAAAAAATTGGGGAAGGCAACGAATATCAACTTTTACCAAACGAAAAAGAAAACAACGTAGAAAAAATATGTCTTAACATTCTTAAATGTTTTAAGATTATTTTGATGGCATGACAAATTAATTACTTATTTAAACAGTTCGTTCTTTTTCATACATTTTTTTTACTTCTTTTGCACTCATTTTAATTTACTTTTTATCTCTTTAAATATGTATGTATGTATGTATATGTCTGCATGTCTGATGAAGAAAAAAAGTTTTTAAGAAATAGGTTTAAATGTAAAGCTAAACGATTTTCTGGAAAACAAAATTTATTGGTTTTCAATTAATCAAGCTTTAATCGAAATAAATACAAAATTCCAAGAATTTCAAAAATGTATGTAGAGACAACAAAGAAGGAGGAGGTAGGGGGAAGGGGAATGTAAAACAGAATAAATTGTTACAGCTTGTTTAACATGATTAAGCTAAAAGAGAAATAGAACAAATTAAGAAAGAGGATTTTGTGTTAAAGTATTGAACAAAAAAAACCATAATTCAAATTGAAAAAAGATATGGTTTTGATTTAAATAACAACTGCTGGTAAAATTTTCTTTTAGCCATACGCTGATCACTTTTTATTTCCTTTAAATAAATATTTCAATTCGAATCGTATTATGAACTAGAAACTAAAATTTTTGTTTTTTTTTCTTTTTAGTAAATCATGACTTTTTATCAAACGACCCTAATTATCAATAACCGCACATTTTAAACAAAGTATATAATGAACATATTACAATGCTCCACTTCCTCAGGATAACAATGTTTAATACCTCGAAACCTTGACTACAATCATAGATAATAATAGTTTTTATGCTGTTATACATGCACAGTTTATGATAATAGACTCAGGCTTGTGGACACGTTTCTACGTACATACTTGTGAATGGAAGTATTTTCTAACAAATTATTTTTTCTAAGACATTAAACATATTATGGTACAATTTCTCTCTCACTTTCTCTCTGGCACACATGTACGTACCCTCAATAATAACAAATAATTTTAAGATATTATTTTGTAAAGTTTTACACCATAGACACCTGCAGCTTAGGAAATAAATATTTATTTTTAATTGAAAATTAAAGAAAAGATTTCCAGGCAAAGGGGGTATTTAATACTTTGTGAAAATTAAATTTAATGAACTTAGGACTGATTAAAATATTAAAAATTTGGATTAAAAACCATAAACAGTGCAATAAAATAACCACAACACTAATTACACGGTGCTACAGTGTAAAAAAACTTGGAAAACGACCTAGCGTGGGTTATTGGTCTTGTTGAGATCATTAAAAATTGTGTCAAAAAATTTCAGAAACAGCCTCATATTCAGAAGTTATTTAAAAATAAACCGTTTTCTGTGATGTTCGTCCACTTATCCGACCTGTAACTCAGTCAGTTCTTGTCCGATTTAAATTTTTTTTTAACGGGTTTGGAAAGAAAACTGATTACGCTTTAAAATTACGTGCATTTGTAAATTAAAACTATTCTTTTTGTTAAGAATATCTACAAAAAAAAAACGAAAATTATAAACTTTTTTGAATTTAGTAGCTTTTCATTGCTTATTTTAATATGAACGCTTATACAAATTTATATTAACGTATGAAGAAAATTTAGTTCCAAATAAAACATGGTTTAAATTTTTCAAATCGGATAAAAACTGTACAAGTTATTCAACTTTTCATTAACATTTGTTTTTAGTATTTTCTCCCCCCGCGCAAAACATATGAATAAAAAAAAAAAACAATTAACTATAATTAGAATTGTGGTTATTATATTATTCGGGTCAGTCAAAAATAAATGATTATCAATAGCAATTTTAAAATAATTTTCATGTTGTAAAATTCCTTCCTTCATAAAAAAATAATTTAATGAAAATTAAATTTGATGAACTTAAGCCTGATTAAAATATTAAAAAAAAAAAAAAAGAAAAAAAAAAAAAAAAACAATTAACTATACAAGCAAATTTGTCAACTTAATAATGCAAAGTGTTTTGTTTGTTGCACTTTTACAGTTACGTTTTTGTTATTTACTAAAGTCCTGCACGAACGCATTTGAATGCCGTTTCAAAATATTCGTTTGTTTTTCAACTACTGATTGTCGATTGCTTTTTGCTAACGAATCAAATTCTGTATTGTAAACAGCACATATAGCACGGAAAAAATATAAACACACAAATGCAAATGAATTTTAATTAGTGTGTAATAAACGACCAAATACGAAGTGTAAAGAGCACGGAATATACTCCACACAACAACGAAACAAGCGAATAACACAAACTACACCAAATCACACGAATCGCACGAATCACACCAAACAACAGTAACAAAATAGGTGATATGAATTATCTTATTTTTTTTATTATTGATATGACTAGTAAACTTGTATTGAGCAAAAAACAAATGAAGATGCAAAATATTTTTATACAATGTTTAAGTTTTTATTTTAAATTATTTTATTCAAAAGCTACAAAAATATATTATGAAATATTTTATTAATAGTAAAAAATCCGCTTGACATATACACTTGTCGAAGTCACATCGACGACTGAATTGATGAGCATATAAATATGTGTTAGTAGTGGTATACACAATTGTGCCAAGAAATGGAATTTCCGCTTATAGACTCACAATTCATGTGTGTTATGTTATCTTTTTTTAACATCGAATTAAACATTGCGTTGATTTGTTTTTTTAAATCAAACTACTGCTTAACAACGAGTTGTTTGAAACCAACTACTGTTTAAAATTGATTCGGGTTTTCATTGTGTATCATTCGAACTGATTTTAAAAAAAAAACACAGTATTTGACACAATAATAACTTGGTGTGGAGAACTGTGAAAAAGAAACAAATGCATTCGTGAAGGGCTTTAGTATTTACTTAATAAGTTATTGTTAATCAGTCTTTATTTAAAAAAAGAACTGGAAGATAAAACAGATGAATAGGGTTTTTTATGTCCTATTTTTTTTGAATCATTTAAAAAGTTTAGAATGTTTTAATATGCAATTTTTAGCTATATATATTTGGATAAATACAAAGACTAATCGAATTTATTACCAACACAATGGCAAAGTTTAAATACTATCTTGGATATGAAGGAAAATAAAGCCTTGGTAAATGCCTTCAATACAGTATTTAATTGCTCATACAGTTGAAGCAAATGATGAACCGGAAAGTATTTGTACAAGCTGTTATACTATGCTTAAGAAAACTAGTCCGAAAAGTTTATAAGCCAGCCACTACCATTATCTTTCCGAATGATTTGGCATCATCAAATATTCCATAAACCACAAGACTGTTATTTTTGCCAAACAAACATCACTGGTTATCAATATAAAAATCGTGATAGCATTAAGAATGCTAATGTATCAACTGTTACTAAGCCAGTATTAAGTGCAATTTAATGTAATAAAACTTAACATAAACAAAGTGATGATGAATCTGAAAACGTGAAATGTGATATGGAATATTTACCAACATCGGCTGAGCCACATTTTGTGACAAGTGCATATTTTTGCGATCTTGTGCGAGATTAAAAACTTTAGTAACTTTTGCAAATATAAACCGATTTTAACAGATGATATCTCGTTGCTTTCTACATAAATTTACCTTTAAAATACAGTGCAAACAAAGATAGATTTTCATAGAAAAATTTTAAAATAACTCTTGTTGAATTTGAAAAATTGGGGGAAAAATAAAAAAAATTTGAAACTTTTGATAAACACTCACCTAATTTCTTGGAATAAATTTTTTATGAAAACACTTCTTAAAAGCCTAGTTTTCTAAATTCCTAAATTTCAAAATCGGTCAAAAAATATGTGAGTTAGAGGTACTAATGCTACGACCTACCCTAAAACAGTTTTTTGAAAACAACTCAAAATTTTTAGGGTGTTTCAAAATTTTTGAAAACGGTTTTTGTATGTCCTCACCTAGGCCTACAACCCCCACTAGGTCGGTTTTCTAGTTTTGACAAAAAGTGTTTTTTTGTAGCAGTGTGTTATTGTAAAACAGCTACAAGTTTTATGTTTACATTTGTCCTCCAAATTGTGCTGATAAAATGTCAACGGAAAAAAAATAGACAACATAAAAAAACCCATACAAATGTAGGGTACGTTCGTAAATGCAGGTGTTGCGCATCAGTTGCGCATTCGTAAAGTTAAATGCTCATAAATGTATCACTTGTATGAAACTTGGCATTACTTTCATATGCCAAAGTTTTTTTAATGCAGTGATTCCGCAGCCCTGCAGCAAATATTGGCAATTATTGCATCAGTTAATTTTCTGATGCAACTACTTTTAACATAAAAGATATCGATTTATTTTTTTTTTGCTTTTTCTTCTAATTTATAAGAACACTATTACTTTTTGGTTAAATATTTTTTTAATTAAATTTGCCATCGCTATTGTTGATAAAATTTTTTTTATTATTTTATGTTCGCTCATAAAACCTTTAAAATTTAGCTCGTGTTCAAAAATTTAAACGTTGTGCAGTAAATAAGCATCAGCATCACAAGTGCAACTGGTCATAACGCATCAGCAACAAAATTTCTCACAGTTTTGATGCATTTGCGAACGTACCTGTACTTTGTACTTCAAGAAGTATACTTGACAAATAGTATAAAGAACTGAAGTAAGGAAGAACATGTAAATAAATTAAAAATAGATAATTATTCAGAACAAATTTCGATCTACCAAGTAAAAATACCATTTGGTTAATAGATTCATAAACTTCTTTTGACTGCTAGCACTCGTCAGTGGCGGTGAGTGTCAAGATCTCTGAGAAGATATGTCAGATCAATCTGTCCGTGAACGTGGGTTAAATCACCGCGTCAGTTAAGAATGTATCTTCCGGCTTAATTAGGCCCAATGTGCTTGTGATCCAAAAAGGAAAAAATAAATAAAATGAAATGATATTGATTTCATGTTGTAATATTCCTTGCTACATAAAAATAATTAAATGAAAATTTAAATATTTAAATCATAAATAGAATCTAGGAATTTATTTCTCATATTGAGTAACATGTATTATATATAAATTTTCATATTATTCGAATATGTGTATTCCTCAAATGCTTTTATTCATTCTGCTGGTATCTAATAGTTGTATTCATTTTCTTTACTATTTACTTCATTGCTAGCCAAAGGATAGCTAAATTAAGCCTCGTAAGAGAAATATACAAAACAAAAATTCTGATAGTGCATACAAAATATTGAAGGAATAAGAATATTCAAGTATAAAAGCTTTTGAGGATTGTAATTTGACTTTGAATACACATTTGAAAAATATGAAAATTTATATTTAAATAATATACAAGATTTTGCTTGTCATGCTTTATTCCCAATTTTTATTTTTGATAAAAACGGTGAAATTTATTGTTGAATGGATAAGCTATTCCTATGCGCATTTCACTGGTTACTTAGGCCAGTTCATCAGGAAACTTCATCCAAAAATTTTATTTATAAAAAGTATAACACAAATAAAACTGTTATGCAAATAAGAATTATTAATCCCAGTTTTACTTGTAAAAACTATACTGTAAATATTTAATTTAAAAACCATATCAATACACTGTTCAAACTCTCGGTAACAGGGATGTCATGGCGATTTCTCGCCAAACGTGGCGATTTTGAAACGTGTTTGGCGGTGGGATTTTCTATTTGGCGACTGGCGACTTTTTTGTTTTTGTCGATTTTTTATATAATTGGCGCTTCACATAGTTTTTTTTAACATTTATATTATTTCAGCGATTTTTTCATCAGCAGTGCGATTCACTATGCTTTTTAAACCACAATTGTTTCGTTTAAAAATTAACCACTTTGCTATTCACTAACACTTTTAACGACATCTGCTGGTGTTAGAAGCCAGCTGTCGCAGTCAGCTCTTATTTTTGTAGCTTATTAACACCAAAATTATTGGTGTTTGTCGAATCCGTTTAGAAAAGTGTTTATTTATCATTGTACCTATATAAGTAGTCGATAAATGATATGGCTTTTAGGTAATTAGCCTACAATTTTTCCGCTTCTTATCACACATCAATTTTCCGTGGAGCTTCTTATTTATTTATCCTAAAGCAAATCAAAATCAAATCAAATAAAATTAATAAAGTAAAATAGAAACTGGGAATTATTTCCTTCCGAAGGTTACTTTATATTATATTCAACATTTTTTATTTTTCGATTTTATTCTATGAGCTAAATTTCAGTTAAAAAGGTAAAATGTAACAAGAAAATACAATATAATAGTCTGGTAGTGTATAAAGTCATTTCTGAAAAATTGAAGGAATATGACTATTACAAAAAAGCTTTATAAAATACATAACTGAAATTTAGCTCATAGAATAAAATCGAAAAATAAAAAATGTTGAATATAAAATAAAATAATTAATATAATAATTAAAATTAGTTATTTTTCACGCACTTTGCACAATATCATTTGAAATCTATAAATTAAAAGATTTTTGTTTGGTTTTTTTTATTCTTCTTTGTTATTTTATCCTATTTTGATGTTTCTCTTGGCAGAGTTGCCACGATTTATCAATTTGAGTAGAGAGAAATATAAAGCAGTTTACAGTGGTTATAAATAACTTAGTGAATCACATAGTGGTTAGTGCACACATCAAAATGTGCGGTTAATGTTAACACTTTTTAAAGTGTTAAAAGTTAGTTTGTCATTGTTTGTTATCATTTTTGTTTTTTTTTATCATTTTAAATGAATTTTATAGTTTCTACCTTTTTTTGTATGCAAAATTTAATTTGAAAAAATAATACAAAAACGGAACAATATTGACGTTTGGCATTTTTTTTTTTTGGCGATTTCTGACATCCGATTTGGCGATGGAGTTACAAAACGTGTCTAAAAGCATATGAAAACGTGTCTCAAAGCATCTGAAAAAGATAAACAACATTCTGACAAACAATAGCTTTCCAAAAAATCTCATAAAAACTTTAATAACAAATACAGTGAGGAAAATGAATAACAATACATCTGGCCACTCTAATGCCGACAAGGAGAAAAAAACAGTTTTATAGTGTAAAATCCATACCTGGACTAACGGATAAACAGAACATCAAAGACACAATAGACAAGAAAAACATATGGTTTGCTTACAAACCTAACAAAACTTTAAGCACAAAATTTACAAACACAAAAACACAATAAACAAAAAAAAAAAAAAACCAGAAAGCAATGTTGTTTACGAAATACCATGTAAGGGAATAAAAAGTTCAAAGCTGGGATTTGATTTATATTGGCACCACAAAGAGAACATTGGAAACAAGAATAACAGAACATAAAATGGACACAAACAAATTTAAGGAAAGTACTGCTTTAGCCCAACACATAAAAAATACAAATCATACGGCAGATTTTGACAAAGTACGAATATTGAATAGAAAAGAATCGAAAAGAAAAGATTCACAATAGAGACGTTTAGGATAAATAACGTTTAGCAGAAAATAGAAAAGACAATGAACTTAAAAGAAGACAACAATTTCATGATTTTATTTGCAGAGCAGCTACATAAAAGATTTTTTGGATTAGATTCTGTAAGAAATGATTGCATAAAGATATTAGTAGAGGAAGCGTTTACTCGGTTCGAGGAAAATAAGTTTTTTAAAAAGGAATTACAAGTTTTGAAGGAAGTGTATCATGTTTCTTTGACTATAAAGGCAAACATCCATAGAAAGGAAATGTGTTTTCTCATTGAAATCTTCTTGATAAAAATTAGGAATAGGCTTTCAAAAGATTGTATAAATGCTTATTATGAACTTAAAACCTATTTGAAAGGATATATTTTGTAATAATTTCTTTAAATAATTTAACTTTTTTGGTTTTATATAAAGAAATAAGAAAGTTGAATTCATCTATAAATTTAATAACTAGATCTTAGGAAATGTTATTTGTTCAAATAGATTAAATTAAATAATATTTTGCACCGAATTCTGTTGAGCGGGAGTACCCGGGAAATTTAAAAATACAGGTCCGGGAAAAGAAAAACTCTAATCGCGGCGTATATTTATATTTTGATAAGAGTTACTATTTTCCGTAATTGGTAAATATTTAAAACAAATTTATATTTAGTCATGCACTTAGGAGGCCAAAATGACCCAATACTTTTTGTGGTTTCTTTTAAAATTTTGGCAGTTTTGATAAAAAAACTTTTTGAAAGAAGGTGCAGGTGTAAATGCAAGTTTCACATTTTCAACATCTTCCATGCGTTTTTCTGAAATGTATGCAAAAGTAAAAAGAGAAAGTGGCCCAAAATTAAATGTCAAGAATGCCCTTCGTCTAAAACAGCCGCGGTGCCTATGTATATGCCCAAAATAATTTCTAAATGTTATTGCAATATTTTGGTTATTCGGAAACAAATTTTTCATTGAAATTAATTTTTTTGTGTTAATTTTTTACAATTTCAAGTGGTATCGTGTTAAAACAACATCTTTTAAATATGTTATAAAATTCCGTTTTTCATATAGTTATGCGCTATAATAATGTTCTTTAAAACATTAATCATACGCACTAGTGTTTTTTTTTAAAGAAGAATCATAAAAGTATGCTATAGATTATGAGTAGAGAAAAATTTACTTAATTCACATGGCGTATGAGTATCAGGTATTTGTTGTATTAGGCTGAAATTCATTATACGTCCTAAATTCCAGTTTTATTGGGGTTGAGGCCCTAATTCTGTAAAACGTAACCGCAACGCCAAAAACTTATTACATTGAAAGCAAAAACAAAATAAAAAAATAATTTAATTATTTTGTTGTTGTTTTCCACAGAAATTCATATTGAATTTTTAAACTTCAAACGCTGCATATCTTGTGGCGTTGAAAATTTTAAAAAACACAGTATGAATTTCTATAGAAAGCAACAATAAAATTATGACAAATTTTTGACATTATTTTTGCTTTAATTGTTATTATTGGCGTTGCGGTTGCGTTTTACAGAATTAGGGCCTAAATGTCAAATTGACCACACAAACGGTTAAAGTTGCCAGTGCTGCCAAAATTTATTAAGGAAAAATTATAGGCCAGTCAATTTTTTTATAATATGCTGCATCAACGACGTTCTGCCAAATTGCCTTTAATAAAGGTATGCTAGATAATCGACTGGTGCAATTAAACTATGCACAGCACATAAACTTAATATTGCATCTGTTGAACATTGTAAAAAGTTCTTTAGAAAGGGATATAATTGTTTAAATTTATGCCCTTTACCCTTTTGTGTTTTCTTATTTCTGCGTTTTCCTTCAGGTCACAAAGTTTAGAAAATATCCCATTTGCAGTAATTTTCAAAGGGGTTTCACCAATTTTTTTATATTTTCTTTTCATTTTTGTTTTAGTGAAACATTAATGAGCATTTACATTGTTCCATTTATTAGATCTAATTCAATGTTGGAATCTTCCGTTTTTTCTTTTATATTTATAATCAACATTATAAAAATGGAAAATTTAAAAAATATCACCAGAACTCAAAACTACTAAGAATTTTTAAATAATGCTAGAAGAAATGCTTAATGCTAAATCAGTTTTTTTTCATGCATTGACCTCATTTTCCCATTTAGTATGAAATTTTAAAAGAAAATATAAATTCTTGTTGGTGTTAACTCATGTCGTGGCGCATGATCATGCGACTTTAATTCTTTTTTTGGGGATATTTTAAAGAAAAAGTGTATGTTAATAATAAAAAGATCAATTAAAGAGCTCAAGGATGAGATAATTTGGCACATTAACGACATTGAACCTCAATTGAGTCTCAGAGTCATTGAAAATATGGACTATCGGATAATGGCGTTCCACCGAAACCGTGGCGAGCATTTTACCAATATTTGGTTTCAAACATAATTGTCTTAGATTCTTCACAGAAAGAAAAACAATCAGGATAAAGCAAGCTTTTTTTTTTGATTAAATTAAGCACGAGTCGTACTCAAAATTCAAGTACGATTAACATTAAAAAGTACTCAAAATAATTCGAAAATTAATCTCGGAAATTCTTGAAATCAAGAAAAAAAGATTAGACTTTTGTTGTGTTGAACTCTCCGGCTTACCCAAGTTGTGATTTTCTATACACATTGAAAAAAGTTCGGGCCAGCCTAATGTGTACCACGAAGGGTTAAAAAGTAAATCTGTACTCTTGCTTTTCATTTTGTTTATATTTTTGGTTAAGATTTCTAAAGTAAAAACCATAGTCTTGGTGTTTTATCATTCTCTAAGGTGTTATACGGGTAAGTAAATCAATCATAATAATTTTTCTTTTTAATCTCCTTTTTGGTTTCTTTCAAGCACGGGATAAAAAACATCTTTATAATACTTGAATCAAGTGCTATAAGAGATTGGTTCAATCTTGGTTTTTTTTAAATCAATCTCATTTTTCGATTATTTCATGTACGAAATCGGGATTGAATTTGGATATATAAAGTATTTTGCGAATAAAAATCCGTACTTGAATTTGTATTTGATTCAAGAAAATCCGTACTCACGGATGAGTGTTCTAACATATTAAGATAGTTCTCTGAAAACTTTTTATTTTATTTTCAAATAACATAATGGGTGTTGATTAAGCCCCCTTTTAGGCAAGTATTAATGACCCATTTTACATTTTGAAAATTTTACAGGAGAAGCAAAAAACTATTCAAAATAGTAAAGTGATAAATTGTATAACCTAACAGTTGTTTTAACAATTAATATTGTTGCATACTTTGCAAACTGTTAGAAAGTTCTTTAATCGTTTATCATTTTATATTATGTAGAGAGGACCGTTTGCATCTTTGTTAATAAAAACGCTAATTTTTGTTTTTGATGAACCATCAGAATTAATATAAAACATCGATTTTTATTTTAAATTTTGGTTAATTAGGGCCTTTTATATTATGTTGCAAGTTTTATATTACATTTTATTTGTACTTCATTTTTAATTCAATAACGAAAATTGTTTAATTTGTAAAGGGGTTTCTAAATTATCAAGTGACTTTACAATAAGTAATCTTCTTCTTCTTTTCTAAATGGTGTATCATTGCGAAAGTATTAGAATATTATCACAAAAAAACAGGCACTATAACTAAACCGTTTTAACCCACTAAATATTATTCAGTTTATTATGGCTGAATAAAACTGCAAAATAACACAAACAGCTGCACAGATCCATACATACGTATATAAACTTTTAAAGCATGCACTTGCATGACTGCAAATACAACTGAAGACCAGGAACTCAAAGGAATAAAAAAGACTCGCAGAAAGTACAAACACAGGAAAAAAATAGAATTTTTCTATTTTTAGATTTTTAGATTTTTAAACAAAGAAATCGTATAATTTTACAATAAAGCAACTTGTAACTTGGAAAAAGTGATTTGTACAAAAAAAAATAAGCGAAAAATTTATTTAAAAAAATAAAAGCAGAGTGAATCAGTAAAAAAATCACACAATGTGTTGAAATATTGAGTTAAACAGCGAAAAGCAAAAAAAAAAAAAAAACGAATCCCACAAAACCTGGAAACGAAAAAACAAGAAAACAAATAAAAAAAAAGTATAAAATGCGAAATGAGTCAAAAGGGAATCATAATTCAAACTGAAAGGAAACTGAAATCAAAGATACTTTTGTTTCTATGATGATTATTTCTTTTTGTGGAAGCAATTGTATTTGTGTGTGTGTGTTCATGTATTTGTAAAAGCGTCTGTGCTTTATTTTAGAAATAATAATGATTTCTATTCCGTTCAACATGGTTATGAATAAAAAAAAAAAAATAATAATCTTGAAAAAATTTTTTATTTTTATTTTACAGTTTTTAGAGTGAATAGACCATTTCCTTTATAAATAAACTCAGAACAAAAGGAGGAAAGCTAAAACCAGTAGTAACGCTTTACTAATGTGTGTTTGGGGAATCCTTAAAATAATGTTTGTTAGTTATTAAAACATTATTTCAATATTACACCAGCAAAATAATTTAAAATGATGTATTGAGTTTTCAAATGTTTGAATTTAAATGGAAAGTTGATGTTTTTTAGGAAGATGTTTTTTTTTTTTTTTTTGGGAGGAAGGGGTATAGAAAATAACATTATTGCCAGGCCAATGAATAAATCGCACTTTAAAAATAATGACGCTGTCATTAACACAAATATAAATTGAAATTTAAAGTAAATAAATATCAGAAAACGTCTTATAAATGCAACTAAATGTACTTCCGTTAATAAATTCTAAAATAAATCAATTTACTTTTTTTTATTTAAGCTTTATTACCCAGTCAGCCAAAAAAAACTTCAAGTTATCTGAATGAGATATTTCATTCTAAGCGACTGTCTTAAATAATACTTATTGTCTGGCTGCTTTCTGATCAACTTAGCATTTATATATCTGGGAGAAATTATGAACCGATATGTTTAATAGATTTCTTACTACTAAAAAAAAAAGATTAAAAAAGGTACGAATATAGATTAGAGTGCTGGCTTTTAGAACTCTTCTTTGTATTGCAGATATACGTTGTGTAACATAAAATGATAACAGGATACCGTTCACCCAATTGTTTACTGTAATTAAAAGATTTCATTTGTTGTTTTTTTTATAATTCTTTATTTAAGTGCGGCTAGTATGCACTCATTGGTATTGATACAAGAATTGATTTAAACATAAGAATTGTTCGGAATTTTTTACTTAATTAATGCTGATTAAGCACTTTCATTTACAGTGGAAGTCATAACGGTTTGCTTGGAAATTATTACAGAGTCACAGCCATTCGTCCAATAGAAAGAGTGTTGATAGAATTGCTATTGACGAATGTGTGTGGTGATCACACTGTAACCCGGTGGCGAACGTCATGATGATTCATCATGAAACATACTGACAATGTTAAATCATACGTCATACATGAATTTTTTAAGCAATTGTCCAAAATATCATAGATGACCAGAACTGATTTTGTTCGTTAGGCTTCCGCGTATTAGTGAGTCCTAACAGACAATATCATCGATATTCAAATTCAATGCGGTGATAAACAAGAAAATAACATACATACATACATATATTTAATAATCGACTATTCAACCATTAAAGAATAGCAGGCAAATTTCAGCAGACCTCCGTTTTATATCGAGTAATAACAGACAATGTCGTTTTGTTTTAACTTTCTTTTATAGAGTGAATCTTTCATAAATATGTCTGCAAAACTGTATTTAGCAGTGTCGTTGTCGCGTACTTTCATCGACATTTCGATATTTTCATAGAAATTGCGCCTTGAGACCCAGTTTGTCAGGAGGAATCATGGACGAAAATATCAACTTGACAAAGTCGCTCAAAAAACGCCACCGGGAAGTATTGTATTGATACACACACACTTGAGTGGTTTATTCATATTACATTAATACATGCGTCTGGTTCATTGCATGCAATGTATACTGAAATACTGTGTGCAAGCTACAATACAATAATTCGCTATCTTTTCTTTAGAAATTCCAAATATTTAAAAATTTTACCTTCATGATTTTAGGGTTAATGTTTTCCGAGTTAAGTAAAACCGTCAGCGTATATTAAGAATTATAATTATTCTTAATAAATTTTACTCTAAATTCATTACAGTTTGGAAATTGTGCTCATTCGTCAAAATATAGCTTTTTTACTTTTTTTTCGAAAATCGCAAAATTTTAATCGCTGGTACGGAAGAGCTACTGGAGTTATTGACATAATATTTTTATTTTGTATTTGTAATTATTTCGAATATGAGTTTCTATTACAATAAGACATAATATCTTCCCAGTTGGCGATGTATTCAAGACAACGTCGACGACGAGTACAAGATCCATAGTAAGTCCCTGACGACATGTTGGCGACATCCCATGCAAATCGTCGACGACTTTTCCGTACACTGTGAGTACAATGTGAGCGACATGATCATGCACATTCGCGTTAATCATCATATGGCTAACAATGTGGTTAAAGTTGTGATTGGCGATTAGCGACAATACCTTAATAGTACCGTTGATGACTTTATTGTGGCCCGATAGGAAAGTGACAATAAGGGATGTAACGAATACCCATATATCGGCGATACTTCAGTTATGCCAATATATATTCAGGATAAGCGGAACGGGACTTAGATACTAAAAGAGTAGACAGGCTTCCTGACGATTGCAGTAATTTTTTTTCCGGAGGCTCTAAGGATTTGAAGGCCACTATGTTTGTGGACAGCTCTTAGGGCCTTGATGAGCTCTGAATTTCTACTAGTGAAATCCAAACTAGCAAATGATTGAAGAAGAGCTCTGAGGAAAATATTGAGAGAGTATGTAATTTGTGTATGCTAAATACCTGGTCACTGCAACATCACCGCTAATGAAATGGCCGATGTGTGGAAAAAGTCAGACCTCCGAAAGGCTTTTGATTAATAAGGGCATGGGTTCTGAACTTAACATATGGCAATGCAGTCAGCAGGACCATTTATTTGTTTGTGCTTCTTGGCCCCGAAATTCACGTATGCCCAATTTAACAATTGAAGCACAGCTGCGAATAACGTTGTAAGTTACACAATACTTATTTTCCAGGAGAGCAAAAAAAAAGAACGTTTTTAACATCCCTCTATCCAAACGACCCAGAAGCATTTTTTAAGTTGATCTAACTACGTCCGCCCGTCTGACTGGCTGTCTGGTTATCTATCTATGGAAACTTGTGCGCAGAGTACATGTCGCAATTATAAAGATAATTAGATGAAATTTGGAGATTTTTTTTAAACTGTTATTAGACTATGGCTGTTGAAAATGTAAAGGCTAGATCTTTTGTTAAATTTAATTAAGGATTTGTTAATTGCTATTTAGATCGATAGACAATACTACAAAGTAATATTGCTTTTTTGTTTAACCTTTTAAGATCTGGCAGTTTTTGCTTAAACAAAAACTTAAATTCAGCATTCGCCTAGATAATTCATAGTCATGTCTTTTCTGACAAGCATATGAGTCATAATGAAAATCAAGTCTAATTGAAGACAAATTACAACTTTTTATACCCTCCGCCACAATTAGTTGTGAAAAGGGTATACTAAGTTTGTCATTCCATGTGAAACTCTTTTATTATTCTTATCTCAGACCCCATAAAGTGTATATATTCTGGCTCCTTGGGTAATTCTAAGTAAATTTAGCCATGTCCGTCTGTCTGTCCGTCTGTTGAAAACACGCTCACTTTCGAAAATAAATTTCGTGATGATCGGTCCATAATATAGTATAGGCCCCATATAAAGCCCACTCTGGTAAATTAATTAAATACGCCTAAAGCCGTAGCGGTAACCTTAATTCCAACTTAGTTTCATAAGACCAGAAAAAATGTCATGCAATTTTGTGATATACGGTCCATAATTTACCTTTTATTCCATATTTAGCAGCTTCTGAAATTCACTGTAAACGCTAAAACTTATTCCAGTTATCGCTCTGCAGAATTTGGGATCAAATCTTACCATGGCTCCAATATAAATTAAAATTGCTGTAAATAGCATAAAGCTTTCTGATGGTCGGTCAAAAATTCATTATATAGGTCTTAACCGCATCCAATTTTAATGCAGATGTCTGTTTTTATAAAGAAAAACTAATGATAAATAGATATCATATAGATATCACTACTTAAATATTCGAACTGTCGGTGGAGGGCATCAAAGTTTCGGCGCAGCCGAAAATAGCACTCTAACTTGTTTTTAAAAGCTGTGGATGATTTTTCACAATTTCAATAATTTAAAAAACAAATAAACCCAATTTATTTAATGAACTCAAGCTTATTTGGCAAGGAAAAACGAATTTTGCTATAAAAAAATATACCACAAAAATAAATGGCTTTTAAATGGATCAATTTGGACGGAAAAAGTTTAATAACTATATGAAACTTATGCCAAAAAGAAATAAAAAATAAATAAATGTCTTTCTCTTTATTAGAAAATTTAAAAGTTGATTTAATATTTTTTTTTTGCTTTTCAAGAAAATCACATATTTTCCATTACATCATTTGACTGCAGCAAATGTTGTACTGCAATATTGTTATTTTTTTGCCACTCAAGAGCATCATACATGAAGAAGGATGTGATTGCTTCTCAGTAAAAACAAAGATTGTTGTTTCTCTTCTTAATATTATTTATACTAATAACAATGTAGGTTTAACTTTGAAAAAGTCCAATAAAAATTATGAATACATACCAACATCAACCAGAGAAAACTACTACAACTACACAAACAAACTGAAACTGAAAATGAAAATAAAGCAAATTATATGAATCAAAAGAAAATCAACAAAAACACAAACAAGAGGAGACAAACTTGTCACAACATTTTAAAGAAAAGTTGCAGCTGCGACCCCAGAATAAAAAACAAAAGAAAGATATTTTTCTTTTTGTTTTTAATTTCACTCTATAAATAACAAAAAAAAAAAAAAAAAAAATTAAAAGACGTAAAAAAAGTTTTCATACCATAAAGTAGCAAAAGAATTATGATGGATCCAGTACGACAATATGGAGCTTTTATTAAATTATACCGGCCGGTTTTATAAAAGGAAGAATTCAGATTAAATTAACTTTTTAAAAAGCAAAAGCTTTCTACAACATCTTAAAGAGAGATGTTTTAAAAATTGTTTTTGTTTCGAAATGCGTCTTTATGACAATGATTGCTTTAAAATGCCTGCCTGGTGTAGCGTATTTAAAAAAGTATGTAGAAGATGAGATGTGTAATAAAAAAAAAATTTAAGCCAAGTCGTCATGTGGTAAAAACCAACAACTTTAAAATGAAATTTATACATTTTACAAATACTGCACAAAACACACACACATACTTATACTTCGCATCCAAGCACACACATGTTGAGACATTAAAAAAATTTATAGCAGGCTAAGAGGGTTTAAAATAAGGCCTACTTTAGGGATTAAAAACCCAATTTATAAAAAGAAATTTTTCTTCACACAAGTGCTGTTTCCAAAAAGAAAGATATATTTTGAAAAAGATATCGCTTACTTAATTATAAACAGGCACAGCTCAAAATTTATCAACTAGGAACAATGACAATTGAAGGTAAGCCAGCCAGGTTCTTAACTGCATATTGCTAACTGTGGTTTTTTGCTGACATTTTAGAGCTGCACAATTTTTTCCAGGACTGCTGTAAGGATAAGTCTCAGTTTGTCCTCTTACCACAAATTTTCGGGAAGTCTGGTGGTATTATTCACAACCTTACGACTCCGACCATGTTCATGTCCTTTAAGGTAGGCTAGACAATCTGTGCGGATGTCTTCGAGCTGTAAACCTTTAGGAAGAATTGGGATCATCCGTCAAGGAGCTGCCCGAACGACCTCTTTTCCTGGAAAGACTTGCATTGTGGAAAATGGACTTATTAAGAATTCAAATATGATTAATCGCTATTGCTCTCATATGATAATTCATCAATAAATTTATCGTAATTGCTCACATCTGAAGACTTTACATTTAAACAATTTTCATTTGCTCATTGCTGATGATTGAGCAAAAGTGAAATATTTTTTATTCTTTTTACTCATTAATGAAAGTAATCAGCAACATTTTAAAACGTTCGCACTTGCCGATGGATGAATAATGAGCGAATGTTTCGGTTCTCTGATAAGAAATAAGAGAATAAATAAATAATAATTTAATCAAAAAGTTAATTTTTATAAAAAGGGTTATTTTTATTAAAAAAGTACTACTTTTTAATAAAAATGTACTCTTTTTCATTAAAAAGAACTGTTTTTTTTTTTAAATATACATTTCATTTCGAAATATCCTTTAAGCAAAAATTTACCTTTTTATTAAAAAAGTACCTTTTATAAAAACGGTACTTTTATTAAACAGGTACTTTTTAATAAAAAGTAAGTTTCTTTTTAAAATAAACTTTTTAACAAAAGGTACTTTTTATGGTAAATTTATTTTTTTTTTATCAAAAAGTACTTTTTAACAAAAATATTTTCTTAAAACATAAAAACGCACTTTGTATCAAAAAGGAACTCTTGATTATAAAGGTGTTATTAATTTTGATTAAAAAGTGGTTTTTTTTATTAAAATTATATTTTTGTTTTATCCAAATAGAGCCTTTAACATTTTTGCTGAAAAAGAAGCTATAAAAGGATTAACAATTATATTCCTTTAAATAGTTAACAGAGTTAACTGAAATATCGATGATAATAAAGCTAGATTCGCCCATTGTTTTTTATGTAATTCGACGTCTTTCTTTTTAAGAGAGAGTCAAGTTAAATTACATATTAAAAAAAAAATTTTCGGAAACAATTAGTGAATTCACATTAAATTATTTTGGAAGACTTATCCAAAATTTATATATGATCGCAAAAATTATCTTTTTAAGAAGATATTTTATTAAACGAAAATGCATATTTTCTTGAAAATAAAAAATAATTTGTAACAGGTTCATACAAAAGGATGGACTTAGCACAGTTCCCAACTGTTATAATGCATAAATTGTAAACATGTAAGAAAATAAAATTTAATTTTAATTTTCTGTGTTTTTTGTCGTATTGTTTTTGTTTTTTAGTTACAGTTTTACTTCTTTATATTGGTAATATAAGACACACATTTTAACATCTGTTAAACATATGTATTACACACACATATACGTTTATAAGTCTTATTAACTTACACATATTCATTTAAATAAACATGCATATAAACTCAGCATATTTAATGGGAGAAAGGGCAATTGTGTTAGGATGTCTATGGTGATATTGGTGAAAAGTGAGAGAGACTGAGAGAGAGAGAGAGAGAGAGAGAGAGAGGGAAAATCGTAAAGGGAAAGGGAGGGCATATAAAAATAACTAAATCATGCAAGCAAGTAACCTCAGTCATCACTGCATTCAGTGTAGTTGCCAACATTATTCTCAATTTTTTTTTGCTCATTCATATAGATCTTATTATTTTTCCTGAAGAAGACGTGATTTATCTTAAATTGTTATTAGTTTTTTTTTCTTTTTCTATCTTTTTAGCTTTTTTTTTTGTACTCGTATGTTACTTTCCTTGCTTTATCACTGGCAACAACAATACTAACACTACCAACAGCAAAAACAAAATGTCGGTTTTTTATTTTGTAGAACTTTTCAGGACAAAATGTTTGTCATGTTTCATATTTTTGCTGTAAATTTTTGAAAAAGTGTTTTTATACAAATAAAAAGTTATTAGTTTTGTTTAGTGAGTAGTTAAGTCAGGAAAGATTGTTGGGAGATTTTTATAGAGTTTGTAAGACATTTTCTTTTATAATTTTGAAAATATGTAGAAACATATTTGAGTATTTGAAAAATTTCAATCAAGTCTATCCATAATATTTTCAAACATATAAATTATTTGGTTGAATAGTTTTTGTGATTAAAAAATAATAAAAGTACTTAAAAGATTTTTAAAATTTAATCTTGTGTGTGTTTTAAATGGTTATTTACAGATTAAAAATGTTTAAGCAAAGACATATTTCGTGCAAATTTGCGACATCTTAAATTTAATAGATTTAGTAGATATAAAAGAAAAAACAGTGTAAGATGTGTTCTGTTGAAAATAACAAAATAACCTAAGGGCTAGTTAATTAATAATAAATAATAAAAATAACTTAAAAAGTATGATTTTTTTTAAAAATTTTCAATAAAAACCTCAAACTTGTAAAAGATAAATTCGGCACAAGTTGATGTTTGTTTAGGGCCTTCCCCATTATTTACTTTTATGACATCGTAGGTGTTATACGGCTTCACTTTGGCTATACGGTAGGGACCAAAATACTTAGATTTTAGTTTAAGGCCACTGCCAAGTTGTGTTCTCTTAATGGCAATCAGGTAACCGACGTTGTACTTTTTCGCTGGCTTCCGTCTTAGGTTGTAGGTTTTCTTGTTTTCGGCCTGTAGTTTGCAAATACTTTGTTTTGCTTCTTTTCTAGCTTCAGAGCATTTGTGATCAAAATTGGTAACGACTTCTTGCTCCAACAATTCCCGGATGCATATGTCTTCTTGGTCTGCATTTTGACACCGATTAATACTTCGAACGGCGTAGAGTTAATACTTCGATTGTAGGTCGAGTTGATGATTTGCGACATACTTGTACCACTTACTCGGATCTTCTAACGACAGCTTGGCTAAAACTTGAACAATGATGCTGTTTATTCTCTCCATTTTCCCATTAGCTCGGGGTAAAACAGTTGAAATTTTCAAATGTTGAATACCCTCGTCTTCACAATATATCTGGAATTCTGCAGAGATAAATGCTGAACCTCGGTCGTACACGATTTGAGTATGATTTCCAAACGTAATACTTTGTAACACCAATTTGGAAATGACGTCTTTTGCTGTTGTAGATTTTGTGAGGTACAGCCAACAAAATTTGGTAAATGAATCAATCACAGCGAATATCTGATTGTAAATCTTATAAGTGGTCTCTAACGATCCAAGAAAATCAATATGATAAGTTTTCGGAGGTATTTATTCCTTTGGTAATGGATTAAGTTCGCCTTCTTGTTAACCTTTCTTCCGGTTCATTACTATGCAGGGGATGCACTTGGCAATATGATGTTTTGTTTTGTCTTCGATATTAGGAATATAATAGTCACGGCATATTAAGTCCTTTGTATTTTTAACAGCACCCTTTTCGTGTGCCCGCCTTATCAATTCTATTTGGATTCCCCTTGGCACGACCAAGAGCTGACTATCGTTTACGATTTTGTAAAGTATATCACCCTTTAGGAAGTAATCCTTGTAGATATTGATAGTTTTAAAAATATCCTTAACGGTTAAGAGGTCTTCGTCTTGTACTTGTGAACGTTCAATCTTCAGGACGATTCCGGCTTCGTCTGAAATTATCATAACAGGATAACGGGAAAAATCGTCTCATTCGTTCCTCATTTGTTTTACAGGTCGATGTTCGCCGGTGTAGGAGTATAACCTGCAGGAAAGGTATCCAACACGCGATCCGCGTACATAAATCTTTTTTCTCAAGTGTCTTTGTAAATGCATTACAGTCAGTAATAATTTTAAAACGTATACCAAGTAAATATACTTTGGTCAGTCGTCTTCTTACTCATGTAATATACCGGGTGAAGCTGGTCGTCATCTGGAGATTTTTTAGCAGGACTGCTCGGTTTCGCAAGTCGGTTGATAAATGCCAAAAATTTGCCTTTGACTCATAATAGATTTAAGTTGATTGTTTGCTGGCAGCTGCACTTCCTTCATTTCAAATTTGCAGTTTTGTTTCTTCAACTAGGTCAATGGTTTAGTAATAAGTGAACAATTTGGGATGAACTTACGGAAATAACTTGGTAGTCCCAGGAAGCTTTCCAGTTGCTTTAAGTTTTTCGGAACGGGAAATTTTACCAGAGCCTCAATTTTTTCAGGCGATGGTGAAATTTTTCTGTTTTCAATTACATACCCGAGAAACTGTATTCTCTTCCTCAAAAAATTACATTTTCTTAGATTTATTTCTAAGCCATATTCCCCGCAAAGTTTTAAAACATTCCGTAGATTTTCCAACGCTTCGTCCTCGTCTTTTTCTTTAATGATGACGTCATCTATATACGGTAACGCTATGCCCCTTCTCGCAAAATCTCTAAGAAAATAGTGTTGACATGACGCTGGAATACGCCTGGTGAGTTGGATAGTCCAAATGGAACTTTCAAAAACTGATATTCTCCATTGTGTGTGACAAACGATGTATACTCTCTAATTGTTTCCTCAACGGCCACATGGAAGGAACCGTTCTTAAGATCTATTGTAGAGAATTTATTGGCGTCCTGTAGGCGATCGAGCTGTTCCTCTATTAAAGGTAATGGAAATCTATCCTTAGCCATTAGTTTATTTAATTTTCGAAAATCGACGCAGTCCCGGTTCACCATTTTGTTTTCTTACCAACACCACTGGACTGCTGTATTCAGAGTCGGATTGGTCTATGATACCGTTCTGTAACCACTTTTCTACAATAACCCGTTCAGTGAACGGCTGACGTCTTGGTGTACTGTGAACAGGTGTTTCGTCTTTAAGGATAATCTTCATTTCGACATTTGTAGTCTTAGATTTTGCCGGTTGGTAGCCTTCTTTCAATTTTCACACCTCGAGCTTAGCTTTATCACTCGCACTATCATCGATGTTAATTTTACTTACGTCATCATCCTCGCACGCATTCATTAGCACAATCTTATGGATTTCTTCGCTCGCCTAATTCAGAGTTTTTGTATTATTAGACCATCTGACGTTCATTCATTACCTAATATTAGGTCAACATCAATAGAATTGGAAGGAACTACGTAAAGAGTCAACACATATTCATCCTCGTTAATCTTAATATTTTGTTTAAAATTTCCCAGCGGTTTCATTTTATTTTGGTTACCGAAACCAACAAGGTAGAAATCGGATTTTTTTTAAGAGCTAGGGCAACCAAGTCTTTCATATACGCTGCTTGGAAACACATTAAATTTACTTCCTGTATCAAACAAGGTTGATGAAATACAAATTGTACATCGAACTCCATGGGGTTTTGTTTCACTGTCACTAGCTGACGATCATTAGCTTTTTCGTGTTTCATAGGGCAATCTTTAGAAATATGCCCAAAGTTGTTGCAACTAAAACATTTCACACCCTTGTCTCTGTCCTAACAGATTTTGGACTCATGTCCCTTTCCACCACAATAGAAACAATTTGTTCCCTTGGTGTCGTTTTTTGGTTTACAAATGTAGGCCTTTCAGTCCTCTGGGTGGTTCTTTTGTCTACCATCGTTTCGTAACATTTCAATTTCAATTTAAAATCTTTTAAATTTGCAGCGCCAAACAATATTGATTTATTTACTGTTAAATCATTTATACTGTCAATAACGTATTCCATCAGGGTACTTTCATCACTGTTTCCCCGTGAAGCCAATTCCTTCATGCTAAAAAAGTATTGATGAACAGTTTCACCTTTGTTCATTCTGCGCTCTGTCATCATTTTATGGAATTGTGCACCGTTTACAACTGTGCCAAATTCGCCTTTTAATACCTCCGTCAATTTTGCATATGACGTGATTTCCCGTTCACTTGACACGTATAGCTTCGCTAACCCTTTTAAAGACTTCTTGGCAAAAATGAACTTCTAAAAGTCATCGAACCCCATGATAGATGAAGTTTTGTCAAACTCCTCTATGCACATTTCCACTGGTATGTTTCCGTCGCCAAACGTCGTCAAACGAGGTAATAAAGTCTTCAATGTCGCTGCAGTTTATTGAAAATCGTTGCATGTTCAAACAAGTCCACCTTAACTAGCCGTTGTTTAAAGTCCGTTTGTTCATATGCACTAGTGTAGTCACCAGCTCTGCTTGTACTTGCCGCAGCGGGCCTTACTCTGCTCCTACCGCTGCCGTCGTCGAGGTTGCGTTCTGCATTTGCAGCTTCGTCGTTCAAAAATGAATCAGCGCTTTTGTTGTTGTCTATAATTGTCTTATCATAATCGTTGTTTGCCATATCATCGTCGTTATCTTCATTGTACTCGTAGTTGCTTTCAACATCATCGTCCCCAATAAAAAATGGAGCTTCCAACGAAGCAGGTTTGTAAGGGAGGAACATAAACGTTTCGCTTACCATTGCGCTGACGGAAGACATGCATTTTATATGTCGAGTTCCCACTTTGAAGCATTACATGAATCAAAGAAACAAGATTGCGCATTGCGCAGGTCCGTTATTTTTGTCTATGAAGACGTAGATGCGCAGTAGAATTTTTTTTTGTACAGTCTTGTTTTTTTGATTCATGGAAGCAATACATTTTTGATGTAACGAATGTTTTGATACAGTTATTTTTTAGTATTCTCCTTACAAACCTGCTTCGTAGTAAGGGAATGCCGTAGCACTTGAAATGTTATTTTTTTTGTAAAAGTTGTTGAGAGTTCTTTCACTTACTTTACTGCATTTATGTATGTCTTATTGCGTAGCGCATAATTGGGCGCTTATTTTTTTATATGTACCATTAGTGCATCGCAAAACGATAAAATTTTTTATTGGGTCGTTATCTTGGTAACACAACAATTGCCCCCTCTTCGTATTAGAAAATATGTGTCGAAAAAGATCGTTGTTGTTGCAACTCAAACCAAGCACGTAACACACAGCTACAAAATCAGCGTCATTAAGATTATCTCTGACATATCATTCCTTTTTTTTAAATTTCTCGTCGTCTACATCAAAAGCAAACCCTTGGAACTCTGGTATACGTTTGCGGTTACTGCGGTCTCCTTCCTCCTCAAAAACACTCTTATGCAAAGCAATAATCGCCATCTTCTTCGCTCGCAGAACATTGTTTTTTACGTCCAGAAAATCGCACAAAGCACTCATATTCTCCTCCACAAACCACACACACAGACTCAAATTAATTCGCTGCCCACGCACACTTCAATGATTCAGTGGTTACACTTTTTTTTTCTCTTCTTTATCTGTTCTCACATAAGGATTTTTGCATGTATTCGTGAGACACTGTGTGTCTTCTGCACGCTTGTTTTTCTTTACTTTTTGTAACGATTTTTTTTTATATAAAAAGGTGGTGGTTTTTTCAATGAGAGCTTTTCTTTTCGCGACACTCTTATTATTCAAACTTTATTTTGGCTGAGCCCCCAATTTTGTAGAGTTATTTATTTTAAACTGTTTGTTAAATTAAATCAATGGTTTATTTATTTAGTAGAATAATAAAAAGTAAAAAAAGTATATATAATAAAAGATAAAATGTTTCGATTTTGCCTTCTTGCGCTCACGACCGGCTGGTTAAAGAGACAGCATAAGACTAACTTTGATAGTTGCAAGAGCGAGTTTTATTTTACTCTCCCACATTAATAAAGATAACGCTAATTCGATTCGAAGAACACTATTTCTTTTTAAAAAGAATTACAAGTTTTGAAGGATGTGTTAACTAAGAAAACAGAAAGTGTCTGGAGATTATCAGTGGTGTGCTGGAAATCGAAAACGTAAATCGCAAGAAATTGGAAATTGCCTTTACTAAACTTTTAATCTAATTTTTATAAGATTTGTTTTACAATTCTGTTTAATATACAAATTTTTTATTTCAGATAACTTATTAAAAAACGACTTTTTAAATTTTTGCGTTTTCGATTTCCAGCACACCCCTGTATATAAATGTTCCTTTGGCTATAAAAACAAACATCCGTTAAAAAAGAAATGTGTTTTATCATTGAAATCTTCTTAATAAAAAATGGAATTAGGATTTCAAATGATTCTGTAAATTCTTATTCTGAACTAAAATCCTATTCTAACAGAAATATTTTGTAATAATTGGTTTAAATAATTTAACTTTTTTGGTTTTATATACCTGCTTTAAATTAATAGACATGCGTCTATTTGTTTAGTTTTATAGGAGAACAATTTAAAACTTTAAAGGTGGCTTTAGGAATTTAATGTAATCGTCACTTCTCTGCGGTTTTAGGGTTTTTATTCCTGAGCACTCCTAATGTCGCAGATTGCAAAAAATTTTAATCAAAAAGTAATTTTGCTATAACTTCCTAAAAAATCCAACAAAATAATTGAAAGTTTGCCCATTAGTACTTTTGAACATGGAGATTTTATGGTGCCATTATGCACTTTTTGCCACAGAAATAAAAAAAAGATGAATCCATTTATTACCTTATTTAATTGATCTCAGGAAATGTTGTTTGTTAGAATAAATTAAATAATATTTTGCATCAACTCGTATTGAGAGGGAATTCCCGGAATCCCGGGAAATTGAAAAATAAAACCCGCTTTCCCGGAAAATGAAAAAATCCAGGAAAAGCAAAACTGTATCCAAACAGCTTGTACCAATATAAACTTTTGTATGGAAAATGTGATGACGAGGCAATTCTGTTTGAACCCTTCGACTATTATTTTAATACACATTAAACATTATTTTTATTTTTTTTTTATTTCTGAACTACTTAAATAATTTTGTTGTTTTTAATTAAACATTTAAACTATTTAAAATTTTGACAGCTAACATTTAATACAATTCACGCCTTCAAATTACACTTTCTATGTGACAAATGCAATAAATTTTTGACATAAATTATTCCACGATTTCACACAGCCATGTTCAACAAAGACAATAATGAAAGAGTGACAATATAACATTTGAAATGCGTGAGTTTGCATGCGTGTTGTGCTTGTGTATTTTATAATTTTAACACTTGTTAAACACAAACATTAAACTATTCAATCATTGTAATGACATGACATGTCATTTGAATGATTTTTTAATTAATAAACACAAAAGAGCACACAACACAATTGTTGTACTCCCATATATTTATCATTCACTCTCTTTCACTTTATGCCTGCGTACAAATGCCTAAAGTATGTATTTATTGACTGCAGATGATACAGAACAATTAAAAAATTGAAAAAATGGCAAAAGGAGTCAAAAAGGCCTTAAAGAGTCATAGTTTTCTATCACTCGTATTTTAATTAACTTCATGTGTTGATAATCACTTTATCAACTGGTTAAATTCCATAGAATTTCAATATTTTCTTGTATTTTCCATAAGAACATATTTTATTTTAAAAACTTCGCCTACTTTTTTAAAATGAATGGCTTCTTCACTCATTACTTAGAAGCTTTTGCTATAACTTCTTCTATAACTACTTATTTTTCAGATGTACAAATGTAGGTAAAAAATAACGATTTAATGCTTTCATATGGGACATCCATTGTAAAATTCATTGGTTGTTTCAATAGAATTGGAAGAAGTATTTTTTCTCTTGCCTCATTACTTAACACATTATTTTGTAGGCGAAGTTTTTACTGGGTAGTAATAAAATGATTTGAATTTTTAAAAATTTGTTAAAGGCATCCTAAAAGGCCATGCAAGTAGAAAATATTTCGTTGAAGTTGCATAAATATTCATAAAGTTGGTCGGCAAATATTTTTTAAAGCATTGTGCTATCGTAATGATATAATTAAAATAATATTGACAGATTTTTTAATAGTCGATATTTTCATATAAACGCAGACAATGACTTTAATTTGCTGATAATTAGGTATCAAAAGGTTATATTTAAAGGTATTTAAGAATCAAAGCGATGCACTTTAAATAAGAAAATATTGTGTTTGCAGATTTTTAAAAAGATCATACAATTATTTTTAAGACCGCAGAAATATGCTCTAAAGAACACGTTTTATGCGCATTAAATATGCATTAAAAACTTGAAAATATGTCCTGAAAATTTTTAAAAATATGCCCCAAAATATTCAAAAATTGCTAAATTGAAAACAAAATATTTAACAATTCAATAACAGTTTCATTTAATAAAAACAATCCTAAAATTATAATTTAAAAAGGCATTTTAGGGACAGTCGCTAAATTGTTTATTAATATAAACATTTAAAAGGAAGTTAAAGCTATTTATTTATGGGATCTTTGTGCAAATGTGAACTGATTCTAAAAGAATTTAATTTGCGAATTTAATCTACATAGAAAAAATTATTTTCCCAATTCAAACAAAAAATTTGTAGAATCAAAACATTTTTTTGCCTGAAATCGGTCCTATAAACAAATTTGCATATTCAAACAATTTATTTGCATTTTGTTTATTGAAAAAAACACTGATATTTTTCAAACAAATAATTTTGCTGAATCAAACAAAAAGTTTTTGCACTGAAGGAAAAGATGAAGGCTTAAGCAGAGCGGCGGTTGGCTTTGAGACACATTTTTTTGTCGGAAGAAATTTTGAACGAAGTCTTGTGATGTTTATACACACAATGTTTTTCTTCATCACTCACTCGATATGTTTTTCGTCATAATTCTCTTTTTGTATTTAATGTATTTTACTAAACAATTTTAACAAATATTATATGGGAATTTATTTCTCATATTGAGTAACATTTATTAAACAAATTTTCACATTATTCGAATGTGTATTCTAAGTCAAATTACAATCCTCAAAAGCTTTTATACTTTAATAGTCTTATTCCTGCCTTCATTGATCGCTCAAGGAAAAACATGCAATTGCATATTTTTGGTTTCCCTGTTAATTATAATACAATTAGAATAAGGGGACAATAAGAATATGAATTCTTTTCTACCCCAAAATCACAGTCAATTGAAAAGTCTCAACTAACACAACGGCTTAAGACTAGATATTTTTTTGGAACTGACACCTGATTTTAAGCCCACTTACAAAACATTTTAATTTACGCGCACAAAGAATCGAATGAGTTAAATTTTTTTTTTGCCATTTATTTGATGAATCTTTTTGTGTTTATCATTTATGTTCAATTTATGTTTATGTGTATTTGCACATAAAGTAGCTGTTTTACATGTTTAAATATTAAAATATTAAATTTTAATGGCAATGACTGTATAAACTATATAAAAACAAAAAAGTAAAACAATAAAACTGAAAACGATTCATCAAATTCATTTTGTGCGTGAATTAAATTGATTTGTAAGTGAGCTTCTTGCAAGTGGCGCGCAAAATGGCCCCAGGAAATATGGCCCCAAAAAGTAAATGAAGAATGGCCCCAACATTTGAAATGAGAAACAACAACACGTAATATTTGGCGCAATTTTTTTGTTCCTTTGGGGTTTTTTTTTAATTTTTTGCATTTTAAGTGCAATAAAAAATTATCACGAATAAAATAATAATTTTTAATTTGGGTAAATTTTTCATTTACTAATTTTATATTAAATAAAAATTCATATAACAAAGTGGAGAAAATCCTTGCTTTTTAGAGAAGCTTTATTTAGCGAAGTCGGTTTTCTGATACAATAGAGGAAAAAAGCTACAACGGCATTCTTGCACAATAAGTGGGAAAACGGCAAAACCAATAAAAATTAATAATTAAATGTTTCTTTCGGACACTATTAAAATCACAATTCTGAGAGAAGCAGCGCACTCTAATGACTTAGCCGCATCAGGGTGAATGTTGGCGTTAAAGCAAGCTTATCTTCTATTCAAAGATAAAAATGCTCCACACTTCAAAATACTTAAATTACACAAAAGCCCAAGAGTTATTTAATTTTTTTTCTAAAATCTCCTAATCTGCAATGTCATTACAATAAACAAATTTGTTTAAGGGCACTCTTAAGTTTGGATGGTTTTTGCTATTTACGTGTTCCGACATATCGAGCCCTAACCGCGAAAACAATGTAAGCGACATTATTTTCAATTTTCGATTTTTTTAATAAATGACTTTATTGGCAACACTTGCATCATCTTCTAAAATCTCATGGTCACATAAGGTACCGTTACGATTTTATAGCAAGAACAATTTTATCGTAAGCGACAAATTGCATACAAAATTTTTATGAAATAAAATAAAAAAAGTCTCTCCTTTAAAATTTGATTTTTGGCGATTACGTTATTTTCGCGGTTAGGGCTTCATATGTAAAGTAAAATTTCATGGCTAACATTTTTGATGAGTAATTCATTCCTCCTCTTACCCTTCTTAAGGGAACTTTTTACGATTTGTAAGCAAAGGGCCAAAAATTACCGTTGTAAAGGGAAGTTGCTTTACACACCTTATACCTCAGTGGTGCGATTCACTAACTTTTAACGATCCGACAATCGTAATATTTGTCGACACATATATTCGCTTGCAGTAACGATAGTGTGATTCTGTAATTTTTGTCTGTCTACAAAATGTTGAAAAAAAACTAGAAGCACAAAAGAGAATAAAATAAAAACAAATGAAATTGTTCTTAACCCTCTGTGTTACGCATATTTTTTCATTCAAAATGCATTGAAAAAGCTCCGGCCATTTTACGTTTAAAATTTTGTTTTAATTTTTAACTCGCTTTTTTTTCTTAAAAAATTTGAATAAAGAATAGCCTAAGCTATTTAAAACATAAAATACACTTTATCGATTCAATAAACACAAAGTAAATTATTATCGCTTAAATAACGACAAACAATTCCTGTAAGTGCCGGTTCACACAAGTCAAGTCATGTCAAGTCTTGGGCTTTTAAGAGAGAAGGGAAAAGATAATGCAATTTCTCTTCCCCTCTCTCCTAAAAACTCAAGACTTGACGAGTCAAACTTGACGTTTTTGAACCGGCACTAAGTAAAGGCTGACTTCAGACGACAGCGACTATCGTTAAAAATGTTACTGTATAGTATATTCGATAAATTTTCGTTATATTTATTTAAACGATACGATTATCGTTATAAAAATAAGTGAATCGCACTACAGATGCAAAGAAAACATAGTTCCATATGGGCACTTCCAGCGAAAAGTCTGTTTTGTTACGTAACGCCGGCAAGTATTTAATTAAAATTATTTCTCAAACAATTTTGTATGTATGATTGAAATTTTATGTAAATGGCAACTAGATCTAGATTTATGCTCGTAATATCTACAAACTGATAACTGGCCGTGTTCGTATCTAACAGTTATCTTTACCTATCCGGTTAAACTATTTTGGTAAGTTTAACGTTAATTTTGCCTGCGTGTTTTTTCCTTTAGTTGTCTTTTAAGAAATGGCAAAATTTAAATTATTATTAATTTTTTGAATTAACTGCAGATTAACCGGTAGGTAAGACATACGTGTTAATATTAAGAAAAATATATCTGTGGTCACAAGCGATAAACGCCTAAGTTGACTTAAGCTACAATGAAGTTAATATTTCTTTGATTAAATTTTTCTGAAATAAATACAACTTTCGTTTTAATTGTTTTATCTTAGCATTTTTGGGGTTAGAATCTTTGATTCTGAATTACTTTTTTCTAATGCAATTTATTTTTTCAGAAACGCAAGCATAAATATAATGTGCCTTTTCGTAAAAACTTTTTCGATTTAGGCGGAAAATTTGACCGATTTAGAATGTCGTAATTTTTTTCTGTGTTGTATAGTGTTATTAGAAAATGTATTTAAAGCGATTTTACTTAAAATTTTGATACTGATCATATTTTTGCTAAAGTTATCACAATTTGCGATGCAAGTCCATTTTATCCCATTTCTAACTTCGTTACGCAAATCATTATAAATGTATGTCATTAAGAGTTATACGTAGTGATTAATTTTCTAAACAATAAATAAAGTACATGTCAAATCATATAACAATTTTTTTTTGAACTTTCGAAATAAAATTTCCTTTATTTGTGAGCGTAATATGACGATTGCATTTTTTTTTTTTGGATTCTGCTGTTGATATTTTAAATTGATTCAATGTATGTGGCCAGCAATCGGCTGAAAGAAGCGACTGTGGGGACATAAGAGGTTTAGCAATGAATTAAACGAGTGATAAACTGTATTTTATACATGATTATCGTGTGTGTTAACTGCTTGTGGTAGTTTAAATTAATTGCAGTTGATGATAATGATGAGAATACTACTGCCGACGTGAATGCTAATGATGACGACGAGCATGGTGCTGAGGATGAAGAGCTAAAAATGGCTTTTAGTGACATTAAATGTAAGCAGAGCAAAATTGCATGCATGAATGATGAGGCGTAAGCTGGAACGAACTATAAACACTCTTCATTATCCTACTAATATTATAAATGTAAAAGATTGTTTGTGTGTTTGTAAGTTTGTGGCTCAGTCACGTGAAAACCGCTTAATGGATTTTAATGAAATTTGGTACACGCAAAGCATATGGCCCTGATTCAAATATATGGTACTTTTAAAGAAAGAAATCGGGGAAAATTTGTACTTTTATTCTTTTTGATAAATTTGGAATACAGATTGCATATGCTAAGGATTAAAATGAAGGGTACCTTTTAATGGATAAAATTGGTACTTTTGCAATTAAATTAGTACTTTTTCTCTTTTCGAAATTTTTTGTATATAGATGTAATATACTAGAGATGATATAAAAACAAACAAAAAAAAATGGTAGTTTTGGTACTTTTTCTCTTTTTGATAAATTTGGTGTACAGATTACATATCTGTGGCATTTTGACAAAACATCTTAAGGTAAATTAAAAAAGTTGAACAAATTTTTATTAATCATAAGAATTTTTTATTAAAAAATAATTTTTGTTTACGTTTTTAAAATTTTGTATTAAAAACGAAAATTTTCTTTAATTTGAAAAAAATGATTTTTTCAGCGAGTTTTTTTTTTTAAACTTTTACGCCATCTTATGTCGACTTAAGATGTTTTGTCAAAATGCCACAGATATGTATGACAGAAATATACGTTCATATTTAGAGACCTCTTACTTTGTATATGGACCGTTGCATGTCGATTTCTCAAGAGTATTAAGTGCTCAAAACTTAAATGTATGTGTTGGCGAAAAATTATACAGGGGTGTGATGAAAGTCGCTAACGCCCGAATTTGGAAGTAGTTTTTTTAACAAAATTTAAACCTAATTCTTTTAATTTTTGGTTTAAAATCCTGTTTAATAGGGACATGTTTGTTTAATATTTGTCTTGAAATTCTTTTATTACAGAAATCTCAATTAAAAACGACTTTTAAAATTCTTGCGTTTTACGTTTGCGATTTCCAGCACACCCTTGATAGTTCCTATAATGTTGTCTATTGAAATGTTTTAACATAAAATTTCTTTAAATTTTTTATAGGATAAACCATTTTCTTTTAATCTTGCTCTAGTTTTTCAGGTAAAAAAGCTTGCTTGTTTAATAAAAGCCTGACTCATATTGTGCGATATGCCGCACAGAAATATTTCATAAAACAGTTCTCGAAGGGACACCAAAAGTTAATACGAATATTGCTGCAGGGACATGTCGCATAGTCTGAAACAGGTATAAGAAAATCAAAACCGACAAGCCCAACCGTATGATACCCTACAACACTTACGACCTATGGGCAATTACAACCATAAAGTCATCGTCCAGACTTCTTTGAAATTGCTTTAGTGTCCAGATTGTGAAATTAGAGTTTTGCAATTTTTATTTTGTCTTTCCTCTTCGCCTTTTTATATTTTGTATAAAAATACAAATACACGTGCGGCCAACTTCAAAACAGAAATGCAGAATACGTGAGACTAAGTGCCTCTCCCCAATCTTCTCAGCCCTCTCACAAATAAACTCGGGAATTGCTGCAACAAAATTTGCAAGTCTGGACGAAGACAAAGCTTTATATAGCAATTATTGTTGGCAATTTTTCTAAACGTGTATCTACCTAAAAAATATTAATATCTATACTGGATTTGCTTGTTTTATAGTGATTTTTGGGAAAACTTAGATGAGACTACTGGTAAGTTCTGGTAAATTGTATATATAACAAAAACTTTCACTATTTATAACTTATAAGTAAAGTGTCTTAAATTTGGTAAAAGCTACTTTGCTACAATTTAAAAATAATAACACGTTACAAACTTTGTCATCTATCTATAGTACCTATACGGAATACTATGCCACATACTTAACAGGGGCGAAAAAATGACTAACCAAAAACCCCAATGCAACCAAACAAACCATACACATCATGACAACTAAATGACTGACAGCCGACTATTTGTGTGTTTCCGTTTTTGTTGCTTTGTGTTTAAGCCATTCATTTTTTTCTTTTATTCCTTCTTTCCACACACAAAACATACATTGTAGTTTAATTTACAAAAAATTGTAAAAAAAATTAATAACAATGTAATGAGACAGTGTCAATTTAAATTAAAAACATTCACTCACTTACTAACAAACACACAGCCATTTGTACATACAAACCCAACCAACACAAGATTTTATGAGATCCCTGACTTTATTAACAACATTAAAGAGGTATTAAATCCCTTTTTAAAAAACACACACAAACACTCAAACGTGGACATGTGCATTCAAGTAAGCATGTGTGTAGAATAACAAGTGCTTAAGTTTATCTACTAGTGCTATTATCGTACTGTTGCATCTCTTTGTAAACATTATGCCACATAATAAGGCAGTCAGATCAACACATTATTAACTCACATGTTGAGGATGATCATGTTGGGGCAACAAAACGCTATTAGTAACGAGATACACTACTTTTATAATTTAAATGGAAGACATTAGTAAACAAAAGTGAATGCCATAAAAGGAATAAATGGCCACTACCAAATAAACTTCCTAACGGGTGTTTGTTGTTTAATTATAAATACATCGAATCCTGGAGCAAAATATCATTAGTTCATTATTAGTTAGGAGTTTGGGAACATTTTTTCGAGCATATTTTTACATGGAAAGAAACCATCATTTTAACTAAAATGAAACATAAATTTAATTTCTTTCAGGTTAACAACGCCTACTTTCCTCTTTTAATTTTTTTTTTTTTGGGTATTTAAATGCCAATTAAGCAGAAATGCGCTACGTTAATTATTATTTAAATCGAAGTTGTATATAAATACAATTTCAGCTTTTAAGTCCTACTTGATAAAATCCTTTTTGATTATGATAAATGTATGGAAGCACTTCCAATCCTAGTCCTTAATACCCGGACAGTATGTATCTCCTAGAATTTTTACTGAAACTCCGGATCTAGGAAGATAGTTCAAATCTGCGACGATTAATACCTTAACTACAGTCCTAGGCTAGGGCATTGAGGAGCTATTTGCCTCGAAAGTCGAGAGACCCAAAAACGTATACCTAAGTTCAGGTGTACTTGTTGTAATTTTAGTGCCAATTTCACACAATCAAAGAATGTTTTTGTGTTGGTAACTTAAATTGGTGTGATTTTTTTATATAATTATAATGGCGGTGCGCAAAATGACCTCAGGAAATATGGCCCCAAAAGGAAAGAGATGAATGGCGCCAAAATTTTACATGAGACACAACAACACGTAATTTTGGGTAAATTTTTTTTTCTTGGCTGTTTTTCTTTTTTTCGTTGGGGTGTTTTTGCATTTTAAGTGGGATGAATAATAACCCCAATATCAAGGAATGAAAACTGGCCCCAAATAAAATCACAATTTTTACTTTAGCACTATTTTTCGTTAACTAATAAAAAAAAGCAAATTTTAAGAAATGAAAAATCACCCCATACATTTTTACACAAATTATATAAAATTGTATGTAAATTTTCTAGGAATAGTATAAAAACACAAATTATTAAACCAAAGTGTAGAGAATCCTTGCCGGTTATGCAGAGATGCTTTAGTTAGCGAAGCCGGTGTAGAGAAGCTTTACTGAGTGTTCGTTATAACATAGAGAAGAAAATTCTTGCAGAAATTGGGGAATGTCAAAGGAAATGCAGAAAAAAAAACTTGACGTTTAGGTGTGGTTCACATTCAACATCGGCCGTTAAAATTTAACCACCAACCAACTTTATGTCCAGTATTCGACAAAAAATGGAAATCAAAGCTATTTAGAAGAAATTTATATAAATATTGTTTAATATAAAGTAATTTAAGGATCATAATTGGTTTTTCATTTGGGAATAAATATTTGAATTAATACTTAAAAATAAAATTCGTACATTTGTGTAATTAGTGCATATTAAACAAAAAATAAAAGTTGCATTACTTAAAACTTTATCGATATCCAAGAATACTATTTGGACATTTAAAAAAATTTTCTTTTTCAGTTTTAACCACTGTTGCCACCACCGAAATGGTAAATTCAACAGGGATCATGCCAAAATTACACATGAAAATACGAATTACTCATGCTATCTTTTTACGCATGTTACAGAAAAAATAATTTCGATTAAAAGTAGAATTAAAACCATATTTGGCTTCTTCAGAAAACTTAAACCGATTTCAGTTTTCCAAGTGAAATTGATATTTTAAGCAGCATAAATACCAAAAAACTTATTATTGTGACTTTTTTTTCGTACAAACCACTAAAAAATTATTAAGCCAAAAGCGATAATACTTATGTATAGAATTTTTGCTTGCAAACAAATAATCAAAAGTTTGAATTTCTTTGATAGTGTCGCCATTTTAGATCTAAAATTTTTTTTTGTAAACATTAAGTTTAATAAAACGAATAAAACTCAATCAAAAACTTTTATGTCGCTTTTTTTTTTTGTTGTTAACCCCTTTTACATTTAAGGTGACGATATGTAACTAACATTTCATTTGGGTATCGTAAAGGATCTGATGCATCCCTCAATTGGCGCCGACGCAATTTTTCAATTGGATATGGACATTTTTACATTTTTTGCTTATCCAACGCAAAAATATTTTTCAAATGTCTCTTTATTTGCTTTTTGTTAAAAACAATCGTATCATTGCTATATTTAATGCAAAAAAAAATATTTTCATTTTACATTTAAAAGATTAAAACAGAAATAACTACATATTTGCAAATTAGGAAATAATCTGCCTCCAAACAAATTTTTTATTTCAAAAACCTGTTTTAAATAATAGTCTACCTTCAAATTACTGTTGCCTGTTGTCGCGAAAATGTTCTTGAAACTCCTTAAGTTTTAAATGCCAAGCATAACTTCTAATAACACAAGATCTAATAGTTATTACAAAGAAAATCTTCCAAATATGTTAGACGGTTCAGGGAGGCCTTCGACGCTACCAAATGTATTAGGTGGCACGAGCATTTTATCAAAATAATAACTGGCTTTTCGTCTTTTATCAACTTAATTTCTGAATTATACTGTCCAAACATAACATCAGGTGTATCTGGTGCAAATCCAACTAGATATTTAAAAGGAATTCCTTTTTCTATCATTGTGCTTTGAAGCTCAAACATTTATTTTGCAGTCGATGATCAACTCTCTTTGAAATAAAAAAAGGATAATGTACTCAGGAAGTTTCGTTCGAGAATAAAAACTTAGTATCAGTTGTAAAGTACAAGATATGTGTATTACAAGAAAAAATTTATGTGAAATATTCAACTTTTACACTGAAACTCAAAAATTAAAAAAAAAGAAAAAAGCATTTTGAACTTATGTTTCTCATCAGTCGAGTTTTACGTTTTATAGCGAAAATTAGAGACTACACCCCATCGAGCAAAAAAAAAATCGCATAAAAAAATGCAGATTCAGTCAAAAGTAATGTAATTTTGACCACCCTCTCGTAAAATTTTCCGCTTACAAGATGTCATAGGAAGTCAGGATGGTACAGTGTGGCTTTTTTGTATTCAAGAGATGCAATTTTTTATAAAAATTATTAAATATGTATTTAACCTTTGTCCTCGTTATTATTTTTTTTTAACTGGCCGTTTTGTATACAATTAAGTCAATAATTTTCTTAAGTTTTTTTTATTATCAATAAAGCGAAATAAAACTTCATACCAAATTTTCGAAAAACTTTGGTTTTTATCCTTAAGCTTAGTACTCTGTTCGAACTTGCGAAAAATGTTGAGCAACATTGATTATTTCACACGAAAATTTTGTCATGTATCAATATTGTCTATCTCGCGGGTTTTAAGAACTTAACGTTTTTATTAGTTACAAGTGTACAACATTATTTTTGAAGGTAAACAAAAACCATTGTTGGGGGTAGTGCACTAAATGTTGATTTAAAAAAACATTGCACTCTTATCTAATAAAACTGCAAAAAATTAGTTTTTAAAATTTTTTACCAGCTTTAGTGATGATTTGCATTTTTTTTCACTAACACTAAAAAAATTAATTGGTATTGCAAATTTTTTCACTATCGCTAACTGTGATTGTATGCATAAAATCTGCACTCAATCCAAATTTATAGTTCCAAATTTGAACTTGCAATCAAAAAGCTGTACGAAAACATAATAATAATAATAATTGCTTGGTTTTTGATTTTCCGATGATATGCATAAGCAAAGGAAATAAAACTAAATGAAATTCTGTCAATAACGGAATAATTCTTGGATATAATCATTAAAACACAAGTTTTGTATTTTAAATTGTGTGTAAAATTTTTAGTCAAATAAGTGAAGAAAAAAAAACTGCAATTAACTGATGATTGCTTTTTTTAAATCAAACTATTTTTTTAGCGCAAAATGTTTTAACATTGCAATCACTTATATGTAGTGAAATTGCTAATTTTCTATTCATCACTTAACATCAACAAAATTATTGCAATAATTTTAAACTAGTGCACTACATCCATCTATGACAAAAATCATGTGTTTTGATAATTGTCATTAAAAAATAAAACCATTTTTTTTTTAATAATTTTCTATAGTAAAAAACAAAAAAATTTAATTTTATTATTCATTTTTGCACTTTTCTACATTTTTATTTTTGAAACGCTTGTTATAAACCCCACCTCACAAATATAAAATAAAATATTACAAAAAATGATACGCTGTTGCTTAAAATTCCGTGCGAAATAATATGAGCTGCACTTGTTTCGCACGGAAAATAAAAATGTTGCTAGAAACATTTTGAATGTTTCTCGTAATATAAACAGAGTACAACCCTATAAACATTTTTTCGTTTGTATTTCACAGAAATTTTTTTTATATTGAGTTTGAAAACATTTCGCACGAAATACTGAACAGAGTACCAGGCTTTAAACTCCGAATGTTGCACAGAAAAAATTCTCCAAAATAATTCACCAATTTAAGCATTGATCACAAATAAAATCAGTTTTAAGAAAAAATTTAATCAAGAGATTTAAATTTTTAAGGAAGTGAATTAATCGTGTAATCAAGTGAATTAAACACTTAATCAAGATAATTAAACGTTAAATTGATACTATTAATTTGTTTACTGGTGCAAATTTTATTAATATTTTAATTAATTTTGATATTTCAATCAGGCTAAAGTTTATTGAATATTATTTTCATTAAATTATTTTTTATAAAGAAAGAAATTTTTTACAACATGAAATGATTAAATACTATTTGATATTTTTCATTCTTGGCTGCCGCGTTAATGGAACCCAGGCTTTCACGGACAGGTTACCCTTACATGTTTCGATTGCAACCACTCAATCTCTCAGAGGGGTTTGACGTTTAACACTGGCTATTTGCTATTGACGACTGCTGGCAGTCAATATTCAAACATCAATATTTAGACCAAATTGTATTTAACCTTCGGTAGATCGAAATTTGCTTTAAATGAGTATCTATTTTAGTTGATTTACATGTTCTTCCTTACTTCTATTTTTTTTTGTTAACACTCAAAGTTTAAAAATAGCTTTCCTAACAACTAAAAATAATAGACTTAAGCCATTTTTCCTTATTACCGCAGATATAAAAATCTTTAAAACAAGTCAATGCATTTTTTTATCTTAAGAAACCCTTATGGAACGATTTTAAGTAACAGTAACCCATTCGTTTTTTAAACCCTTTTGCATTTACGTTTCGCTACCTTATACTTTTTGATGGTTTTGTTACTTTCACCATATAAATAGAACTTTATGATCCATGTATTTTATTATATTTAAAGTTTTTATGGTAACAAGTAAACTAAATCTTTAAAAAGCTTTTATGATGTACATTATTTTGAAATCTTGGGATTTTTGTTAATACTATCCTTAGAGTAAAACAGCACATACATACAAATATATATAAACTATCATTTACTTTTACATTCACTCTTCATATAATTTCGCTCACGAAGTAACTCGATAAATTGTGTATGAGTAAATCTTAAAAAAATAGAATCATATTAAAGCAAAAGCTTTAATTTTGTAGCTTGTTAGTTTTAGAAAAGGTACAAATATATCGCTTTCTTTTAAAAATGTATATCCCAAATATAAAAGAAAGCACACTAAATAATTGAATATACAACGTGTATAAATAATTTAGTGCAAAAGTTCAAATGCAATATAAATTTTGTTCGGTTCGAATTTTAAACTTCAATAGTTATTTAAATAAATTGGTAACAAATCGGAAATAAGTGCCAGGGGTAAAAAATTCGATTAGCTGTGAAGTCGACTTTGTTTTTGGGTTCGGAAAATAAATGTAAGCATTAAGAATGGCGACTAAAATTAAATTGTTTGCTTTGTGGTTACATGTGTTTTACTATTCTTGTGAAAAATCAAATTATTTGTGAGTTATTACAATGATTTAGAATACGAAAAAAAGGAAAATAAAACGGGAAAGTGAAGAAAATTTATTGAACGATCGCGTTGCTTTTTGTTGAGAATGCTATGATTTTCAAATCATTATCAAACGTTTGTCATCTGAGAAAACGTTTGATTTCAAATCATTTTCATTTTGAAATCAAAGCTCCCTGTTTGTTGGGTCTAATCGTTTAATCGGACCTTAAATAAGCAAATTTGACATAGTGTACCATATTACCTGTCACATAAAACATTAATGAAACTAATGTTTTTTTACATAAATTGTTTTTGTTTTCATGTTTTTTTTGTTTTGAAATAAAGTTAAAATATATAACAAACACAACTACATACTTTTAAATAAAATATGTACTGTGATTTGGTAAAGAAGTTCACTATACCACATTACCAGCATATGTTGCACCACATTACCCGCACATTTGTTAAGGCCGTATCAAATGGGATTTGCAATATTTTCTTGAATATCTATGTATCTCTAAAAGTGTGGGTTTAATACAATTTTAATTGTTTCGATGACGCCTAGCATATGTAGCATGTAGTTTAAAATTTGGCAATCGAAAAACAAATAGGTATACAACATTACCCGCGCTTCCTTTACCGATTTAGATTTTAAAAAATAAGTAAAAAAAGAGTCCTGTGAACAAGTAAAAAAAAGTATATCAAAATTAACCAGGAAGCCTATTTTTAAGTGCACTAAAAATTATTACAAAATTTTGGATAAAAGGCAGATTTTTCAAGCTTTCCGATTTAGCGTGGAATGCCTCATATATATCCTATTCAATAAAAAAAAATAGTTATACACACATTTCAAAAAAGTTCACTGACTTATTTTGAAAATAATTAGCAATCAAATCTATTTGGGCAATTTTTACCCATGAATACAGTTTAAGGGCTAAAACTTATTGAGTTATGTATGCATGTGTTTGAGTGTATATTCCCTGCAAATAATAGGACTTGTCGCGTGTAAAATGTAGCCCACAAGGGACTAAAAGTAACCCATACGTATGGAAAATACGTGGTCTATTTAACATTACGATGTCTTAGGGCAGGAACATATAACTCAGATTTGGGTTACAAAAAAGTAGTTTTAAAACTACTCCATTGTATGCACAAGAGGTTTAGTTTTAACTTCGTTTAAAAACAAAAACATGTCGTTAAAAAACGAAGACATGTCGTCTGAATACAAACACTGTTTAACAATGACATGGTATGCTTGCATTGCATCGGTTCAGTCCATGGGGTAGTCCATTTAATCAAAATGGATCGGGTGGTCCCATAATAATTGCAGGGTAAATAGAAATAATTTTTTCCACGAAATAAAAGAGGTTAACATGTTGAGTAGTGTAAATTACTGTTTTTAGATGAAAACTTACATAAAAATACCAATCCTTGTAAATGCCCTGCAAATTGTAGGACCAGTCCAAACACGCGTGTAAAATATAGCCCACAAGGGACTAGGACTACTCCAAAATTAGACCTAACGTATGGAAAAAACATGGTCTATTTAACATTACGATGTCCTAGGGCAGGACCATATAACCCAGCTTTGGACGACATGGGAGTAGTTTTAAAACTATTCCATTGTATACACAAGAGGATTAGTTTTAACTTCGTTTAAAAACGAAAATATGTCGTTAAAAAACGAAGACATGTCGTCTCACTACAAACACTTTTTAAAAATGACATGGTCCATGCTTGCATTGCATTTGACCAGTCCATGAAGTAGTCCATTTTATCAAAATGGATTAAGTGGTCCAATATTATTTGCAGGGTGGCAATCAATTCAAGCTTCGTTTTGTTGTTTATTTTTAAATAAACCCCTTAAAAGAGCAGTGCATGTTGGAATCTTTATTATCGCCCGAAAAAGCAATCATTGACATTTACTTTTAAAAAAGAATTTATTTGAATGTTGGCCGCTACTAGAGTTGTTAACCGATTAAGAATAATTCGATTAATCGATCAAAAAAACTTAACTCTTGTTCGAATAATTTTAAAATTTCGATTTTCGAATAACGAATTAATCCATTTATTAATGTCAATTAATCGAATAAATTTCTTTTTATTAAAAAATGAAATAAATAAATGCTTAAAATTAGATTTACTCTCATACGCTTTAGTGATTTTATACAAAATGTAGAAAAGTTAAAAATGTTGTTATTTATTTAGCAAAAACCCAGTTGAGTACCCATAGTATTTCAAAAACATATTTTATGGTCTTTGGCAAACAATTGTATGTATCAACTGGTAACTTTTTAAATCAAAATTTAAAAAATTTCATGAAAGGAAATTTTTCAACTTCGGTTAAAAAACTTAGAAATATACATGAAGCAAAAAAAATAAAAACATATTATTTACATAGATAAATCATGTCATTAGAACAGAAAATGCTGTTATTGTATTATCCTTTTTTTAATTATATGCTTATATTTTTACCATTTGCGTAAGTGTCACAATATAACCATTAAAAAAACAAAGTAGTGGAAGAATCTAACGACATCGAAAAATGCAGAAAATACATAGAAAAGACAGCGGTTGCTCTTTAGAAGAAATTGTATGCAGAAGATTAGCTGAAGATGGTAGGTCTGCCAACGCCAAAGGAATATCAGATTATTAACGTTAAAAAATGTAGAATTCATAGCAGATTTAAAAATAATAAAGAAAAAAAGGAAGATCTTTCACAGTTGTAGATGAATAGACGAATGTAACTTATTTAAAAATAGAAACTGGGAATTATTTCCTTTCATAGGTAACTTTATTAAATTCAACATTTTTTATTTTTCGATTTTATTCTATGAGTTAAATTTCAGTTATGTGTCTAATAATTGTAAATTTTTCTGTACATACAATATACTTCATTGCTATCCAAAGGACAGCTAAGGTAAAATGTAACAAGAAGATACAATATAATAGTCTGGTACTGTATAAAGTCATTCCTAAAAATTAAAGGAATAGGACTATTACAAAAAAAGCTTTATAAAATACATAACTGAAATTTAGCTCATAGAATAAATTCGAAAAAATAAAAATGTTGAATATAATAAAGTAACCTATGAAAGGAAATAATTCCCAGTTTCTATTTGTTAAAATAGTTGAGTTAAATACATTCAATTTATAAAGTATCACTATCCAGTGCGACACAAAGAATGCTGACGAAGGCTGTAGCGGGCCAGAAAATGCATTACATTCTGCTGGTATCTAATAATTGTAAATTTTTCTGTTCATACAATATACCTCATTGCTTTCCAACGGAAAGCTAAGGTAAAATGTAACAAGAAAATACAATATAATAGTCTGGTAGTGTATAAAGTCATTCCTAAAAATTAAAGGAGTGGGACTATTACAAAAAAGCTTTATAAAATACATAACTGAAATTTAGCTCATTGAAAAAACTCGAAAATATAAAAAATGTTGAATATTATCTAAAAATAATTTTTTTTATTCGCTATTCTCATCGATTAATCGAATAATTTTATAGATTTAATCGTTTGATCGAGCGAACAAAATCAATTATTTGAATTATTCGAACAAAGTTGAAATGTGGATAATTGACAACTCTAGCCGCTACTACGCTGTCTGGTTATTGAATACTCCTGCCAGCATTGCTACCAATATCCATTAAATTCAATCGAGTAATGTCTGCTTCCAAGTGTTAAATCGTAGCTGGTTTATCGGCGAAGACTTCGAACTTCACATTACCCGAAAGAAACATTTCACACGATCTAGGGGCCAGTTTAAAGATCCAAAACTGCTTAAGCCTATAGTACACGAAATGTAAAAAACCACATGCGCATGTGGTTCTGACGTTATTTTGTCGTCATCACACAATACGAACTTGCTATTGTGGCTTTGCAGTGTCGTCAAAATTACGTCAGAACCACATGCGTATGTGACTTTTTACATTCCGTGTTCTATAGGCTTTAGTAAAATTATTTTGAATTAAAATCACTATAAAACAAATGCTAAAAACAAATGTTGCCAGCTTCAGGGGCTCTAATTTCAGCCAACAAAAAAATTAGTTATCATTGTGCAGTATAGCTCGCCTTTGGCGGTTGTCACGGTTTTCAATCTTTCCTATTTTTACAATTAAATTTCAATTATGAAAATGGGAGAACACGCAACTCCCGGGGAACTTTTATTCATAATTGGGTTGATCTAACACATATGAAAATTAATTTTGTATTTTATTTTCCAAAAAGTGAAAAAATAGTAATTTTGAGTTAAACTCCTCTTTAAATATTATTAACCATTTTCACACATACATTATTCCATTAAACCTTGACAGTTTAACTTACAGAAGATTGATTGGAAAATTAAATCACTCAAAAAAAGTAATGTTCAACTTCCCTACTAGAACCGACGTCCTTTTTGTTTAATTAGATAACCTGTATCACAGGATATGTTTACACTGTGACCAAACTGAAATATTCATTTTATTTTTTCTACACTTAAGACTAATAAAGTTAAATATTTTGCTACTTTATTTTCATTTTTGTATATGTATACACAGACAAACATACATACATATGTATATATCTTCGTACATATGAATATCAAGAGTACACAGAAGCGTCTAACCACAGGATGTCCTCTTCTGGTTTTAGAGGTTTTGTTGCTTCGCTTTTTGTTTTTATTTATTTTAACTAAACTAATCCTCATGAGTGAATGAATGACTTCTACTTAGAGAAGAGGGTTATGCAAGTTCTGGTCTAAAGACAGAGCCAGAGAGTAAAAAAAATAAAACTTTATACTCCTAACAACAATATGTGACTTAAATGCAGTAACAACATAAACAACAAGAGAAACGGCAAGAAAACCTTAACATTTATTAGTCTAACAAGGATCTGTTTACTTTTTTTTTTTTTTTTGAAGCAATATACTTTTGCATTTACACATGACTCTTTAGAACTTTGCTGCAAGCATTTTGTTTATTTTTGAGAGATGGATGTGGTTCTGGGTGACTTTTCTTACACTTCTGGATGACTAAGGGGAGGCTTTGATTATTTTCAAAAGCAAAATACGCTGCAATCGTAAATAGTAGTGCCTGCACTTTTTGAATTTTGAATAGATACATTTTAAGAACCAAATTTAAGCTGTTGTTCTGTATAGATGATTTTAACACTCTGTCTCCCAACTGCCACGTTGCCTGGGTGCGAATATTTCGTGGAGAACTACTTCCATAACGGTCTGTCATTGAACCCCTTTTTTTATAACAGTCGACTAAATTCCTAATCGTGAAGGCTGTGGGAGCTGATCTAAAATTAAAATTGACGATATTTTCCCAACCCCTTATAATTCAGATTGCTATTTTGAATTTAAATCAGCTGACTTAAAACAATTATAAAACAATTATTTACCAAAAATAAAAATATTTTTTTTAATTCTAATCCATGAATTAATAAATTAAATTAGATCTTACCTGACTATTTTTCAAACAAAAATCAGAAATAAATTTTATTTTGTTTGTTAATTAAACAGCAGAGTCCTAAGCCGATCTAATTTGCTAGCCGCAGGTTTAATTCGGATGTAATACAGATTAATTTAACCATCAACGGAGACGGCTTACAAAAACTAATGCGGCTCGGCTCAGTCGTTCGGCGCATATCTCTTCGGATTAATTACGACAAAACAATCAACATAGCAAGCAAGGTTCTATTTATTTAAGACACTTTTTGTTTACAAAGCAACAACAATATTTTTAAACCATTGAAAAATGTTAGAACATTATGACAATATAACATGATAGCACCCCTTGTGAATACCCCAATTGTGTTTAACCCTCTGGCTTACGCATATTTTGATTTTGTATACACATTGGAAAAAGGTCGGGCCAGACTCATGTGTGCTACGAAGGGTTAAGAAGAAAATTTTAACTCTTGCTTCTCATTTAGTTTATATTTTTTGGTTAAATATGTGCAAAGATTTCTAAAGTAAAAACCATATCGGGCATCATGTTGGTGTTTTATCATTCTGTATGGTGTAAAACGGGTAATTAAATAAATCATAATAATTTTGTTCTCTAATTTCTTTTTTGGTTGTTTTCAAGTACAAGTTCGGGATAAAATCAATTATATAATAATTAAATCAAGCGAATTTTGAGATGGATTCAATCTTAGTTTTACTTATTTCAATCTCATTTTCGGATTATTTCAAGTACGAATTCGGGATTGAATATCGATAACACTGTGCGACAAATAGTAGGGGTCAGTGATCGGGAAGGGCTCAAACTACCGGGGAAAGTTATATCGGCAAAATAGAAGTTATACGTGTCCCGGCATTTCGCTGGGTCACGCCTAGGAATCGAGATGTATCGATTTGAAAAATGGGCTAAAAAACATCAACATTTTTAAAAAAACCTAAATTTTTGGGGCTGCCATAATCCTATGAATATGACTTATATTCCAAAATATCGGAAATTTTTAGTAGAACATATTTTATAAAAAACTCGGAAAAATCGGTTCAGATACAAGAAAGTTATGACCAAAATTAAATTTTTTTTTAAATACCCACACGCAGAGAAAAAATATGGTTGGGCATGGTTACGGCAACCACACTGTGTTTATTGTTACAATATATTGTTGTTGTACACAAAAAATTGTTATTTTTATTAAATATCAGCAATATTATAGTTACTGTAAACATATTAATGTTTATCGCAATTATAAATTTGAGTATTGTTGACCGAAAAATAATTATTTTTCTAACAACTAAATTATGATAACTTTCAAAACATATTATATTACTCACAGCCATAACATGATATTTAATAGCCATAACATGATAACTTTATATACATTTATCATAATAAGTTTAAGATGCAATCAAAATATCGTTACTCTAATAATATTTTGGTACCGCCATTTGTAAAATAATTTTGTATCAGTTGTGTCGTGTTTTACATAAGCATATCGAATTATTTGTTAGAGAGTGGCTAAATAATAAAAAAATAACCATTAAAATAAACAAGAAATTACAAAAAAAAAAGAAAAATATTAAAAAAGAAATAACAAAATAACCATTTAAATAAACAAGAAATTAAAAAAAAAATAAAGAAAAAACATTAAAAAAGGGTTGTAGTGTCACAAAATAAAATATCTTTGCTAAAAATTTTTAATAATCTTAAAGTGGTGGAAAGATTTGTGAAATATTGGTGCAAAATATTAACCATTACTGGTAAGTTTTGTGTTATTTAAAGAGAAAAATAATGAAAACTCCATAAAATAATTTATAAATAATTGCGACCTACGACAAAAAGATTACAGTAACTATATTATGTTTTTTATTTTATCATAAGTATTTTTTTCCAATAAAAATATTATGTTTAAAGTTGTATCATATTATGATGTAAAAAATGTATGTATAACAGTTCATATCAATTTGCATCATAATATGATTACTTCTAAACTTATTATGATTGCCATGACAATAATATGATAACTTCTAATCTTATTATGATTGCCATGACAATAATATGATTACTTCTAAACTATTTATGATTGCCATGACAATAGTATGATTACTTCTTAACTGATTATGGTTACCATGACAACAATATGATTACTTCTTATCTTATTATGATTACCATGACAGTAATATGATTACTTCTAAACTTATTATGATTGCCATGACAGTAATATTATAGCTTCTTAACGTTTTATGATTAACAGGATAACAATATGATTAAGGGAAAAATATTATGATGTTATATTACGAACATATTTGGTCATAATATGATTTAATAACAATCGTAATATGGTGACTACAATCATGAATCTTATCATAATATGTTGCTCTTAGAATATGTTTACCACAACCATGTTTTTTCCTTGCGTGCACTTTCGGAAACCATAGATCTCCCCGAGTCCAAGCTTTAGGACTCAAGTAAATGGTAAATTTCTCCTTTAACACGTCGGTATGTAAATCTGTCAAATTGGTTAAAAAATGGCTGGGTTATAACCGAAATACTGAATCCCCAAAAACTACTTATATATTTCCTTTTTACCTTCGGTGAAGGGTATAAAAACAGTAATTTTTGGGGATTCAGTATTTTGGTAATAAAAATTTTAATTTTTTAGCCCATTTTTCAAATCGATATATCTCGATTCCTAGACGTGACCCTGCGAAACGCCGGGACACGTATAACTTCTTTTTTTACCGATATAACATTTCCCGTTGGTTTCATCCCATCCCGATTTTGACTGTCGCATAGTGTCATTTAAGTATTTTGCGATTGAAAATCCTTACTTGATTCAAGAAAATCCGTACTTACCGTACTATTAATTCCGCTTCGGATTAATTCGAGTACGGATAGAAAGATTGCTTTTTCTTTTGAGTGTAAATGCGTAAATGTGTGATAGTTTGATAATATTGCAGGCGATGGTTATGCAAGAATGGTGGCTCTATATCTAAGCTTCTGCAATAGAAAATGCTTGCTGGGTTAGTACTTGTTTACTTAAAGTTAAGTGTAAATGTTTTTTTTTTAGCAAAGTTGAGGGTCAGATGTACACATGTGCATATATATATGTAATTGTAATTGTTTGTTTTTAAAATTTTATTAGTATAAATGTTTCTTTATGCATGTGTGTTGGGTTTCTTGTGAGTTTCTGTCACTGCATTTGTATGCACAAAGAGACCCCTAAAGTGCCTTTGTTTATTAGACAAGTTAAAAACCGAAAAGAAAATTTTAAACAGAAAATTATCCAAGAGAAATTATTCATTACTAGTGTATTAGTTAAGGTATAGTGCGGGTCATTTGACATGTTTATATTATTTGTCCTACAAGGTTTGAACGTCCATTAAGAATCGTGGCGATAACGGTAACAGGTGCCATTAAAACAACACTCTCAATGGCGTTGTTTACAATATTGGATGTTGATTATGTCACACCCGCGTCATTCTTTGATCCTGGCCTCACGGTGAGCATTTTGGATAACTTGGTTCACTATGATGGCCAACAAATTCCTGCGAATGCGATTCGAATATTCACGGACGGGTCTAAAGCACTGTGTGGTGTCGGTGCTGGTATATACTCCGAGCAGCTAAACAGGAGCGTCATCTAGGCCGAGATAATGGCCATCCACACAGCCGCGAGACGCATCCGGTACGGTGAAATATCTGTAATTATTACTGATAGCAAGGCGGCAATAAGATCCCTGGAGAATGTGTTTATCACATCGAGAATTGTCCGCGAAAGTCGGATGTCTCTGAAGGAGACAGCGAGACATTCACTGGTCACCCTTAATTGGGTCCCCAGACACGGGGGCATTCAGGGAAACTGCATTGTGGATTTGTTGGTGTATGCAAGCACCACCTTGAATCGAGACAATTCAACATATAGCAACTTATAGCGCACAAGTTTCATCTTATTGCCAGTCAGAGGTGGCACGATGAAACTACCTGTGGGGAAACCAGAAAAATTTGGCCCATCCTAGATGAAAAAAAGGACAGGGCGGGCATTACAGCTGTCCAGACATCACCTAAGAAACCTAATTGCGGTTATAACTGGCCACTGGCTCATTGGAAGGCACCCCCATTGGCTGGGGCTCCCTAATAATGAGTGTAGAAGTTGCGGCGACGAGGAGGAGGAAGAGTCAACGGAACATTTTCTCTGCAATTGTCCGGCATTCCCTTGGGGACAAAACTTGTCTTTCTGATGTTGATGTAAACGGGATCCACTCCTTCATTAAGTCAACCGCGTGGCTGCATAGGAATACTAGCAGCTAGATAACAAAGGACCCATGGGAGGCGGCGTGACATGGTAACACAACGGGAACTAATTAATGGACCAACGTGAGCTGTGCTTTATCATGGCTGCCAATGGAACCTAAACTAACCTACAAATAAAACGAGTGCTTACAAAAGGAGCCATTTAAATATGGTGATACTGGAAATTAGTGGTGCCCAATTGTTAAATTGGACTCTAGAAATTATGCAATAAGATTTTACTTCACTTTGAAATTAAAAACCCCTATTACAATATGCAACAAATTTTTGTTCGTGACTTTTGAGGACCACTATATTTTATTAATGTGTCGAAATTTAAAGATCTATGGTTTATGGTTTATAGGAAAATTTTTCAATTATTACCATATTTTTTTCTACGTGTGGATGATAATATGTAAAACCTTGTATCGACACCAAAATCAGCAACAGTTAACTCTGAAATTTCTGATAATGACCTTAATATTAAGAAAATAAAGGGCGCTATCTTAAAACTTAAGAGAAAAAAGGTAACAGCTGGCATCCCCGAAAAACTCCTATTTACGTGAGGCGTGTACAAGTGAACGGCTTCCTTATACATTTACGAAACGTGCAATCGTAAAATTACCTAAGAATAAGTAAGAGTGCTTAATTAGGTGCGATAAGAACAGAAAGTTATATAAATACGTTTCTCCAGATATTAATAAATCTATTTTGTGCAACGCCCACTTTTTAAATCATGCCCACATTCTTTCGGATGTTGTTTATTGATAACCAAGACGCTTGTTAATAATTTGAAAACTTTGGCTCTTGCCATTCTCCAGATATACAAAAATCTGTAGTGGCTTTGTTCGGGAGGTAACACGCCCACTTCTTCAATCCTGCCCATATATTTTGAAAGGTTGTGCATTAATAACCAAGCTATGTGTACCAGATTTGGACAATATTTCAATTGCTGTTATTCATTTATAAAAAAAAAACTATTTTGTGCCACACCAACTTCTCCAATCCCGCCCATATTTTGTTAGATTTTGTGTACGGAGATGTTTCTAGTTAATTTGAAAACTTCAGATTTTTACCGTTTTCCAGTTAAACAATGTAAGAAAAGATAAACTCACTGTTTATTGTTGGTGTTTTGTTTTGGCTTTGATATTGATACAAGCAAGACTTTGAGTGTTTATAATTCTTATTCGCTTTAGGGTTTTATTTGTATAATATTTTTGGCTTTCCTAAAATCTCTGGAAAAGGTTTCCTGATGAGCTGGCCTAAGCAACCAGTGAAATGCGCATAGAAGCTAGCTTTCCCTCAACAATAAATTTCAGTGTATTTATCAAATATGAAAAACTGGGAATTTAGCACGTCATGCGGTAATCGTATTAATAAAAAAAAAAAAAAAAAATTGAAAGCTGTCTTGGTTTTTATAATAGGTGAACATACACTCTGTGAAAAATAAACAGGCTTTCGACCCAATCTGAATATAGTCTTCCCCGATTTAAAGAAATCTTCCAACTCTATTAGATGTTACACTATATAGGACGCATTGGCAAAGGTCGTTGGTAAAGACATTAACATAGAAAAACACACGCGCAGGTCGACCGAAGAACACATGGCGCAGAACAGTTCACGATTGAATCGTTACACTATTTTTATATGTTTTTATTTATAAAATATAATAAGTTGGAGTTCTTTTGTAGAAACCCTATGCTCCCAAATGGAATTGATAAAGGAAATAAAAAAAACAATTTTATGTACATTCTTTTAAAGTGAACTAAAAAATAAAAACATGGCATTGTTTTAAAGTCTGCAACATTTTGGGAACTTGTTATCATATTTATGTTCCAAATTCATAATTTATGTTCCAAATTCAAAATCAGTTGCTTCGCATCGCAGTAACAAAAAGCAACACATTGCAAGGATGGTAATAACAATTTTCACATTACGTGTACCTATTTCTATGGCAATGACTGTATGCACGCATATGTAAATACACATCCTCCTTGTATGCATTAAACTAATACATATTAGAACTTTTATCTATTGTCTTTCACTTAGATTCTACTTTCTATTTTTGGGCTTAATGCCAACAAGTAACACAGCATTTTCTTAAATACTCCTTTCTGTAAAATTTTCCATTTTTCCTGCACTTTTTATTTTTTGCATTTGTTTGGTTTCATGTTAAAGTAAGATTTCCCTCTCTTGCTTCTTAGCCATTTTCTCGGTGTAACAATTTAAAACAATTTTGTTTACAACTTTATGTAAGAACAAAGTACTTGACAACAACAGTCATTTCAACTCCACTTGGGGGCACTCTTTTTCTTTGTCGTAATGTTTTGCTAAAACAAAAATTACAAAACAAAAAGAAATATGTTGTTGCTGTAACCAAAATAGTTGCACAAATGACAACACAACTGAGAAGAATCGGAATAGAGAAATTGAAAACTTAGAGAAGGGTGTAGGAAAATGGTTTTTATTTTCCACTTTTAATGAAGATGTAACAGTCTTGACATTGGGTGGTTCCTTCCTGTTGCTATTTGTACCACAGCAAGAACAAAAACTGTCACACGCTACAAAAATCTTGTGTCAAAAACTATACAAAAACAACTTCTCTTACAGGGAAATAAAACTTGAAACAAAATAAAGATTTCGTTAAGGATTTTTTCTGTATAAATTTTAATCTTGTTAGAAATATTTTTGTTTTATTTCTTTAAATTTTTTGCTTACATTGCTAAAAGAAATTTTCTGACCTTGATAAATAAATGTTGTAAGTAAAAAAAACCAGCTTGTGGCACACAGTGGGTTCTACCAGCTGTGCTAGGAAAGAGGAGTATTAAATGTTAAGAATTCTAACACAAAAAAAAATTTGTTAGTTTTCTTTTTTTGCTTGCAACGCTTCATTGAAGAAGCAATAAAATGCAAGACATTTTTGTTTTATCTTAAAAATAAAATGACAATAAAAATAATTTATGCAAAATCAGCTTAATTTTTATTTAACCACAAAAGTTTTTGCTTTAGGCAAGAAAATTCAATTCAAATGGAAGTTTTATGAAACTAAAAACAATTAAATTGGAAAAAAAAATTTTAATTTTTAAAATTAAAATTCTGTATATTATAAAGAGGCTACTTCACTCATAAAATTGGTTATTAAATTCGTTTTCCGTACTGATAAAGAAATTTAAAGTAAAAACTATTAAACTTTACGGAATATGCTGTTTAATAAATATAAAATTTAGAAATTAATATAAAATTTATTTATTTTAAATAAAATTTAAATGATCCTTTTTTTAAATGAATTTTTAGTTGTTTAAAATGTATTTTCGTTTGAATTTGACAACATAATATTTTGAGTGTATGTAAAAGATCAACGTCCCTGGACTACGGTTTGTTGGCGATTGGGGAATTGTAAACCATTTTAAAACGTTAGTGTTTTCATCAGAAAATATCTAAAGTCAATTTTTAAATTTTTAACATCATTTGTCATAAGACATTTATTTACATAACTTGAAGTTTGCACGATATGGATTCAGTAACTTTCCATTGGTCTTCATTTACATAAGCTTATGCACTATGGCATAGTCATGGTGAATCTGAACCACTTGGTGATTTGTATATGTATTTACCAAGTGCTTCTGTGTACGCGAGAATAATTTTTTAGGCGACACGAAATAACACCCGATGAAATAACGCCCAATTAGAAAAATGAAATAAACCCCAATAAAATTGCAAAATTTGGAAATTGGGCCTAATTTCGTTTTTTTTATTGGGTTTTAATTTCATTATGAAATATGGCCAAAAAAAGTAATCCTCAATTTATTTAATTGGATTTTATTTCTCACAACATTTTTTTTGGGGCCTTATTTAATATATTTCATTTTCATAATTTTAAGCATTTTTAGGATATTTTAAGCTCTAAATTGTAATTTCTTACAGTTAGGATTTGCTTGAAATATTTAAGGAGTAGATCTGACTCTAATTAGCCAGTAATTTTCATTCTTTTGTAAAGTGCTTAAGTGTTAAGATCAATAAAAATTTGGAATACGATATTGTTTGTGGTCGCCGTAGAAATAGTAAACTTCTAAATTTATTTATTTATTTATTTATTCACGGTCTATGGACTAAAATCCATACAGCCCAATAAATTAATCTACACTTTATAAGGATACTTAACTAATGGTTTACATTCAAGAACAAAATGATGTTTCGTTTTAAAATATTAACGTTAACAGGGTAAATAGAAATCATTAAGAGTTTTGCATAATCTCCTTAAAGGGTCAGCGTTTGCATAGTTAGTATGAAAACTCTGTAGATGAAGTGGTGCGAAGTTCCGAGTATTTAGAACTAAGAGGTATATTGAAGTTTATTGTCTTTAGCAAGAACTCTGAGAAAATTGAACCATTTAATAAATTTACTAGAAAAACAACGTTAAGCATGATGCGTCTGCTTTCTAAAGTCGGCAAATTAATTATAAAGAGTCTTGCAGAATATGGAAGAAGATTTACATTTGCATTCCATGTTGTATTTACCATCATGACAATATGTTTGTTAAAATTTAATTTACAATCAAGGAGAACTCCTAAGTCTAGAAACTCCGTAACTAATTCTAGCTGATTTCCACCTAAGGGAAAACGACCATTCTTATTCAGATTTTGTGAAAATCAGTTTTATATTCCACCAATCATAAAAGTTGTTTAAATCACGTTGTAAATGTTTGCCCTCTGCGATATTATTATGACATAGAAAAATGTTCACATCATCAGCATACATTAAAAACATCCCATAACTTAATCAAATACCGTGCTAAAATCGGTGTATATGACATCAGTTTGTTGTTTGTTATTAAAGCTTCTATTAACCAGGGTTGTCAGTTGTAAAAGGTTAGTTGTTGTGGAGCAGCAACTTCTGAAGCTGTGTTGATGAGTGGATAAAAAAGACGATATTTGGTGACTAATATTATCTGTGATACATTTTTCTAATAATTCTGGGATTGCACTAAGCTTTGCAATTCCTCTATAGTTTATTTACGAATATAAAACAGAAAAGATAAATCTTCCAAAATATTTCACAGCACGATTCCCTTATAGGAATGGTTCGGACTACTTCAGTAGTTCCTTTTTATCGTTCCTCATTCCAAAATTGCAATTCGTTTGATCATAACATGTGTTTCGTTCACTAATTTGTGTACACTTAGGACAAGGTGGGTTTATTTTTTTGTATTGATAAGTTTTGACGGCTGTTGCCTTTTTTATTGAACAACTAACTGACAGACGTTGTCCTGTCTAAATTTAAATAATTTTGTGATAATTTTGTTCATTGGTAAAAAGGAATTAGAATTGTGTAAACAAAGTAAAAATTAAGAAAAAAAAGAAATTTCTGATTGAGCATTGTTTTAAGAATTCTTATTTTTATAAGATTTTAAACATGTTTTATTTCGAATTGAGATCACAGCGATTCGAAAGGTGTTTTATTTACACATCGACTGCAAGAATGACGTTCGAGTAACAAAACAAAAAATGCTTTGTTCCAGTTGGTTCACTTTCACCATTTCGTTAACTCCAATGCTTTTTGACATACGACATATTTTGTTTTGTTGTCTGGCGCGTATACAAACAAAGCTGATGGTTTTCTAACAAGGGAACAGGCGACATAAAATTGACCATGCGAAAAGCATGGATTTTCCAAGTTAAACACCGGAAATTCTCAACATTGTGATAACTGATCCGACTTTCAGTAGGAGATTGTGTGTTGGAAAACCTGGTAATTTCAGCGAGTTCAAGAACTCGGTTGGTTAGTTGATGAAATCGTTTTGATTAGTAATGGAAGCCAACGATTTGTACGTCATCAATTCGCTAGCAATTTCACTTTGAACCATGAAATTCAGTTCGTGTACATCAACGTTTTTCACCGCCAATACAGCTCGTCCGCTCAACCAAACATGATTTGGGTAATTTTGTGCAATGTTTGGGAAAACCTTTAAAATGAGTTCGCTCTTCAATTCAGTGAACTGGCAAAAGTTAACAGGGAATTTAATGTAGCCAGTCGCAATATCAACGGGGATTTTCGATTATCTCTAGTAGTTGTTTTGAAAATAGTGCTCCAGTTTGTTCGTTCTGCAACGCGACACGCAAGTTGGTACTTAGTTTGAGTTTTTGACGTATGTATTTCCAAAGAAATGTCGACTTTAAGCATTGCATTCAATTCATCGGCTAGCGTTGACCGTGGAATCATTGGAAACGTTTGGCGAAAATCACCTGCAGGCAAAATCATCGCGCATGTTTGATTATTTCGCAGATTTTGCATTGTTCGGTGTAATGCCTCCACGACTTCTTATGCGCCATCATCGACATGTAATCGGTCAAGCGGCTCTTAATTTATGCGCTTTGCAACGGACAGCATTTCATTTATATATTTATATTAAAAGATTAATTATATTTTATAAACATTTAAAAAAAACACAAACATAATAATTATTTTAAGGTGTAGTGCCACAAAATAAAAAAAATTAAAAATGTTTTATTTCTACTAACGACAGAGAAGTTTTCTTGTTTCTTGTTTATTCATTGTTCAAAGTTAAAAATAAAAAAACAGGAACGATGAGCAAAAGGAATGACGTAGTTCCTTTAATCTTTTGGATCGGTCGGAACGATTCAACAAAAGGAACGGTGTTTTGCCAACTGTATCCGCTATGTGCGCGTCAACTGCTTTCAGTTAGCTATTTATGGTCAATTGTCACCTTTCCCAGGAATGACCTAATTCTAATGTGCACCGGAGGATGTACCACCAAAAGGTGAAATATCCTTAAGATGATCCCTAAAAATGTTCGGGTGGCAGATAAATGACAAAAGTTAACCCTTTAAATTCCATATAAAGTTAGTTATAAAAGGCACAGAGAATGTGTAAAAGGTACGCTATCCCTTGAAAATCCTCAGTTTAAGGCTGAGTTTGAAAAATACGCTAAGTTAAGGCACTTTAGTGTACTGTATTTTGCCATTCAACAGTACACATTCTATACAAAACAACAAAATAAATGTTTTTCTATGTATGCGAATTTATACATGAACAAAATACAAGTACGCTAAAAGATGATACATTATCTAAATTATTGCGTTTGTCAGCTCGCAATCCTTGTGTACCGTATTTTATTTGTTAGTGTACAATTTTGTCGCACTCTTGTTTTAAGTTATACACGCAGTTATTTCGAAAAGGACTTTTTGTTCGAAAGCATCCATAATTAATCTGTTATTTTCCCTTAACATATGAAGTTTATTCGAAACTAATAGAAAGCCAGTTCTCCTGAATAAGAGTTATCTGAATAAAAAGAGACACTAAAATAACCTATTACTGGTGGTTCTAGCGCTACTAGGTGGGACCCTAGACAGACACGATCGTGGAAAATCTTATAATTTAAAGCATTAAGTATTGGCTGTAGGGATTTTCCTAAGAGTGCAATGCCAACAGGAAGCCGTTAAAATTAAACGAATGTATTTTAAAAATGATGTTACACTTAATTAAAAAATATCCAATATATAATAAAGTATACTAAAAAAATTATACCTCCTAATATACAACCCACTAGACATGATTAATTTGACTAGCTTAACCAGCTTTCACTTTCATACTCCAGCACAATATTTTACAGCATTTAATTTTTCACCAACAGACATTTTTGTGTTTAAGACATGCTACATTCAGAATCCATAAAATCCCTTAGAATAAATAGAAGCAAATTATAATTCAAACTGGGGTTTTGCAAGTTAAATTGAATACAAAATAGATTTTGTTTTCTTAAACACACTTTAATTCCATCACAAAAAATTCAAAAAGGAAATAAAGTGAAAGAAAATTTGCTTTATTTACAGCAATAAAAAGAATTTCTTTTTTTTAAATACAAATATTCACTAACTGAATTTATTCAATTGTAAATTCGCCCTTAAAAAATAACCAGAACAAAGGAACTCTCACACACACACACCCACTAACACATATAAACATAGCTGAGGGAGGAACACAGGATAAAAACGGGAATTTAATAATTCTTTTACTTGCACCAGTCACAAAGTGAACAAAACTAAAATAATAACTTTTACAACGTGAAAGTTAGAGCGACTCAAATTTGGAAATAACTAACAGTTTAAAAAGATTTCACTGGGGCGCTACAGTACATTAAAAACAAGATCAAATTAGGACCAAAACCATATGGGCATTTTGTTCAAGTAATTAAAATTGTTTCTAAAAAATTTTTTTTATATATTTATTCTCATAAGGATAGGTAAGGTTAGGTTATGTTAAGTAAGGTTAGTTCAGGTTAGTTTAGGTAAAGTTAGGTCAGGTTAGGATAAGTTAAGAAGGGTTATGTGCCCAAGGGCACACTTCCACTCGGAGACCAGTACGGTCCATTGTGAATCCCTTCAACATATAGAAAAAATAAAAATAATGTTAAAAATAGAAAAGTAAAGAAAAGAACTATGAGGTGGATAAAATCCAGCCACTTCTGCCTGAGACCCTGCTTCCTAGGACAATGGCACAGTACATGCTCGATCGTCTCCAGCTCCTCTGAATCTTCGCACAGTCTGCAGAAGTCCGGTATGGTGTTGTCCCATCTGCCCGTAAAAGCCCCAACGGGACAATGACACGTCAAGAACCCTATAAGCGTTCTAAGACCACCCCTGTCCAATCCTAGTAGAACCCTGTTTGCCCCCGCGTCCAATCAGGTCCAAAGTGCCCTAGACACCCTAAAATCCTGTTAACGTCATCACGGAATTTCTCCCGTATTACACCATAGTAGTAACATAGTCCCTTACCACTAAGCCCAGATTCGAACAATCTCTTGCAAGTTCGTCCGCCACCTCATTTTCCTCAACCATGCAGTGTCCAGGTACCCAACACAGCCTTACATTGGATGCCCCCATGAGTTCCCTTAGAGCATTCCTATACCGAGCGACCAGGCACCATCGCACCGTATAATTCGTCAATGCCCTAAGTGCCACCTGGCTATCGACGTAAATTGCCACCACAGCCCGGAAGACACTGCACTCATCAGGGAGTCTGAATGACCTTTTTACCTCGGTGTCCGCGATAACACCGGCACCAGCGCCGGTTTCCATCTTGAATCCATCCGTAAATACTGCCCACCCGTCAATCAGTCCATTGGACCCACGCCAGATTTCTCTATCCGGGAACTCCACTGGTGGCGTTACACCGAAGTCCTCGGTCATAGTTCTATGCTCAGAAATTTCCTCGAGAATAATACTCTGATCAAGCAGACCCACCTCGTACAAAATTCTGGTATGATCTTCCCACCTAGGTCTAACTAAGGAAGACTCCTAGCAACCACGCTCCTCACATAATGCTCAATAGGGGGCAGATATAGTAGGATGTCCAGCGCTGCCTGCGGACTGCTTGTCCTTGAGCCTTTGATGCCAAGAGAAGCACCCCTTTGAACCTTGTTGAGCATCTTCCTATAACTATCCACTCTCAACTCACCCCACCAATCCATAGGTAAGTAAATGCCTAACCACCGATGTTTAAATCCAGTTTACCATATCCGGCCTCAGACCCCAGTTCTTACCGATGGAGTTCCTGCATGTGTAGTAGGCATTGAGTCCCATTGTTATCCTTTCTGAGTTTTTCTATTCCAAGACAGTTTGCAGTCCAGAAAGTTAACTAGATACTTCGAGCCGTCCGATAGAGGTAACTCGACGCCATCCAACACTGGCCCGCTAAATCCCTCTATCCTGTACCTTCTGATAAATAGAACCAGTTCCATCTTCAGAGGGTAATCACACAGCCCCTTGTCCCTTTCCCATACCGAGAGTTCGCTCAGCATCACCTGCATAATTTCCCCGATCGTGGACAGAAATTTTCCCCTGACTATCAGAACTATGTCGTCCTCATAGGCAACAACCCTCCTACCCATGGAATCAAGTGACCTGAGAATCCCGTTGACCGCAAGCAACCACAGTAGAGGCGGTGACCCTCCTCCTTATAACATGATCTCCCAGGCTCGAGTTTATAATCCTACTGCTAAGCATGCAGACTATCCACTCTACCAGAAAGTCCTTAACTCTCAACTCTTTCAACGAATCTCTAATAGCCTCAATCTTGATGTTATTATGCCTCAGACTGTGCTCAATACAACCCACCACCTCATGTAGCACACTCTCAAGAGATTTACCCTTTCGGTAGGCATGTTGAGCGTTGATAATAAGGCGGGTTTCAATATTACTACTGATATAGAAATCTATTATTAAAATCACCCTAACCTCTCTCCACCCCCTCGGCAGATACCTCCTACTGAGGTATTTTCTGATTAAATTCACCACCAGAAATGATGCTTCGTCCGGGATGTTGCAAAGCATGGCCAGAAAAATACCATCCGGACCGGTCGAAAGTATTGACCGCCCACGCCAGCTTCTCCCTTGTGACCATTTCCTCGACGCAAACGAAAGTATGAACCGATGTCTTGGACATAACGTCCCACTGACCGTCTTCATTACCTCCGGTTTCCCTGCACCCGGGAAAGTGCGTCTCCATAAGTAAGGTTAGGGTCTCAGGGCTCGACTCAGTTAATGAGCCGTCATTCTTTTGGATGTAACCTAGAGCCTTAGGGTCCTTAGATAAAATCCGTCGGAATCTTGACAGCTCGTTGACATTATCAATGGATACACAAAATTGTCTCCATGATAATCGCTTTGCCCTTTTCAGATCCGCCTTAAACCTGTTGAACTGCACCCTGTGATTGTTCCAATCTTCTGGTGCTCTCGTAAGGTTGGCCCTTTTAAAGAGTCCGCTAACCGTAGACCTTTGAACGTGAAGTTCCTAGGACCACCATTTGGGCTGTTTACGCCTACCCGGAAACGTAACCGGCAGGACTGCTCATAACTTTCCTTCAACAGATGTGTGAACCTGTTCACAACACCCTCCAAATCAATCGGCAGCAAGTCGCCCAAGGCCTGTTGCGCCAACCCATTTTGGACCCTTTCCCTAAAGGAATCCTATTTTATCGGTTGATTCTAACGCCTCGTACGGCATATACACCGAAGCCAGTGTAAGAGTGTTAAAAGTCTTGCCAACCTCAACTCCTACCCCACAGCCCTGGTATTTTCAACGCCTGTGTCAAGTCCACCCTTTATTACGGAAGTAAAACATGGCTGGCCAGTGAGTCAATCAGGCAGCTGCTACATATACTATCCCAACACAACACAATAATTAAACGAAAATCTCTAGAGTTTGGCCAAAAAAGAGCCCCACATCAGGATAGCACTGCAATGGAACCCACATGCAAGTAGACAAAGAGAAAGGCCCAAAAATGCCTGGAATAGGTCTATAAGGAAAGAACTAGCTGACATCAATAAATCATGGGAGGAGACAAACATAATTGCGAACAATAGATTATTTGGAAACATCTTATGTTCCCTCGAGAAATAAATAAAGGAAATAAAAAATTGTCATGAAAGGATTCACCTTTATCGTGAATTAAATTGTTCTCAAATTGTTTTCCATTTTCCCTAAAAAATTAATAGGGAAAAGCAAACTTTCGAGTTAAAAAAACTATTCTCTTTTTATTTGTTGTAGGTGTGATTGTTCTGTTGTCTCCGATAAAAAAGAAAATAACTTGTTTAAAATGTATGCACATCTAATCAAAAAGGCAATAGCACACCACATGATTTAGATTTATGAAATCTTCCGAATCTAAAAGTGTTGAATTTTTTAGAAGCGAAAATTGGAAACGTGCGGTACTTCGAAAGATTATTTATTAGAAAATAAACGAACTTTAATTGTGGTGTTGAAAACAGGGATGTGGAGTCACCAAAAAATAGTAATAACTCCGACTCCATCCGCTGATATTATTTAAGTCCTACACTAACCTTGATGCTAAATGTATATGAGACTAGTCCTTGTTTGACTATCAACTCTTTTTTTAAAGCATTAACTTTTAAATGGTTTAAAAATATAATTTTGTAAATACTTCAAATCGATATTTTCTTCAAAATTTTGAAAAATATTAGAAAATGCCTAAAAATTTTGGAGTCGGATTTGCTAGTTGTTGTCGGTACTTCAACTCCGACTCCGATATAAGAACCTCAACTCCGACTCTTCAGCCGTGGTTGAAAAGCTGCCACCGAACAGCTTCTATACAACACCACTTTAATGCTTTAATGTCTTGAAATACCAACAACAAAAAAAAAAACTGATCCAAGACGACCTCTTTGCTCCTCTACACTAACTGATTTTTTTTAACTTAAATATAAAAAGCTTAATGCCGCCTCTGCCGATATTGATGTTGTTAATATTCTTTTATAGGAGTTTGTGTGTCTCGGTGTAGTTGTAAGCATTGAATTCGCTCTAAAAGCATAAAACTTTATTATAAATTCATTTATAGCCACCCGTTTTATGTATTTTTTTTTTGTTTTTTGTGTCAAAGTGTAACAAAAAGAAGAAGAAGAATAACGCGTTAGTTGAATGGAACAAGTTTTAAAAAAAGGGCTGGGAAAAAAGGGAAAACAGCAAAAATATTTCATTTGTTTAAAAATAAAATGAAAATTTAGAGAAACGAATCTTAAAAAAAGGCAATCATAAACTCAGTTTATTAAAATATATTTTTCAAATTCATTTAGAATAAATGTGAATTTTCCCTCAAGACCTAAGATTGTAAGACTGTATATTTAAAAGATTTTTTCTCTTTGTATCTAACCCACATTCTTACTTCGCATATGCAGCATAATCAATAACATGACTTGCAAAACGTTTTAAAATTTCATCTCTTAAACTTTTTTTTGAGTAAGTTTTTGACTTTTTAAAACTTGTAGTTTATTAAAATGAATCTCTTGGTAACGAGAAGATGTGCAGTACTTAGTTTATTAATTTTTTTACATTCATTTTTTTGCATTTATATGATTTACGTTTTATTTCCGGCTGCCATATGGAATGCCATAGTTACACACCTTTGTACAACCCACATACATACATTAATATATTTATATTTGCAGGCACAAAAATGCACAAAATTTTCGACTTGATACTCGCAGCGTTTATTTATGTACCCTACAAATAATATTGGACCACCTGATCCATTTTGATAAAATGGACTACTCCATGGACTAGTCCGATGCAATGCAAGCATGGACCATGTCATTGTTACCCTGCAAATAATAGGACCAGTCCAAACACGCGTGTAAAGAGTAGTCCACAAAGGACCAGGACTAGTCCAAAAGTAACCCAAACGTATGGAAAAAACCTGGTCTATTTAACATTACGATGTCCTAGGAGAGGATCATATAACCCACCTTTGGACCACTAAGGAGTAGTTTTAAAACTACTCCATGGTATATAACCCACCTTTGGACCACTAAGGAGTAGTTTTAAAACTACTCCATGGTATACTCAAGAGGATTAGTTTTGAAGTCGTTTAAAAACGAAAGCACGTCGTTAAAAAACGAAGACATGTCGTCTCACTACAAACACTTTTTAACAATGACATGGTCCATGCTTGCATTACATCGGACCAGTCCATGGAGTAGTCCATTTTATCAAAATGGGTCAGGTGGTCCAATTTTATTTGCTGGGTAAAAAGTGTTTGTAGTGAGACGACATGTCTTCGTTTTTTAACGACATGTTTTCGTTTTTAAACGAAGTTAAAACTAACCCTCTTGTGTATAAAATGGAGTAGTTTGAAAACTACTCCGTTGTAGTCCAAAGATGGGTTATATGGTCCTGCCCTAGGACATCGTAATGTTAAATAGACCATGTTTTTTCCATACGTTTGGGTTACTTTTGGACTAGTCCTAGTCCCTTGTGGACTACTCTTTACACGCGTGTTTGGACTGGTCCTATTATTTGCAGGGTACACACACACACACACACACGCAATGTAAGGCACAAAAACTATATTAGAGATAATGACGAGACATACAATAACATACCTACACCAATGCAAGTGGTACCCTGTTGGAAATTTCCCTGTACGTGACTATTTAATGAAATGTCAGAATTTTAGCCAGTATCTGTATGACATTGAAGCGCTTATAAAACCTGCTTTTCCGATGCATACTTAAAAAAATTATGGTTTCTTAATAATTGCATCTAATTTTGTGGCTACCACACAAATATCCGAAGCGGTGTTAATAATCCAGTGAGTCCGGATTTTCTTGAATAAAGTGCAGAATGATTGATTTAAGTACGGATTATTCAAGTGAAATTTATTTTTAGTGTATCTTTTTTGAAAGCGTCCGATTTAAGCGTTTATCGCACAGATTTTTTTCAATTCAATTAATTTATTTTATAATTTGTTTACATTTAAAAATCTTAATCAACGATATGGCTCCTCAAAAAATGTTGACAAATTAAAGGTAACTTCCGATACAGATAACTGTTCTTCGTCTTCAGCTCTTTTCTGGCTCAACGAAAGACCACAATTCTAAGGAGACTCTTGAGACTCCATTTCATCCCGAAAAGCGCTGTTTAGTCTGGTTTACACGCCGTAGGCGTCACCGAGCCCAATTGGCTATAAATCCGAAATCGGTGACAACATAACCGTGATTGGCGACACTACAAATCGCTCTTATTTTTTTTATTCCTCATGTCACTGCAAGTTAATTGGAGGAGAGATTGTTTCAACACAAGGCGTCACAAAATGCCATGCAGCGCGTGAAATTATAACTTTGTATAGCCACACGTTTTTGCGGTAGTATATCTAATATCTCGTCTATGCTGATAATCCAGCAATTATTGATTAATTATAGGCCAACATTCGGTGCCCTTTTGACCAATTAAGACCAGGTGCCAAATTACGGCATTCGATATCGCTCGAAATTGTCACTGAAATTGTATTGTACCTTCGACTGATATCGAATGTCGTAATTTGGCTAACCCTACTCGGATCATTATCATCTTTAAGTGCTACAGCCCGGTGAGAGCCTTAACCTCGTTCATTTTGTTCTTCCACTCGGATATGTCTTGCTAAGCATTTTTCCAATCTGAAATATTGACTTTCCTGCAATCTTCTTCGACTCCAGCAAGCCACCGTGACGTCACGCAGAAAAAATTATTGCCGAAATTATTTTCAAACAAACGCTTGTTTGAAATTTTTTTTAATTTCTACAAATTTTTTTACTGATTCAATTAATATTTTTGTTTGATTTTTATTTAACCAACAAAAATGTTGACAACTATTCTATAATATTAATATACGCGCTATTGGTTTCAAGTTGTTTTTTGCATTTTTTTTTATTTGATCGTAAGCAACACTTCTTTATGTGAAATATAAGAACAACAACACAAAACACATACAGTCTATTTTCGGACGCTTTAAAAAAGTACAACAAGAAGAAAGATGATAAATAGCGCGACGAGGTTATTAGTAAACAAAAAAAAGGGGGTAACAAAAGGTTTCATTCTTTTTAAGCAACAGAAACAACAACAACATTATAAGAAACAAAATAAATTTTTGGTTGGTTTCAAAGTTGGTAAAAAGAATGAAAAACAAAATCCCGTTTTCAATTTTTGAAAACTGTTTAGTTAAATACATCAAACACAAAAATAAAATGATGACGAAAAACATATCGAGTCGGTCTGCTGCCATTTTTGGTTACATTTCTTCTTCTTTTGCCAAGGAAAGGATGCAGCAACAGTGAGTGATGAAGAAAAACATTGTGTGATTAAAGAAAAACTTCGTTCAAAAATTATTCCAGCAAAAATGTGTCTCAAAGCCAGCCGCCGCTCTGCTTCTGCCTTAATCTTCTCCTTCAGTGATAGCTTGGGTGCGCGTCATTGCTTGTGCAAAAAATTTTTGTTTGATTCAGCAATATTATTTGTTTGAAATTTATATGAATTTCAGTAAACTTTTTGTTTGATTCTGTAAATTATTTTTTTTAAAAAAATCAGTGTTTTGTTCAGTAAACAAAATGCAAATAAATTGCTTGAATATGCGAATTTGTTTGTAGGACCGATTTCAGACAAAAAATGTTTTGATTTGACAAATTTTTTTGTTTGAATTCGAAAAATAATTTTTTCAGTGCGGTTTGCCTCTTGTTTTGGTTCTATATGGGTTAGCATTCATAATTCTATGTTGAGCTCTGTTAAGGGGTACTAAGGCACTCTTGCTGCGTATCCTGTCCAGCATAATCTTTGGTCCTTTATAAATATCTTCACATTTTTGCCTAAGATTATATTGTTGATCTCTAGGGTGCTTCTTCTAAAGATGCTTGTTATTTTTCTTTAAAAATTTCTTAGCTTTTCAGAGCCAGAGCCCATGTGTGCCAGCTAAAGATTTAATGGCAGGGCAACTGCTTTATATAATCTTATTTTCAATGCTCGTGGCATCAGCTTCGACTAAAATAGTTTGATGTGGACATAGAATGCCTTATGGGCAGTTTAAATGCGATCGTTTATATATAGGTGCATGTCGTTTCTATCGTGAGTTTGAGCTGATGGCCTTTGACGCTAGTGCTCTAACAATTTAACTGTATAATAATTTTATTATAATATAGTTATAAAAAAATAAATAAAAAATAAATAAAATAAAATAAAATTAAATTAAATAAATCTATCGAGTGAGTTAACGCATATAGGTATTGAGAGCTGTTTACTTTTTCGAACATATACTGCTGAAGCGTTATTATCCTTTTCGGATACTTTTATAATTTTTCAGAAATGCTCCAAAGGCCAGTTTTCGTAGACTTATCAGAACTTTTACTAGATATATTGGTGATCGTGTCTTCTACATTTTTGGAATGCAGAGTCATGTTAATTCGTTCAATTAGCAATTTTTTAACGATTGAGTCGACTGTTCCAACTTTGCATTGACCATAAGGGAACGGCAAAAAATACCAAACATATCAAGTGGTAGAGAACAGTTTAAGTTCTAACACTTTATATAATGGGGACCAGTCTCTGAAGCATGATAATGTCCTAGAAGTTGTTTTAGACAGGTTTAAACGGACACTAAAAAAATCTAAATGGTCACATTTAATTTCGGTTATTACAATTTCTCTCGCAGCTATTGCCGCAACTAAACCGTGGTTAAATTTTAAGGGCCGATGTTGATTTTGAATAAAACACTAATTATTCAGGAAATTATTGAAATTTCTTTTTATTATGATAATATTTGTATGGTTGAATTATGTATGTAATAAAATATCGGCCAAATGGCCACTGTGACCTCTCCGGCACACCATCGATCCGATGGTCCAAATTTTCGATGACGCTGAGGCCTAGTTGAGGCTCTTTGCCGTTAATGTGCCGAATTATCTCAACCTTTAGCTCTTGAATTTTTGATGGTTTTTCGACGTGCACCACTTGTTTTAAATAACCTTAAATAAACAAATCCAATGGTGTCAAATCACATGATCTTGGCGGCCAATTGGCATCGCCACCACTTAAGAAAACACGGCCATTGAATTTGCCGCGCAAATGAGCCATTGTTTCGTAAGCTGTGTGGCAAGTGGCACCGTCCTATTGAAACCACATATCGTCCACATCCATATCTTTCAAATCGGGCTATAAAAAGGTCGTTATCATCTCACGATAGCGAACGCCATTCACAGTACTGCCTGGCCGGCCTCATTTTGAAAAAAAATACGGCCCGATTATGCCGCCAGCCTATAAACCGCACCAAACAGTCACTCTTTGTGGGTGCATTGGTTTTTCGACAATCACTGTTGGATTACCATTCGCCCGAATGCGGCAATTCTGCTTATTGATGGATCGACTGAGGTGAAAATGTGCCTCACCACTGAAGATGATTTTCTTTGAATATTGATCAAACGCTGTTGCCGTTTCTTACCACCATTCTGACCATCGACGGCGTTTGGAATGGTCAAGAGGCTTTCGCTCTTGAGTCAATTGCACCTTGGTAGAGTGTAAATGCAAGTCTTTATGCGTAATGTTTATCAACGACGAGCGTCAGAGGTGCAATTGTTGGGCACGACGACGAGTTGAGGTGGATGGCTCTTCAGCCACACTTTTGTAAACAGCAGCAATATTTTCTGCATTATGAGCTGTGCGAGCATGCAGTGGTGTTTTCACATCTCCTACATACCTGGTTGGCTTAAATTTTTGCACGATTTTTCCGATTGTACGTACATTTGGATGATTAAATTGACCGACAAAAATCACGAAGTGAACGATATGCTTTATGATTTGAACACCCATTTTCTTTCCATGGTTAAAATTGAGAAATGTTAAATGAAATGCATAAAAAAACTTGACGTTTAGGTGGGGTTCACATTCAACATCGGCCCTTAAAACCTTAACCACCATTAATAATAGACCCACTACCTATAAAGTATAATTACCAGATAGAATCAGCCACTAACCACAAACAAAAAACCAGCCAAATGACTAGTTTTGTGTCAATTTTTTTTTCATATTCTAATCCCGCAAGGCTCTACGCTTGTCGGCAGGAGACCAGAGTGTCTGGCTGGAATCGAATCCGCAACCCCAGCAGTTGATATCACAATTCGTTCCTTTTTATTACAATATTATATTGAGTGGGTATGGCCTAAGTGCTTCAAGAACAATTGACACAAATTTCCCGCAGGACAGAGTCAAGAGTTGTAAACAAACAATAGGTTTTGTTATTTTCTAAACCCTATAATATTTTACTCTAAGCTAATGCGGAGTTACACGTTAACTACCTGAATAGCATCAGACAGTGCATTGTGTCCATTTTCAAATTTTCAATTTTCAGTTTTTGAAAAAAAAATATGGTTCAATTCCTTACACATGGACTTTAGTTGGTAACTCTGTTAATATATTAACAGCTGTGAATGTCTGCATTTTTTTGATGCATTTGCATAAAGAATGTTATATATCGCTCATTTGCTGCAACATCGTCATAGCTCAAAAATTAAATTTTCAAGGTATGTTTTTCTTTATATTGTGTATAAAGTTCATCTTTATATCTTTTATTTTATACTTCCCGTTTGACGAAAATTTGTGGTGGTGCGAGAAAACTCAAAACGTTAACACGTTTATTTCAAAATGTATTTTTTTTTTGAATTACGACGACGTTGCAGGAACTGAGCGATATTCAGTTATTTGTGGAAAACTTAAGCTTCATGCCATACAAAAACTGTTTGCGTTAAATTGCTATGAAGCAAAAATTTTTCTTTTCTCTAGAAATATTTAAGCTTGAAATTTTAGCGAAATTTTTTATTTATGGATCCAAAAGACAGATGTAGAATGTATGTCTATGTTTTACATTTATTAGGTATATGAAGGGAAATGTATACATATGTATTTTAGATGTCTTGTTTAAAAAAAGTATAAGTTTAAACAATTGTAAAATTTATTATAGACGTTTTAGAAAAAGTGCGAAAAATGTGTTTTTGAGTTTTTTCAGCAATATTCATTTTAGTTTATGCAATAAAAACGTTTTTAATTAATATTATTTTATAGAAACTTACAACTAAATAGATTTTTTAATGCTTAATACAAACCAAGAGAAAATTTCTTTTAGACTTCAAATGCAATTTAAAAATTTCCAAAAAAACTACTCAGCAAAAATTTGTAGTAGTTTTTTATCAATTAAAAAATCATTTAAAAAGTATTTAAATTTAATTTATGTGATAATTATATTTTTTTGTTGGAAGAAAATTAAAATATTTTAGGTGTTTTAAAATAATTAAGTTAAATACATAAAATTTACAATAGGCACTATCCAGTTATAAGATACAAAGAATGCTCACTAAGGCCGTAGCGGGCTAGAAAATGCATTACATTCTGCTGGTACCTAATAGTTGTATACATTTTCTTCATTGCTAACCAAAGGAAAGCTAAAGTAATCCTCGTATTAGAAATTTACAAAACAAAAATTCTGAGAGTGCATACAAAGTATTCCTGGAAAATATAGAAGGAATAAGACTATTAAAGTATAAAAGCTTTTGAGGATTGTAATTTGATTTAGAATACACATTCTAATAATATGAAAGTTTATATAATAAATGTACTCACCATGAGAAATAAATTCCCAGAATCTATTTGTTAAAAAATTATTTCGTTTAAAGTAAAATAATTTAAATTTGTGAAATTGTTGTTGGAATTTGCCAAAATCAATCAACACATTGTTTGAAACGGCAAAGTTTTCTGATAATTTTTTTTTAAATTAAAATTAAAAATATCATTTATTGAAAAAAACAATATTCGCAATTTTAAATTATTACAATTTTTAGTAATCAATATAATCATTTTGGTTATAGGTGCCAAAATCAACAAGTGGGTTGCTTGATTCTATGAATTTGGTATAAATTTGGTGATTAGAGACAATTTTAAATTTTTTCCGTGTACCAAAAATCCAAGCCAAAAATTTTAACTTTCAAGCACGGCTCTCATTAAACGGAGGGGTGTTACCAGAAAAGAGGTGGGGGTAAGCCATTTTTTCTCCAAAGGCTAATCTTGCCAACAGGAGGCTCTGCACCAAGTTTTACGATGCAAGCACATTTGAAAATAATTTTTACCATTTCGGAGTAACTTAAAAGTTTCTCACCAACGTTATTAAAAATTAGCAGAAAAATCTTAAAACACAGAAATACATACAAATTTAGCAATAAAAGAACAATTAACATTGATGCGTGTATGCATCTCTCTAAAAAGGAGAGTCAGAATAAAACATCCACACGCGTAGAATGCATATGTCACCTTCTCCGAGAAAAGGGACCTTGTGTGTGAATATGAAGTTTTGATAAAAACGAATTTAAAGCTTCATTACACCCTTTTAGGTACCAGAATCAACTCTTAACTCCAAAACCGTTTTTGGACAAGGTTACATATACGAAAAAAACATCAAACACATAAAAAGCGTTGTATGGACCTCCAGCTTAAGAATTACAGGAAACAATTTTATTGATTTGCTTTCATTTCTGGCTTTGCCTTCTGTTAGTTATGTAAAGAAAAGGCATTGAAAAATTGTTTGTTCAAACTCTAAGAACATTTTGAAGTATCGTCATATGGGCAGTAAAATATCTTCAATGGCGATTCGTCAGCAAACCTAAAGTATCGCTGATATATCGGTATCGGTTTCATCTCTACATTAAACCCTTTGTAAATCAAAAAGAAAAAATTGTAGCACCATTCGGATTAATTTTGGCCCCCTATTTCCATTGGGTAGTGGAACTTGGGTGTAGAAAATTACATAAATATGTGTAAAATTTTGAGCGATTATAAACGTACTCGTAGAGCACACGTTATGCAATTATAACTTTTGTCGTTAACATTTTTTGTAAGCAACTTTAAATGTTGTTGCTGTTCTTGTCGCAGATTATTTCTTTTTTCGTATTTAAGTTTCGTTTGTAGTTTTAAATCAAGTGCCTCTAAAGAGGGTTCTTGAAAACGACAGAAAAAAGTTTAACTTACAGTGACTATAGAATTATATTTTTAAACAGGTAGATGAGGTGTCTGTGTGTATGTGTGTACATCAAACTAGTGAAGGGAAAATATATTTATAGTTAAAGTACAACAGAAGAAAGCTAACGAGTTAATTTTGTAAGTATTTAACGCTGTTATTTTTTTTGAGTTTTATATCAATGCCAAATCAAATAAATGTGTATGGGGGTGAGTGCGTTCTTTTTAATTCTTCATCTTTTCTAGTCAACTCAGTTTTTTAAAAAACATTTTTGTCACTTTGTTGTCATTGTTCCTTTCTATATTTTCTTAAGGTACGTTTTTCTTTTTTTTTTTCCATTTTTTATATAAAAAAATGCTGGGTCGGTCCCCTGTCTTTGTGCAATTTAAACTCATTTTCGTTAAGTATAGCACTTTGAATAAAAGTTGTGCAAGTACAAGAGCAGCAGGATACTTAATTTGCATTTTATGCAGTTTATTCATGAAATGAATTCAAAGCACAAAAGTTACCATTCGTTTTTTTTTTTTTTTTTTTTTTGTTTTCTACAGGTAACAACTTTCACAACTAAAACACACTCCTACCAACGCACTTGTACAATCTATACAGCAATATTTTCTAGCTGTTTTCTATTCCATTCATATATAATTTGGCAAATTTTTAGTGACTGTTTATAACTACACTTTAACAACTCTACTTTCCCTACTAGAGCGGGAAAGCTACTTTTCGTTTTTTGATTGTTGCAAAAACTCACACCTAAAACAATTGTACACTCTTCGAAGGGTGCAAAAGGACACACTCTCACTCGTAATGCAAAAATATTTCTGCAGTACTTAAAATTTAAATTCAATGTGACAGGTATTAGGAGTTACAAATTATTGAGTTTGTTGTTGCATTCTATTCCAAACTGAAGAAAAATAAAAAGTATCTGAATTCAAATTGTGTGACATAAATGTTAATTTTTAGTGCAGTTTCACATGCTAAGAACAAATTATTTTTCAAATTTTAAACAAAGTTGACCGTAATTTTTCAAGTGGTAATTCGAAATGCAAACGCTTTGTCGTGTTTTTAGCCTAATTTTGAAATTAATGATAGGGAATTTGTTTTGTGGTATCAATGAAATCAAATATTTTTATTGGTTTGAATATTTTATAAAGAAAGATTGAAATTTGAAATGTTTGACACAGTTTTTAAAATTGAGTAAATAAATATAATTGAGCAAAAGAGAATTGTTTAGTAGTAGGGGAAACCAGAAAAAAAAGTTTTTTTGAATGAAAATATCAAAGTTCATGTTATTTTGAAAACTTGTATAACTTTTAGTACCTATGAAAATTTAGGTTTCGGAAAATTTAAGCTAATTTTTAAGTGTTACCAAGGCCAATTATGGCGTTATCAGCCAAAAGGGTTAAGTCCAAGACATTTTTGGAATATAAGAAGGCCATTCCCGAATTGTCCTCTAATGAAAGGGTGCATATCGTTTGTTGTACCGACCCAGTCGGGGATAATTGGTGACGAAAGAGCTAATATACTCGCACCAGGGAAAGAGAACTCGGTGCAGTTAACCTGACATATTCAAAACCGTTTAAGGCAACTAAAGCGGAACTGAAAGCTTGGGCTAGAGAAACCCACACGGCCAATTGGAGTAAAGGAACTGGGGGTAGGACCATTAAAATTTTAGGGGGAACGCCCAATGAAAGGAGGAAAAGAAGCCTCCTCAATAGGGGCAAGTCCGAAGCTAATATGATGGTGCGTATCATGTCCGGTCGTATGGGACTACGGGCACAACTACACCAAATTGGACGGGCAAATCTGACCAGAGAGCGAGGGGTAAGGGGGTCGAAACGCTAAAACACTTTCACAGCCACTGTCAGGCCTTAGTCGAATTGAGATCCCAACACTTTTTGATTCCAAACAGATTGGACCTAAGATCTCTGGATAAAGATGATTGAAAAACTTTAGGGAATTACGTCCAGAAAACTGAGTTTTTTTTAGCTCCGGACGTTAGCACCTCCCTAATTCTTCATGTTTCTAAGGAGCGCTCAACGTCTTAGGTAGGTGCCTAGGTGTATATCTTATTGACATTTTTATTAAAAAAAACATCTAAATTTAACTTAAAATAAAATCTTCTTTTAGTTAAGGAAAAAACAAGCAAGCATTTTACAAAAAAAAAAATTCTCTCCAATTTTTTATTCAATTAAACCGTTAATCAAAAGATTTTATTAGGTGGATTAACCGTTTACTTATATAAACAATATAACCGCTGAAAATGTTGTAAATAAAGGCTGGTCCAATTATAATCCACGAAGATAATTGTGAGTTAAAGTCAAGTGTTTTGCCCAATTTGATTTGTAATTTCTTTGTTTCAGTGTTTAACAAATTCAACCATGGAGAGCTACAAAACTGAGCAGAGCGTTAAGATTATTGAAGTCTTTTTCGAAAATGGTGATCAAATCAAAATAAATTTCGTGCACTTCGTAATTTTGTTTGGTCAGCATTATCAAATAAATGTGTACATAACCACGAGAATTATGCGCAAATTTCAGTAAAGCGGGTCAGTAGGAAATGTGAAAACACCTGTGCATGCTCGCCCAGTTTCGTTACCGTGAATGATGTTCGCTATCTCGAAACGATAACGGACTTTTTGTGGCCAGAAATTAAGAAATTGGAAGATATGCGGTTCCAACAAGATGGTGCCACACAGCCAACGACACTTTTGCGGAAGAAATTCAATGGCAGTGCCTCCACACATCTTGGCGATGTTAATTGGCCGTAACGGTCTTCTGATTTGGCACCGTTGGACTTATTTCGTTGGGGATATTTAAAAGAAAAAATGTGCGTCAGCAAGCCAAAAGCGATTCAGGAGCTAAATGATGGGATGCACATTCACGAAAATGAACCTTAATTCTGCCTAAGAGTCATTAAAAATATAGACTATCGGATTGAGGTATGACACCGAAGCCGCGGCGAGCATAATTGTCATCGATCCTTCTATAATAATTAAAAATATTAAGATAATTCTCTGAAAACTTTTTGTTTTATTAACAATTAACATCGTGCGTACTATGTAATTGATACTAATAATTTGTATACTGGTGCAAATTAAAGTAATTTTTTAATTAATATCACGAATTTTTTAATTTAAATATTTTATGAAAATTGCTCAAGTTGATGTTCAACATTCCAAGATATATTATATATCATTTGATGCAATTGGCTAATTATCGTAGGAGAATTATTGATACCTGAATTTGATCGATTAAATATTGAATTATATATGGGCTTGAGCAAAGTATCGGCAATAAATTAGAGAAAGTAACTGAAATGCACGACACTATTTAAAAAACAAGGAGAGAATTTTCGTTCACGTGGTACTTGTTGAAACTAACAAAACGCCATTTGGATTTTGGAGTTAAGCTGCTCGACAGTTTTGCATGGCCTCATGTATGGTTTACCCAAAACTAATTTTTTCCAACGAACATTCACACGATTATATTACGGAATTCAATTGGAATTTTGTTTTCCTGTATTTGGCGCAATTGTAGCTGTATACTTGGAGAAACCAAGTAAACCGAAAAAACTGCAGCTAAATCTCGAAAATTTTTATTTTTCTATTTGTTTTCTTTTTTATAATTTTTGGTACTTTTCAGCCAAAATTTCGAAAATTCTGTAAAGTAATGTAGTAATATAGTTCATAATATTTCAGAACATTAAAATACTGAAAAAGGTTTTTCCCCCATTTTCTCGCTGTATTTTACATCGAAAATTCAATAAACATGTGAATGTGTGAAAAATCTATCAAATGTCAAAAAAAATGTATCTTATAAGTGTCAGGTGGTTTTGTTAGTTTCGACAAATTCCTCGAGAAGTTCAACACGTAATGCAGTTTGCCCTTGATGACTTCGAAAATGTTGCACAGTGTAATTATAAAATAATAAAAGTGTAATATGAATTTCATTGTGAAAAACAAAAATATGCCTAATAAAGTTAAGAAAAATAAAGAAAAACCCCCAAATTAAATATGTGAAAAACGATCGGTTTAGGAGGCAACAGCATTTGCGAAAATATTTTCTCCCAAGCAACACTGAACTGCTTAGAAAAATCTGAAAGTATGTTAGTATTAGTATTTAGGTGAAGTATAAAATCTCTTAACGTGTAGAAAAATTGGTTTTATTTGTAGGCTTATGGCTAGACGATGGATGGCAAGTGAACTGAAGTTGAGTTGCCAGCAGCGAAATCAGGCAACACCGAAAGAAAATTTTTCTATATTTTTACATGAGCGGCGTTGCCTAATTTCGCTGCTGGCAACTGAACTGAAGTTGTGTTGCCATCCGTAATCGACCCATTATCATCCTCACTGAACACTTAGGCTGCACAAAAGAAGAAGAAAAAGCAAGGCCATACTGTATTTGTTTGAGCAAAATATCTAAAAACTAACTGCCTGTTAAAAAATTCGATGAAAAACATTCAGTTTTACGCAATTGTTGAACATGCAGTTAATCTGTTAACCTATCAAATCGAAAAAACACTATTTTCTTAAACATATCCGTCATGTACTGTATATTCAAATATTTTTGTATGTATAAATGATTTTCCATAGAGTGACAAGAAAACATCTTAATGCACGCAAAAGATGAGAAGGATATTAGGGACTTTTTTTCTAACAATTTCTTGCTAATAGAGCTACAAAAATTTATTAATGTTTCATAAATATAATTATTATTAAATAATTTTACTAACATAATTTCACCACTCTTCACTATGACAGTTAAAATAAAAAAAAATAAATCATTTTTGCCTTTATTCTCACATCTAATTATTTGTTTTTCATTTTCTCCATTAACACATCTTAAATTGAAATGTTTAATAGTTTCAAAGAAACTTAAAAAAGAAACATAATTGATACAAAACAACAGCGTAAAATATTCAAAATATTTTTAATCTGACTTAAATCCTTTAATGCCCGTGCCAAATGACAATATTTAATGCGTGTGCCAAAAAGAGAACAGAAAAACAGACACACATTTAGAAAAAAAAACACAAAAGCAGACAGCCGGAATTAAATGCACACTTGAATTACTATTCCATTGCTTCCTCACTCATTTTTTTATCCAGGCTTTTTTTGTCCCAATTTCGCTGCCAATTACTTTCCCTTTAAACTGTGTTTGCATGCCTAAATATATGTTATTTAGTTTTCTATGACTGTCTGTATTCCACTTAACCTCAAAATGCATCCTCCACCAACGCCATCACAATACAAAATCCAAATGGGAATAGTAAAACCACCACCACCGCCATCATTGTCATGTTTGTTGTCTATTCTATTTCATGGCTTAACTGTCTAAAGCAACAGTTGCACCCCAGTGTTTCTCTGTGTGAATGTGTTTGTTATGAGAGAGTGCGTGTGGGTCTGTCTGTGTATGTGTGATTGCATAAGAGCTTGTGTGCATATGTATGTGTGTTTATTCTATATTCTAAATGCAGTATGTCAAAATTGGCTTCTATTGGCATTATCTGTATTATTCAGTGACAATTAATGGTTCTATATTCACCATGACATCGCATCGACTACAAAAGACACATTTAAATGCTACAAAAACACCCAAATCGTATTGCATGCACAAGTGTGGTGTGGCTTTAAAAAAAAGTAGCAGTTGTGGCAATCAATGCAGCAGCAATGATCTGCACTATAGATTGTGTTAAAGCTGTGTAAAGAACGATTTATAATGCGCTACAGTTTTGGGTTTCACGGTTTAAACTTGTGTTGCCTGCACTTGTTGTTTCTTTTTCTTTTAATTTTAACTAAGAAAGTAAGCGGGGAGGAATTTGAGATGTGCCGAAGCTTTGTTAAGACTTAAGATGGATGATAAATTATAAATTTTATTTCATAAACTTCAATTTTCTCCAGATATTCAAAATTCATTTACGATTGACTATAACTTTCTATGAAAAATAATTGGATTGCAAATAATAATTTAAATAATTTTTTTTATTTAAAAGATTACTGAATTTGAATTTTGGGCCAGTTTTTCGAGCATTGCTCGGTGTATATCACGAATAATACGAACGTAAATTGTTGCTGGTTGATCAGCATAAACCAGTGACTTCAAGTAGCCCCGAAAAAATAATCAAGAGTTTTCAAATCGCCCGACATTGGAAGCCATCGCCAAATTTTAATCTCAATAAGTCCAGGGATGCGGTCGCCGTATCGCATAATTATATTTTAAAAATTAAAAAAAAATTAAGCCGAAGCTGATTTTTATCAAAATGAATGGATAGCTCAATCACAGAAAAAATTATTAGTAGTATTTTATCAATTAAAAAAATTATATAAAAAGACTTTAAACTTAATTATTGTAATAAATGAATCAATTATTTTTTTTGTTGAAAGAAAATTAAAAATATAATTTAGATTTAATAAACATTTTAGTTGTTTTGAAATAAATTTTGAATTAAAATAATAATCAAATACCAAAAAATTATTTAATTTAAAATAAAATAATTTAAACTTGTGAAATTGTTGTTGAAAATTGTCAAAATCAATCACCACATTGTTTGAAACGGCAAAGTTTTTTGATGATATTTTTAATTAAAATTAAAAATATTGTTTATTGAAAAAAAAATATTCAAAATATTAAATTTTTATAATTTTTAGTAATCAATATAATCATTTTGGTAATAGGAGCAAAATCAACAAATGGGTTGCTTGATTCTATCAATTTGGTATAAAATTGCTGATTAGAGACAATTTTTAATTTTTTCTGTGAACAAACAAAGTTGTCGAATTTGGGATGATGCCATTTGATATGATTAATGTAAACAACCACTCGGATATGATGAGGCTTCTCATTAGATGGCAGTAGATAAAGGTTTAACGGCAGGTCTCAAAATTAATATTCCCAAGAAATTAAATGCAGCAGCCCATTCTTCATTCGAGACATTAAACACCAGGACGTACACGACTTTTGTATCATGACATCGAATGATGGGTCTTCTGTCTCAAACCGCATCAGGAGAACTCGTTTGGGCATTTTGACAACTCAGCAGTGTGTTAAATTGCCATCAATCTCTACCCACATTCAAATTAGATTTTCTTTGAATCTTGTAGCCCAACAGCATTTCAAATTCACAATTCTGGGCAAAAACTCATCTAAGACAAATACAAATGGAAATAATGAGAAGGAAATGGCGATAGATTGTCCATAGAATACGACGTTGGCCTGGAAATTAACGGTAGTAGCGAGTCCATCAGGTCTATGATTTCCAACTTATTTTGCCCTCAATTGGCCCCCGGGGATTGTTGAGATCACCTTAAGGATATTTCGCCTTTTAGTGTTACATGCGAGGAAAATCAGGTTCAGCCAATACCTTGAATTCGGCCGAAGTCTTGAACTGACAGATCTCTTGGGATTGCGGTGGATCAGAGTAGTCAGGAGCGTCCGGTGACACGCCAATACATTTTGTCTTTCAAGAAGATTGTTTTTGCGGAAGTGTCGCCTGTCTGCAGACAGGATAATAGATAAATTCAGGCATCGTCGCGAGAAGAGATATTACTGAAAAGCTAACCGCAAGACGGATTTTTCACCACTTGTGGAAGAAAATAGATTTAGTTCCTAAACAAGAGGGGAGTGCATAATTTTGCGGGATTATATACTTAAAATGGCTATCTATGTAAGATAGTGCCTCTCACACACGAGGCTGGTGGGTAAACGGACAGCGTGTCACCCAGTGATAAGGATCCACCATAAGGAAAGGTTAAATGGCAGGTTCGAGTGTAAATTGAATAATATGAACATCAACCACGTTTGGCATCAACAACAAGGTGCTACTTCGCACACAGCTTTTGACACTTTGAACATTTTGCACGAGTGATTTGAGAGCATGATCATCTCGCTTAGTAGTGACATGAACTTTTTTTTTTATATAATTATTCTTTTGTCAAAGTAACTTTTAGGAATACAAATTTTTTTAACTAACAAGATTTTGTTATCAAAAAGTAATTTCAATTTTTGGGAATACAAAATTTTTAATTTCAAAAGTTTTTGTTTTTATTAAGAGTAAAAATTGAGAACTAAGCACGACAGACAAAATCTTGTTAATTTTTCTTTTATTTAATTCCCTAAGATAGTCCCGCGAAGCTCTACGCTTATCTTCAGGAAAGAAACCAGAGTCTCTGGTGGGAATCGAACTCGCAACCCCCGCGCTGATAAAATAGCTCACTACCAGCTAGCCAACCGGGGCACTCATATCGTACAAATTAAGCCCGTTAGACAATTTTCTTGTGGATTTTCTTAAGCCACAGATGACAGCTGCCCTCAAAGCCTTCATAACCCCTGTCATTCATCAAGACAAATTCATGGAAAATGAGACCTTTTGGTTGTATATTTTTTAAATGTAAAAAATCCTTTGCTGCATTAGAATTTTTTTTGTATGAATTTGCAATGTTACAAGCAATTAGATAAACATTAAGTTTTTAAAAATGTTAACTGCAATATTCCTAAAATAAAAACAATAAATCCATTTGCGATAAGGACCTAGCAAAATACGAATGCAACCCCAAAAAAACAAACCGAATAGGAGTAATGTTACCACCATCATCATGCCAGCCCACCAAAATAAAACAAAAAATAAAAAAATGTATTTGAAATAGACAACGGAATAGTGTAAATAAAAAATCAAACACACACAAAATCCATTTATTAGAATGAGGGTTGAAATTTTACCACTTTTCATTCACCAATTCAATGCTGACTGCTGTGAATGTTCATTTCACTGCATGCCGCCAAAATGTCCTCGTTAGTTATTATTTTCCATACACATCATAAATGTTTTATTATGTAGATTTGTTATTTTGAATTGAGTTTGCGATGCATGAGGAGAGTGTATCTGAGTGCGAGTGTTATTCTCGTTGTTGTGATGCTGCCATATTGTTCATTAAATTGGTTTGGCATTTCAATGGATTATTTAGTTTTTTTTCTATTCTAATCTATTTTTTTTTTGCGATTTCAGTTAAATGAAAAAAAGACCACATGACAGATGTTGCTAATCAGTTATGTACACATTTGTGCCCATAAAGCACAAGTGTTTGAATGGGTGTGTGTGTGTGTTTCTGTTTAAATTGCATCCTTTTTTTGTTTACTATTGTTGTTGTTTTGGATTTATAAAAGTCTAAGCAAAAACAGGATTTTGTATTTTTTTTATAATTCGTAAAAGCCTTCAATAATAATTAGTCAGATTAATTTGTGATCTTACAAGGGTATTACAAATGCAATAGACTTAAGTGGCGTATACGTTGATTTACTGCCTGGCCCACAATGTCGAAACGAACAATTTGATCATGTATTCAAATATACAAATGTATCTCTGTATACATGAAGCTACATCCCAGTTGGCAAAATGGTCATAGACGCAAATGTCGTCAACGATGTCTTCAGGACATTTTTGAATTTGTCGATTGATGACGACAACTTAAGTAATAAATCGTGTATTTTGTCGTGTTTAAAATCGTATTTACGTCTATTTTGGAGAATAATACCTTATAAAAGAAAACGTAAGTGAACATTGCCGTGTATCAAACCACTTTGACGACATAATGCAGGCAATGATCGCTTACGTTTTCCTCTACTTAAAAAATTTAAAACTGTTGTAAAATTAGACATACGTGAATTGATGGACCAAGAGGTACAAACAATTAATATGTATGTAACAATTTGTGTGTATAGTTCAGAACCCATTTCGTGGCCGGTCTGTCTCCACACAGCCATTATCCCCTATTTTCTAGTCCAGTCTCTCAAACTCATCGGCCATTTCATAAGCGGTGATACAATAAGAAACAACAAAACCAACTACACAGAAAAAATTTTTTGCAAAAAATTATTCAATTAAATAATTAATTGGTGTACATTATTATTCAATTAATTTTTTGTTTGCTGCAATTAATTTTGTTAATCCAAACGGATAAAATTAAATGTTTGTGTATATGTGGTGTATTTTTTGTTTATGCAATTAATTTTTTAATTGACTAAATTTGTGTCCAATGACTCGAAAATACAAATCCGTTAATTGATATGATCAATTCCAGGGGCAAAATTAGTTAAATATTTAATTGTCTGAACGAATTGTTTAATTAAAGTTGATTTTCTATTTTTTCTGTGTAGGAATACCAACAGAAAAAGCATCTGAAATAACAGGTGTTGATTTTAAACTCATTTTTAGATTTAAAGTAATCCTAGAAGTATTTGCGTGCAATGAAGAAATTGACTTTAGAAAATTTAGAGATTTTGCTAAGGAAACTCCAAAAATATATACAACGAAGTACCCATGGAGAAATATGTCTGCTTCACTTCACAAACTCCTTTATCTTGGAGAAGATCTCATTAAATATCAGTTGGTGCCACTTTGAGATTTATCAGAGGAAGCTCAGGCAAAAAGGAACAAGGAATACAGATTTTATAGAGAGCACGATACTAGAAAAATTTCACGAAATTCAACAAATGAAGATCTATTTAATATTTAATTGCCAACGTCAGATCGGTTCATCTCCAGTATTCGAAATCAATGGAAAGCCGAACATCGGGATTTAGATGAAGAAGTCAAAAAAACTACTAAAGAACAGAAATAACAGCGAACATAAAATAGAATATTTGCAATCAATCTTTCAATTAAATGAGCAACAATTATAATTCATTAGATCTAAGAGAGACATCGTATAAGTAAAAAATAATACTAAACTAAACCTCACATTGTTACAAAAGCTATTAAAATCTGTTGCTGCTTTTATTTTTAAAAGGTTTTTTTATCCACACAGAAAACATTTTTGCAAAAAATTATTCAATTAAATAATTAATTGGTGTACGTTAATTATGCAATTAATTTTTTGTTTGCTGCAATTAATTTTTTTAATCAAAAAAATGTTTGTGTATATGTGGTGTATTTTTTAGTTTATGCAATTAATTTTTTAATTGACTAAATTTGTGTCCCATGACTCGAAAATACAAATCCGTTAATTGATCAATTCCTTTGCAGGGGCAAAATTAGTTAAATATTTAATTGTCTGAACGAATTGTTTAATTAAAGTCGATTTTCTATTTTTTTTGTTCACGTATGCATGAAAAGTTTTAATAAATAAGAAATATTCAAAAAATAAATACTTATATATGCGTATCAAAATTAAAAAAAAAAATCTGAATTTAGCGGATTCATTTTGCTAATAACGGGTCTGCCATCTAACGTTTTTTTTTTCAACTAGTGCGTATTTCGTGAATGGTAACAATTAGCTCATGTCTGATTTGACAGATAATTAGTTTTATCCTTCCGCTGAACGAATATGGTGGTGTGTACGCTTGCAAAACGCTGGGAAATATTGCGACATTACTTTGAAAATCATGGTAATGTACGGATTTTGGAAGAAGAGAAGCACCGTCAGCTCCATATGTTCGTTATCTTGTGAAAAAATTGAGAATGAAAGAAACTGGCATCCTCATCGATAAACCAAAGCGTGAAAAGCCAAAAACTTTGCGTACAACCGAGAATATTGCTGCTGTGACAGAAAGTGTGCGTGAAGCGCCATTAACATCAATTAACCGTCGTTCTGAACAATTGAACATTTCGGAGATATTATTGAGACGAATTTTTCATAAAGACCTTGGTATGACGCCACACAAAGTCCAATTGGTTCAGAAGTTGAAGCCAACTGACCATCCAATGCGTTTTCGCTTCGCTAAGTGGGCCTGCGATCGACCTTCAGAAGATGCCGATTTTGCCAAAAAAATTATCTTTTCAGATGAAGCTCATTTTGGTCTTGACGGGTATGTAAACAGGCAACATTGTGGCATTTGGGGCAAAGAAAAGCCGCACGCATACATTGAAAAGCCATTGCACCCAAACAAGTCACTGTTTGGTGCGGATTTTGGTCCAGAGACATAATTGGGCCATTTTATTTTCGAAAATGAGCAAGGAGTGGCCGTTACAGTCAATGGCGATCGTTATCGGGCCATGTTGAACGAATTTTGGTTCACAAAAATTGAAGAGGAGGATATTGGCAACATTTGGTTTCAACAGGACGGCGCTACGTGCCACAAAGCCGAAGCTATACTCGATGTTTTGCGCCCTGTTTTTGAAGATCGCATTATCAGCCGCAGAACTGTTGTCGTTTGGCCACCTCGGAGCTGCGATTTGGCACCGTTGGACTATTGTTTGGGGGTGCCGTCAAAGATAAGTGTTACGCCGACAAGCCAGAGACAATTGACGCTTTAAAGGACAATATTCGTGAAGCCATTGGTGAAATACAGCTGCACACAATCGATAATGTGCTTAAAAATTGGACCGATCGTGTAGGCTACTGTTGGCCCAAAATTAACGAAGGGGTTTGAATTGGTTATATTTAACTTTTTACTTAAGAAATAATTATTAATTTTTTTTTTAATGCAGTATATAAATGGGGAATATTTTTAGTTTAGTTATGAAAAATAGTATCTCGCAAGTGGTGGCAATTTTCTGCTTCGCAAATTCGTGCTCTTTTCAACACATTTTCCATAACCTTTCCCAAAACTTCAGGTGGTTTGTTGTTTATTTCGTCGCGTATATTGCTTTTTAATTGCTGGATGGTTCTAGGTTTATTAATGAAGACTTTTCCTTGCAAATAACACCAAAGTAAACAGTCTAGGGCGGTTAAATCTGGTGAACGCGGAGGTCAATAAAATCACTTGAACGCGAAATAATTCGTTCATCAAAGATGTTCCGTATAAGAGCCATTGTGTCCCTTGCAGTGTGCGCTGTGTCTCTATCTTGTCGGAACCCTATTTGCGAAAGGTGTTGCCCGGCTGCCCTTAAAAATGTTTCCAACATTGTCCGATTTCTGACACCATTGACGGAAACGGCGACCCCGTGTTAATTTACAAAAAAAAAATAAGGACCAATTGTCCTTTCCGATACTGCACACTTAGGTGGGTGTAATTCTCGCTGTTGAACTACTCTCGGATTTTCCGTAGCCCATATCCTGCAGTTTTGCTTATTAACGAACCCACTTTTTTGGCTTCGTCGCTCATAATTAAATTATGAATAAAATTATGATTTTCTTCTGCTTTTTTCCGGAAAAAAACTGCTTAATCAAGTCGTTGCTGGTAATCTGTCGGTTTCAATTCTTGGAAACATTCCCATTGTGTGCAAAATTCTCTACAGCAACGCTCGTGAGAGGCCAAGTTGTGTCGAACGTCTCCTGGTTGATTTTTCTCCATCTTCCCGAATACCCCTCTGTACCAGTACAATTTTGTCATCCGTGTGCACTGTTCGTCTTCTGCCAGCACGAGGAAGGTTCGCTACTGCCCCATGTTGTCGAAAATTTGCAACCAGACGGTTTATCGTTGACACTAAGGGTCCTGCCAGCACATTTAAAAATAACGACGATATGCACGCTGAGTCTAAACAATGGATCGTTGTTTTGAAAAATTAAGCTCAACAATTTGGGCACGTTGTTCAATTGAGTACTGCTTTATTTTTAATTACCCAAGCCTTCTTTACATAATACTGAAAAAAAGAATTACAACAAAAAAGTTATAAGCAATTCAAACCCCTTCGGTAATTTTGGCCCACTCTGAATATGTACATTAGGATAGATGTTTATGAAGGAAGAAAGTCATCCATTCAATTTCAAATACTTTTAGAATGTTGCATCTCCACATAACTTCATTATAAATGTAAGTATTTACATAAAAGCTGGCGGCATTGACTTTTACGAAAGCTACTATATGTTATGACAAAGTGTTGTACTGGTGGGTCCAAAATTAACCACAGCTCCCATATAAACCGCCTTCTTAAAATCTCTTTAAGACAAACAAATTTCATAAAGATGAAGATATTTAAATGATTTTATGCGAATCTTAAAGTCCATTACATAATTTTATTCTGGCGTTTCTATTACTGCCAACGGGTCCCAAATTCGACAGACTTGCAAAAATTTGTTCCTATAAAATGTGGTGATACCCTACATATGGTGTTCTTTTCCTTCATCTAGCAACACTGACTTTTAAATCAATGTGTTTTTCGATGAGCCTAAGCGACTCAATAAATGAGTCGTTTATTTTGAAAGTGGTTTAAGTCCATTTTTTTAAAAAAAGTAATTAATGATAGCAATAATCACAATCCTATAAAATCTTTTTTTTTTTGGCACTTGAAAATTAGTTAGCTAACGAAATCCAAAAAAAAATTATTTTGAAACCGGTTTAAGTACACTGAAATAAATAATTTATGTATGTCATCTTTTACGTAATAAATGTACAGTGTAATCTCCCTTAACGGACACTTCCCATAAGCGGACACCCCCATTAAACGGACATTGTTGCTAGGTCCCGGCAGCGCTCCATAAGAAAAGCATTGCAGTCGCTTTCCCTTGAACGGACGCTTCTCATGAGCGGACGCGGACATCCGCTAGATAAAAAAAATTCTCTTGGACGGACACTTAGCTTATTTTTTTCCGAATTTTTCATGTCATAATTTACAAATAAGCCTGCCATGACTCTTAATTTGTTCGCTTTAACATCAGGGCACTGTTTATCATATTTACTACATCACATAACATAGTTAAATGTGGGCATGTTAAATATGTATAGTACTCATAAAACATTTTAAACTTTTATTACATATAGAACTACATTTAGGGGGTAATTTTGTTGTTCACTTCACCTTGCGGTGAGAAAATTTTCATATAACATTTTTTGAATTTTCAAGGTGAAGTGAACAACAAAATTACCCCCTTAATGATTTTTTGTTGTTAAACCCAATTAAATTGTTTATTTTTTATATTTTTTTTAATAAAAGTATGTATCTTTAAATAAAAACAAACAATATAAGGCAAAGTTTTGTTGATTTAAATTTGTAGTTTTCTCTTGGCCGGACAGCCCCCTTGTGCGGACACATTTCAACGGTCCCTTCGGTGTCCGCTCATGGGAGATTCCACTGTATATTAACTAAAATGAAACGTGAAGATTTCTACAAAACCTCTGGAAGAAGCAATTCTTAAAAGATTAAAAACACTTGTGGCGAACCTGTTAATTGGCTAAGGATATGTTGGATGCAATTTATAAAAAGTGAACCCTATAAAATGTTTTATAAAGAATCTATGGAAGTGGATAAAGAGTTCAAAATACTTGAAGAGTCGGGAAAGACCAAGGAACTTCAACAAAATAAAATTAACACCATTATACAAAAATGTACGTCCCATTTCAGCTCCTAAGTATAAGGATATGATGGAGTTACTAATGTTGTTTTCTTTGCTACACAAAAATGTCCCTTTTTTTTTAAAAAAAATTCAATTTGGTGTCTTTTTCTTAAAAATTTTGCTCCCGAAAAGGGTGGCTTGTTTTATTCTAAAAAACTGATGCTTTTCGGGAGCAAAATTCTTATAATAGTTCTATTCCCTTAATATTTCACATACTTTTTTGCTTAACCCTAGGATTACTGGTAAACTTTTACCACTAATGCCCGTAATTTCTACAAAAAGAAAGCAGGTCGTGTTCGTACCTATCAGTTATCTTTACCTATTTCAACGTTTATTTTGCCTACGTGTGTTTATCTTCAGTTTTCCTTCAAAATATGGCAGCTTTAACACCATAGATTTCTATGCACAGATGGATTTCTTTTTGTAGAAATTACGGGTATAAGTTCTCCTCTTGGTGTGGCCAGACAACAGGTTAAATAAAAAGTAAACATTACATTACATTATAGTACATTTTTTTTATTATATGCTAATTTTTTAAAATTATGTAATTTTTTTAATAAATTTTTTATAATGCATCACAATCGTTGCATCGTTTTATTTGCAATGTTGCAGGCACACATTTATCTCAGCTAAAATGGGTTTTTGGTTTTGTTTTTGTTAATAAATTGCACTTAGCGAATAATGGGCGGTAAGTTTTTGAAGATGTTGGAAAAGGTACTGTCTCAACTGCGATGGGGTTGGTTCATTACAAGGTTATTTTCCTTGGACATTCTATCAACTCTTGCTATATTTTGGTTATATGCAGTTATTTGTATTTGTTTGAAGCATTCAATCTGGTTGCTCAACCTTGCTCATCTTCCGTATTCTGTGATAGTATTTGTCTAATTTTCTGTTGATAATAATATAATAGCATTATTCCTTATTGGTACATATGAACAGAGAGCATGCTTATCTTCACAGTAGCAAAATAAAATTTCGCATACTTGACGTTTGCTTGATTTTTAAAATATATGTGATACAAAGGTTTTTTTACAGCGAACAGTTCTAACAAGGGCTAAGCGGACTTCCAACAGTGAATTTGAGAGTATCAAAATTGTAAAAAAAATTGTCACAATATACAGTTGACAAATCCATCACAGCTTTCTCCTTCTGGCTTACTTCTCGGGTGCAAACAGAAGTTTTGCCCGTGTTAATTTGGCCTTTCCAGGGATATTTTGTTTTCGAGTCACAAATCCACCACTTTCTAAGTCATATTTGAGTGGCTTCGATCGAATGTATTGCGTGAATCGCGCTTGTCATCGAAACGGAAAAAGCTGTTCATCCACGGTTAGGTTTGCCCCTGGAGTGTATGAGGATTCTAAATTCGGAATAAGCCTCAGCCAAATATAGTCTATTTGTTGACGTTGTCAAAGCGGATGAACCGTAGCAATATATTAAATCGTTCTTTTGAAATTGCAGCCTTATAAACATCATGGTGATATGGTGCCCATAATTTTTTAACAGGTTGTGTTGCACATTTGAAAATCCCGGCAAATAAAAGTAATCCAAAAAAATACCATATATTTTTTTTCGTAAGTTGCTTCCCATTCTATGGGTTATTTCGTTGGGTTCTTTTTATTCAAAGCAATATAAACCTTCTCACCAAAAAGTTGGCAATGACTTGCGATTACTGAACAACTAACTTTTCAATGACTACTTCATACCATCTGCATTACATAGAAGTAGTTTAGTAATGGCTGTTTGGTTATCGAAATTTATAATTAAGTCAGTCATAATAAAATGCTTTCAAATCCAATACAAATTGATTTTAAATATTTGTTCTTAAAATTTGTTTTTTTTTTTTTTGTTATAAATAAAAAACAATTGTAATAAATTTTGAATATGAAAAATTTACAGGGGTGTGCTGGAAATCGGAAACGTAAAACGCAAGAATTTTAAAAGTAAGTTTTTAATAAGATTTCTGTAATATTTGAATTTTATGACACATATTATAGAAATATTTCTCTATTAAATAGAATTTAATAACAAAAATTAAAAAATTTTTATTAAAAGTGTATTAAAACCAACTTCCAAGTTCTTGTGTTTTTCGTTTTCGATTTCCAGAACACCCCTGCATATGGGCTTTGAATTCAAATCGTTCTCTAGGTTTTTGGGTATGAATATGACTGACTTCATAATCGCAGTATTGCAATGCAACACCAAAAGGAATATTTTACTCCCTATTTGTAAGAGAATGTGGTAATGACTTATTTAACTCCCTATTTGTAAGCGAGGGTGGTAAGTACTTGCCTCCAATGATATCACGGTGTTAAAATAATGAGTTAAAATGCCAATGTATAAGTAGTATAGAGCCGTGATATTAGCTTTTTAACTCATTACTTTGCAATGTAAGTTTTTGCTGGGTTCTTTGCCTTGCAGTCGGTTTTGTACAAAACCCAAAAACAAGACGAACAACCCGAAAACAAAAGACAACAACATGATTTCGTCGTCAAGTCACATTATTTTACTTAATTTTGCAAAAAAAAAAAAACAACACACAAATACAATACTTCGAGGTCCATCCAGACCAAGAGGGTAATTCAATAGATGTGTACATAAAAATCGAATTGCACCCCACAAATTTGCTCCGATCGACTCCAAATCAATTTCATTCGATTCAGAACATATCATTTATAGAATTTTCGTACCTAGTTTTTTTATTTTTTGTTATATTGGAAAGATATTGCAAGTGAAACACAGATTTAGTCTGGCCAGATCAACATGGTAATCCTAAGGTTAAGCCAGCCCTTGGTAAACATTAGAGCTATAGATATGCACATATAATTCGGAATGAATCTAAACACTACCAGAGTATATTGTACATATCTGGAGCTTTAATATTAACCAAAGTTTGGCTTAAACAAATGAAAAAGTATGAGAAATATTGAAGGAGGGAAGACGTCGGAACTGCCCTGCAGATAATATTGGACTACGTGATCCATTTTGATCAAATGGACTACTCCCTGGACTGGTCCAATGCTATGCAAGCATGGACCATTTCATTCTTAAAAAGAGTTTGTCTTCGTTTTTAAACGAAATGTTTTCATTTTTAAACGAAGCTTTAACTAATCCTCTGGAGTATACCATGGAGTAGTTTCAAAACCAATCCACTGGGAGTATGTATGAACATGGAGTAGTATTAAGACTACTCCGTTGTAATGCAAAACTGGGTTATATTAATATACCATGTTTTGCAATACATTTGGGTAGCCTTTGGACTTGTAATAGTCCCTTATTTTACATGCGTGTATGGACTAGTCGTTTTATCTGCTGGGTGATTAACGTCAAAGAATACAAACATTTCATTGACAGCAATAAACTTTTTATTTCTAATATTTTATAGCTTTTGAATTTCCATAATTCTTTTCTAGCTCAGTTTAATTAATATATTATAATTCAAGTGATTAAAATTTCATATTTGGGAAAAAATCCACAAATTAATACATAAATATGGTCAAGTTAAACAAATAAACTCGTTAAATTAAAACTCATTAAAAAAAAAAAAAATTATATTTAAACAAAACAGTTGTTGAGTTTAGTTACTAAAAAAGAGTATTTTTTTTAAAACTATTAAGTGGTTTTAAAACTTAACAACAAGTTCTATTCACAAAATAATTTATGCTCTTTTACACAAACTCTTCGTAGTTTTTATTTATTTAGTTTCTAATAAAACCTCAAAAACCACGTAAAAATCATCATTATTGTCATTTGCCAAAAAACCACAAAAAATACTAATTATTTCATCTACCGCTCTCTGCTGGTTTGTTTTTTTTTTTTTTTTAATAAAAATTTCAAAAAAAAAGAACAAAACATGTGCATAAATATTGTTAAAAAAAAAAATAAAAATAAAAGGAATGCTTAAAAATGCCACATTTAATGTGGAAAACACACACACACTCATAATTATATACAAACAACGAATGAAATTTTGCTTGTGAAACTAAAAACTTAAAAAGGGACACTAATTGAAGCACATTCAACTAATTTCCTTGGGCTCACAATTGCACACACTCACTCAGTCACTAACTTGCAAGCTCCTGGTACACTCTAACATGCAGGCACACAAACACATCCAACATTTACAGAAGGATGCACAAATACTAACATGTTTAAAAAGAGTTGAGAATTGCTACTTATAATAAGTTTGTTTTTTTTTGCTACTTTTAGTTACAACAAAAGTACTTTTATTACACAACTCTCAGCTCTGCTGCAAGAAACAACTACTAAAACTTCTGCTAAATACTAACAACAACTTATATACTAAATATGTTGCATGTTTCTGCTGGGGACGGACGTGTCTTTTTAAAGTTTGTAAATTTTGAATATGATGACCATAACTGTTAGTATTTCAAAAAAAACACTATGGGAAAAGTTTGTTTTAATTCTGTTTTAATAGATTACAAAAATTAAATAAAAATTGCGACAAGTGCCATGGATTACTCTTAATATTTAAAAGCAGTGTTGGAAAATTAACACTTAATATCGCTCCTTATTTTTCGGTTCGGTTGATTCGTGAAAAAAAACACAAACGCTAGAAGTGTTTGTGTAGAAAACCATTAAAAATAACGTTTCCCTGTTAGTCATCTTTCGAACACAAAAATAATACTGTTTTTATCAAACTCAACAAAAGATGAGAACATTTAATTCGGTTCGGTTTTTTTAAATCCACAATCTTTATTGTGTGGTTGTTAAAAATAATACAAAATAATACACAAACAAAACTTATACACAATACACACTAGAAGTCTGCAGGAATGAATAAAAGCCGTTTCAACACACTCATTTGTTTTTTTAGGAAACAAATAAAAGAATAAACACCTTGCAAATAATATTGGACTACCTGATCCATTTTGATCAAATGGACTACTCCCTGGACTGGTCCAATGAAATGCAAGCATGGACTATGTCATTGTTAAACAAAATTTGTTGTGAAACTTTAGAAAGAGATATCGTTCTTGGGTGTGTTAGTCGAACGCTTAATAATGTACTGTTTATTTTCGAACGCTGTTTAAAAGTTTTTAAACATGAAAAAATGTACACTGGACGTTAGAGCGTACCACCCAGAACGTACCTATAACGTTACCTCAGTAAGAAGCTGTTCGCAGTGTTTTTATTCGTGGTGTGACGTTTTGTGCTTTTTTCAGCGTTTAAAAAACTGCAATTTCTTTAACACTAAAAAACAATTTAAAATGCAAAGAACAATAAAATTTTGTTCGTGGCACTTTTTTTATTGTTGAATTATTTATCTTTTAACATATTTTTATAAAATAATACGAATGTTTTTAAAGCTCGTTTGCAAACAACAAACATCAAAGCACTTTATATTATTTGGTAAAGCCGCTGGTTGTATTTTCGCCACCGCCGTTGAAAAATTTTCAATTTTAGTAAATTTTGGTCGCCGTTAACGATATGTGTTACTGACGTTCTCAACGTCTGCAATGTCACATCAGCTTCGGGTGCGATGTTATGATATTTACAACTTAACGACGTTAGCTCTGCTAATAGTTTTCGACATGAGGTACAGCCACACTTTTTCGAAATTTTCGAGAAACAATAGGATATTTTTTTCACATATTTTCGATGCGAGAAGGTCTCACTAAAGTTACATAACATGGGCACTGGTTTTGTTTTGTTAGTTTGACATTTGTCATAATAATTAATAATGCTGTTGTTTTTTATATTGTTGCAATGTTGTAGTCTAAGGTCACTTTACTTATACTTAACAAACAAAAAAAAAAAAAAAAGGTGCGTCGTACACCCTCGTATTTACAGTATTTTTGCAAGGTGGTTTCGAACATTTTTTTTTGCCGCAATTCACAAAGTGTTCTATTGTGTCGTTTTACTTGTATTTGCTATAATTTTATGAACATCATCACCTTCATAAAATTATAGCAAATACAAGTAAAACGACACAATAGAACACTTTGTGAATTGCCTAATTGTTACTAAATATTCAATTTAAAACCTACAAATATTGGTTCAATTAATAAGATTTCTGTTTGACTTGTTAAATTCCGAATTTTGCATATTTTTGGTAAATACACTGAAATTTATTGTTGAGGGAAAGCTAATTTCTATGCGCTTTTCACGATTTCCTCAGGCCAGATCATCAGGAAACCTTTTCCAAAGATTTTAGAAAAGCTAAAAATATTATACAAATAAAATCTTAAAGCGAATATGAATTATAAACACTCAAAGTCTTACTTGCAACAATATCAAAGATTAAACAAACCACCAACAATAAACAGTGAGTTTCTCTTTTCTTACATTCCCCTACAATTCGTTGGCTTTTTCGAACTCGAATTGTAGTTGTAAATGAAATTGAATTTAAAATTATTTAACTTTTACAAATATTTTTAATTCTTATTATCCTATGAAATATGTATCAGAATAAGATGTTTAGTCAGCTCATTATTGGTTTGGTGCATATGCCAGATAGTCGTAGTGGAGAAAAACGAAAATGAAGGTTTTGTGAAAATATACCTGATACTGCTTTTGGCATGTGTTTTAAAGAAAAATTTAAATTTTCATTTAAATAAAAAATGTTTTTTTTTTCTTTTAAAGCAGCGCTGCTATTTGCTTTTAGTTGAAATTATTTCGTTTTATTAAATATCATGCCACAGTGCAACGTCACTTAAAATGAAAGAGTTTTGCATGCAACATGCTGAAAACAAGTTTTTGACAAAATGAAATGACCAACATGTTGGAAATAAAAATAACAGCATTAATAACAACAACAACCATACATTAAGTAGTTTCCCGAAAAATATCAAAAACAATCTGTCTACAATAACACCCAACAACAACTACAACAGCAAAAAAAAAACATTTTTATCAAACAAAAATCTAATGCGGTTTAAAATAACAACAACAGCAATAACATCAACAAAACCTAAAATAACAACAACAACAAAAAAATGGGAAAAACCTATAACGTTATCATTGTCAACATCATCGGCACCATCATGCATGTTTAAAACTTAAAAACAACAAAGTAACAAAGTTATCAACAACATCATCAACAACAACAACTTGGCTGTCGTCACAGTTTTCATAAGTACTTTTTATTAGTTACACATAGGCAGGCACAACATTATAAAAACATACACAGATTAACATGGCAGATAGACAAACCAAAATGAATAAAGAGAAAGGGAGAGACGGAAAGATAGAATTTAAATTAAACCCACAAAACCTCTAAAATATAATTTACAAAAACTTCAATCAATGTTTTTTTTAACAGTATCTTGTTATGGTTTGCTGGGTTATTGCGAATTAAGAGAAAACTCTAAAAAGTGTCTAGGACAGCAGTATGTGTGTTTAAACTCTGGTGACTAAATTTCAATCCTTTCAGTGTTTTGAATGTGTATGAGTGTGTTTTTGTATGGATGTGTGTGTATACGGGCAAATGCATGTGTTTATCAGAAAATTATAACTTTCGAGCTTTTAAAAGTTAAATGTAGTTTTCAACACAACAACTATTGTTTAAAGCAATTTAATTAGTTGCTAAAAACTATTGTTTTTTTTTAAGTACCGTAAATGAACATGTTAACATTTTTTCTACTCAACACAGAAAACAGGATCCTTAAAACACCAACAAGAAAATATTGAAACATTTTCACAAAATAAGTTTGAAGAGAAAAAAAGTTTTTTTGATTTTCTTTTACATTATCTCAAAGAATTAATTTTAAATTTAAGTGCATAGAGTTTCTTTAAGTTATAAATATAAATTGAATTCGGAAATTTAAAATTTTAATTATTTTTAAAATATTCCCTGCAAACAAATGGAAGATATCCCCTAAGGCAATAGTTAAGCAATATCGCCAAATTTTCATCTAAAAGAAAATAATCAAAGTAATTTTTTATTTTCTTCCTTTTACAATTTTCGAGAAAATTACGCAACATAAACTTAAAAAAATTAAATTATAATACATACATATGTATGTATGTACATACGTCATAAATAAAAAATAAAAATTAATGAAATTTGAAAATCTAAAGCCCTTATGACACTACATTTTTAATGCATTGTTCAAGTTTTGGTGAACAGTGCAAATATAAAGTAATAGACAAATTTACCAAGTGCGAAGGGTTCAGCTGTATTAAGATAAATGGCAAACTGTCAAAAATTTTACTAAAGTTATCGATAATAAATGAAGTTACTTCAAAAAAAATGTAAAATTGTTCAACTTAAAAATGACATTTCAAGCTTGAAATATTAAAAGTGTTGTTGAATCAGCGGTTTATGGGCAAATTCAGCGATTTACCGCCTTTTTGTTTTTAGGTTTCTCATAAACAAAAAGTTGGCAACATTAAATAAGATTAACAGAACAGGGATGGATAAGTTGTTTCAATTGTAATTTTTTATTGATACTTTTTAAACTAAGATTTATAATACCTTTTTGTGGTGTTTTTTAAGAACATAAATAAAATTAATTTCAACTAAAAAAATCTTTTAGTACAATTAGGGTAAAAAAGCACAATTTTTAAAGGTTGTTGATACAATTTTTAAAATTCTCAACGCCATCCCTGAAACAAAACCATAACAGGAGAAAAAAAACTAAAAACTTTGTTTATATTTTTATAGTTTGCTCTCTCTAGCATTTAATGTTTCGTTCTATCAATTCCATATCAATTGATGAATAAAAAATGTAGTGTCATAAGGGCTTAAGAAACTGGTTCTCAAAATATTCTGCAAAAGGTAATTATTTAAATAAAACAAATCTGTTAAATATTAATCTGTTTGCTTTTCAATAAGTCAAGATATTTCTGAACCCTGGATGCAATTTCAAAGAAGTGATAGGAAACTAAATATTCTTTTATATTATTTTACTTTATTTAAATTATAAATTATATTATTTATGAGCACAATTTATACGTATGTCTGGGATCACACTATGAAAGTTTTCTTTCAGAAAGTCTGAGTTTATTGGAGAGAGGGGAAGAGAACATGCTTTTATTTTCTCCTCTCTCACCCATAAACTCAGACTTTCTGAAAGAAAACTTTCATAGTGTGAACCCAGACTATACAATTGAAAATTTAATTTTAAATAAAAAGTTGTGCTTCTTTTTTAAAATGCAAAATCTTCTTTTTATCATCCCAATGATATTTTGGCGATATCTTCCTATTTTCTAATAAGTGGTTATCTGGCGATATTGCTAGTTAATCATCTAGAAGTATCGCTTTCGTATTGCTGAGACGTATTGCCATCGAGACACGTTTCTTCCCGAAGGAAGCATCTTCCGCAATACGAAGCAATACGTTTGGCAATACATAGGGTGTATTTCTGTGTTTGCTGGGATTTGTTAAGTAAAAATATTGTGGGTGCTTACAGCGATCTAATCAAAATAACTTACTTTAACCAAAAAAGATAGTTAAAATAAAACTATAAAAATTATACAAACAACTTTGAAGGACTTATAATCAGTGTTTGAATATAAACCGATCATTATTTAGCGTACGGCTCACACAACCAGAAACAATATCTATTTTTTAGTGTTTGTGTAAATGAACACAACCCTTAATACGGTTCGTAACTATTTTCAAGAAAGTAACAAACATTAAATAGTGTTCTGTTCTTTGTTAAAAAAACAGAACAATTGTAGTGGTTCTGTAGCATACATTATATTTTAATGTTCTATTGTGATTCTTTTTACATTAATAAAGAAATGAGTAAACAAAAAATTTTAGCAACGAACACGAATAGCTTGCACACGTTTTGTTTGTGTAAAATTTTTTCGTTGGCTTTTTGAGTTTTTTTTTCTTTTCTAATATTCACTTTGTTTTTGTAAGAAATTTTTGGTTTTATTACCATCCAAAAGGGTGCACCACTGAATCGAACGATCATTAATATGCTAAAGCGAACAAAATGAAGTTTGTGGTTAAAAAAAAAAAAAAAAAAACAGAACGGAACAGAACACAATTAAATTTTCTCATCTTTTTGTTGATTTGGATAAGTACAGTATTTCCAAAAATCTACCGAACCGAACACTAAGGAACGATATTTAAGGTTTATTTTAGAACACCGCTTATAACCCTACGCTACTTCTGAGTATGAAACTGTTTCAATTATTTTTTAATCTATTTTGGGTCTTATAGGAGATTATATGTTGCTTCCGTGTCCATATTCTTAAGACAAAAATACAAAACATTTCAATATTAGTTTTATTTTGCCGTTCGTTCCAGCCCGGAACCTTAGGAAGCAATATTTGTACACAATATTAAGGGCCTAATAAACGACGAAAGCAGTTTGACAAAAGCAACCATATATTTTTTTGTGTGTTTGTGTAACAGTTTGTGTGGATTAATTGACTCTTTAGTTTCAAAAATAGTTAATGACGTACAAATACATACATATGTGATGTAATGTGAATAGACCATTGAGTGGCCCAACAATAGCCACACATGAAAACGCGTTCCAAATATCTCTCTTAACTCAAAACGCATTTTTAACGTCACTGTAACCGTCAAAAGTATATTTTTTCGATTTCGGAATTGACTAGAACAAGAGACCTGTTAAAGTCAATGGACATTGTTAATATAATACGGACGTTTATGATAAGGCAATCGCCAGTTTATTGCTTAAATTTAACCCATTTTATAGCCAGGACAATTTACCTCAAAACAACTAAGCAGTGATAGTTAATGATGTTGAAGGGTAAGAGTATCAAAGAGAGATTTGTCGAGACAGGATGCTAATGAGATATTTTAATAGTTTTATTCAGCAAGAAGTTTTTATTTTCACATAAATATTTATTGAATCTTCACTTGATATTTCTGAACAAACAATAATAATTCAATTCTTCAACTAATACATATCGTCGGCTTAATATTCAAACCTGCTAAATCCACTTTTTAAGTACATTGGGTTTTTTAATGCCGGTAGTAGAACATCATGTAGTTTTTCTTCAATTTTAGTCTGGAGGTATGTAAAACCAACTATATTTTTTGCTTTACCCTCAAGCTGTAAATATGAAATATAAAAATTGTTTGTCCCTCCTGTAAGACATCCTGAAAGGAAGTAAGAATGTTTGCATATTAAGCCGATGTATTAATTTCCGATTTAAGATTTTTCGCATACAAAAAAAATGTAAAAAAAAATATTCCATCGTTTCTCGAAACGTGAGACAAAAGTGTGTCTGTCACTCTTGTCGAAAACCATCAAAATAAATTTCGTCGTAACGTTATAAATGTCATAACTTTGCACTCGAAGCCGATGCCACATTGCAGACGTTGATGACACCAGTCACAAATATCGTTGACGGCGACCAAAATTTACTAAAATTTAAAAATTTTCAACGGAGGCGGCGAAAAAACAACTGTCGGCTATACCAAATTATGTAAAGTGCGACTTAAATGTGTGTTGTTTGCAAAAAAACTGTGAAAACATTCGTATATTTTATAAAAATGTTAAAAGATAAATAATTAAACAATGAAAAAATGCGCCAAGAACAATATATTATTATAAATACTCTTTGAATTTTTAATATTTTTTTAAGTGCTAAAATTTTTTCTAGCCCTGTTCTTATTCGAGAGTTTATTTCACAGTTCAAATCGCGAACTTTCTCACCTAAATTTTACAGGCACACTTTTTTTGTAAATTGGCGAATTATTTTTGCAAAAAAGTCAACAAAGAAATCGTTTTTTTAATTTCAAACGAATTTTTTATCATAAAAATTTTAAATAAAATTTTTTTAAAAATTTGCATAAGTAGCTGTTAATATATGTATTCCTTCACAAAAAAAATCAATGCAAAATCTTTATTCGTTTACCCACCAAAATATATATTGAAAACATCTCAAAATCGTAAAAAGTCAATGAATACGCACGCAATTTATTCAACTTCCCTGACATTAACTATGTCCCAATGCCACATATCTCAAGCAAAAGACTTGAAAATTCTCTATACGACGCAGAATTACATACATTTCTTAAATTTAATTGTTTGCCTTATGTCCGGCTTGATTGGCAAAAAACCCTTAATGTGTGTCGGTAGAGGGTAGCAATGATTCGGTACAGCCAAATATATCACTCTAACGTGCTTAAAGATAACATTTTTTTTTTAAATTATGAATATAAAAGTTTTATTCCATAAAGTCACCATTACTTGTCAGTAATGGATAACATTATCATAACGCTTAGAGTAGATTCACTTTTTAGAACAAAGCTAAACAATTTTTTTTGTAAATAGTGTTGGTTAGGACCGTAAGTAAAAAAAACAAGATAATCAAAATAATCGCTAGAATTAAGAGAAGAATAAAATCCAAAATAAAAATAAATATTAAAAATTTATCATAAAATTTATGTTGTCAGTACGAAAACCAGAACTTTCTCTCTTTTATCCAACCACTGTCACAATCAGGATCATGTTTATAAATTAGGTCTTGCAGCATGATTTATTAGACCTTTTATGATGTAAACGACAATTGTCATTTATTTAATAATTTAAAAAAAAAAACATGTATGCACATAAATATATGTTCACAAAAGTGTTTTTTTACTTTATTGTGATAATTCTGAATAAATTAAATTGTTTACTACAACTGTTCCTCTCCAGTACACATTCATGCACACGTATGTATATACCCTGCTGTTTTTGCAGCTTTTACTTAAATATCGAATTTCCTTTTACAACTAACCCATTACAAAAAGGATTGACACAGGTTATTTACACATGAATTTTTCCCCTTTTTCAGATTTTCATTTTTCTATTTTTTTTTTTTTTTTTGCTGTGATTGAATTCATGGGGTTGAACACAGCACGTACGGCATTAAATACAAAAAACGAAAAGGAAAAATTATTTAACACACAAAAATTGTGCGTAACTTGAAAAAAAAAATAATAAATAAACAGATTTTTTTTTAATGCTCTTGTTCACATTTTTTCCGTAACACAATTGTGGTTGAATCAAGGAAAGACAATAAAAAAAATTGTAAAAAGCAACAGAACATTTCATCAAGGCTTTAAAAAACTGTTGAATTAAAATGATTGAAAATAGTAAAATATACACACACAAACACAGAATTTTAAACAGTCAACCCAGCCAGCAAAACATCCGACGTTATCTGAATTAGGCATCTCTTTCAAATGCCTGACTTCATTCTTAGAGACTTCGTTCAGATTTCTGTCAGACATTGATTATACTTACTGTATGAACGATTTCTGATTAATTTCGAATGGATACATTGGTGGAAATTTATGTCCAGATACATATGTCCAATAGAATTCCGACGGAATTGTTACAGATGTGTCTAACGAGACTTATTATTTATATTTTTTTTTTGGTGAAAATAATGACAATTGTCATTAACCCTGCTGTTAGGTTAAGCCCATTTGGTCCAATTTTTTTACTTTTTCCCTTGTAATTTTTGAACAGTGATATATAATGACTTACATTTAAAGCTCACGTGGTCTTTTTATAAAACAATGTTATAAACACAAATTCAAGGATCTGACTTAAAACAGGACTGAGAAAAATAAAAAATTACGAATCTTAGGTTAAGGGACCATTTGGTCCATAGTATATTTTCTTTGGTTTTCATTTATTTTTTTACATTTATTTCAAATAAATAAGTATTTATTGGTTTTTTTTATAATAATTGTCATTGCAATATGAGCAAAATGTTTTTCGATTAGTTTTGCAAATAAACTTGCTGCAAATGGAGCATTTTATGTCAGACTTAGACTTGCAACAACTACAAATTCCACGCTTTCGAGCTCCTAAATTAGAAGCATCGTTATTATAAGAGGCCACTGGAACTATGCATCGTATTTTAGTCAATAATTGTGCTGAAAACTCTTGTTGAGGTAATCTAGTCCGTTTCATCATATACGTCTTAGCCAGAGAAAGTGCTAGTTGCCGCAAAAACTCTGTTCTCCTGCGATTCCGATCAGCTGGAGCCCATGAAACGTCGATTTCAGAAAATAATATGTACGCATTCAAAGCGGATATATCAAGTATATTTGCAAATACAATGTTTGGCCATCTATTTGTTTTGTGTTTTGTGCTGTAGGAACCAATCATTTGATCAGCAGTATCAACGCCACCTAAAAGAGATGAAGCATTAAAAATTATAGGAGAAGATAACACTAACATACCTTTTGTTGAATTGCTCATCAATGGTCACATTTTCGTGGCAATTGTAAAACATTGGAAAAAGTTGTTGCCAACGGTCCCACAGTTCACGTATAGGAGCAAATTTATCGCAACTACGCATTTGTCGTCGACTCAAAACATCATCGAAACGGATGGTATCTTCAGACATAATTGATCGGAAAATTGGGCGACCAAGTTTTCCATCAAATAAACCATGAACATCTTCATTTTTTCCACTGTCAATAATACACTTTATATAAGCCAAATTTTTTGCTAAAAAATATACTTACCGACATACGCCTCCAAGAATGAGTACTGCTATATATGCGCGCAATGCGTCTTCATCCATATCTTTCCATTTGCCACCAAACTTGACCCTGCCGTACTTATTAGTATTTTCGATTATAATTCTTTCAATTAGAGGCGGAAAAAAACAACAAAAAAGCTGACAGCATGTCAGTGCATCTGGACACTGCAAATCGAGTTGGTCCTGGTTGTGTTGAGATAATATTCTCAGCCGTAGCTCCAATAGGCTGCGGTAATGGAGTGGCACTCCAAACCATTTTGTTTTTAGCAATAAAAAACGGATCAACAAAGCTAGCTGCAGCAAAAATGGGTTCCTGTTTAGCATCTGATTCAGAAGAACTTGATTCGCCATTTTCTGAAATATAATCAATTTCAGAATCTGAATATCAGAGTCACTTTCTGCATGAAGCAGTTCTCGTATCTCATCTTCGCTCAAGTTTGTCATGTCGTAAGTAAAACACCTCTGAACTATTTAAAACAACACACCAACTGAACCAAGCAGTGCAAAAATGTGTACTTCTTTACAACAAAAATTTAAAAGGGGAATCCCACAATTGCCTTTTACATATTTAATCTATGTTGATTAAAAACGAAAAAAGGGGATGCCATACTTGTTTTTTACATTTTCTGTTTACATGGACCAAATGGTCCACTAACCTAACATTCGTAAGTTTTTTTTAACCTAACAGCAGGGTTAAGTTGAAAATAATTTTAAATTTTAGTTTATTGTTTCAGGATAAAAAGATTAAAAAAAAGGTACGCACGTGTAAAATTTATAATTATATACTTTTAAATATTTTGCAATAAAAGGAATATGTACATTCAGCTGTCAGTTAAAAAACAATAAGAGTCTCGTCTAGATCATCAAAATTTTCCATGCCTTTTTCATTAGATTTCTGTCAGATATCTATCACAAATGTCGGCAAAAAAAACCAGAATTTCCCACGACATATCTGTCAGAATTCGGGCCAACCACGTCATAAGTTTTTGGGTCAGAAATCTGACAGAATTCTTATACGATTCCGACTTTTTTGTATCGATGTTTCTCTCAGATATCTGGAAGACGTCGGACTATTTTGCTGGCTGGGAAACTACTAGATACAAATACAAACAGAAATTAAAGAATCCATGAAAATTTCAACTGATAAAATTAATAAAAAAAAAATAAAACAACAAAATGTGACAGATGTTTAACAATTTATTGTTGTTGATATTTTTTGTTGCCAATCTTTGTTATACATAAGTAATAAATTAGCTTTATTGTTCAACACCAGTACGATAAAAACAGCCACATACATCATTCCGAATGTTGCATACAACGGAAGCAATGACATTAAAATAAAAATGTAACTATTTAACAATCATGTTTTATGTCCCCCCTTCATACGCAACGGATGATTATGGGCGGTAACTATAAAAAATATTTTTTTATATTATAACATAATTTCCCTCATGCTGTGTTTTTTGAGAGTGTTAAGTAGTTTTACGAAGAGATGTTGTGATTTTTTTTTAATAAATTATTACTGTACATAAAACAAGAATTAGAATTATTCTAAAGTTTAATTAGCCAGTAAAAACTTTTTTTCTTTTTTACGAGAAAGTGTTTAAGTGAATAGTTTTTAATAGGAAATATGAAAATATGTTAACAATGCTTTCTGTTTCAAGTAGTTCTTGGTATTGGCTGTAGAAATAAATTATCGCTATTTAATAAAACCAATTATTTCCTTGTACGCGTCTGGCATGAAGGTTTATTACATACATACATCGAAGCTTAAGTTACCAGCAAACACACACAAGCTGTTAGAAAGCTACTTATTCGGTCGTAAATTTATTATTTATAAAGGCGGTTCTTAAGTTCTCCGCAGCTAATTGGCGCTGGAGTCCCTCAAGGCAGCATCTTGCGTCCTCTATTAAACTTAATATATACTTTGGACATGTCAACAACGCTACAGTTTTTATAAGCGTACACAAAAACCACAACAAAGCATTTCGCTACTTACAGGATCAAATATTTCAACTAGGAATGGGGTAAAACCTAACTTATCAAAATTTGAATCACATATTTCAAAAACGATTTGCTTGTTGTGTGCAGAAACAACAAAAACAACAGAACAATACGAAAACACATTATTTTCATGTTTAAATAGTAAAATTGAGAACTCTTGCTTCTCATTTAGTTTATATTTTCAATTATATTATGTACATTAAGTTTTTAAAGTAAAAACCATATTGGGAATGATGCTGGTGTTTTATAATTGAAATTTTGCAAGGTGTAAAACGGGCAAGTAAATAAAAAATAAATAAAATTAGAATAATAAAATCCTCCGCCCAATTTCACTTTTTTTATTTCAGGTACGAATTTGGGATTAAATCAACTTTATAATACTTAAATCAAGTGCATTTAGAGATTGGTTTTATCTTAGTTTTACTTAAATCAATCTAATTTTTTAAGTACGAATTCGGAATTAAATATGGATAAGTTAAGAATTTCGCGATAGAAATTCCGTTCTTAAATCAATCTTTCTGTACTTGATTCAAGAAAATCCGTACTCACCGTACTATTAATATAGCTTCGGACTGATCTGATCTGAGTACAGATGGATTGATTTTTCTTTTTGGTGGTGCAACATAACAAGATGGTTTATGGTACCTGGGCTATGTTAAATTGTGTACTGATCCTAAACATTCTGGCTAAATTGCGACCTGTACTTTGCGCACAAGGTTTTCCTGGAAAGGCAGCCAGGCCGCCAATTAACCAGTTCAATCGACATTGCTTTATCCGGCAAGATATATTAAAAAATTCCCGTGTAAAAATTTCAAAATTTTTTCTCGATTAAAAACTCTTCTTGTCACAAAAAATCTAAAATTTGAAGTTGCTTAAGCAAACGTGTTTCCCTATACGTTCTTTATATGTAAAAGAAAAATCAGTATTATATCTCAAACTCAACCGAAGTTATAGCAAAATATATTTTATTAAATCTGTACATTTTGAAAACTTTAATCGCATTTGGCCAAGTTCGATTTTTTTTTAGTTATGACTATATATGGTTCAATAAAGGAGCGATGTATATGTAAATAAGTATGTAAATTTAATGAAGTTTTTTTTTTTTATTTTCCTTAATTGCGTTATATTAATTAAATGTGGTTTTATTGTAACAACTACGTAAACTATTAAAACTTACTAAACTCAATAAAACTTACTTTGACATACAACTCTGAACAAAATAAAAGTCAGCTAATAAAATAATAAAAAACTTATTGCAATAATTCATAAATAAATGATTAAGAAAGTAAGCTAAAACATAAACATTATAACGATTGATAGAACTACAGCAAAATAGTAAAAAACGACGACAAAAAAAACAAAAACTAGACTTTCGAGGTTTCTTTTGTTATAAAAAAGAGTCTTTATATTTTAACAATATAAATATTAAATAAAAAACATGTGTTTAACACTCCAGGATAGTACAACTTTTACTTAATGGTAAATAGAAAACTAGCATTATTATCCAACCATCAATACTTTTTTTGCACAGACAAAGAATACGTAAAATGTAGGATCAGGACTTATACTTTTGCAACATAATGTTTTTTTGATGGCCATAAATTTGTATGAAGTAGAAAAAAAACTTTTCTTTGCTATTTTTGCTGATATTTATTTGAGTACAAACAAGCAAACAAACAAAATATTCAAAAGAAAACGTTGGCAGTTTTATGTTCTTTATGTTTAACATTGGTAACACACACACACACACGCACACACACACTTACTTTAATGTTTGATTGTATATAAATCATATATCAACAACAAAATCATAAACACAAATAAACTATGACTCCAACCAACTTCATGCACATTTGTTTACAACGAATCTGTCACAATGGGTTGTGCCACCACAAGTAGCAAAGGTAAGCTAAGCATTTCATTTATAAATTTTAATCCCAATAAAAATTAGGCAATTCAATACTTTAACAAAAGCGACATTGAGATCATAGAAATGGGAAATTTGTAATATACATTCGTCTGTTACAATTGGAGCTGCAAAGATGACGGTGGTAAAAGAGGAGAGGAGGCAGATAAGAAAATCACTACAACTTATAAATCTTAAAAACATGAAGGAACGTGTAGCCGGACAAGACCGACCTTATGATACCCTACACCACAATCTTTACAACAGAACATAATTATGTTATGAGGGTAAAACTCATGTAAAAGTTCTTTGTGCCATATATAATTTAGATAACTTCTATTTAAGAAAGGGGGCTTATATGGGACACATGGTAAATTTTTTACCTACCAGCACAATGTTTTGTTTTGACATAGTAGCTATCGTAAAAGTGATGTCGCTGAATTTTATGCCAATATCATTTGTGGGAAAGTTAAGGCACTAACAGCTATTCTCGGGAGCACTATTGTCGAGTATGGACCGATTCCAATCAAGTTCTAATAATAAAGATTGTAAAAAAATAAGTTTGGACCAAAGTTTATCTAAATTCCAACATAATAAGATGGTTTATGGGCACAACGACTCTATCCCGGAAAGAAGTGTGAAATTAAGGACCGATTCTCACAATTTTCAATAGGCTTTGTAGCAAATTGCATCACATTATCTCTTAAACCGCGACCTCTAATTTACCCACAGGGTTTATCGTGAGCAAGTTACCAGAGTCAAGCCAGTGTTCACCAGATTATTTTCTAGACAACACTGCAGCCTAGAGCAATTTCGATTCCCTGCAGAAAAGTGAGATCGACGTTAGTCCCACATTAGATAGAGCAGCCAAGTACTGAATTTGGTCCAAAATCCCGAAATGGGGACATTAGCAGAGAAATAAAAATACAGTTTCCCCCTTTCTCTCATCATGACAACTTCAGTAGTCATTACATCTAAGGCCGCTCGTCATCGCATGTAATGACCGATATCGCTATCCGTATCTGGTCGCTTGCAAGTCCAAGTAGCACGCGGGTTTTGCCCGCGTCATAGCCATACCATAGAGTCCTGGCCATTAATCAGATATTCTCACCCTGACAACTTCCCTGAGCACGTCTGTACGATTTACGGCCCCGGAGGGTGTTTTAGGCATCTTATTAGCGATATTTCGACTTTTGGTGTAACGTAACCCGGGGCAAATCAGGACTAAGTATTCCTAGGATCCGAAAGAATTCAATTTGAACATAAATGTCTAAGCTGGCAACAGTATGCGTATTATAGAAAAGCCGTCGAGTGATATCGGAAGATTTATCTTTTCCGTTTTATACTTTTACTTCCATGTAGCTCTTAGGAACAGAGATATGGTAGTGGGCTAAAAAAAGTTATTCGTTATTCTTTCCCCGAATATTGAAAATCTCTGAACGTGTAAGGTGCATGAAAGCCTTGGATGAGACAAACATCCGGAAAGACATGACTCTTTGGGGTCGAAAAGATTTTTAAGAGTTCGAACTTGTACCTCAGTAGTTAACTGAGGTGCTGCGGGAGGCAGTAGTCCCAGGTTAGTAGCATACCGGTCTGACTGTTGGTTGTAGTATGCGTTTGTAGGATTTCCCAGAAATGCTTCCTGAACCCCGTGGATTTTGAAGATTGTCTTGTCGTATTCTTTCGGGGAATACGAAGTGGCTGTGGTAAACTCAGATCTCAGGTTATACGGGGTGTTATTATAAGTAGGAGAGCCCATGTGGAGTGGGTATCATCTGCGATGCTTAAATCATCGAAAGGTTCTGTTGCTATCAGTACAGATGTAGCTTTTTGGCAGCGGAGTTTAGATAGCTCCAGTCCCTTAATAAAGGGCAAGAGTATAATGTTTATCGGTTGATACACTCAAAATACAATGATTCTCTCATACACTGGGACACTTCGTATATGCATATATACAACACCCAGTGGTTGAGCTACACTATGAGATTAGGCCATAGTGCTGGTGCTAATGTTAGTCTAAACCATATAAATGCGACTTGCGTTTGATGAGAGTCCTGCAGTAAGCCATCCTGCAGCAAGCCATCGGCCGACAACGAGCATGTCGTGTAAGAGATAACCTTGTTGGCACCCGCTTTGCGTTAGTACCCATGCCAGCGGTACCCTAGAATGTTTCGCAACCTGATTTAGAGATACTCGGCATTTGTCGTGAAGACACAAGCCAAAGCTGCAAGGCCGCTTTACTGCCATTAAATACAATTTACTTTCTTGAAAAAGTTTGCACATGTTATTAAAATTACCATCGTTTGTGTTTTCTTTTTCTTGTGCGGAATATCTATAAAATAATGTTGATAGAGTTGTACTCTATTCATTTTGTGAAAAAGTTCCGAAATGTGTCTGTCAACATTCTTTATCAACTCATTGTGCTAATCTAAACCATTATCCAGATTTTGATAATACAAAAGTTTTAAACATGGAAAATAATTACAAGCGTAGATTTATATTGGAAATGTTACAAATTATAAGTCAGATACTAAAAATGTAGCACAAAATTTTAGACATTTAATTTATAAAAATAGAAACGGAAGGTAAATTTTTGTATATTGTAATATATCAAGTTTGTATTGAAAAATATTTTTTATTTAATTCCAAAAGAACCCTGAAGAAGGCACTCAAAGAAATGCCGAAATATTGGTTTTTAATAAATTTATAAAAAAAGTTTTTTTATATAAAAAATAAGACTTTAAGCTCGAGAATTTAATTTATATATTAAAAATATTTTTAGTTAAATACATACGCAAAACAATTTCGCATACTTTGCAGGAATAAAACGTCAAATTGCACAAAATCGCATAATAGGTAACTTTGATACATGTCAAAATTTTCGTGTGAAATAATTAATGTTGCTCAACATTTTTCACAAATTTGAACAGAGTACTAGGCTTAAACGGCTGTAGGCAAAATCGCCCAAGGAAAAATGGTAAAAAAAAATGAAATATCGGCCAAAAAAATTCCATGTAAAATTGGGCCTGAATTCATATGAAAAAAGACCAAACGTTTTTGGGCTATTTTTCGTTATTATTGGGTGATTTTTCGTTTTTTAAATTTCATAATGAAATACTCAGGGGTGTCATAGAAACCAATTTCATTGGAATTGGATTTGAAACCGACAAAAAAAATACGTTGGTGTCATGAAATCCAATATTGTCGGATTTTTGTTCGAACTAAAATTAGTGTCGGTTTTGGGTGTCACAGAATCCAATATTATCGGTTTTTTATTGATTGCAAACCAAGAAGCTTACAGCTCTTGTTTTTTTATTGGAAATACATATAGTGGTTAAAAGCTTAATATTTTTATTTTATTTATTCAACAGTTAGATTTTTTGCATAGATTGAAGTACATTAAATTGTTAAAATAGTATTTTTTGCATGTCTCCGGCAGCGGGTTGCTGCAAACTCGCAAAAGTCTTTCCCTCACTTTTTCAGCAAATATGCAACAATAGCAATGTATTGTTATATAAATTTTATGGCTTGTTTGAAATATTAAAAATTTTCGCGAATATTCGCGATTTTGCAAACATTTTTGTGCTATTTTCCGACATTTGGTTTTTTAAACCAATTTAGCGATTTTAAATAAATTTTAGGGGTTGTTTCCAATTTTTAGCAAATTTTAGTCATGTTTGCAATAGAAGCGTTTTTTTCTGTTATATTTCTGGTTCTTTACAGCTTTAACGATTTTTAATAAATATTATGCCGATGTTAGCAAATTTTTGCGAATTTCCGCTAATTTAACAATTTTTACCGAATGTTTGTCATTCCTTATAGTTTTAGGGACTTTTAATCAATTTTATGGCTTGTGTGCAATATTGAATTTTTTAGCGAATTTTCGCGATTTTTGCAAACTTTTCGAATTTTTGCGCAGCTTTGCTGCTCTTTCGTCGCAACCATATAAATAATTTTTTTATTGTACTTTTAAAAAATTTGCTTTATATTTTTACAAAACAATAAATTAATACAAATGTAAACAGCAAATGAAAATAATATAACGATGGCAATTATTTTATATGTTTACTATATTACCGTTCTTATTTTATTTTCTATAATTTTCTGTTTATTAAAAACAAACATAAATTGCATTTAAAGCCGTAAACACATGCTCCAAAACATAGAACAGATTTTTCGAATATCGGTTTTATTTGTATTCGAAAATAACAAAACCTACTTGTTTTCATGACACCAAATGAAACCAATATTGGTTTACAAAACCGACAAAAAGCAAAACCGACTTGGATTCTATGACACCCCTGACTACCCAAAAATATTGTATGAAAATCAGGCCATTTTTCGGTCCATTTTTCATTTTTAAAATTTCCTCAAAATCTTACGTACTATTTGTCATTATACGTCGAATTCCTAAATGATATTTATAAAAATAACGGGACATATTGCACAAAATTATATTCTGTTTTGAGTAATTGATTATAACTATGCAGTGATTAATTTATTTAACTATTGAATAGCAAGTTTTCTGTGATACTGTGCGAAAACACTTTTGGGCGCAAGGATTTTCTCCTCTATGTTATAACAAACACCGGCTTCTCTAATTAAAGCTTCTCTGCATAGCAGGGCTTCTGCTGGGCGCAAAGACATTTTTTTAAATTTGTAGGAGCTCTTCGAGATGAAGAATTTTGTAAAAAAAAAATTTTGCGGCAATATGCAATTAAAGCACGAAAAATTATAGAGGCAAGTGAAGCTTTAGAAGCAGCCACAATTATTGTTGCTACTTTTTTAAACCGAATGGTTTTTCCTAAAAATAATGTTTGGTCTAATTGGGAACCGTTCGATGGCATATTTGAAAGCGATCTGGGAGAAACAGACAGTGAAGTGGAATCGACAGACGATAACAATGATGTAAACAACGTAAACAATGTATTCATATGCATTGTATGCTTTGTCAATTCTCCCAACACAGACATTTAAAATGCTGCAATCAATGTATGATCAAAATGCAGGCTCAAAGTTTGGCGGAGGGCTCAAATGCATAATCAACCCTCTTGTTATTTTATTATTTTTTTTACTACATTGTTCTTTAAGTTTAAAATGTTATTAATGTTTATTTATGTTAAATGTCACTAGATTAGTATATTTAGTTTCAACAAATGTTATTTTACGAATATTATATCTTCTAGATTCTAGAGCTGTTTTCATAAGATGTTTTATCTTGTTGCTTTAGAAGGGCAATTATTAATACTAATAAATACAAAATACAAACAATTAGTATTACTGTCCATACTGCCGAGCAGCTGTTGAAGATACAATGCAATATTTTACATAAAACTTACATTTTTATTTAACTGAATTTATACACTACACAATTCATACAATTTTTTGCAAATTGGGTAATTTTTCATTTTTGGGAAAATATTCGGTTTTGCTTTTTGGGTAATTTTTAATTTTTTTTGCCCTTTTTTATTTTTTTGGGAAAAATCTCATATATAACTTTTTGAGTAATTTTTCATGTTCTTTTGAGCGATTCTTCATTTGGGCGATTTTTAATTTTTTTTCTTAGGCCATTTTTCTTTGGGCGATTTTTCCTACAGCCGGCTTAATCTACCAAGTTTTATTAAGGGGTCCGCGAAAATACAATACACAGCTTTAGCTTCGTTGTTATTTCTTTAACGGATATGCTGCAATCTTAAATATCGTAGTATGTGTGCTGGCCACTACTATTCTAATTTAATGTAATTTTGTGGTTATGTTTGATTTAAAATGGTTTACTTTTTGCAAACAAAAAAAAAAAAATAAAATAAAAAAAGATCTTAGTCACCTAATTAGATGTAAGCCATTGTGCATTTGACACATGTAAAAAATGCTGTATGAAAAATAATTTCAACTTTTTTACCTTTACTTTATGAGTGTATGTTGATATATGAGACACGTCACCACACACACACTTATGCAAAGACACAAATAAATATACATCAAACACCAAAGAATGGCACTATGACGCCCTTCTTATGTCAAAAACCATTAAAATAATGTTTGTGATATTTTTCTATGAATGATCGAAATTTTGCATGGTTTTTTTTTTATTCGGAATGACTTTTTATACAAGTTGTTGTTGTTTATTTTTTATTTTTTGGTACGTTATATTGTTGTTGCTGGAGTTGCTGTTTGTTTTGCTATCAAAAAATATATTTTATGTTTTTAAACGTTACACACATATAACACTCGCATACACATACAAAGGACTAGATGTGGGTTCGTGTATTAGCAAAAGTTTGAATGTATTTTTGTGCAATTTTTTTTGTGGCTGAGTAGAAGTGTAAGTGAAATTGGTACAAAAGTAAGAATGAGAATATAAGAGTAAGAGTAAAATAAACGAGGATACATGGTTAGTATGTATGTATTTATTATTATCTATGTAGTTTTTCAAGCATATAAACTACTAAGGCATACGTACAACCATACATAGATTTATTTATTTTTACTCCATACACTAACACCGGCACAGTTCCAATCTGTAAGCAGTAGAATGAATCCTTTTGAAAATTTTATTGCAGTGGTGTAAGTAACAACAGTATTCGTATTATTGAGTGTTGTCGAGTAAATGAATGTAAGTTGTTGTTGTTTATTTATGTATGTATGTGAGTTGGTTATTTTTGTTCTGTATGTATTTCTGTGTTAAAGTGTAATAAAGTGATGCATTGTAGCTCGTTTTGTTGGCGTCTCTTCCAACTAATAAATCACTGTCAAATGTCATTGGCATCACTTTTGTATTAAAGAGCGTGGAAAAGTCGTTTTAAAAAGTTAATGTTGATACGAGTAGAAATATGTTTGTACGTATGTTTAGTAAAAGTCAAGAAGTAACACAACACTAAAGAAAAACATATAAAATATACCACGATAGTTTGTTGTTGTTGCTAGTTTATCTTTTGACATAAATAAAATATTTAAATCCATAGAATTTGCTTAAAAACACCAAACTAATACTGGGGTTTTTTTTGAATAAAGTTTTTAGGTTTTCTACCTTTTTTTTAGTTTAAATTTGTAGAGAGTTTTAAAATATCGTAAGATAGAGATAATAACATGAATAGAAAAAACTTAATTTTTTTACTTTTTCATTTACTGTTAAGGATGTCTTTCATCACATTTTTTTACGAATGTTAAAATAGACTGTTTAAGCGGGCAATTTTACTAAATTATGTTTAAAGGAAAAGAATTGAAATATTTAGTTACTATCGTTTTTTTTTTGAGTTAACTAATAAATCGATTGTTTTTATGTGCGGCGTGGTTTCTGAAACCAGTTGTTGTCCAAATTCATGCCGACCAGTTGAGGCCTCAGGAACTCCGTTTTCATGTTCCAATAACGAATACCGTTCACATTCACTGCACACTACATTCACTGAGGCCGACCTCATGTTCTAAAAAGTAAGCCCTAATCACACTGCCTGACCAAAATCCACACCAGATAGTTGCTCGTTGTCGGTGGATTGCATTTGGATTTTCTGATTCCCATTTTAAATAATCGAAAAACAAAGATATGGGACAAGTGTCGTGAAAAATTCACCTGTATTTTTGAAAACTGACTGGATAATTTAAAAAGTTCAAAAAAGAAAAATTTTATGGACCTTTTTTTTTAATAAGAAAAAAAACTCTAAGGAGACAAAGGATACTAGGGAATTCGGACTGCCAGGGTGACCAGACGGCAGATGAGCCGGCCTAACGAGGTTGTCGTATGGAAGACACATTTATCGATCAATTCGTTGGCTTTCCGTTGGCAACTGTACAAACGACGCTTAATGCTAGAAATATTACAAATAATCAACACACCAATAGAACAAAGAATTAATTTTAAATCCGACACAGACAATGTAGCTCAAAATTACAGACATTTAATTTATAAGCATACGATAGGAAATTGAATAAGTTTCGAAAAATGTAATAGAATAATTTTGTTTCCTGTGTATTATTTTTTCATGTTGTCAATTATTGTTGTTTAATTTAAATTTTTTTTTTAAAAAAATTTGTTTAAAATTTATAAAGCAAAGATCCCTGAAGAAGCTGTCCATTGTGGCAGCGAAATATTGGATAGACTCTAAATAAATATATTTTGCATAACCTGACCTTGAGCTTGATTTAAAAATAAGAATTAATAAAAATATTTTAGTAGCAAACATTTCACATAATTTAATATGTTTCGCTAGATCAGAGTAACTTTTTAGGTGTAAAACACCATATAATATTATTATAGTGAACTTAAATATGTTATGGACAAAAATATTTTTTCAAGTTATATCGATATCCTGGAATCCGGAAAATACGTGGGCAAGTACCGGCTGCTGGGAGGATCTTTCTGGGATAGGACTTAGGTCGCTTCTTCTCTTTATTAGGGAGACGAATTAGTTGAACTCTGCAGTAACACCATCTGAGTTGCAGCTCTGTATGATGGGCATTGGCGCTGGATATCACAAAGGCCGAAATGAGCTGTCTTTCGATGGCATCCCACGGAGGCTAACCTAAGCTAAGCTGACGTGCCCTAATTTGGGAACCTTTGGCAGCTCCTTACATGTCTGTGGGTCTCAAATCCTAAACTTACAAATCAAACTAACCCTCTACAAAATGCAGAAGTAATTCCAATTTTGCTCCAAAATATCCCGCTATGTGTCGCTTACAGGGATATCGATTATTCGACTTTCGAATATTCCGAATAGCTGCTATTTTAAAAAAACCGTTTTTCAGTAAAGAATTTTAAAAATAACCGGTTTTAATTCGAATACATAAAAATATAAATATTAAATCAGTTTTTATAATAAAAAGTTAATTTGCATAAAAACAAAACAATTCACGAAGGTAAGGAACCAACAACATAAATATTTAGATATGACCCAAGGAATGTTCAGACCTAACAAATATTTGAAATTGATCAAAATTAAGCTTTATTTTCAACAATTTCTATTTATTTACTAAGCTTTATTTCTTAGATGACAATTGTATAATGTAACTTAGAAACTGTTAAATGATGTTTGCTCTGACCAAACGTTTTGCAAAGGCAAACAATTCTTTTAGAAACTAGTGGTTACGTGAAGGACGTCAAATATTTATTGGGTGTGAACAAAGCTTTAGAATTTTTTAAAAACTTTGGTATTAAAAAATTATAGGAATTTAATAAATAAAAGATATTCTCACAAAAATTTATTTTAAATTAGTTTTAATTTGTTGGTGGCTTATCATGTCTATATGAATCAGTAGACTTCAAACATATTTTGTAAAAGATGCAAACAAAAACTCTTAGCCAGGATTATTTATTTCAAATTATTTTGTTTCAGCATTATATGTAAATAGAAACGAATATGCTTTTTGTATGAAATATCTGTCAATTCTTCGATCACAATTAAAAACTTTCCATTACATTGTCTGGTTCCTTCAATTTTGTTTTTAATTCTTGGTTTTTTAATAATTAAAACTGATGAATTTCCCCATATCGTTGATCTGCCATGCCAGTATGGCATAGTTTTAAGCATGAAAATACGCTAGAACTTCTTAAAAGTTTTTCATTAATTTTTGTCAGCATACTTTAGTAAAGTATTATTTGTAGTCTCTTAGGAAATACTTGGAACAGAGTCAAGTTTTACTTGGCGTTTATTTATATCCAGAATTGATTTGTACTAACATTGCTCATAATGTTTTTTCGCTTTTGTTAAATTTTGTTTTGACATTCTTCATAAAAAGTTTAAGTTTGCCCAATATTCAATTTGGAAAATACTTAAATTGTGGGAACATTTATAACGAAAGTAAGGAAAACGTTACACATTACAAAAATTACCGGCTTATTTTACCAAAATAACCGGTTTATTCGATATTCGAAAAATGGACATTTTTGAATATTCGACTTGGTCAAACCTAAAATAAGTCGGTATCAATTAGTTAACATGGATAGGCCCATAAAATTTGAATGTCAATCATATTTTTTTTATTTAAATATCGACTCTTTTTCGCGTAATAATCGTAAGCGAGATCAATTAATATAAGAAATTCTTTTTAACTGGACAAATTGCATTTGAGCTTCCAGCGGGAAAATGAGGAATAGATTACATAGATAATTAAAAAAAATGTATTATTTTCGAAAGAATAATAATGCTTTCATTAGAATCGAGAATTTTATCAGGCAAAATAATTATGAATTGATTATCACGTTTATTCCCGCAGAACTAGGAATGAATTGCTTCTGATTGCATTTTCGATTCCTATTGATTACATTTTCCCGCTGGGCAGGTAACTGGACAATACACAAAAGAATGGACAATCCAGGCCGACTGGCAAACCTATATGCCAAATTTAAAAGTTGACACTTGTACAAAAATTTATTTAAAAATTAAATTCTTACTGAGGAACCCTTTATTTGTGAGGAATGGTTCAAATGCTCAAAATTCGGTTATACGCAACAGCGGCTATAAGCCATGGCTCTTAGATACGTAGATCATACGAACAACCCATTGATTACCTACACTCAAAAGAAAAATCAATCTATCCGTACTTAAATTAATCCGAATCGGTATTAATAGTACGGTGAGTACGGACCTTCTTGAATCAAGAACAAAACGATTGATTCAAGTACGTATTTTCAATCGCAAAATACTTAAATTATCCATATTCAATCCCGATTTCGTACTTGAAATAATCCGAAAATGAGATTGATTTAACTAAAACTAAGATTGAAAAATGAGCTTGATTCGAAAATTATAAAATTGTTTTAATCAGAATTCATACTTAAAATAATCAGAAAATGAGATTGATTTTAGAAAAACTAAGAACGAAACAATCTCAAAATGCGCTTGATTCAGATAGCATAAAGTAAATAATATCAAATTCCGGGTTTGATTTTCGCAAGTAATCCCATTTAGGATTGTCTTGAGTACGTTTTAGTGTTATTCGTACTTGAATTTTTGAGTACGACTCGTACTAAAAGTAATCTTAAAAAACGTGATTTATTTCTGTGTAGGGCATGCATGTACTATTGTACTTCTTATAGCTGCTCCCTTGTTATACCCTGAACCAGTGACCAGAATCAAGCCAGTGTTTAGTTTCAGACATTATTGCAGCCTCAAACAATTTCGATTTCCCTACCAAAAAAAAAGAGAGAACGACTTCAGTTAAACATTAGAAAAATCAACAAGGCACGGCAATTCAGGTCCCCAAAATTGCTAAGAGGAAGGTGCTTTTTAATATGCATATAAAATAACTCTACGAGGTTACACAAGCGGTATGGTGCAGTAGTTAAAGCACTTGCCTACAACACCAGGCACTCCAGATTCGATCCTTCGTAGAGGCCCAAAAATCTTCATCATGGTTTTAAGGCTTCAATAAAAATAAGTGGCTTCAACCGCCCTCCAAAAACAATCAATCCAAGTAGTCCCCTGACCACCCCTCCCCCTGATGAAGTGGATAGTATCATGAAAAATGACAGGATGCCACCACCCCTTAGGTAAAAGGAAGGAATCCAAGTTTAGCATGGTTCCCCACAACTACACTTAAAAACACAGAAGGCGTTGGTTGTAGGCAATAATATATGACAGCCCCATCGTGCTAGGGCCTTATATTTTCGACCAATCATCTACTTAGCGCTATTTTACACTATCACATAAGTCTTACGTATTTTGAGGAAAATACAACCCTGTCATGATAAGTTTTTATTTATTTTTTTTTTTGAAAATGTTCAAACAATAATAAGATCAGGGAAGCATTTTCGTAAAATACTTATGACTTTATGGGATAGTGTATAACGGCCTTTAGCAGGAACAGACAGAAATAGAAGAGATAAAGTAGATTTACATTAAACTGGATCATGTGAACCTTTGTACATGTATGTATGAACTACATGGGGACGCATGATAATCCATGAATAGCTGCAGCAGACCAATCTATCGTCTACTTGACAGGAACAACGACCGATTAGCGGGAACTGACACAAGTCAAAAATTTAAAAAAATAGCAGACTAGATCATATGGCAAAGACCTTTGCACACGAAAACCAGGAACACAAGTGGTACAGTGGAATTAACGCACGATAAACCAGAAACAGCTGCGACAGAATCTTTCTGCTTAACCTCACCCATATCCTGCCGCCAAGCCGAATGGTTTCGCAGGGAAAGATTGGATTACGCTTTGAGATTGTAGGTTGTGGAGGAAAACAGCTCAATTATAATAATCCATAATAAAACAGTCTTATGTGGATTCAAGGATGTACAGACCATGAATCGCTTAATGCTAGAACAACGCTTCCAAATATTGAAAAATTTAGAAAAAATAATTACTTTTAATGTTAAAACAATGGAATTAATTCAAATGCAAAAACATTTGGTACTACATTTACTGAAGTCGAGAGATATCGAACCCCGATTTCACATTTAAGAGTTGCAGCGCCATTAAGGAAGAGATATGTTTTTGGATCGGCGTGTATTTATCAACAAGAAAACTTAAAGCATTCAACAAAATAGGCCCAAAAAATGCTACCACACAAAAAACTTTAATCTTTTCACCTGATAAAATGACCAGAATTTCCCTGTTTTGATCAAAATAGGTTTCCAATCGATGGTAAACTACATACTTGACTGTAAAAGCTTTCACTTCAGCTGGAGTTAATAAAAATTGAAATTATACAGTTTTTTTTTTATTGAATCTTTCTTGTCTTTCTTTATCCTAATTCTTATTTGTATTTGTTAGCCATTACCAATGTTACCGCGAATAAATTGCATTCAAGTATCAAAAAGGCTCAAAGTGTCGGTTCCTTTCAGCCGCCGGTGACCTTCGAACTTTAGTAGCTCCCGAGCGAGGTAGTTAGGATTGACCATTAGTTTATCTTTGTATTGAACTGAATAGTTTTTAATTTCTTCTTGCATGGTAGCGATGTTAAGATATCTGTGGATAGTGTCATTACGTATACACCATGGGGCGCATGCAGTACCCCATAATTGGACGTCATTTGTCCATATTGGTTTTATGATGGACTTGTATGAGAGAACTTTGTTGTCTAAGGACAAGTTTGTCCGAGGAGCCAATGTAGTTGAGCTGCTTTAAGATTCATAGCGGCTTTTTTGTTTGCTTCAATATGTCGAGACCAGGTTAAACGTCTTTCTAAAATCTTTGGAAAATGTTCCCTGATGAGCTGGCCTAAGCAACCAGTGAAATGCGCATAGAAGCTAGCTTTCCCTCAACAATAAATTTCAGTGTATTTATCAAATTCCCAAGTAGTTTACATGGTTTTCTTCCGGAACAGTGATGTTATTTATTTTAACGGCTGGGCACGTTTGTCTGCTGAGCGTGAAAGTTAGGTGGGCACATTTAGCCGATTGAACCTTTATTTTCCATTTTTCTAGCGAGGCCTCTAGTTTATTGATGAGGGACTATAGACGCTGCAATGCAACTTTTGGGTCCTGATTAACACTAATAAATGCTGTGACGTCTGCAGACGTAGAAGTATGTGTCCTTAGGCATGTTGGCATATGGGCTGTATGTATTATATACAAAAACGGCCCTAATATGCTGCCTTTAGGGAAACCAGCAGATATTTTCTTAAGTGGGGAGTATATGTTTTTTGATCTCACCATGAATGTTCTGCCGGTTAAATAGCTCTCAAGAAGGTTGTGAGTGTTTTGAGGAAGCATTCGTTTTATTTTAATGAGTAACCCATCATGCCAAACTTTGTCGAATCGTTTGGAAATGTCTATAAAAATTGCTAAGCAAAATTCCTTTCTCTCAAACGCTGATCTAATTTGGGTAACAATTCAATGCACTTGTTCGATTGTTCCATGCCTTGCTCGGAATACGAACTGATGATTCGGAATGATTGAATGATTTGCTTAAAAGGAAGAAGGCTGATTGGTCGATACGACGTAATTTGATTAGCGTCTTTCCTGGCATAGGAATTATTACAATTGTAGAAGTCTTCCAAGAGGTTGGAAGTAGACAACTCGTTATATCGCATTAAAGATGGGCAGCAGGATTCTTGAAGCAGACGTAAATAAAGTTTTAGCATTTTTCATTTACAATACTTTACCCAGTTTAGAATAATTAGCCACTTACATGTGAACAATTAATACGATTTATAATACTCTCCAAAAATATTCACATAAGTGTGACAAAAGATTGCTTACTGGCGCAAAACCAATTCTCTATAAACAAAACTATTTCATCTATTTTTATTTCACCATCCTTAATCTATAGAATGCAATTAGTTCTCCTAATATAACATCTTAAATAAATGTTTAATTACCACTTATCTTAAATTTTTTGTTGCTGCTCGTCAGGCGCGGATTCAGGGGGGGGGAAATAAGGAAATTTCCCCCCCCTAAATTATAAAAATATGTTTGGTTTATCTCGATAATACAAGAATTCCCAATAATAATATTTTTTTATAAGCACAAAATTTTAGGAAATCCCAGCAAGCTTTTTTTTTTATTGAATCTAACGAAATTTTCAATTAGTATCCAAATCTTAATTCTAATAGTTATTTATTAGATATTTCCAATGAAACATCTAGTTTACTGTTTTCAAATACTTATTATCCTACATTCAATCCCAGCAGGTGCCATCTATTTATATCCAAAGAATAAACGTTTGACTTGAAAATTAATCAAAATTCTATTCGATAATTTTTGACGAAAACACAGATTTTTCGGGGAAAACCCAGATTTCCTTATCTTAAAGATATTTCAACATACAACAAAAAATTATTAGGAAAGCATTTATTGGTATTGTTGTTGATAATGTGATGTGTCAATTGATGCGAAGGCACTATCATCAATAGTTCTAAAAGTTTTGACAAATTTTTGTCTTGACCTAAACAATTTTGTAGGAAATGGGTGTCCTCTGATGTCAGCAGAAAATGGAGCTGTCATAAAATTCTGGCCAAATGCAAAACAAACGCAAATGCTTTTCTCATAAATCAAACAACTCAATTTTAAAAAGCAACAAAGTGCCATTAATACAATAAGTTGTATCATTTGTTTAAGAAACGACAAATTTTTTTAAATATAATCATACCAAGCGAAACGCAGTTTTAGCAAAGTACTTGGGAGCCAAACTCTCTACATTATGCGAGACAAGATGGTTGGACCGTCACGACTCAATTTTACACTTTGCAACAAGTGTAGAAGCTTTAGAAAAAATATCTGAGTGGAAAGGTAGAGATACTCTATCAAAAGCCTTATATTAAGGAACTCGCGTAGTGCTTTTGAATTCATTTACGAAATAAAGATATTAAGTGTGATACTTATTGTACCATTGCCGCTTAGTATCATTTTACAAAAGCACGATATAGATCTTCAAAAAGGATCAAGCCTTATCAAAACTTAAATCATGTGCCTTGAAGAGAAAAGAAATAAAGCCGAAGAACTATTTATAGCAATTTTTAAAAAGGTTAAAGTTATCTGCGTTCAAATCGAGGTTCCAATCACATTCAAAATGTTGAAGATTACTACCGAGTACATTCCTCTTATTGAATTTATTTTAGAATGTATTGCACATACCTAAACTTCTACCTCAACGTGTAATCAAGTCAAATACAGATACAAAACTTTTAAAATCACAAGTAGCTGATGAGCTGATTATGTTTGATAAGGAGATAGATAAACACCTACTAACATCTTAACTTGAGTCTGAACTGTTGCATTGGCAACAAACATGGAAAATATCTGAAAATCTATCAGATAACGTTGTAGATGCTTTAATAAACTGTGATGAAGATATCTACCGAAATCTAAGAAAAATATTTCAAATTTTCGTTTCAATGCTCGTCAGCAGTGCAAGTTTAAAATGGCACGAAAAATGGGTAAAAATGGCTGGCAAAATGGCACGAAAAAGTATAAAAAATGGCATGAAAAATGGCAAAAATAAACATGTTATTTAAGAATCTTTTTTTTATTAAGTTTTTTTTGTAAGTACAATAGTATGTTTCTTCAAATTGTCAAAAAAAAAAAAAAATAGTGGGGGCAAAACGAGAATTTGGAAGTTGTTTTTAATACACTTTTAATCTAATTTTTGTTATAAAATTCTGTTTAATAAAGAAATATTTTTATAATATTTGTCATAAAATTTTTTTTATCAGGGAAATCTTATTAAAGAACGACGTTTAAAATTCTTGCGTTTTGCGTTTTCGATTTCTAGAACACCCCTGATAATCTCCTGTTATTACATAAAACAGTTCTATAAATGAAAAACACTCTTTCAACATCGCAATATGTAACTGGAGCATATTGGAACACTAAAAGTTCAGATGGAGAGGTGTTGTCAATAAATTCATCCGTCTCACTTTCATTAAAACAAAATTGTGAGAAAATCAATTAAAACACTTTTTTAAAATTGAAATGCCAAGCCATATAGATTTTAATAATTTACCACACGTATTACGATCTAAAACGATTTTAAACTTTTCAACAAAATCTTTTTTACTGACATCTTGTATTATTTTCCTTAGCACTGTCAATTAAGCCAAAGCTTTCATTCATAGAAATCTCTTTCGCTTGTAACTTCAAGAGGCTTGAGCAGATGCATTGAAAGTACTTTTTATGTCCGATTATTCAGTTAGCATTTCGAAAAGATTCTGTCTCATAATCGCTAAGCTTATTTAAAAATTTTTTTTCTATGTTGCAAAAAGGTATTCTTTGACAAGCTGGACCAAAAATTGCTTTTTAAAAAAATAATTGAAGAAATGGCAAAAATGGCAAATGCCATAAAAAACTTGCCCTACTCGTCAGTAATGCTACGAGAGAGAGGTCATTTCCTACCCGTCGTCTAATAAAAACATGTCTCAGATCAACAATGACAGAAGAAAGACTGTACTATCTAAATTTGCCTCACGAGGAAATCATAAATTCCTTTTTTAAAAAAATTAATTTATATTGAACTACTCTTATATTTCATTTAACCTTATTGTTGAGTTTTTTTTAATAAATATACACATACTAGCGGGCCCGTTGCCTGCTTCGCACGGCAAAACAAAATAAGAAAAGAAACACACTTGTTTTTAATAAAGTTGGTTTTGTATTTGCATCACTCCGTGCAATGCTCTCCAATACACAAACGACCAAAATGTATTCAATACTAATGAATGCTGTATGCGGTACAAAAAATGCCTGCGGCAAAAACACACTCACTTCACATACGCACCGCACACACATGCGTTATCGGAATTCAACCAAACTTCATATAAACCATATATGGGCCACTGCCTACGTAGTGTATAAGTTTGGTTGAAATCGCACGACGCGTTTATGATTAGTTCGGCGACGTACATATACGGACTTATTTTTATATATATAGATTAATTAATTTTAATAAACTTTTAAAAACCAATTTTTTACTGTTTCGTATCAAAAAAAATTTTCCCCCCCCTAAGGCTCGAGCTGGATCCGCGCCTGCTGCTCGTATACGTTAAGCAGTAACTTACCCACCATCTGCCACTAAAAACCAAAGTCAAAGTCCTTCTTTCGTGCCATGAATGACTCAACACTTTTATAGAAAACCAATAAATACTGTTATCTATGAATATGCATCTGACAATAATCAAAGAAAAAAATCTTGAAATGCAATAAAACATTAAAATCAATGACTCGTTGCACGTGCCAAATAAAGTCTGGTGAAGGAAGTCAAAAGATTATCTTTAAAAATAATTTGGCCCTGGGAACAACCCCCTTGTGGAACTAATTCAATAACTGCTAAATATTTGTATCAAAGCTACTTTAAGTTATTTACACACACAGAAAAAAAATATCTGAACGTTTTGGAAAATCTTGTTATTGTCTTCACAATTGACTTTTATTTTTTTTTATTATTGTTGGCCTACTCAAGCAACAGTTCAAGCATAATTTATACAAGAACAAACACACACACACACACACACTTATGTATGTCAATACAAAAGGAATGTAAATGTGCTTTTTATAATCGATGAGTTTCTTGAAATAAATGGGCTCTTAATAAAAAAAAACTCCTGCAATAATATCAAGAGTATAACAATGGCAGAACAAAAGGGTACTCACCCCAAGGAACAAGGATTAGATAGAAAGGAAATATAAACATTTTTAATAAAATAAAATTGCATTAATGTCAACACTCATTCGGAATGTTCTTATGCGAATTATTATAAAATCATTTTTAGTGTCTAAGAAACAGGGATATCAGCTGAAAGTGTGGAAATTTCCTGAAAGAAATTGCTTTTGTAAACCAAAGATTTTTTTGATGTACAAACATAATTTTTTTTTTTTTTTATCTAATAAAAGTGAAATATTTTTAGAGGAATTAATGTGCGGTTTTTACAATACAAGTAATTGGATGTGTAGTAAGTTCTGTATGAAAGAATTAAGTTTTTTCAGTCCTTTTAGTATAAATTTTACTGCACATCCAATCACATGTATTGTGAAAACTGCACAAAAAACTTAATGGAAAAAACAAAATGTAAGGAAGAAACATGTAAATAAGCTTAAAATAGATAATTAGTAAGTCAAATTTCGATCACCCAATACGATTCGTTAAAAGATTGATGTTTAAGTAAAGGGTTAAACTTTTAGGGCCGATGTTAAATCTGAACTAAAGACCTGCACGAGTGTATCACAGATATACCAGATATTCATCTGTTACTACTGATATAAATGAGAGAATGAGTGTAACTGATATTGTATGGTTTTGCTTCTGTCCACTCACTATATCTTAAAAACAAAAACAGTTGCTAATGGTGTTGGATTGAGTGTGACATAACATTTTTTTTTGCTTACAAATATCTGTTGTCACCATAAGTATTTCTACAATATCTGTGGTCATCTGTTGTATTTAAAAATATTTTTGGCGAGTTGATGAAAATAAGAAAGTTTATAAAAACTTGTATACGATCCCAACCAGGGGTGCCAGATGGTTTTGGTAAGAAATCGGCATATTTTCAAAAACAAATCTGAAATTAAATTTAAAAAAATCGGCAAATTAAAATTACTATTTTAAACACAATAAAACATTTACAAAAATAAAAAAAAGCAAAGCAATTAACCATTACCTAATGCTTTAAAAAAAGAGTATGCCATCCAGATGTCTTCTGTCGAGGTGAACCCACTGTTCAAAACGGAGCCTTGTTTTTCGAGAATTTAAAAAAAAAATTATCCAGTTATGCCATGCGTGGATAAGGCACACCCACCAAACAGATCCTTATTTCTTATGCTTCAATCGAGGGCTGCGGGTTCTTGGAGAACAGTAACGGCAGTTTTGATTGTTGACGTGACCGTTTAAGTGAAAATTAACTTTGAACAAAATTCTCGACGAGCAATTACTTTACAATCATTACTCTTAAAAAATGTATCCACAGCGAACGCGCGATGCCCACTCGACCTCAGCGACATCGTGATTGACAAATCCGCGCAATCGATCATTCCAACGGCGCCACCCTCGCCCGCACTGTTTATTACTTTTTGAAATAATCGTATTTAAAAATATAAATTTGCCACCAGACACTTAAGGGTAAATTGCACGGACCTCAAGTAAGAGTTATCCATAAAATTTTATCTTAAAAACTCTAAATATTAGAGTCAACGGAGACCTATACTGTCATATACACATAGGATCGTCCTAAAGTTCTCTTTAAGAACCTATGGTGATCAAGAAAAAACGATCTCAACTCCACAGTTATAAATCATTTTTCACCGAAAAAATAAAAGTTCGGTTGAACTCTTAAAAAGAAAGTTTTATTTCGCAGTCATAAAATATTCGGCATAAAATAAAACTCACTTCGCCGTCAACAAATAAAACTCTTTTAAGATTTTTATTTTTACTTAAAAAATAACAATCATTTTGTTTTTCAGCTTTTTTAATTACGATTAGTTTAATTGCAGTGCAAGCTGATTAGTTAACACTGCTTTACAAATTTTAGTGAAATGACCAGCGACAAGCTTTGGGTGTCAATGAGTTTTATTTTTTGACGGCTGAATAAAACTCCGGTTTTAAGAGTTTTTTTATGTATGTCTTAATTTATGACGGCTTAATAGAACTCTCTTTTTAATAGTTACATTTGACCTTTCATTTTAACGTTGAAAAATAACTGTTTTATATGGACTTTTTTGTTTTTAATTCAAAAAAATAATTACTATTTATTAAACGAACAATTTAATTTTTTGGTTACAAATATCCAATTTAAACAAATAAGAAAGTATAGTCCGTCAATCCCGGCCCTATTATACTCCACACGACAACATTTAGACAACTTTTCAAGAGTTACCTTATTTGGGACCCATGGGCAATTATGGACCAAGGAAAACAAATTATATTATAAAGTTAAGATTCAGATCAACGTTCTCACCATTTGCCAAGGACAATTAGAACCTACTTATGTACCGAATTTTAGCAATTTATCTTCGAAATTGGACTTAAACTTTGCGTACAAGGTTAACAAGGACAGCCAGCCGAACGGGTGGATTTCTTTAGACCAATTCCTTCCCCTTGTGCTTTAAGCCCCTCATAAATATGAAGTTGTATATTTTTATCAAAAAGTAATTTAAATTTTTGGGAATACAAAATTTAAATTTCAAAAGATTTTGTTATTCGTGCTAAATTCCATAGGAATAGCTTATCCCATCAACAATAAATTTCAAGTGTATATTTTTCCAAAATTTTTTTTGGGTTAAAATATAGTTTATATTTGTATCGTAACCAATTAATGTAAAAAATTTATTTTTTTGGTTACAAATAACCATATTAACTACAGCTTTATTACGAAAACTGCTACGTATAAAGCATCTCGATAATTACAGAAACATATATTTCAATTGGAATATTGTTTAAACAATTGAAGGTAAACATCAATGAAGATATATATATATATATATTTATATATACAAAATCGTTTTGTGTTAGGATTCAATCATTAAACAAAAAATACCTCAACATTAGCATGTAAAATATCACGGTATAAATCTTGATCAATTTTTTACATGGGTATGCTATATACAGACCCGTCACAGATATAAAGTGGAAGTAACTATTGTTTCTCCAAAAAGAGGCAAAATAAACTGAGATAAAAGTAAAATCAATTCAAATAACTTGACTCCTTGAGCGAAATTCTTCCCTTAGTCTAGATTGTAAACTCCCTCTTTACAACTCTATCTTAAAGCCAATCTGGTGCATTGGCATTTAGTTGTGGGCTTCTTATATAGAGAAAATGCAAAGGCGCCAAATTAAAATTTTAGCTTAATATTTAAAAAAAAATTTAACATTAAACTTTTCAATAGGTTAACATAGTTAAGTCTTAAAAATAAAATTTGTATTGAAATTTTGCTTATTTCACAGCCATTTATAAACGATTTTTATATAATAAAAGCAGCTGCTGACTAAGGGATCATTTCTATCCTAAGTTCGGCATATATTTGGGTACTCAATATAAACTGTTCTGACTATGAGGTAAACCTATTTCAGACTCACTTCTTTTTGTACTTTTGTCAAGAGAGGTCAGTAAAGAAACATTTTTAAGAATTTGAGCTTAATATGACAAAATAATGATTTTCCAGTAGTCGGCATAATGATGTCGAAGATGAAATTCGCAATCGTTCCAAATTCCGGAAGCCATCAAAATAAGTTAAAATAATATTTTTTTGAAGATTTATAAATTAAAGGCAATATTTGAACATATTTGTATCTTTAAAACCCGTGATGGTAAAAATATTATTTATATTAGTACGATTTCCACTTGTTCTAGTTTGCCTAACAAATTATTTAAAAAACAGGCACTATTGGGCGTGTAGAAAGCTTGCTACTAAATATGGACCAATATATATTTAAGTTCTCATTCTAGCAAAATGCAAATATTAAATAATGGGAAATGAGTGTATTTTAAATTAAAGCTGAATTCGAAATATCCCTTAATAACATATTTGTAATTCTTATTTATTTAAGTTTTAATTCAAAAATTCCGATTATTCGTGCATGCCGAACTTAGGGGCTTTCACCATAATAAGTAAAAAGTAGTGTTGTTGGTTCTTGGCAATTTGTACGACCACAGAACAAGCAGCCTGTGTGTTTTGTTTTTGTAAATTTATTTGTTTGGCTTTTTTTTTCGCTCGAAATACATTCACGCTCTTTTCCGTTGAAAAATAATTGAAAATAACGGCATCATACAATAAGTAACTTATTGTATTGCATCAGTATCAACTAGTATCTGCTTTTGCGAAACAGATATTAACAGATATGATACTCTCTTTAGCTTTGTTATCAACTTACATCCACTCTTTTACAAATCATATCAATATCAACTTATATCAGAAACACAAGAGCACTCATCCATACGCATCAACTTTAGAAAACACACAGAAACAGATATAAACAGATGTATCTGTGCAGGTCTTTAATCTGAACCACACCTAAACTTCAAGTTTTTTTCGGCATTTCGTTTGACATTTCTCAATTTCAGACTAACTCAATTCGTACGGTTTAAACGCGTTAAAGTTATTCAGGCTTATTATGAAAATTGGCGTTCAAATCAAAATGCATATCGTGCACTTCGCGATTCAGTGATGAGGCACATTTTCACCTCAGTGGATTCGTCAATAGGCAAAACAACTGCATTTGGGCGTATGATAATCAAAGAGTGATTGGCAAAAAACTAATGCTCCCACGAAGTGTGACTGTTTGTTGCGGTTTATGGGCTGGCGGCATCATCGGGCCGTATTTTTTCCAAAACGAGGCCGGCCAGGCAGTTACTTTGAACGGTGTTCGCTATCGTGAGATGAAAACGAACCCTTTATGGCCCGAATTGAAAGATATGGATGTGGATGATATGTGGTTTCATTAGGACGGTGCAACTTGCCACACAGCTAACGCAACAATGGCTCAGTTGCGCAACAAATTCAATGGTAGTGTTATCTCACGTGGTGGCGATGGCAATTGGCCACCAAGATCATGTAACTTGACACCGTTGGTCTTCTTTCTTTAGGGTTATTTGAAAGAAAAGGAAATTTGGCACATTAACGGCCTCAATTATTCCTCAGCTACATCGTAAATTTGGACCAGTTGGCCGATATTTTGTTCCATACATAATTCAACCATACCAATATTATCATAATAAAAAGAAATGACAATAATTTCCTATCTTATTTGTGTTTTATTTAAAATCAACATCGGCCCTTCACCACCCAATATATACTGTCAGTCGTCGCAGCGGCGGAACTGCAAAGATTTCTGATGATGAGAATGTGGTTAATCTCGCAACACGCTCGAATCCAGTTCATTCCCCGTTTCGGGATTTTCGAAGACAAAAAAAAAAAAATTTTTCTGCTGGATATTAAATTCTTAAAAAAAAACAAGTAAGAGTGCTTAATTTGATACCCTCCAACGACAGTTTGGATATTTCAGGGCTGGACTTTGTATGATATCTTTATATCATTAATTAATCTTTATAAAAACGGACGTCATCATTTAAATTGGTAGCGGGTTATCATTCCAAAATTCTGTAGAGTGATTTCTGGTACTAAGAAACCTAAATTAAAATAAACTTCAATACTACAGTTAAGTTTTAGCGTTTACAGTGAATTTCAGAAGGCTGCTTAATATATGATCTAAGGTAAATTATGGACCGTATATCACATAACTGCATAGCTTTTTTTAGGCCATATGAAACTAAGTTGGAAGTCAATATATCTGCTACGGTTTAAGTCGTTTTTAATTAACTTCCCAGAGTGGGCAAATCAAAATTATTCCGTGCATTGTTGCACCATTTATGTTTTTTTTTGCAACAATTTCTTTTGAGTTGTTCGGAAGTGAGCGTTTTTAAAACAGACAGATAGACAGACAGACATGGCTAAATCGACTAAGAATAGCTCAAGGACCCAGAATATATACTTTATGGGCTAAGACGGTGTATAAGAAACAAAAAAAAACGGTTAAAAAAACAAATGATTTTTGGAAAAAACAAGTAAGAGTGCTACATTCGGCTATGATGAATCTAATATGCCCCTCAGCATGGTGCAATAATAACAGAAAGTAATATAAATACCACACTTTACTCGTGTAGACTGTTCATATTCATTGTTCGTATATGATCTGCCATCGTTGCCTAAACATTTGTCTAAACATTCATGTGCGCCATGATTTTGGCCATACAATGTAATTTCTGTATACCACCAAACGCCGCAATAATATAAATTGTGGTCAATCAAAACATGAACATCAACATTTATTCGCCACATACAAGAACGTGAACAAATTATTACCGTTGCTCTGCCGGCGTTATGGCCATGTCATGTACAAAACGAAAGCGCATGAAGACGTGGGGTTAAATATAAATAAATCAACTTTGTGCCACGCTCACTTGTCCAATGACGCCCACATTTTGTCACATGTTGGGAATAGATAACCAAGATGCTTGTTTCTACGTTGAAAACATTGACTGGTGTTGGTGTAAACGGCTAAAATTTCTAGTAAAACAATCAAATCAAACAAGTAAGAGTGCTATATTCGGCTGTGCCGAATCTTTTACATATTAAGTTAAAAATTGTCTCTAACTACCAAACTCATTCCAAATTCATAGAATCAAGCAAACAATTTGTTGATTTTGCACCCATTACCAAAATGATTATATAGATTACTAAAAATTCTAAAAAATTTTATATTACGAATATTTTTTTTTCAATAAATGATATTTTTAATTTTAATGAAAAAAATTATTAAGCAATTTTGCCGTTTCAAACAATGTGTTAATTAATTTAATTAAATATAACTCAGGTATTGACAGTTCCCAACAACAATTCTGCAAGTTAAAATTATTTTATTTAAAAAGAAAAATCAATTAAGATTTCTTGTAATTTAATTTATATTTTCATAAAAAATTCATTTCAAAACAACTTAACTCTGAGACTGGAAAATATGTAATTTTCTGTAAATTTTAAAATTTTGTATACGCGCTGGGCTATGCAAGTTTGCAAGTTTGAAATTTAATGTAAATTTTTGTTGATGCATATCAAAGTTAGCAAAAGTGAAACAAAAAAATTGTAAATATTACTCCGGTGATTTCCCGTATTGCAAAGATGCAGTAGTTAAATGTTTTTATGTGTATTGTTTTAGTCTTTTTAAGATTTTGACCGAGTGAAGGTAACATTTAATGTATGAAGGTATTCCGGGTACCTTGCCATACCGTTAAGGGTGCAAGATGAAAATTGCTGGACCATGCCTTTTCAAAATAAATTTTAAGCTAAAAAGTAATTGTTATCTAAAATTTGTTAATAATAAGGAGTTCTCAAGAAGTTTTAAATATGTGAACCATCTGTTTATTTAAAAAAATACCACAGGTACCCGGGTACCTTGCCATATACATAAGGGTTAAACAAAAATAGTTGGTTCAATTATCACATTAATTAAATTGAAATACTTTTGAATCAATTTTTTTTTAAATGGAGAAAAAATCACTGGGAGGCCAATCTCTATTGCGATGCGAAAGATAAATGCCAACTTGGTACCCTCTATCACTTTCGCAAAATGTTTTAAAATGGATCAAAACTAGCAACAAAAATGAAAGATGACGCAGATTGACAGTAATGAAATGCTTAAATATGTAAAAATATTTGAAATTGGAAAGTTTAAAAAAATAAAAAGTGATGATTTGGGAAAAGAAAAAAATTAATAAATGCGAAAGACAAATGCGCAAACGCATTAAAGAGTACCAATCGCTAGATTTGCTACCATTTTCTTTCGCATCGCAATAGAGAGTAGCCCCCCTGATAATTTTTTCTGTGTTAATACCCTCCACCGAGCGTAAGAATATTTCAGAAGTGAGATTCTATAAATTATGAAGCTCACAGTAATAAAATTCGTTGTGGTTTTAGATACGATAAATTATGGGCCGACCATCAAAAAGTTTAAAGAAAAGTAAAACTGAGGTTTATAATTCTTATTCGCTTAACAGTTTTATTTGTATAATATCTTAAGCTTTTCTAAAATGTTTGGATGAAGTTTCCTGACGATCTGGCCTAAGCACCCAGTGAATGCGCATAGAAATAGCGTATTCCTTCAACAATAAATTTCAGTTTCTCAATAGTATGAAATGGGAATTTAGCACATTTGAAAGAAACCTTGTTAATTAATTTTTAAATCCCAAGAAAAACTTTGATATTATGTTTAAGTTAACCATATTATTTTTAGCGACAGCCATATTATGGTTAAATTAGTCCTCCATCAGGAAGCCACAATCTTATTATGGTTGCCTATAAACATGTTATGATTAATAATAACTAAATGTGCTTATATCGATCTATATTAAATTACATAACGCTTATCAGAAAATAACATTGTATTATTTCTAGTCATATAAAGCAAAATTGGACCAAATTTTAATATTGTGCAGGAACGTAGAGGATAAGCAATATTTGATTCAAGTTGTCGCTGATTATCGAAAAAAATATCCGACTTTTGAAAAAATCAATTTCATATAAATCATTGATAATTAGCGATTAATAACATCAATAAAGCCATTTTATTTAATTGTAATAATTGTCTATTTTTTCTCCATTTTGGTATATTTTCGTGAAAATTAAGTTTTTGTATAGGGATCATATGAAGGGTTGGAGATGGAGGATAAAGTTGTTTTAGAGAAATATTGGGGATGCAAAAATAATTGGGGTTGCTCAAACATTTACCATCTCTAAAGGTGACTGCTCTGTAGTGTATCTCTTCATTTAGCCCGAATTAAATTCTCACAGACTTTAATGCGCGTGCGGCATGGCAATTTTGCACCGATCGAGCTCATGTTTTTACCAAATTTTATTTTACCTTTACCTAACACAAAACTGGGCTACGATTTTGGAAAATCGAAAATAAAAATTAAGGACCTCCTTATATAGCAGTGGGTATATTTAATGCTAGACGCACAAAGTTTTAAAAGGACTTTCTTGCCACGGCAAAAAATTTAATGTTAGAGGAAAAGAGTCTGAGATGGCATAAGAGGTGACTTTCTGTAATTCTTTTAAAAAAACATTGTCCACATTAGGTTTTAAGCTTTGAAACATTCAATTTATTTATATGTATATTGATTTATGTTAAAAATTGATTTTTCATGTCAAATTAAGCAAAATTATATGAAAAAATATATGTATTTAAATATGAATTTATATTTAAATTGAATTGGTGAAACAATTGTTTTGACTAAATGTACTATAGATTTTTGATACTTTCTGAAGCTTTCAGCTCAGTTATTTTGTGTTTTACTCAGACTTGCTTTACAATAACAAACGAAGAATAACTGTTAAATGGCCGACTTCTTTTAAAAAAGAACAGAAAGAAAAAAATTAACTTCAAAATAGTACTTTTTACAGCTAAATTTCAGTTGATATTCAACTACCAAAGCCCTCTAATTCGTCATAAAATTTTGATTTGATTCTTACCATGAATCAAAAAAACAAGATTGCGCACTCAGCCGTACAAAAAAATTTCTACTACGCATCTACGTCAGCATAGACTAATTATGAGTGTTTGTTGTAAAAAATGTACGACACACACAAATGCACATACACAAAGTCTATTGTTTCATCACACATACAAATAACGGAACTGCGCAATCTTGTTTCTTTGATTCATGTATTCTTACGGTAAATATAACCCGAACGATTTTTGCTAATGGGGGACACTATTTAGATTATTTTTCGATCGTAATTGTTTGCTGGGTTATTAACTACGTAATCAAAACTCCAACTCTTTATAACTGTAATATGCAAACTGTAATATTTCTGTTATTTTTATTCAGCTTTGCTAATCAATCTGTCCCACAACAATTGTGTTATGCCATTTATTGATTATACTCGTGATATGTTTATATCTCTGAAATTGTAAATGTATTTAATTTAAATCTTTTAATAAATAATAATTTTTAAATACTTGCAAAGAAAAAATTACGTAAATGATGAAGAGTGGTAATTTTTATACCAGCATGTGCGTAGCTCCGCTCGTGCTAAGTCGAGCTCAGCCAAAAGACAAGTGAATAACAGCGATCACGATATGAGAAGATACTAAGAGAATTAAATAAAATATTTTAGTTAAAGGTTAACTAAAAAAGATAATATCCCAAATTTAACTTAACCCATTTAAGTATTTTGCAGAAAAACATACTTTACACCTAATCCCATCCTTAGTTGTTTGAAATTGTTTGCACAATAATGTGTAATTTTCTATGAAGACTTTTAAACGCTATTTGCTTTCCATTTTCCCTTTTCGCACTCTTTGCAAAAATACAAATACACCCCACCACCCTATTTTAAGACGTGTCATCAGTGAAACCTTTCGCATTCACACAGAAAAAAATACCAATGTAAAATTAACATGAAAAAATGTTGATTGAGAATCATAGTAAATTTCTGCAAAATTATGCCCATTATTTAAATTTATCATTATTTCATATTAATTTTGAATGAAATATATTAAAATAATCTTAAAGCACGCGTATTTAATATTATTCACTGTTTAAATAAATAAAAAAAAAATATTAAAATATAAATAAACCCAGTTTTATATTAAAATCAAAAGCTTATCTTGTTAAATTAACATGCATACATAGTTAAGCATGTTAATTTTTTTATTTTCATTCTTAAAATATGTTATAAAAAGAAGACAATTCCAGACAATTCTTTCTTTTAATTCTTTTAATTAAAATTATTTAGTTAAAAAGTACATCAAGTTTTCAAAGTAGAATGATGACGAAAACCATATCGTCGATTCTGCTGATGATTCTGTCAACAAAGGAGAATACAAAATAAGTGAAACATGTGTTACATGGGTAAGTGTTTTGAATTATTCTTAACTAAATACCAATTTGATTCTATATGAAATTCACGTTGTTTTAACTTGAAATAACTTTGATTCAACGTCATTCGGATTGTTGTTTCAATATAAGTGACATTTTCCTCTAACTTAACTGCAATGTTAAATTAACATGAATAATAGTTATTTTAAAAGAAAAACATGTTGTTCGCAAGTAATTGTAAAATCAGGTTGAATTAACAGTATGAAGCAAAATCAACACCGAAAAATTTTAAACCAACCTTGTTTTCTACGTTTGTAACTTGATTTTTTTCTGTGTGTTGGAGTTTCTGAATTTTATCATAAAAGGGAACAATAAGAAAGGAAAATCTTAACTCCATTGAGTCTACTTGACTCTTTCCTAGTTGAGTTCCTATTTAAACGTCTATGTGCGCGTTTGTAAGCTTTATGCTTTGTGTGTGTTTAAGTATGTTTGTGTTTCTATGTTCCGGTTTAACTTTTGTGGGTCATAATTGCAATTTTTCTTCGTCGCGTCACGTCACCTAAACAGTAATTGCATTCTTTTGTGTTCAAACTAAAACTGGGATAAATTCTTTTGTTTTCTATTTCTTTTGCATTTTTATCTCTCTTTCTACTGAATTTTTGTAGGTTCTCTTTTTCCTTGCATTTTTTATAGCAGCGTTGGTCCCTTTTTTGTTAACAAAACCAAAAAAAACAAGGAGTATGTGATTGTACGGGTATGTTTTAAATTATCATATCTGTGATTTTTGGGTTAAAAAAAAGTAGAAAGTAAAAAATAGAGCAATTTTTTTATGCTGCATAAAATACAGATTGGTTTCTAATCTAACTTTTTCGTTAAAAAATATACCCTACTACTCTGTTTTTTTTTTTTTAAGGGATTTAGGGAGTGAACTGGAATGCTTTAATTTAATGTTTAAAAAGGATAAAAGCAAAATTAAAATGAATACAAAATTAAAATTTTAATTTAAAAATTCTTCAATGTAGTCATAAAATATTTTGTAAATAAAAAAACTGCTAAAATTAAATATTTAAGGGGTTATTTTGTAAACTCTTTCACCTTGCGTTGAGAAATCGTTCATTAAAAACTTTTGGAATTTTATAAAATTTGTATGAAACTATTTTTAAGCGAGGTGCTTAACAAAATAATCCTCGTTATTTTTTAAACATTTGTACATAATTAATTTTACTTTAATACGACATGGAACAGACTTGAGGAGTCTAAATGCTCAGAATTTTTTTTACAAGCGGGTAAATCTTGCAAAATTTTTAAGCAAACGAATTAAGAGGCAACATAAGGATCTCCCACAATTTTTTTGTTTGGGTGCCCCGGCAGGTTAGATGCCATTTCTGCCGGTCGAGACTCTATTGAAGACTCTATTGGAGTTGTCAAACATTCGTTTATTTCAAAAACCGGTTTTCGAATACTTCGAAAAAACCGACTTCTGAAGAAATCGGGGTTTCGGTTTTGTAACAAAAAGCCGGTTTCGAATAATCAGTTTTTCGATTTTTTTTTTAAATTATTTATTTAATAAAAAAGTTAAACAATACGAGCAATCTTGCACTTCAGAACCAAAACGTATTATACATGTTACGTTTATTACTACAATAATATGTAAGTTAGATGTAAATAGAGATTAGTTTAATTAAAAAAAAATTATTTGATTTGATCTGTGTAACTCTAAAAAATATTGGACCTACCCCCACCTCTTATGCCCGTAATTTCAACAAACAGATATCTGGTCGTGCTCGTACCTAACAGTTATCATTACCTATGCGGCAAAAATTGTTTGGTAATTTCAACGTTAATTTTGCCAACGTGTTTTTTCCTTTAAGTTTTCTTTTAAAATATGGCAACATTTGTATTTTTATTAATATTTTTAATCAACTGTCAAAACTCGATGGTGTAAAATACACTACAGTTCAAACAGTAGGTGAGACAAACATGCTAAAATTATCAAAAATTCGTTACACCATAGATATCTATAGACAGCTAGTTATCTGTTTGTAGAATAAACGGGCCATAGAATGCCGATCGACTGGTTCTCTGTTCATGTAAAATACAGGTCAGAATGATGAAATTTAATACATACGTTTCAATTGTCACAAGGACGAATCTTTCCGAAAATGGCGAGAATCGTTCCAATATACAAACTTCTTTCCGGAATAGTCTTTGTGCCCATTAACTATCCTGTTATGTTGGTAATTAGATTAAAGTTGACTCAAAAATATTTGATTGCAACATAAATCTTCTCAAATGATTTAGGGGCATTCGATTTCTCAACTTAGTTTTTTTAGAGGAAAATAATAAAAAATACGTTCACTAATCGTTGAGAGGGGGTAATTGTCAGTAAAGCCATGTAAAGCAGATCTAATTTGGAAAATCTTTAAAAAAATTTATCTCTGTAGTCAAAATCCTCTTTGAAGTCAATGCTTTTGACCGTTTAGCTAGGTTTTGAATTTTTTTAAAGATACAAAAAACTGTTCTTCTAACTCTAGTTCAGTTGAAATTTTGCAGTTTTTGTATTATGGTTTACAACTATTTTTTAGTGCGGCTTACAAAAACATTAAAAATTTACAACTCATCACTAGCAGTTGTTAAAATTCCAACTCAACTGACCTGAGTTGTAAACCATAAACCAAAGCCAAAGTCAGAACTGTCGCTTAACTCATACTTCTGGGAATTATAAAAAAGTATGTGTTGTAGAATTTTTCTGCTAGGTCAATTGCTTGGTATTGTGATGAATAGGTAATGTATGATGACATCAATTAAGATACTGTTGTGAATAACGGAAGTGGTTACTAAAAACTGGTATCGAATGCAAGTTAATGAAAAAAATAAATATAAGAAAAAGTCGATTATTCAAAACCAAAAAACCGGGTTATCGAATACTTCGAAACCCGACCTCTTTAAAAAACGGAAAAAAATCGAAATTTCGGGGTTTTTTGAAAACGAAATTCAAGAGCTTTAAAACAACATTATCGAAAAGATTGATTGAGAATTTAGGTAAAAGGTTGAGAGCCTGGCGAGCCTGTAGAGAGTGGGGGGGGGGGGTGGTGTTCATTGACCGACATCATTTTTAACTGGAACCTAATTAAAATAAACTGAAATTAAAATATATGTAATATCTGAAAAAAATTCTTTTTTTAATTAAAATTAAAATGATTCCTTCATTGGACACCCTTCAGAACCTTTTAAACAGGGGCTGAACTACAACATTCGATATCGATCGAAATTTCCATTTAAATTGTAGCCATTGTTATTTCAGTCATTTTGAAAATTAGTTCGATTTCAATTTTACTCGAATTCGATTTCCAGACATGGCTGTATAATTTTAAATTGTATTTGTATCTCTTAAAAAATATTTTTTTTTATGTCTATAACTAAGAATATTTGCACAAAATGGTTCTTTTAGGATGTTCTTTTTTCAAAAATTTTTGCTACTGGAAAATTTTTAAAAAAGTGAGTTTAGCGATTTTTTCTATGACTCTGTTTGACCTTGAAGGATTTTGTTTAAATTTTGGCGGTTGACGATATCAGTTTTGTATAAATAAATAAATAATTGATAATATGCAGTTTTTCTGTTTCTATTTTTTTTTTGCTATTCTGAAGAAATTTATTATTTTTCCTTAATTCCCTTAAAACCCTGAAAGCGTGTTGATTTTCGAGACTAGTTGCAATATCATTATTTTATTTGGAATGATTTTTGTGCCACCTAACATTTTGCGTTTTTTTTTGTCTGATAGGAATTGTTTTCTTTGTTTCCTAATCAACTTTTGCTTAACGTTTATTATTAATTATAAATTTTTTTAACTCTTTTCGATTTTAAACAACTATGGACAAATATAACGCACACTAAATCGAAAACAGGCACAACTCGAAATTCAAAATACAGAAAACTGTACTGCGATTCTGTAATTAATTTTAACAATAGTTGTCATTGTTAAAAAATTTAACAAGCAAATTAACGATATTGCTATTCTATAACATTTTAAACAACACTTGTTATCGTTAAATCAGCTGTTTTTTTTATAAAATACATAACTGAAATTTAGCTCATAGAATAAATTCGAAAAATAAAAAATGTTGAATAAAAAACTTTAGTTTAAAAAAATAATATAACTTATAAATGGCAATTAAATAATTTGAATTTAATTTAATAGTAAAATGTTTGGCTTATCTTCTTAAAAAAAATAAAAAAAATTCTGTTTAATTTTAATAATTTTATTTGCTTTTTTTTATTCCTCTTTGTGTTTTTCGTTATTTTGCCATTTTTGACAGTGATGCCACTTGACGTTAATTTTTATCTATATCGTTAACAACAATTTACAGAATCACATAATCGTTAATGCAAACAACAAAACAGGTTGACAATTATAACAACTTTTGTTATTGTTAAAAGTTACAGAATCCCACTACTGGTTTTGAAAACATGGGTAAAATTTAAAAAAAAATAAAATGAGTTCAACAAATATTAAGGATGAAAAAAAGACAGTGATGAAAACAAAATTTCAGCAATGGCTATAGAATTGACTTGTAAACTGGTCTTCCGATTCTGATTCACCCAATGCAAGCCTTAAGATAAGATTTATATTTCTTCTTCCTTAAACTTAACGTTTAAACGTTCACACAATGCAAGTCTTATTGTTATACCCTCCACCACAACTTCTTGCACTCAGAGAAAAACATTTTTAAATATGGTCATCTCCAATAAAACTATTTTAAAGAAAATTTTTAACATATTTTGTTTAATTTAACCATAATATTACTATCGACAACCATATTATGGTTAAATTAGGCCTCCATCAAGCAGCCACAATCATATTATGGTTGCCTCAGAACATGTAATGTTTATTATTTACAAAAATTTGTTTAAAACTTACAATAATTTCAACAATATCATGTCGCTCTTGGAAAAGAGAACAATACTATTGTAAAATTTAAAAACAAATTTTTTTCAGATTTTACCATAACATGTTTAGAGGCAACCATAATATGATTTTGGCTTCTGGATTGAGGCATAATTTTTCCATAGTATGGTTGTAAATTAAAAATAATATGTTAAAAATTCTATTTTAAAATAGTTTTGTTGGAGGTGAACATATTTAAACATATTTTTTCTCTGGGTGTGTAAACAGGGTAGACTCAGTTGTCATTCCGTGTAAACTTTTTTGTAATATTAATCTAAGGCCCTATAAAGTGTTAAAAGTTTGGGTACTTGAGTAATTCTAATTCGATTTAGCCATGTCTGTCTGTGTGTCTTACTTTCCGTCTGTTGAAAACTCGCTGTCTTTCGAACATTTCATGAGAAAGGAACAATTAAGGTGTCATACTATTTATAGTTCTTCTAAGCAGATTAAATCGAGCACAATCGGCTCAGCAGGAAATTTTCTATTTTTATTACAATATATATATTTATATATTTATTATATAAAAATCCCATTCTCGGGAGACACCTAAGTGCGCCTAAAGCCATAGTAAAAATTGCTTAAATACCAAAAAAACCTTATTTATAATGTTGCATTGTGTAAAGATAGACCACGGCCTGATTCACAATGAAAGAAACATTTTTATTGATTACTCAGAATGATAAAAGCAATTTTGTTGGCAAAATAAGTTTATCATTTGCTTAAACGCTCTGTGTTCTCGAACGCTATATCCGTACATGGTAATTTCGAAAACATGACAGCAAATTCTACAGACGTAGCTTCAACAATATGAGCGCTATTAACTGTAAAAGTTCGGAAGTCGCCGTTGGAATACCCTTTTCATATTTATTTGTTATTAAAACTTATGTATGTTAATGCTTTATCGTACACACTTTCTCCCCTTAAACAACCGCTGATTATCCAAAAATCCAATAGAATTTTGTTCGGGTCGTTTTGCACCGTCAAACATTTGTTTTATCGAGATTTTCTTTATTTTTATTTATTTGAATTAGTTTTGGTTTCATCTGATTTGAAAAATTGTTATTCAAAATATTGTAATTGCCTTTAGGTTGACTCTTGTGTATTTTTCTATTGTTTTTTTTTTTATTATTAAGGGTAGTTTCTTTATTTGCCAACACACAACAAATACACACACATGTTTATATGAATGGGATGTTAAATTGTCAACGTGATAACTTCTGTAGCAGTAGCAACAATTACTTAGAAGTATAATAAAAAAGAGATAGAGTCCTTTCAAAAATTGTTTTTGTTTTTTTTGTTCTTTTAATACAGAAGTAAAATAAACTCATGTACTTGTACGGTGGTATGTTGTAGTAAATTGGCATCATAGATACTCCAAGTCGTTTACAAATAATTGTTTTATTTTGTTAAAAACAATTTTTATGTTGTACACTCTCCTTCTCATTCTCACATACATTGATGCTTTTGTTGTTGTTGCTTGTTAACAACATTTATTATTGCCTAATCAAGAGGGCTTCCATAATAACAATTGTTCATTTGTGTGTCTGTCTGTCTGGGTGTCTGTATACAGGACTATGTCTTTAGATTCTTTAACCTACTTGTACAATTTTTTGTATCTTTTTCTGGGTTAAAAATAAAAACTTTTCCATTATGTTTTAAATTTTTAAATGACATTTAGCCACAAATGTTTTGTGGTGTATTATTTGTTTTTAAAGTAGAAGAGGAAGAGAAGCTAGGAAAGGTTCTTTTTTTAATAGACTTACAACATTTTTATGGACATTTTTATTTTAAGTTCAAAATTTGTTTGTTATTTATTTTAGCATTCTTTTACGGTTTTATAATTGTAATTTTGCAATTTAAATTTTTTCAATTTTATTATTAAAATTTTTAAATATTTATTTTATGTGTTTGTAATTGTTTTAACAGCATGGAGTAAGAATTTGTCTGCTTAAGTTCTATGACCAACAATTACAAACATTTTCAGGATGTAATAAACATTTTTGTTTAATTGTATTTCTGTTTTTGTATTATCATTTAGATAAAGATTCAAGTCTATGGAATATGTTAAAATACTTGAATAATTATAATTGATGTTGGTAGCTAATCAAATTTTTGTATACAGATATCTAGATAAATGAAGAAAGCAAATTTTTAATTAGTAATGGTATCTTTTGAAAATTTTAATTGAAATACAAAAAAAAAAAATTTTTTTAAATATTTTAATAAAGTTAAATTTTGCTTCCAATTAACAATACAATTTGAAAAATACTGAAATGAGAGAATAAAGGAATGAAATCGAATGTCACTTCGAATAGTTTTCAGTTTAAATATTAAGAACATTTTTAAAAAAGCCAATAAAAAAACAAGTAAAAACTAAACTGTTTAATTTTTTTACCTTATCTAATCCCTATGCTTCTCTGGCTGGAATCGAACCCGCGGCCCCGGCTCTGATAAACTAGCTCAATATCAGGTAGCCTATTGGGGCACACAGGTGCAATTAAAATTTATTTTTAAAACAATTTTATCAGCAAACAGACATTTTTATATCCTTCACCGGAGGTAAAAAAAGGTATTTATAAGTTTGGCATTACCTTTGTAACATCAACAGTATTGACCATATTACAGTCTGGATCCTTATGAGATCACGATGTCCTTCCATCCGTATGGCCAATATAACTTCTTTTTTCCAGCTCTTGGCAGCACTGGTTAATTTTACAAGATTGTTTGATTATTATGCCCAAACCAAATCTTTATAAAGTCATTGTATTATTTTCTTAATATACAAAAGAAAAATGTATGCCAAATTTGGTCTGGCTGAAGCAAATGTAATGAGCGCTGATGTGCTAAAACAATACTTATGGGAGGAAATGAGGGCTTATTTGTTTGTAACTCAATCATTTATTAACCGATTTCGTTATCTTTCACCGCCATGTGTTCTTCTCCGTTCCTTTAAGTTGTAAGGGATTACGTAAAATTTATAGATTATAAGAAGGCATCAAAAAGCAAAGGATTATGACTAAAATAAGAAGCATTCGTGTCCATTTGTGAAACGATCTGGCTGAATTTTAACAAAAATTTATTCCGAACTATACGTGATAAAAATATGTATATAAAAATCTCTTCATATATTTGAAAAACCCTTTTTTACCAACGCATAAAGAGAATATCGCTAATTATAGGGAACCAAAATATATACACTCAAAAAATTATGTAGTTAAATTCAAACGAAAATTCATTTGAAACAACTTAAAATTCATTTAAAAAACGGATCATTTACATTTCATTTAAAACAAATGATTTTTACATTAATTTTTAATTTTTTTATTTATTAAATAGCATATTCCGTAAAATTTAATAGTTTTTACTTTTAAAAAATATATTTTAACCGAAAAAAATTAAACTACATAACAAAATCAATACGGAAAAACATTATTTTTTGGTAGTTTGTTTTTTGAATAACAAACACAAATGTTGAAAAATAAAATTATTCGTAAAATAACTATATTTTTATTCAATTTTAACAGTACGGAAAACGAATTTAATAACCTACAACAAATGGAATGACAAACTCACACGCAAAGAAAAATCATGGTTGATGCAATCACAATCGCAAACTATCATTAATGTTTGTGGTTATGATTGTGTCAAACACATCTTGAGTAACAATATATGTTCAGACATAATGTTTTCAACTTATTATTGTCTCAAACATATTATTATGCTCAGAAGAAAAACGCATGTTTCTATATTTCCCAAAACCATGCAAAATGTCTATTTCAACACGTTACATGTTTCTCATAATAAAAACAATAACAAATTTATTCTAAAAAATTTATTTTTTATTAAAAATACAAATGTATGTACATACATATACTTTAAAGCATATAATAAAAAATAAAATTAAATACATACTATATTGGCCGTTTTCTCATTACGCGATTATCTTTTCTAACGAAAAACTGCACATTAAAGAAATTTGGTTTCCTCAATGTCTCATTTGCTTCAATTCAGTCGCAAAGCTTACCAGCACTCATCTGCCAATTATTTATTTTCCTTTTTTTGCCGTACAGATAAATTCAATCAGCTAACTCCCAACTTTTTTCAATATTGTAGGTGTTTTTGGCTGCAATAAAGACAATTTTTACACATGTTTGTATGTATATTTAAAATAATATGTATATAAATAACTTACCTGTTTCAATAAACGTATAAGTTTTGCAAGACAGCATGGCCTTTTTATCCCTGAAAAAAGTTTAAATTATTTTGTAATAATTAAAGTTTCCCGATTAACTGATGCTCACAGACTTAAATGACGCGAAGAAATTTTTTTTTGCTTTATAAATACACATTTTTTTTTTTTGACAACAAATGTTTGCTCAATTAGAGAACACAAAAATAATGGTTCTAAACATATGCATTTTGTGTGCAACTTATATTATGATTTTAATTGTATAGTTGAAAATAAAAATATTTTAGTAGCAAACATTTCACATAATTTAATATGTTTCGCTAGATCAAAGCAACTTTTTAGGTGTAAAACACCATATAATATTATTATAGTGAATTTAAATATGTTAAGGACAAAAATATTTTTTCAAGTTATATTAGGACTATAATAACCTTATTAGGTAGGCAAATATGAATAAAAATTTTCGTATTGACCATTTATTAATCATGTTTTTTCTCTGCGTGTATATATCGTCCAAATTTAATTTCTTGGGTTTTATAATAAAAAAATATCATTATTCACCCGATTGCATTCTCATCGTTATAACCTTGTAAGCGCCAAATAAATTAATATTTTTGAAGTTGGAATTTGTTAAGTCTCAGCCACCAATTTATTTGTTTTTGTGATTTAGAAAAAAAATTTGGATATTTTTAGGCCAATCGGAACAATTTCGATTCGGCGCGAGGACCTTAAAATCAGTAACTTCAGTAAAAATTACACTTTTCGTTGGGTAACGCAAAAGCTACCAGTCATGTCACAGATATTAATTCCGATCGAAAGTGATTTCGTTTTATGTGAAGCCAAAGCTCTGTCTCGATATATAAACAGAGTTTAACTCTTGGTGAAATCCAACCTCTACTATTTTTTTATAACCAACATTTCTTGTAAATGACTTAAAGCTCTTTCTCGGCTACTAATAAGTAGTAGCTTCTATACAAGCCGTAAATTGTATGAGAAAAACATACAATTTTGCGAACATGGGTTATTTTGGCAATTTTTCGAAAACGAACAATTTCATGGTGCGATGCATAAAACTTAATTTTTTTGAAATAAGAGCGAAATAATAAATGCACGACTTGTATATTCTTTTATTTAATTATATTTATTATAAATGAAAGTTATTAATACGAAATTCAATAAAACAAGATGTAGGTTGAACAAGTAAATGGCAAAAGATGAAAGTAAAAGAAGAATCTGTAATAACTTAAAAGTTTACTGCTGAAATGGTGTTGCCATATTGCAAAAATGATGAATAGTTATAACAGTTCTTTCCCACTTAGAAGGTACATAAGACTGGGGTCTAATCACCGCATACGATATCGAGCAAAATTGATCGAAATTATTTATTTTGGTATCATGACTCTCGATATCGAATGAAATTTATTGAAGCATTCGATATCGAGTAACTCGACATTACATATCTCGAGTTTTCATTCGATAAGTCAGTGTCTATCGTATGCAAAAAAAATCGATAGTTTATTCGATACGATAGTACCGAATGCGGTGATAAGACCCCTGAACTTAAGTTAATGTTGGAAATAATCCTGGTAATGACGCGGTGGTCCCCGTCGCCTGCTAGACGAACGTTGGCTTGAAATTCCACCAGAATCTTCCGAAAAGGATGGCTGTTGTTGTTCATGTGGTGGTTCTACTTTTGTTGATTTGGGTGATAATGAGATGCTCCAAATGTTGTACTTGTACCAACAAAATAATAAATGCACGACTTTATATTCTTTTATTATAAATGAAAGTTATTGATACGAAATTCAATAATACAAGATGTGTTTGATTGACGCAGCTGTTCACGAATGCTGATGCCACGAATAAATTGTGTCCTTAAAAACACATCAGAAATTGAGCTTTTGCACTTGCATTCTGACACAAACTCGCACTCGAAGATATCAGTGCGAAGTGCTGTCACAAAATCTGGCACCGACTGTCCTTCACACTGGCAATTTCCAAAAGCTTTAATAAGTCGGCGCCGCCAATGCTTTCACCAAAGAGCTTTGCCCCAATAGAATTGTAGAGAAGCTTCGAACAATACTTTTTGTTGCCATCAACTCTCTTCATGCATATGCAATTTGTGAAGCACTTTAAAAAATTTCGAAACGTTTATTTGGCAGGATCAAAAGCTTCAAAGCCCAACAGTTAATTTAGATAATTGTGCAACTAAATCCTGTGGGTTCTTCATAAAAATAGCAAATTGTTGAGCATCCATCCTGATTAATTTTAAGCTTGAACTTGCTTTTATACGATTTGACCACAGAATTATTTCCTTTGTATTTTAAGCGAGTTTAACTTTCATCGCCAAATGTTGTACTTGTACCAACGAAATAATAAATCAGCAATAACTTAAAAGTTGACAGCTGAAATGGTATTGCCATATTGCAAAAATAATGAATAGTTATAACAGGAGCCATATTCTTATAGATAAAGAAATTGGGGTACCTGATTTAATTTTTAAACAAAACTAATAAAACTAAAAATAAGTAAAAATTTAATTTAATTTGCAAATTGCCTTTTGGCTACAGTTACTTGCAAGTAAAAGTGTTTTCAAACAATTTTTCTACGCCCTTCAGTTTTATAAAAAAAATTTGTTCTAAAACCCATATCAAACAAGTAAGAAAGTATAGTCGGTCAAGCCCGACACCACAGTATTTCAAAACATATTTTCGAAAGTGTATGGCCATATGAGTAGGGATCTATCTATGTTTTAAATTTCATTAAAATCGGTTTGGTAGTTTCTGGGAGGCAGATATTGCCCCTATCTCTCCTGGTGGTTCTATTTTTTAAAAAAAATGCATCATAGCTTATGTATCCGTACAAATATGGATCCATCTATGTTTTAAATTTCATTAAAACCGGTTTGATAGTTTCTGAAAGGCTGTTATATCCCTCTCGTAATCCTACTATTCGGCCTTTTTCCAATAGGCTTGGTCCTTGTGCCAAATTTTGTACCTTGCGTACAAGGTTGCATGGACAGCCAGCAAGCCAGCCGGACGTTAGATCAACTCAGTAAGTGGTTTTGAATCAATCGGTATAAGGTGGGTCTAGGACCAATATTTTAAGATGTTACACACATCAGCATAAATGCGGTGTGGGAATAAAAAGGAATTTTCGCTTTCTGAAAATGAGAGGTTAGTGCTTACTTGTTCAAAGACGAAACGCGAAGATACACCCTTCACAACTATGTTCCAGGGTTCAAAAGATACAGTTTTGTATTCCTATAGCTTAAGTTAAAAAGAATGACTTGATAATGTGAATGAAATCGGTGAGTTGTTGCATTTAACAGTTATATCTTAACTAAAGATGTTGATACGGATGTGCTTTGATTTTAAAAGAGATCTAAAAACTTTAAACTTAAGAGCTCGCGCTTTTGTGTAAAAACATAGCCAACAAGTGATTTCGGAAGGAGTCTAAACAATAACCAGTAAATGACAGACATCCCAAGAGTACTGATTCCTGCATAGTACTGGCTCTTCTAATCGGGTCATGTTACCTTTCTCTTAGTAAGAAAGTCCTATAAATTTTACTTTTGCCGAATAACAGGTAGTGACTGCACGCTTATCTCTCGAGAATGTAACAAAAAAATTTAAATATTCCTATAATATATTCCACCATACACCTGGCAAAAGCTATTGATACAATAGAACCGATATTATCTATAAAATCGCATGTGCATCGAATTTTTTTCATATTATGCAACAAGTGGTAGTTTGTAACATTTACAGAGGCTGAAAATGCTCCGACTATTTCTTTTACTGGCATGTTTCTTGAAATTACAAATAAACGTCTATACCGTTAACTTCTAAATTACCCGCTATAAAGTAAAACATCTCCGGATGGACTATATCCACTCGGCTTTGATTCATAATGTAACAATTAGAGTCACCCTCCCTTATACATCCGTTTAACTGTCAATTTGATTAGGAATGAAACTCGGAAACAGTGTTAATATTAAAGTCTTATCCCCTTATGCGAAAAAAGTTAACCAAATAATTTCTTGTTGTAAATTCCTTCCTTCACCAAAAATAATTTAATGATAATTAAATTTAATAAACTTAAGCCTAATTAAAATATCAAAAACTTCAATCTTTAAAAGTTGTGTAAATAATTTGCAAACTGTAAAGAATTTTAAATAACATAAAACTCTATTTACACATAACGTTAACAGTTGAAACTCAACTTAAAATATAAAAAAAATGTTAATTAACATTCCAATCCGAAAAGTGGTGAAATGTTAAAAACTTAACATAAATCCTTTGTTTCATTTACCCACAGCATTCCTGCCAATTATAACGTTATGTTAGCAACATAATGCTAAATAAAATATCCTTAAAATTAAGCGCAATATATTTCTTCTAAAGGACTCTAACTGTTAAATTCCTTTAGCTCGTACGGTTTCATTTACGAGAGCAGACATGAAACATAAGTTAACAGTTTCGTACAATTTTGTTTGTTTGTTTTTTTAGGGCCAACAAAATTGTTGTTGTCGTCGAGGGGGTTGACAGAATGAAATTGGAACACAATTTATTACATTCGAAGACGGCACTTGTTCAGTTTCGTGTTTATAGTGCGCTCGTATGGATGTTATAAAACGGATGAAACGGGCGCGTTTTGTTTTAAAACACACAACGTGAGTGTTTTTTTTTCTGTGATTTTGAAAGAAGGAAAAAAAAGAAAATTATGAATGAATGAAATGTAAAGAAATATTAATGAAATGCATAAAAATTTAAAATAAAATACCGTTAGAAAAAATGGGAATTTAAATGTTTGAAAATTTAATAAAATACAAATTTTGAAGTAAAACAAAATTACTATTTAATAAAAATATGTAATTAAAAAAATATTTAAAAATAAAAAAGTGATTTTTAAATAAATAAAAAATATGTAAATAAAATTTAAAAAAAATGCTTAAAATATACAAATAAAAAAGTTTATAGTGTTTACAAGTTTATATATTAAAAATATCGAAAGCAATTTAAATCTCCTGCTTTTTTTGTTTTTGGCTTAAGATAATCAAATGGTAATTTCCTGATAACAAATTTTTTTTTGAATATATAAATTACTAAACTAATGAACAAATGTGTTTTCGTTCAAAAGCAATATTTTATCTTTAATCACTAATTATAAAATTAAAGCACAGCCAAAAAGAAAATAAAAATAAAAATGTTAAAATCGCACAAAAATTTGTATAAAAAAAAAAAAAATATTAGAAAAAGTATTTTTCAACTCGTTCTGTTTAAGAGTATTAAAACATAAAATGCTACAAATTTTTGCATGTTATACTGACATAATAAAACTGTGTTGTGCAAGCAGCAAAAAATGCATATCAAATGTGTATAACTCCCCACTTGTTTTCTAACTGGGATTTGACTGCACAAAATTCAACCCCTTTAATATCCGCCGACCCCCTCATTACGCTTTTTACAAAGAAAAACAACAAAAATTGCAGTAATTTTATGCCACAAGTACGAATGCATACATCAAACATTTATTCTACAGTTTCAACTGATTTATACTGCATAAATATGTTGGAGGAAAGATAATTTAAATTGAAATTGAAATTTGTTAAACTGGCGCGCCCTTTGGTAGAACAAAAAGGATATAAAATATTGAATTTACTTACTGGAAAAGTACATTATTTTAACAAAGGGCTCACACTTTTGTTTTGGAAATTATTCAAAAGAATTTTAATCTAAACCACTGTAATAAATGATGTATTTCAACAGTTAAGGGTTTTAGATAGCATACCTTAGGGCTGTCATTTTAGAAAACTGTTATTGCATATTATAAGTTCTTAAAAGCTTTAAAAGAACTTCACTTACCAAATACTCCGATGAAATCACGAAATATTTTGAAGCTACAAAGTATGCAATTTTCCAGGTCGACTTCATGTTCGACATAGTTTTTGAACTTTACCGAAAAAGTAAATATATTTCTTAACATTCTGACAGCATATTTAAGGCATATTGAATGCCAATATTAATCGAAATTACAAAACAATTTAAATAAAAACTTCCATCGATGTCAAATGCTTCAGTTGTCCCCCGTAACTAACAAAAAAAATTAAAAATTAAGTTTTTGATTGATTATTATGAATGGAATTGAATTTTTTACACTTCTGCGATCAACAACCACGCTTTAATAAACAAAGAAGAAAAATATTTGATATTTGGCCATTTCCAGTGAATAGTCTACTTTTTGGAACGTAACGCCATCAAATAATTAAAGTTGTTTTTCAATAAATTGTATATGTATAATTTACTTTTTATATTTTGGTGTAAAGCTCAACCAGCTCTACATCTGGTAACAAAGGGCCAACCTTTAAACACCATTGGCCTGAAATACAAGCTTATTTGCTTGCTGGCATTACGTTAGAATAAGTTGACTTTTCGCTGGAAATGCCCATACGCAAAACGACGTAAATACAGAATTTTTTTAACAAAAAAAATGGAAATGGTTTTCTTTGAAATTTGCTTGATGAATTCCATGGACTGCTCATAATTGCATATTTTTCTGACATGTTTATACTTTTCATTTTACAAAGCTTTTTGCTTCTCCACAGTGTTGCCAATTAGGCAGTAAGTGGCTAGATTTAGCCATTTTTCAACCTGTATAGCCATTAAAAAATGAGTTTAGCCATTAGCCATTTTTCAATTTGTTCAGCCATAACATTTTTTTGCCAGTTTTCTTTTAAAGAATAATTTTTATTTTATTATAAAAATTTATAAAAGTAAAATAAATATTTTAACAATGAAAACGCCTTTAAGTTAAATCACAACTTTTACAAATGTTGAAAATCGCTATAAACAATGATGATGAAATATCTTTCAAAATAAATGAACAGTATTCGAATATTAAATTTATAAAATGGATCAACACAAACATCGGTGTTTCTTTCTGGTGGCAGGTATTTCAATAATGAGATGCAGGCGGCAACAACATTTTTGTAGAAATTTTAGAATTGGCTATAAAGTTGGTCTCACTTCCATGGTCTAATGCTAAAGTTGAGAAGGTATTTTGCCAAGTAAACATCGTTTAAAATAATTTGAGAAATAGGTTACATTCATGGTGAAATAATAAAGGTGGTAGCACCACGCCAGATTAACATTATTTGCTCTTGCATTATTTGTCTAGTCTCATGTCAAAGTTTAGGTTATGTTCACAAAAAGTCCACGTTTTGTGCTGTGATTATTTTATTTTATTAAAGTTTTTGATAATTTTAAATTAAAATTAATAAGATATTAGCCATAATTAAATAAAAATTGGCTAAAAATTTATTTTTTTCATCTCGTTCAGCGAGATGTATTATTAATGTATTTTTTGACGTAAGCTGGAATATAATTTCCATTTTTGTTGCAATGTTGTATTTTTTGCCGTAAGAAAACCACCCGCTTATTTCACCATGGTTACATTTAGCAATCGTTAATTAAATTTTAACAATTAGGTAAATATTTTTACCATAACAATAGAATATTTATACCAACACCACAAAAGTGGAGAGGGTACTTTGCGTCTGTGCTGATGTTTGTAACACCTTAAAATATTGGCCCTAAGCCCACTTTTACGTATACGGACTGAATCAGAATCACTGTTTGAGTCGAATTAACAATGTTAGTCCGGCATGTAAACCTTGTGCGCAAATTAAAGGTCGCAAATTTCCAGATTATTTAATAAAATTTGGTACTAATGTGGTGTACGGTATCATATAGTTGGGGTAGATCGACTATACTTTCTTACTTGTTTTTTATTTTTCCCGTTCAGTTTTTTTATGCACGTGCACTTGCAAATTTATGATCAAAGTCATTCTAGGAAATCATTTTTTTTATCCTGCGAAGCTCTACGCTTGTCTGTTGGAAAGAAACCAGAGTCTCTGGCGGGGATCGAACCCTCAACCCCGGCGCTGATTGAATAGCTCACTACCACATCGCCTACCGGGGCACTCCTTTTATTAACAAGACCTAGCCTGTTGTGCTTAACTTCCAATTTTTATTCTTAATTCAGGCCTATTCTGAAAATCACTTTAACTCAAATAACGTGATTTCAAATCACATGTGCCTACTAAAATCACACGTATGATATTTTAGCGTTCCGTTTTTGTGTGTGTTTGGTGTGATCTTCAATTTCAGGAAGAACACCGAGAAACACAACAACAGTGTGAATTTCAAAACACTACAAAATCACACGTGTGATTTCAAAAGCACGTGATTTGAAATCGCTGGATTTACAGAACAGGCCCGGAATTTACTTAATTCCAAATGAAATCGCAGTAAAATTTTGTTTTTAAAGTAATAATTAATATCTAATCTAGCAAACCTTGCGTGCAATTAAGACAATGTCTAACAAGAAATAGTAGTTATGTGCTGGGTTTTAAATATTTCTTAAGTGTGTCCAAGTCTAAAGGCTTGTTGTATATCCAAAGACTTTAACAAATATTATGACGAACAAGACTCCACAAAGTCTTTGACTTAATTCTGTCGTTGTCAAAAGAAAGTGTTTATAGAAATCTCTTGTAAATCGGGAGCATATAATACTAAACATAGTTTCAAGCATGTATTGTTTGCCAAAATTGCATCGAGGTTTTCAGCACAGTGCACAAAAATTTCGAAATCAAAGTTAAGACGAGCGAAAACCACTGAACTCAAACGACTGCAACAATTAATTATTTTTTTGATAAGGCATAAATTTAATTGCATAAATCAAAAATAATTCGTGCAAACGCGTGCAGGAGAAGGAGAAGGTTCTCTTTCGTGACATTAGAATATCTAATTCTATTAAACCCCTTGAGCACCGTTACTACAATGGGATGCGCTCGGATGAAATTAGGGGTTTGAGTCCCGAAACTCGTTCATAATACTCGTTTTTCCTAAAGAGCCTATCCTTTTTAGATCGATTGGTCAATGCATTGTACAACGCATTTCAGGGAAAATTCGTTGTTTGGTCCAACTGTTCGCATGTGGAATAACCTTCTGCGAAAGTCATTCGAAATCGAATGTTCATAATCTGCTTCCCATAACCTTGTTACAATACAATGCAATGTATTAGTAGGGGTCATCCCCTGAGTGCTGGTGCTAACATTAAAAACACTTGATATATGTATCAGGTTAAATAAGCATTTATACGACGACATTTTATGCCCAATTTTTGGGATGGATATTAAAACACATTTAAAATCGTTTTAAATTCAAAATTATTTTCTTTACTAAATACTTAAATGTAACTTAATTCACCGATGTTCTACATTTAAATTCATTTTGAGTTTCCATTGGAACAACATAGCAAGGTGGTCTCAATATTAAACCAATGCAACAACAACAGAAAACAACTGTTTTTGGAGGCCACCTTGTAAATAAATAACATTTTTTATGATATTTTTTGTATTTAGTAGTGCTACCATACTTTTATCTTAATTAAATAGAAGTTTTTAAACAAAACTCAAAAAATTAATCTGTATTTAAATACTATTTAAGTTAATATGAAATCTTACTTATAGATTTAAATATTATCCTGAAAATTGGGCATTAATGTCTAAAAGACATGTTTTTTTTTTATTTGTAGACAAATTCGATAGAAAAAAGAGAAGTAGAAACAAGTTATGAATTCTGTCGTTTAAAATTTTTCTATCATTTGCTCGGTGTGATTATCAATAGCCGAAAGCACACCGAGCAAATAATAGAAACATTTTAAACACAAAAAAACACAAAAACGGAACACTACAACATCACACGTGTGATTTTAAACCGCACATGCGGTTTGAAATCACTTGATTTAAGTTCATGTGGTTTTCTGAACAGTTCTGTATGTCTTATTTTTAAATAAAATTATTCAAGTAAAAAAAAATATTTTTAATCAACAACTAAAAAAAACATGTCTCAAAAGCCATCATGAAAATATAAAAAGATTTGGTTAACAGCTTTAAAAGATAATTAAAAAATATATGTTTTAAAAATCACCGTATAAATAACGCTCAAGTCTTAAGTTCTCCTTATGCAAACTTAAAAAAGTAATATAAATTTGTCCAATAATTTCAATTATTTAAACATAATAAATCCATTATTAATTAAATGTGGGTATTTTAAATATCCATTTAAGCTCTTTTAAAACTTAACTAAATCTGTACATTAAAATTTAAACAATAAATCCGAAACAAAATGTTTCTTCCATTTAATAAATAACAAATCCATTATACATACATAATTCCGTAATGAATAAATTTCAATGAAATGTTTTTGAAATTGAAGTATTTTGAAAACAATTAAGTTGTCATTTATATTGAAAAAAATTTTTGGGTGTTTTTGGTAACTTAAATTTTAATTAGAAAGTTCGAAAATTTATTTGGGCAGAAGTAATTTGATTTATGAAGTGATTTGTGTACTAAAATTATAAAGAGTTTCTATCTATAGAATTGAGGTTTTTCATTTGTTGGTTTTAGATGTTAATTAAGAAATAGAAAAATATATATACATATTTATAAATTTGTTAGTGCCGCTATAGCCAAGACTATTAGGGTGAGGGTTGCAGGTTTTCCTTCCACCAGAGACTATGGTCTGTTTTACAACAGCTGAAGGCCTACATAGCTAAAGCTACGTTAATTAAGTTAAAGACGCAACTAAAAGTTCTATATTCGGTTGTGGATTAATTCCCTACACCAAGAGTTCGGTTCCAGCAGTTTTGACAGAGTAATTATGTACTTATCTTACTCCAATGACATTATTCGTTGCGGTTTTAAGCATACTGAAGCGTTTTCCGAGAATGGGTTTTATATGGGGCCTATGGTAATTTATGGACTGAAATTCAAAAAAATTACTTGTTTGATTTCTATTCATAGAATTAAAATGTGTATAAATTTATGTTACTTTTTGTATAAAAAAAGTGTGGGCATAAAAATCCGTATTTAAAAATTGCAGTCGCTGGTAAAAATTTAAATTATAATTTTGCCTTTTCAAAATTATAATTGTATTTAACTGACAGTTACACTTCGAGGTTTCTTGAAAAATGGCGTATCTCTATTGTTTTTGATTTTAGGTTAATAATATGTGCGTTCGTTTACTTTTCCAGTAAAATCCCAGTCAAATTCAGTAGGTGAGTAATATGAAAATCTTACAAATGTATGTGTACGCGAACGCATTTCATTAAAATCCAGTACAAATTTGTACAAATTTTGGGGTAACCAAACGCAGCTAATGTAAATAACCATTTTTGCTTTTATGACTTTTACTTGGTGACATTGGTCGCAAACCTTAATTATAATAATATGGATTAATTAATAAATGCAAACTCTTTGTTTAATACCGGATTTTAACCAAGGCTTCTTTACAATACTTGCGTTTAACAAAATATGTCTAATTTTTTATCAAAAGTAAATATTCTTATCAAACGTATTTTTGGGAATACAAAATTTTATTATTAATAAGATTTCTGTATGATGTGATAAATTCCCAATTTTTCATATTTGATAAATACACTGAAATTTATTGTTGAGGGAAAGCTTGCTTCTGTGCGCTAGCATTTCGACAACAATCAATTGCGAAATTTCGTCTCGATTTTTATCGAAATAAAATCAAAGCAAGTAAATTTTTTTTTGTGTTTCAAAATAAATATCAAATATCTTTTCTTAGTGTTTGGTTCGGTAGATTTGTGGAAAACACAACGTTTTCCTGATTGTCATCTTTCAGCAAAAAAATATACTCTTTTTATCCAACTCAGCAGAAAGAAGAGAACATTTAATTCCGTTCGATTTTTTAAAAAAAGAAACACCACAATCTTAATTGTGTTCGGTTTAGCACATTAATGGTCGTTTGTTTCAGTTGTGCTCAGCATCTTTTGGCTCTTAAAAAGAAAATACCAAGAATATTTTACAAAAAAAAAAAAAAATAAAAAAATATATATACGAAAGAAAACAAAAAGCCAGCAAAAAATCTTACACAAACAAAACATCAAGCTACTCGTGCTGTGGTCGATGCTAAACATTTTTGTTAGCTCATTTCTCATATCAATGTAAAAAAAAGAAACATTATAGAACATTAAAATAGAATGTGCGTCTACAAAACTACTACAACAAAACACTATATCGTCGGCTCAATATGCAAACCTGCTTACTCTCTTTCAGTACATTTTACAGGCGAGAAAATTATTTTTTATATTTCATATTTGCAGCTTCAGAGGAAAACCAAAAATAAAATTGGTTTTACACACTTCAACATTCAAATTTGAGAAAAACTAAATGCTGGTCGACGAGGCCTATCTTTCTCTACCACACGGCATCATCATCTCAATTCACTTAAAACGTGGACTTAGCAGGTTTTCATATTAAGCCGACGATAAAATGTTCGTTACTTTCTTAAAAATAGTTACGAACTGTATTAAGGGTTGTGTTCGTAAACACAAACACTAAAGAAATAGAGATCGTTCCTGTGTGTGTGAGCCGTACACTAAGTAATCTTCTGTTTATTTTCGAACACTGTTTTTTTTTAATGAATGAATTTTTATAAAGAATTTTTTTATTGAAATATGATGGCCATGTTCAAAAAATCGAAATCTAGGAAAATTAAAATCGACGAATATTTTAAGTTAAATTTTTTGTTAAATAAATAAAAGTGGTCCTCAAAATATGATGTATGTACATCTATAAACCGGAATATTTTTATGAACCTTAAATACAGAATCGTTTTAAAAATTTGTCCGATTTCAAATTCGCTTGAATTCGATTTCCCGAACATGGCTCTTAAAATCACCAGAAAATTATTAAAAATTTTAAGCACTCGCTTATCCTACTTAACACAGTATTGTGATAACAAAATGGCTTAAACTTAGCGTCAGCCTTTCAAGTCGTTTGTTTAAAAATCACTTCTCAAAATACAATTACGAAATAAACATCCAGCATAAAGAGAAAAAAAAATTATTCTTACCTTTTTCAACTACAATCTCTGCGGAAAATTTGGGTCAATTGGTCCAACAGACTGGTACAGGGATTTGTGAAAATATATCATGTACAGCAAGTAAGAAAGTACAGTCGTTCAAGCCCGAATATATGATACCCTACACCAAAGTGTTTAAAAACACATTTACGAGAGTGCAACCTATTCGGGACCAATAAAGAATCATGCTTATGCGTCCATATACATTAAAATGTTTTTAATTTTTTTAAAATCGGTTTGAAAGTTTGTGAGAGGCAGAAATTGTCCCTATTCCCCCCTGTGGTCCTACGATAACGCCCATTTTCCAAAGGCTTGGTCCTTGTGCCAATAAGACCCTACAAGCGAAATTTTATCAATTTATCTCCAAAATTGCGACATGTACTTTGCGCACAAGGTTACATGGACAGCCAGCCAGAAATTGATTCTGAGCCGATCGGTATTCTTTAAGACGGGTCCAGAACCCATATTTTAAGGTGTTACACACATCAGCACAAATGCATTATACACTATCCACTACTGTGGTGTGGGCATAAAAAAAAGAACTCATGACCAGTGAAAGGAGAACCAACCAATCATTCAAGGTTTATGAAGAACAAGAAGGTACTTTGAATTACAGTACAGTCTTCAGCAGTGCTGCGACAAATTTTTTGGGATTTTCTAAAATTTGGTTCTTGAATTTTATTCTGGGACTTTTTGTATTGAAATAATACTAATCACGTTCGTTGACTGTAAAAGTAAAAGTGAAAGGTTTTATTCATATAAAGTGTTAGAACTAGAACCGGTCTTTACCACCAAAGACCAATCACGGAACTACTTTGGTGCCAGTACGCTTCCCTCTAGGAATGTTACTCAGCAACCACTTCACCGCTTATGAGCGCAAAGTGCAATAACTAATAACCACACTGTTCATCCAGTATCCAAAATTTTTCAAAACCAGAGCATGAAAACAATAAAAAAAAAATAATTAAAAATATTAAAATTTGTACTCTGCAGTATGTAAAACAAAAACAAAACGAAAGCCATACAAATATTTTGCCATATTGCTTTTGCTCTCAGGCACAACACGTAGAATTCCAGCGGGAAAATTTAATAAATAGGAATCGAGAATGTATTACATATCTTGTATAATATTTGATTCCAGAATTCATTATTCCTTACATGTTCTGTGTCCTACGACTGTAATAAATTATTTTAACAGTCCTGCGAATGAATTAAATAATCCATCCTTTATAAAATAAAAGTTTTGTAGGCCACATAAAGGTAGCAAAAAATAACGTTTTTTTATAAAGAAAGTGAACACGAATAATAGTCACGCAAGGAAACAAAACATTCCTTGTTCTTTAAATGTTTAAATGTGGTAGTCAATGCATAATTCATGTGCCAGATAAAATTACCTTTTTGTTTCCAATGATTGCATTATTGTCTTTTTAAATTAATACATTATTTTTTTTAGTAAATTAAGTTATCAACTCCTCATTTTCATTAATAAGATTTTTGTATGACGTGCTAAACTCCAAATTTTTGATATTTAATAAATACATTTAAATTTATTATTGAGAGATTCCCGCTAAGTTAATTAAAAGGTACGCAGCTAAAAAAAGAGAAAAGGAAAGAAATTTAAAAGTTTTTTTCAAAACGTTTTTATTAACTTTAACTGATTGATTTGGATCTTAAGGGATGTTTTCGAGTAAACTGTAGAGGTATGAACAATTAGGTTTAAAGAAACATTCAAATCATTGAAGATTTTTAACACATGCACTGTAGTGCAAGTGTAGTGTAACAAAGAAATACTGAAGGAACGCGTTGACGCAAACGTGTAGAAGAAAAAAATTAATTCTGCACAATAGTCAAACTGCGGGTATGTAAAATACTCTCAAAAGTAAACAAAGAAATTGAAAATACTCGCAGCAATGAGAGTGTGAACAAATAAAATACACTTTTTCTTTATATTTTTAATGTCAGTTTGGAAAACGTGTTTACGAGATTTTTTGTATGTTCATTTCTTTAATAATATTGCAACTACTATTCTTTGCAAAAACAATTCTTTGTATACGCCCGTTACAAATGAAATACAAGTAAACTTCACGAATTCTCGCAGGCTGTATGATATAATTTTGTATTGAAGGATTTTGAAAGAAACAAGTATTATCTGGAATGTATTTCTCTGCATTATTTTGCCCCAAAATACTACTTAAATTATGCAACGAACGGTACCGCATAGCATTTATCATTGTAGTTGTACACAAACGTTTTGTACACTTTTCTCAAAATGTTGTTGATTTCTTGTTATATTTACCCAACAAACACGGAGGTTCGATTTCAAATTGCAAATGATTTGAAATCAATCGTTTTCTCAAAGAACAAGCGTTTGAAAATGATTTGAAAATCATAGCATTCTCAACAAAAAAAAAAAAGGAAATTGTTTTCAAATTGAAAAATGCCTTTATTTTCAACTTGCTTTCAAACGTAATTCTCAAGTGCTTTTCAAATGTGGATTAAAATACAATGTGGAACATAAATAAAAATAGTTCACTTGTAAAACACATTAAGCCACGAAGTAAAAATTTAACTAACCAACATTTTTAATGTTTACATTTATGCTGCGCTTTAGTAGTGCCAAGTTGAGTTTTGATTTGATTTTATCATTTGATACCAGTTTGACATCAAACTGATAACAAATTTGATATCAAATGTTTATTTTCAAATCATTATCAATTTGAATTTTAATGTTAAAATCAAACAAGTAAACAACGTTTGAGAATTGTGTTTGATGTCAAATGATAAAGTCATTTCATATGAAAGGGTGATGACTTTTTCAAGTGCATTTTTTGTGAAATGTTGTCAAAGTAAAACTTATAAATCGATTTTGCATTTAAATACATTATAGCGGAACTTAGTGCTTGAATTCCTTCATTTTCTAATTTTCGCAAAACTTTTTGCATCAAACACTGGAGTCCACTATTAAAAATTAAATTTTAAATATTTTTTATCAAGCAAGAAAATAATTAAAAGCTTCCTTATATGTGCAATTTCCAAAATACAAGCGATTGAATGTGTAGTAAAATGAAAAGCAATTAAAAAAAAATTTTAATAAAAAAAAAAAAATATTTGTTTTGGGTGCTTTATATATAAAATTTATTCTCTTCAATAACTTGTATTGTGGAAGCAGAACATTAGTTGTCTATTAAAAAAGCTTTGAAAAAAGATATTTATAAATTTTCTAATTGTTCTTATTTCCATTCAAAATTAAAAACGATTTAATTTAATTTTTGCACATAAATTATATTTAATGATAAAAGGAAAATAAACTTAGTTATTTAAAGAAAGTACTGGAACTCTTCGATGAAAGTTCGAAAATCGTTATGGTTCTTATGATTTATAGTTAACCAGCCTGTATAAAATGTGTTTCAATAATTTCATAGCTCTATATACTACAAAACAAATTGAGAGACTTTTATACAACTTTAACTACACGTTCCATCACTTGCACATTAATTTATAAATAACAAAAATAAAAACAAATAACTTTATTTTATTTTGCCAGTTCAGTTTATTTACACTGCCACATGCATATTAGTTATCTAATATCAAATAAAATAAAGTAATTTGTTTTTATTTTTGTTTTTTCTTTACCCACTGTAGTTGTACATTTAGAATTGACAAAAAGTCCACCAATTGTAGTCGGGACTGTAAGAAAAGATGAACTCACTGGTTATTTGTTGTTGTTTTTGTTTAAGCTTTGATATTGTTACAAGTAAAACTGAGGTTTATAATTCTTATTCGATTAACAGTTTTATTTGGTTTAATATCTTTAGTTTTTCTAAGATCTTTGGATGAAGTTTCCTGACCAAAGCAACCAGTGAAATGAGCGTAGGAATAGCGTATCCCTTCAACAATAAATTTCAGCTTCTCAATAGTATGAAATGGGAATTTAGCATATTTAAAAGAAACCTTGTTAATCATTGTTTAGTTGTTAGAAAATTGTTATTTTTCAGTAAAAAAAAAAAACACAAATGTTTAAATGCGATAAACATTGATATGTTTACAGTAACTATAATATTGCTGAAATTAAATAAGAATAATAATTATTTGTGTACGACAACAATGTGTTGTTGCAATAAACATAATGTAGTTTCCGTAACCATTCCCACCCATATTTTTTCTCTGCGTGTAAAGAGCCGTAGAACTGTAATGAACATTTGCTCTGCTTTTTTTTCAACAATATTTCATTTAATGTTCATTAAAGCCTTTAATGTCATTTGGTTCAGTTGTCCATAACATTTCCTAGAGAGAATTATGCTAATGCAGACCCGTTGAGATAGATGTGTAACGAGTTTAACAAATTTTAAACATACATATTTATTTATACCAATTCACCAATTAAAGCATTAATCAAAAAAAAAAAAAATCTAATTAAGTGAATTAAACGTTTAATCATGTGGATTAAACGTTTAATTGATACTATTGTTTACTGGTGCAAATGTAATTAATTTTTTAATTTAAATTAATTTTTCTATTTTTCTGTGTATATTTAAACCAATTTATTTGTATTTAATAAAAAAGTCTATAAGGACTGCTTTCCATTATTTCCAATAAATAAATAATAATTATTACAATGACACAATCAAACTTTTTATGGATAAAAATTCGCCGGTAGTGTCTTCTCTGCTTCCCTTTCCACAATTGAATTTAAATACGAAAAATGGGAGAAGGAAAACACCTGCTGGGAAGTTTTATAAAGCGACTACTTTCAATACAAACTCTATTCTTTTTTAACGGGCTTTAAAGTTTTGAAGAAAAAAAAACAACAATATTTTTTTTCCGTCTATATATTTCTAATAATTAAAAACTTGATTTATTAGCAGAATTTAAAACTGAAATTTATTGTTTTTTTTTCTCGTTTAATGTTCTTAGACAAACATTTATATTACCCCCAGCTTGTTGAAAAATAAGTATAATTACCCTGTAGGAAATGTTTATAGTGAAACTGTGCTAATTTACTATTGATTTTATCAACTGAAGACCAGACAATGAATTGTGCCATACACATTTAGCATGTGTTTGTCATTGAAAATCCTTGACTGACCTTAGAACTGTATATTAACTAGTTAGTTCTTTTGGGACATGAGGACCAGGGGCTTTCTTTTTCATTTTAATAGTTCTAGTGAACATTTCAGAATATATTTACCAGATTTTTAAACTTATAAAATTAGTAGATAACGTAGTTAAGTAAGTCCCAATACGTGCATATGTTTTGATTAAATTATTTGCTTGTTTAATAAAAAGGACTTTTAATTTTTTTATTAAAAAAAAAAATCAAATTTTCACTAATTTTGTCTTTACGGCTGTCGAAAAATTTCTCTTGTCTCTCAAAGAACGGCAAACGTGAGGACACAAAAATAGTCGACAAAAGTGGCGACATTATCCCAGGTTTCCTGCAGGGTAATAAAAAACTAAAATAAAAATTTATAAAATACATGACCAAATAAATTTATAAATATAACATATAATTAATAACAATTTATTATAACAAGCAATTAATTAAAATGTATTTATACGAACTCGTGTTGCCTGTCGGCATTTCTTATATAAAAAAACAACAACTTTAACTAAATTAAAGCTGATGTATTTATGAAGCAAAACAAAAAAAACTTGAAAAGAACAAAACCTTAAGAAATATTTAAAGGAAATGGCATTTAGTTTATTTATGAAACAAAAAACGTATATTTCCTTCCAGAACAAAATTATGTTATAAAATGACAATTTACATAAAAGTTATTTGCGCCGAATATTATTTTGACAAACACAACTACATATCGGTCATGTACTGCAACAACGTGATAAGTGATAAAAAGTTAATGTTTACTTAACACTAGGGACGTAACGAATACATATACCGATATATCGACGATACTTTAGATTTTCCGATACATCGGTATCGGCGATATTTGGATGTCGATGCGACGATACTTTTTATATATTTTTTTTTGAGCATTTTGTTTTTAACAATTAAGTTTTCAATGCTTATTTTTTTGCTTAGCAACTAAGATAAATACAAATTCAAATACTTTTAAATTGATAAAAAAACAATTCTAATAATTTTTTCTCTCAAGGGATAACAAAATTGGACAAAGTGTACGGAGCTTTAAAGAGATAAAAAAAATAAGTTGATTTTTTATCCAAAAACTTACAAGTCACGGACTTGTAAATAAATTAAAATCTTGAAAAATAATCATACGCACAGAAGAAATTATCAGTAGTTTTTTTATCAATAAAAAAATGGTTAAAAAATTATTTCAATTTAATTAATGTGTTAATTGAATCAATTATTTTTTTCTCAAAGTTTTACTTGGGATTCAAAAAATTTATAAACAAGGTTTCGTTTAAAGGTGCGATTAAATGTCCTTTTGCTGAAAGGAAATTAAACCGGTTTCTTGAAAATGTCGAATAATCGACCACACTTTTTTTTATTTGATAATTGGAAACAACAAAATTTTTATTTATGTGTTTTGCATATGTGTTAGTATCCAATTTGAACGCTTATAACTCTGCAAATATTGAACAGATTTTAATAAAATATATATTGTGCACTTCTGGCAGTAAATACCTTTCAAATGGGGGGCCCAGTAGGCTAGTTGGTAGTGAGCTAGTCTATCAGTCCGTGGGTTGCGGGCTCGATTTCCGCCAGAGACTCTGGCCTGTTTCAATACAACAGGCTGAAGGTCAACATTACTATAGCTCGGTTAATTAAGTTAAAATATTATTTGTAATTGTATTTGTACTCTTATTAAATAAATAAATAAATAAACCTTTCAAATGGTGTATTTTTTATTCTAGTCGCTGGACGAACAGAGGAGAAAAGTGTTCTTAACTGTTTTTTGCCTTAGCCGATTTATATATAGATAATTATACTGATTTAATAAACATTTAAGTTGTTTTGAAATAAATTTTTAATTAAAATATTAATAAAATAACTAATATGTATTTTCTTCGACCTTTATTATTTTAATATATAAATTAAATTCTCGAGCTTAAGGTCTTATTTTTTATATAAATTTGTGAAAAGTTTTTTATATAAAAAATAAGACCTTAAGTTCGAGAATTTAATTTATATATTAATTAAATAACACAAAATCTTAATGATATTTTCCTATAATTTAATCCTGTAGAATTGTTGTTGGGAATAGTCGAACTTGAGCTGTATTTCATTAGATCAATTAACACTTTGTTTGAAATGGCAGTTTTTTGATAATTTTTTTATTTGAATTTTCAACAAATTCTTTGCTTGATTCTATGAATTCGGTATGCATTTGGTTATTAGACACAATTTTTAATTTTTTCCGTGTAACTGAAATAATTACAAGAACGTTGTTTCTAGGCACTGACAACTTCTATTTAGCTGGAAAAACAACCAATTAATACAATCAATACAATGCAAAATAACTGTACTACAGTTCAATCATACATGGGGAAGCCACATGTTCCCAAAGGGGGTAATGAAGAAAAAAAATCAGAAGGACTTCTAAAGTAACGTTAAAATGTGCCATATATGTGAACAGTGAATAACTTAAAATGACTTTATTTGTTAAAAAAAAGTCGCAGTAAAAAATCTAATTTTTTTTTTGTTATTTTTTGAAATTTCTTTTCAAATATCTTTCATAGAAAATCTAATTAAATTGCAATTATCTCTCTTTTCAAAGCTTTTCAAAATCAGGAAACGGCGCTTTAAGTTACTTTCAACTTGAAACACTTTCATATACTTTATTTTTATAGCCAAGTCTAGAGTACTTTACAACAACACATACTAAAATAGCAAAAGCTAACACGACCTAAAACTTCAGCGTTAATAAAGTGATTTTCACTTTTTGCTGTCTGCTATTTCCAGCAAACAGAGTTCTTTAGCACTTGAGTTCTTGCAAACAACTTTTTTTTAGCATTTTATTTTTTGCACTACTTCCGTTTGTAAATTATGCGGGAAAATTTAATTTGTGCTCTGTTTCCTCCAAAACTAGATTGTGTGTATGTGTTTTTTTTTCATTTAAAAAAAAACGTTCAGTGTAAAAAAATTAACAAAATTGTTATTGTAGTATCTTCTTCTATGGAAAAAATCAACATCAACATTTTAACACAAAATTTCTATTTAAACTCAGTTTTGCCTTCAATTCAAAAATATCAAAATTAAAACACAGCAAACTAATTTAAGAAGATGCTAAATATTGCGAAAGGACGTGTAAACAAAATAAATTAATTACTTTGCTACCAACAAATCTGTAGAGTAAAAGGATAATTTATTTTTACAACAAATAAAACAAATACAATTGAAAGTTTTAAAGAAGACTCTTTTTTACTACAGGGATTATTGTGAACATTTTTGCTTGACAAATTGTTTTCCCTAAACTGTTTTAAATCCGTCAACAGAAAAACAGGGAATTACATTAAAACAAAAAACATGGATTAATTATGAAATTATAAATGATTGACGGAAGTCCGATAAAAAAAACACACAAGTTTTAAAGGACAATTTTATTCAGTGTTGAAGAAATATCCAGTTCATTGTGTTTTTTTTCATTTTCATATCCAAATTTATAGAAAATAATTTAACTTAATTAAAATTTACCAGAACTTAAGTTAAACTTTCAGCAAAAGTTCCCGTTTAAATAAAAAAAAGTTATCTTCTTTATATAAATCGACGAAGGCAAAACAGTTCAGAACACTTTCTTCCTCGATTTGAACAAAATATACACCACAGAATATTTATTTTATTAAAATTTGAGGAGGGTTAATTCCCAAACATCTTATGTCCTTAACTAAAAGAGATAGAAAAAAAAATTCAATACTTATCGTATTTTGTTCATGGAAAAAAACCGGTCAGCTGTCTGGTACTTTTTTGAAAATGGGTTTTACCCCCTAATAGGGGGTAAAAATGGTAAAAACGCGTATGTTCGGTTACCTTATTTCACCAAAACTAAAAACTATCAGGTATGTGATGGAAATCTATTTTAAAAACGAAACGATTTAAAACCGAAAATATAATTTTTAGTATCTTTTAAAATAGATTTTAAATACCTATTCCTTTTACTTTCAGTACTTATTCTTTTAAATTTTATATTATATACGTTAACTGAAGTGTATTCTGAACGAACATTTAAAACTTAAATTCAGAAATTGATTTTAAAATCCTTCGAAATTCATCACACCTTTTAAAAACGTTCGTTTTGAAATCGATCGATTTTCATCACATACCTGTATACTTTTTTGAAACTTGGCCCTTTTAGGCAGTTAACGAGCATAATCTGTATTTTGGAACTTCTTTCTCTCCTTCAAATCGTAATTTGTCTAAAAAATATAAATATATAATTTTGGTCCTTTTTTGAAATTTGAATGTTGAAAATCGTACCTTCTTTTTTACAATTTTTATACGAAACATTTTGGTCCATGTATTTACAAATACTTACGTATGAAATGATGGGCTCCCACTACAATATTGAAATTTCCGATACCTTTAATGGGGGGAAAAACAGTATCAAAAAGGGAATAAATTTCTTTTACTTTTCCCTGCCGCATGTGGTAATTTTTGAATTTTCTATAATATTAAACTTAGAAATATAAAATTATTGGTTCCTGAGTGAACGATAATCTATAAGAAGAAAAATGTTGGTACTTTTTTCCTGCAATTGGTACTTTTTGAATAGAAATAGAAACTTAAAACTAAACAAGCAAAGTCCTGAGTGGGTGACAATCTATAAGAGGAAACTTTTTGGTATTTTTTTGTTCTATATTTATTTTTGATACATAATTTTCAGATGTGTGATGGAAACGATTTGAAAACGATAGTATTGTTTTCAGTATCTTTTGAAATTGATTTCTAATACATTTTCCTCTGTTCTCTGTTCTTGTATATATTATTTTAAATTCTTTATTTTATATGCATGCAGAGAAAAACATGTTTTAATATGGTCACATCCAACCAAACTATTTTTACAGAAAATTTAAAACATATTGGCCCATAACTATAGTCAAAAGCTAAAGTCAGTTATTTATAAAAACAAATTTAAAATAAAAACATTCTTTAACTGGGTGCCACCTCAAATATAGAAAATTTTTCATACAACATACAAAATAATATAAGCAAGAGGCAACTCTAAGCAGCCGACATTGAAAATTAAATTATAAATAAAACATATTTTGTAGCGCTGAAAAACTTTTAACACGCAATATGAATTTATGTAGAAAGCAACAACAAAATTACAAAATATTTTTGATTTTTCTTGCATTGTAATTTTTGGCGTTGCAAGTTACACAATTATTTTGTGTTTCTTTCCATAAATCATAAATCTTTCCAAATCATTAATAATTGCAAAATATTACCCAATATCTTGTAACATAAACATTTTGAACTTTTTGCAAGTACTTTTTTATTTTGCGAAAAACAGCTGATGCTGTTGTTAAATGAGTTAAAAACAACTTCAGCTGGTTTTAAAATTAACATCGCTTTTAACGTGTAAAGTATGCTTTTGCTTGTCTATAGTAGATCAAAAGCATATAAAATATAAAAAACTCTTAAAGAATGCTTTGTTTATGACTATAGTTGTGGGCCATTTTGTTTAGCTAAACTATATTACTGTCACCGGTAACCACAATTTGGTTAAATTAGTCCTCTATCACCATATGTTATGGTTAAAAATTACAATAATTTGTTTTTAAATTAACAATAGTATTTTCCCCTTTTTTAAGAGCAATATGCTATGGTTGAAAACCAGCCATGCTATTATAAATATTAAGCATATTTTAATTATTATTAAACATAACATGTTCGGAAACAACCATAATATGTTTGTGGCTTCTTGAATGGTGTGACTGCTCTGCAAAAAAAGACATGAAATGGCAAAACTTTATCGTGTGTCCCCCAATTAAGTGCTAATGCCTTGCCACTTCCAGTGTGTTGTAAATTTTTGTTAAACTTCTCAATCGTGCTAAAGCAATTCATAAATGTGGATCTCTTATTGCATTACCAATGTTTTCACAATCGACATCCCTTATTTCCCTTGATACCCAATTAAAAAAAGATAAAACAAAAAAAAAATCTTTCCACAGGTCCTTCTTTTGATTATAATAATTGTAAAACCAAAAAGAAATCCTTGACTCTATTCATTAGAAACAAGTAAAACGCCTAAAACTATACACGTTTTTAAAAAAGTATTTATTTGAAAACTATTTTCTCTTTGTATGTCTTTTATTTTCTATGATTAAAATAGTACTAATTAAAAAGCTGTCATTAGTATCAATCATCTTTTCAACAAATAAATAAATGTCCTTAAGCGGTTTTCAACCTGTGTGCAATTCTTTTCAATAACATAAACTAAACTATTTGTTGAACTAAAAATTCCTAGCCCTGTTACCATTGTAGTTGTAGCAACTTCAACATGCAACAATTTTTCTTAAAAGTTTTTACCACACAAATAAAGTTAAATTTTGTCCTTGGTTTAGCTAATAAATATTTGTATGGATGGGAAAAGTAGAAAAAGCCAGACGAAAAAAGATAGAGAGAGCAAAAGGGGGAAAGAATCGTGTTTACCAATTTAACTTAAATCGATATTCTTAACAAATACTCAAATCAAATTATATTATAAATACAAACCTGCACACATACAAACTACAGGTATGTGTGTGTGTAGAGGTATTTTTAAAAGATTCCCAAACAAACAAATAAAAGAACTAAACTTTTAAACAAATTTTTGCTAACTTCATGCCAATAACATTCTAAACTATATAAATAATTTTTTATTGGGTGGGGAATAAGTCTTATTTCTAAAACTTTAAATTTGTAACTGTTGAAATTAAATTTAAATTTAAACGTTTTTGCAAATTTGTAGAAAGCGTTATCTTGTTCATAAACAAAATACACTCAAGAAACTTAGGAAACTTCCCAGCGGTAAAAATAATGAGTAAAGAGGCCTAATATAAGGCCTTATTAAGCAAACGCAAACACTCCTTCCCGCCTTCCGTACTTATTCATTTTTTACACAAGTTGTTCGGTCCATCAAGAAACATAAACAAACACAAAATCGTTTAAGAACTGATACCTAAACACGAAGAAAAACTTTACTTCCAGGCCCACAATGTCGACAAGAACATATTTTTATTGAAAACAATAATAAAAAACTACATTTTTTTTTTATTTTCAATAGAAATATACGAAAGAAATGTTCTTGTCGACATCGTTGGCCAGGCAGTTAATTTTATCAGCTTCATCCACAATGCTTTGTCAAGTTTACGTTAAAGTAAAGAGACCAAAAAATATTTAAAAATTTAACTACTTTTTCCCCTTTCCAAAGAAGGGAGTGAGAAATTGCACAAAACAAAACCGAACTTGACAAGTCTTCTCCTTTCTTAAAGAAAAGAGTTGCGAATGTATCATGAATATGTTAAAAGGTCTTTTTAAAAGAAATGTATACCTTCTAAAAGGCATATTTCAAAAACAAATATCTTTTTAAGAAGTATTGAAGCTTTTAAAAAGCCCTTCCACTGGTGATCCTTGCAATATTTATCGCATGGTATTTATTTAAGCTTAAATTTCCCAAAAAATTCTACTTTTCCTTAACCCAATAATTGGCAAACTATTCAAAGTATCTTAACCAACGAAATAAGAACCATAAAATAGTAGTATCTTATCCTACCGTAAACTTAAATTGCTTGTCAAAGAAACATTTTTTAGTTGGGAGGGGGGGAAATCTTTAAGAAACCCTTTACACTTTGCCATAAAAGTGTTTATAGTACGAGTTGTTGTTAAAGGCATACAAAATATTTGCATGTCTTTCTTAAGATTTTCCAAGAAAAAGTATGTAAATGATAGTGTTTATGTAACACAAGTCAAGTTTGTTTAAATATGAAAAATCGAAATATGCGGAAGAATATTGTATTGATGAAAGATTTTTATTTCCTGCTTCAATAGTCACGTGCTCAACAGCACATACGAAGAAGAAGAAAATCCCACCACAAACAAAAATCAATTTAGCAGCAGCAAGACAGACAGCAACAGCAAAACAAAAAAAAAAAAAAGAATAAACAAAATTGTAAAAAGATAAAAGAGGATGAAGTCAATGACAATGTGAATGACGTTAAGTTTACTAAGAGAAAACTATCATGTACATTAGTAATATTGTACATGATAACCTAAAGTTTAGTTTGGTTTTTAAAAGTATTATTTTCAATTTTCTCTATTCGTTTTTCTTATAAGTTTCGAGGTAATTTAGTGTCTAATTATATTAAGACTTCCTAATGCACACTAAATACTCAGACTTATATTAAGATTTAATAAGTTAACTTTTTCTGAGAGAATTTAAAGCTCATTTGCATGCAACTTGTCGCTGTTTTGTACAAAAAATTTCTAAAAATTCCATTACTTTTATTTACATTACTGTTCAAAATTTTCGGCGTATGTAGGTAGTGACGCTGCATATTTTTAAGACTTTTGATAGACGCAGGCATGATGCCTTGATTATGCTTTCTCTCGAGTTTATCTTGCCATCCCGGAGGTCGTACTTCTATCGCGTTCTAATTTATATTTCTCTTAATTATCTTTCTGGTTTAAAAGCGTATTATCTGACACCCAATTATAACTGGGAATATGAAATGGCACAAATGGCTGCAACATATTCTGAAAGGAAAACGACAACTTTTCACATCTTTGCATAAATTTTAAGAAAAGAACAAAAACCCATTCGAATGGTAGCAAACATGGAATAATACTGTCAGAAAAGAAAATTCCATAAGTCATATTACAATTTATAAAGCTTTCATACTTCAAGATTTTCCAGGACTCAAAAATTCTGACAGTACTTAGAAAATATTCCTGGAAAATATTGAAGGAATAAGGCTATCAAAGTATGAGAGCTTTTTAATTTGGTTTTTGAATGCACATTCGAAATAATGAGAAAATTTTAGTTACTAATTAGTATTAGTTGAACTGTTTATGGTTTTTAATCCAGAGTTTGAAATTGGGCTAAAGTTCATCAAATTTTATTTTTATTAAATTATTTTTATGAAGAGGGAGAATTTTACAACATGAAATTAATTAAAATTTATTGAAGTTTTTTCATTGTTGAAAGCGCACACAGGGATAAATTGAAAATTTAGTGCGACAAATTTATTTACTTTATGAGGACTGAATAAATTTTCTATAAACTATTTACCTCATGGTTTTTAGGGTCGCTGATTACGAATCTGATGTCAGCTTTTACAAATTTATAATGGCCGGTATATAATGACAGGTATAGGTGCGTGTAACAGATAATAATACTTTTTAAAAATTAAAAATGAAAATTTATATGTTGATTGCGTACTGGTATGTAGAACATTTTAAGTGCAATAGCGGTTACATTTAACAAAATAAATAATTCCATTTTTGTCGTCGTAATTCGGTTATTTTTCCCTGTGTGCAGCGGTGGGAATCGAACCCAGGTTTTCACGGACAGGTTTACTTTACATGTTTCGATTGCAGCCACTCAATCTCTTGAGAGGGGTTTGCCGTTTATTTTAGTAAACTTTATGATCTTTTTTTTTTAAGAAGTTAAATAAATCTTAAAAATTTTTTAAATCATCTTAAATTGAGGCCCTATGCTCCATATAGGCTCGGCGGGAATTAACAGAAATAAACAAGCGAAAAATTCTGATAGCGCATAGAAAATATTCCTGGAAAATATTGAAGGAATAAAAATATTAAAAGTATAAAAAAAAGCTTTTGAGGATTGTAATTAGACTTAGAATACACATTCGAATAATATGAAAATTTATAAATATAATATTCCTAACTTAATCTCTTTCTGCTACAAATCTTATCTAACGTCTCACAAAAAGATGGAAATTGCATTTAACAAATTTTGAAAGCCAATTATTGTGGATTCCAGTTGTTTTGAAAGTCATTAAGCAATAGGGTCATTCATGCCTCTATGAAAAGTTTTTTTCTTTTAAATTAAAAATACTTGTTTTTAAATAGGAAAATATGCAACATGCATAAAGACCATGAAACAAAAATGTATATGGAAACCAATTTTAGGCGTTTATTATACAAGTGCATATCGTCAATGATAATCATCTTAACAACACTTTTCATAAGCTAACAGGAGAAGAAAAAAAACAACAAGGTGTACTTGGCGTTTGAATTTCTTTAATAAAGTCGACATTTTTGATCGCAGGTATGTGAACATGTAGCTTCATAAAACGAACAAAAATCGATCAAAAAGTCAATTTCGAATTTATTGATGATTCGTTGTTCTGCATTTTAGGTGATGGTTTATAATTATTCGTATATACTTTTTAAGCTTCCGCAAATATAAATACAATTTTAAAAACCGTTTGCCTTTACAACTTCAAAAAACTTATAACAATGCAAAAACAATCTAATAATATTCTACATTCTGCTCGTATGCAGATTTTTGTTACATGGTGTAAATATTTAAGTGTACATGTGGTTTTTCTCAAGAACTTTTTTCAAAGCAACCAAACTAGTAAACAACAAAAATATACGAAAAGAAAAACTATCTATATACATACGAACACAAAGAAACGAAAAAGGACGACTAAGAGGGTTTTGGGTTTGCATGAATAAATAAGATTCAATGAATAACTGGGTTGGAAATGCAAAAATACAGGGTAACGTATTAACAAACCTGGAATAATTTCAAACAATTTCCATTTCTTTGCATTTAAGAATTTCTGTTAAATTGCCCTGTGTCTCAAAAAAAATAAATATAAAGTTTCTTAAGTTTTTTTGGGGTTTTGGTTTTTAAAAATAGAAAAAAAAAAAAAAATGTTTGCCAAAGTGTTTCGAGAATATTTTTTTTTTTTATGTTAAGACTTTGTGCTACTTTATGTGGTTCTCCTTTGAATGAATTGGATTTTGTTGTTGTTAAAATAAAAATCTAAAAATAAAAAATCTTTTTTAAAGAAGAAGAAAAAGGTGATGTCCTTAAATTTACCTTTTAAAAAAACCAGCATTTGTTGCAAGTGTCTTTTTTTTTGCATACAAAGCACCAAAGAGAAAAGGAAAATTTGCAGCAGCAGACTGGCAGGCAGGGTCTGGCACGAACAACAAAAAACCCAGCAAGTTTTTATGTATTCAAGCATGTGAACTTTATAATAGTTTTTATTTTACCGACATTTCTTTTAGTTTTTTTTTTTGTAGGAAAATAGAAAAGTTATATAAATAAAATTATAAATGCAATGATGTGTGAAACGTGTAACAAACAAAGTGTCGCATAATCAGAAGTAAACAAGTTTTAGTTATAAAACGGGTGCTTTTTTGCAATTTGATTTTTCAGTGTAAACTTTTTTAAGTGCATGTGGCAATGCCGAAAGTGCTCTGATAGGTATTTTTTTAATTCCCTAAGCTTATTTCCGCGAAGCTGCACGCTTGTCTGCAAGAATTAAACCAGAGTCTCTGAAGGGAATCGAACACGCACCCCAGTGATGAAACTTTAATTTTGCGGTGTGAGAAATGTGTTTTTAACAAAAAAGTTATCTAAAGCAACTAAGACCATTTTCTCTCAACATATAGAATCTCCGAATGTGGTGTGAAGAGCAGCCTGGAGCAGTTCCAGAACTGCCAATGCATCCAAAAAGATGCAATACTTGGAGCGGTTTGCAGACTGGTGGTATTGTTGGCCGTACTTATTCACGAACGATGGAAGCCGCAACGTTGCTGTCAATGGAGCAAGGTACCGTGCGGCGATTACTTTTTTTTGCCCAAAACAGGTTCTTGGTTCAGATTTGTGTGCACATAGTCCAACGTTTTTTATCACTCTATTGGTCGCCAAGATTACGCGATTTGAACTCATAAGACAATTTGTTGTGGGGAAACGTAAAGACTCCAGATTACAGGGATAAGACAGCCACGATTCCACCCCTGGAACGCAACATTACAGCTGCCATTGCTAAAATACCGTGCGAAATACTGAAACAAGTATGCCAGCATTAGAGCTACCGCATGGACGACTTACGGCGTAGCCGCGGGCACCATTTGCATGAAATAATGTTTAAAAAGTAAATGGCAGGGGCATTCACCCAGTAATGAACCCAAATAAATATTTAATTTACTTTTGCAAATTTTCTTAATTTTTTTTAAATTTTTAAAACACAAACGGTTAAAAAATCTCCCGTTATTATTATTATTTTCCTTTCTTTAATTGTTTTTGCTTCGGCCTGACAAAATGTTGCAAGGACTTATTATCATTTTTAGGTTTCTATGAAAACACCCTACATTTAACATAGTGGGTTTTAAAATGATTTTAAAAAATTTCTGGCTTTTGGGACTTTTACCACCCTATTTATAAGCGTTTATTAAATTTAACAAACGTTTATTAAGGAATATTTTCATTGAACATTTTGTTTATTTATAAATTCGTATATGAAGAGCTACCAGCTTTATGTCATAAAAAATTACCTGCCTGACCCACAATGTCGACAAGAACATAACTTTCATGTATTTATATTGAAAATAAAAACAAATTTTAGTTTTTACAGCCTGTTGATCGATTTCGAACGTTAACGTTCGCATAGAAAATTACATTTAAAACCAAAACAAATTAAGGAAATACCGCACAGTTGTCAATTCCGATCAAAAATCCATAACTTCTTTATTTCTTTCTTTGGACACGTACAGATAGGGATTGGCCTGGTAATCATTGACAAAGCAAAAGTATCGAATAAAATTAAAAAAGGCTTTGGAGGTGTAATAAAATTTGATCATTTGTAGCGAATATATTAATAGTTTTTGGAATATCTAAATAGGCTCATCTCCTGTCCCGTTATTTTTTCTTACCTGTGCAAATAAAATAAAAGTAGATATGATCATATATGTCAATTTTCAAATTCTAAAACTTCGAATAATTTATGTCCGGAATTGACTTGTGTGCACACTGGTCAATTACGGTCAAACTTCGTAGCTTTCTTATTTCTTCCAGTAAATAGCTGAAATTTGGCATTCAAATATTGGGCATATATTCAGTATTAAAATATAAATAGCGTAATAGAAAAAAGTACCAACGATATTTATATATTTGAATTTCCAAAAGGTACCAAAATTTTTTGAGAGCTTTTAAAGAAAAGAGAACACAATTTAAATTTTATTTTTATCTTTAGTACTTAAAAAGATAAATTGTTTTCCAAAAAAGTACCAAAATTATATTTTTTTTTATACCCAAATGGGCAAATTTCAAAAAAGTTCCAAACACATCACAATTTAGTTATCGATTCAATAATGATATTTTTTGAATTTTACGTCTATCTCTTAGATCACGAGATATAATGTTACGGATTTTACAAATTTTTACCCATTTCTAACCTCTTATGAATTGAATTTCCAAAAGTCTCTATTTTTTTTATTTACACATTGCGAGGGGAGTCTACATGCAAAATTGCAATTGTGTGGCTGAAGTTGTTTGGGCTGGGCAATGATCACCCAGTCAGTCACGCTAATTTTATAAAAATATATGAAGTCACTAAAAATGATCTGGTTACTGGGGGGGTGGCAGGAGGTGTCAGCTGAAATGTATAGTACTTACCCTTGATACTTAACAGTACTAGATATAATTATCACTTAACCTCCCCTAGCCCCACCTGTTTTGTTATGGTCTCTTTGAATTTAATTTACTTTAGGTCTCATTTATTTTTAAAGTAACTCACAATCACTTCACTTATCCAAAAGAAATAACGCGGACAAAATTACAATTATCACATGGAATGATTAATTTCTAATAAGATTTAAGCATAACGTGCTTATTTACAAAAAAACTTTAAAGAAAAATAAGAGCATACTTTTATTTCAAATTACAAAAATCAACTTTGAAAGTCTTAAATTCGTAAGAAAAAAATTATCTACTTTGCTCCATTATTAACAGTTAAATAGTTATCCAAAAGCCAAATTAAAAAATGAGTTGTACGTTCGCGATAATCTGTCATCAAAATTTTATTAAAATTTAAAAAAAAAACAAATTATTTTTGGCCGGAAATGAAACTGTTTTAAAATTAAATTTTGCTGAAAACAAAAAAAAATTATTTTCAGTATTTTATAAAATTCTTGTCAAATATTTAGTTTTTTTGAAGTTTACAATATTTCAACTTTTTTTTTCTTCGTAAATCACATAGACATTACACACAACACTATATCGATGGTATTTTAAGAAAAGTAATTTGACTCTCGGTATTAAATTGCTGCAATTGCGTTCTGGGATATATTTATAAGCTCCATGATGTATAGATATTCCAATATGCAAAATAAAAGACGAGTTAGTTTCTAAAATGAATTTTTTTTTCTAAAATTTTTATTGTTTACCTCAGGAAATTATAAATAAAACTTAACTCTTTGTCAAAAGAAAAATATGTGCCAATTTCGTTGAGCTATCTTATAAACTCCAACTTTAACCTTTGACATGGATAGACAGAATGATACCATTAAATATTTAAATTTATTTAAATATCTTCGGTTATGTTAGGTTACTAAGACAATTGGGTGCTACAGTGGTCCCTTTGTCATACCCAGCGCTAATGCTCATTCTTAAGTGATCCAGAGGTATCACTGCAGATTTCCTTAATTTGTTTCCCTTATGTTTAAAAGGATACAACCTTGCTCACCCGTGCATATCTCTTAAATTTCCTGAATTCACAGACACAGAAAATGAAACACAGAATCCGTTTTCCATCTTGCACTATTTCAGTAGACATCATATTGCAGACACTTTCTATTTGCATGAGTTCCTAACGGAAAGTGCTCAGTTATTACTGAAATGACTGTTCTAATTTTTCTCTGTTGAACCTAAGTAGAGTGTTTGAACAGAGGCATCACAGCTAGGCCACAGAGTTCTGGGTGAGAAACTGGTAGATTTACGAGTCTGCCAAAAAATATCCATAAAACAAAAACTTTAGCGCATTAAAAATTGCAAGTTACACAACGCGCGTTACAAAAGCCATTCCTGTCGGCTGTTTTTTATTTGTTTACTTATGTATTTGTGCAATGAAAACGGATTCGAAAGTATATCAAGATATGTTTATTTTATTGAATTTATTCTCTTTTTATAAATAATGTAGGATTTTTTAAGCTCTTCAATTAGTTTTCCTTTCATGATTCACAAATTTGTTAAATTATTCTTTTTATTGTCAGCTGATTACTTGTCAAAAATACACAACGCTTTAAAAAGTTCAAAAACAGCCAACTTTATGGCGCAAACGCGTTAAACACTCATTTAACTTTTTTTGACAGAAGTCTACAGAGCGTGTTATGTACATCTACCTTTATGGTATTTTTTTATATTTTCCATTTATGTTGAATACAAACATTAAATATTCTTACATTTAATTAGACTTAAAATAATACAACAATTTAAATGCTCGTTAATGTGAATATAAATAAACAGAAATAAAAATCAGAGATGAAAAAAATTTTCAAAAATTAGTAAAACATATTCAAGAAAGTTTCACAAGGATTGGCTTAAGCACCTAAAGTTAAAAGATAATAAGTAAATAAAACAGATGAAAACACCCTTTTGAAATTACAGCAAATGCGATATTGTTTCTAAATTTAGTGGCCTGGAGCAATACATGCAGGGACAAGAACGCACAAAAAACGCTACAGGCATAACTAAAAACCATTCAATCCTTTTTAAAATAACTTTTTACAACGTTCAGCAGAGGCGGTATTAAGTTTATGTGATATGCACAGTTTATTTGCACCTATCGATCATCTGACAAACCTTTGTAAAAGGCAATTTGACATCATGGCGCGAAAGCTGAAGGACAAAATGCAGCATATTATAAAAATTGTGCTTGGCTCTTATTTTATCGAAAATTTTTCATATAAATTTTTGTTTGCATTTTTTTTTTAAACAAAATCAAGCTTTTTTCTCCCTTAATAAGTTTTGGCATAACTGGTATGGGAGCTTTTGTTGATATGGACCGATTCAATTAAATTTGGTAGGATTATTTATATGGCAATAAAATTAACATGTACAAATTGTAAATCTATTTAACAACATAATATTATGGTTAATGGGTACGAAGACTGTTTTCTGGGAAGAGGTTTGCCTGGTGGGCTACGTGAAATAATAGACCAATTATCAACATTTTTCATAGGCATGGTCCCTGTGGCAATAAGAGCTCATGCAGTAAAGTTCAATAAATTGCCTCCAAAATTACGACCTGTACTTTGTGCGAAATATTAACATGGACAGCCAGCCAGCCAGCCGGACGGATGGACGTATTTAGATCGATTCAAAAAGTGATGCTTAAGTGGATTGGTGTACTAAAAGCATAAACCCTCTCCACTCTTATGGTGTGGGTATAAAAAAAATAATTTTCAAACCATACTGCAAAAAGGCGTATGATTAATATTTATTTGCATATTTAAATAAGCATACGCTATTTCAGAAAATTCCTAATTTAACAACATAAATCTTTAATTAAGATTTTATTTTCTCTTATCATAAGCAAGCAGTACGCTAGCTTGAACCAGTCAGTCGGTTTATTTGACTCCGGTATTAACTGTTTCAAGCCAACACTATTTTTTGAAGAACTTTTGACCTTTCGTCGGACAAATTAATCAATGTCTTTATATATGATTTTCTAAAAAGCTGTAGAAATGCCTAGTTATAGTCAAATAATGAAATAATAATGGTTTTTTTCAATACATAATGAGAAAACCAATTTTCAATTTCAGTTTAACGATTGTAAAACTTGATTTTTTTAAAAGTGGATTTTTTAGTTAAATTTTTTTATCAGCCTTCAGAAAATATGTAAATAAATGATAAACGTATCTGACTCTTACCTTCTTTATTTTTAAAAAAATTCAGCTCAATTGAAAATATTTGTATACAGATTTTGAAAGGATTTAAAAAATAAAATGTTTTACCAAATTTTACGCAAGAGTTATACGTTTGTTCTTAAATCGATAGAAATCATTAAAAATTACTTACTGCCTGTTTTTACAAAATGAAAACGAAATTTCGTTCGGGAATTAATATTGAAAACAAAAATGAATGCGAAAATTGGATTTTAATAATATTTTGGACTTCAAGAAGATTTCTTGACAAAAAGTGCGAAAAACAGAAGTATTAAAAAACATGTAAATCAATACAAAAAAATACAAATTGGTTTAAAGATTGAAGTTTGACTACTACCTGCCTGCATTCGTCAATTGCTTTGAGTGTTAAACGGCAAACCCCTCTGAGGAGGTTGAGTGGTTTCAATTGAAGCATGTGAGGTAACCTGTCCGTTAAAGCCCGGGTTCGAGCCCCGCGGCAGTCAAGAATGAAAAATTATCAAAAATTTAAATTAATTTTCATGTTGTAAAATTCCTTTTTTCATAAAAATAATTTAATGAAAATTTTATTTGATATACTTTAGCCTAATTATAAACAGTTCAACAAAATAACCACAATACTAATAATTATGTTTCAAAAAAAAGGCAGTTTGAAAAGATTTGTTTTCGTTATTATGAACAAGCAACCAAGCTGTAGTAGAAGACAACTCTTATGCCAGTCTTCAAACAATTATTTAATAGTTAATAAAATTTTACAAAAACAATTTAATACGAAAATTTTCTGTAATAAACTTTTGTAAGTGATCAAACAAAAAGAAAATAATTTTTTATTTTTCATATTCATGAATAAAATAGAAATAACAAATTTGGGATTGATCATTTATGATAAAAATAAAAAATCTATCTACTAATGTCCAAACAATGTGCATCAACACGGTTTGATTAGAAAGTTCGTTTTGTGAAGATGGTTTAAGGTTTTATATTTTTCCAAATCAAGGAACACGAGGGGATGAAGGAAGCAATTTTTGCGTCTCAAAAGCAAACTTGCAGATTCTTATTAAATTAAAAACGTAGTTTCATATTTTTATGGACACACTACCCAACAAACAATTGAGCTTCCAACAAAGCAGATTTGAAAGGGAGAAATGTAAGAGTTTCGCTTAGCATATCGCTTACGGAAGGCATGCATTTTATATGGTGAGTTCCCACCTTGTGAAGCGCTTTATTCAATGCATATAAAGAGTGGTGAGTGTTGCTTTCGGATTTACACACTGAATGATATTTTACAGTTATTTTTTAGTATTCTCCCTTGCAAACCTGCTTCGCAGTAAGAGCATTCCATGACACTTAAAATATATTTTTTTCTTTTATAAAACTTGTTAAGAGTTGTTGCACTTACTTTACTGCATCTCTGCGTGTCTTATTGCGTAGCTCGTAATTGTGCTCTTATTTTTTTTAAAGGACCATTAGTGCTTCCGAAAATGATAAAAATTTTTATTGGGAGTTATACATTTCAAAAAAATAGGACCACGAAAGGAGGTAGGGGCAATATCCGGATCTCCAGAATATTTAGATATACACAAAGGCTATATTTTTATATTTTTTTTTTTTCAAAAATGGGACTGCCGAGGGAGTAGCGTAGTAGCATGCGCCGAATCAGCTTGAAAATCATAAATTTTAAAAAACGAATAATTCTGAAATCTGAGTTGACAAAAAAGTCTTTAATACCATACAAAATCTTAGCGCTTCATTTTAAATATTATTATTATAATTGTGTGGTTTATTTTCAGAGAAAATTCGGTATTTGACTAAAATGTTGGCACTTTTTCTGTTATCGAATTCTGACAGTTTTCTATTATAGACGAAAACAATAGAAAAAACAAAGAAATTTGATTTATTTTACCACAACTTGTCCATGGACAAAAAAAAAAAAAAAAAAAAAGACTAATAGCTATTATATTTTTATTATTGTAGGAGTTGGTGTTTGTGTAGGTGTGCGTCAATAAGTGTGTATTAAGAATTTGTTTTTGTTATTAAAGTGGGGGTTTGTATGAGTAATTGGGTACATTTTGCTTTAACAACAAACAATAATCATACAATTGTTGGCTGCTTAAGTGTTTTGGCTTCATTTTTTATTTCTCTATTCTTTTCTCTTCGTTGTTTTTTTTTTCTTTTTATTGTTGCTTTATTTGTTTGCTGAAGAGCACATGTATACCAGGTTTTTTCTTTGTTTTCAGTTTTATGAATGAATTTGTTTTTTTTTCATGTATTTTTTTTAATGCAGAAAATACCAGAAGAGAATCTTGGAAAAAAAAGAAATAAATGAAATAGAAAACATTATCCTGCGTTAAGTTTTTATATGATTTTTTTTTTATTTTTCTGCTTATTTTGTACGTGTTTAGAATAATAGTTTTTAAACAGATATTCTGTTTTATATTTATTTTACTCCCACTTTTTAGGTGTATCCTACAATTGTAGGTCTGTGTGTGTGTGTGCTTTTGTTTATGAAATAATGTTGAAGCCATGTTTTTGGTGTCATATTTTTGTTCTCGAGAGTTCAAGCAAAAAGAAAAATTGTACAATCTTTATAAGGCGTCGTTATAGGGTAGTAGCATCAGCAGCTTGCCGTATATATTTTTTTTTAAACCAAATTGTCCTTCATCATTTGTTTTTGTAGACTTTTTTGTTATTAAGGCATGCTCTATTGTTGTTGTATTATATAAACAGGACTAACAAAAACAACATCATCAACAATTACAATAACGACAAGAAGATTGTTTTACAAAACATTTTGTACATCGTAAGAGCGCAACTTTGTCTACTACTGTTTCTATGTAGTGAAAGGACGTTTGAATGGTTGGTTTGACTTTTATGGTTACAAACAACATTCCAGCCAAATTGGTTTAGCGAAAAATTCCTAAATTGAATCTTATAGTTGGGCACTGAAGTGCTTGAACATATTTTATTTTATGCTTGTCTATTTTCTTATTATTCAAAGCGTTTTACCAGCGAGCGAGGTAATTTATTACGCTTTGTTGAGTTTAATCATCTGAGCTGGGATTGACGTTAAATAAAAGTTTGGTTGGCATTGCTATTAAAATAAACAAGATAACCTGATAAATGTGTATCATGTTTTAAATTAAAAGCAAATAAATAATTCTTTGAAATTTTGATAGAAATTTAGTTTTCCAACACGTTTAGTTTAAATAGTCATATTTTTTCTCTTTTCGAAAGAAAAGGAATTGAATGAATTTTACACAAATCTCTATTGGGTTGTTCACGGAAGGCGGCTTATCAGGTTATATGGTTATGTAGTTATATTGTAAGCAACAAAATATATTTCAAAAAACTTTAATAAGTGTATTTTGTTGTTTTTGTTAATATAACTAAATAACCATATAACCTAATAGCCAGCCTTCTGTGAACAACCCATCTATGTATTTTATTTATTTTAAAATATAATTAAATATGATTTTATAATCCAGAAGGATCGTCCCTGGATCGAATTTTGGCCACTTCCCAATTTCAGTTAAAATTATTATTATTGTTGTGGTAATTTTGTTGAACCATAAACAGGTTTTAACTCCAAATTTTGATATTTTAATTAGGCTAAATTTCATCAAAATTAATTTTCATTAAATTATTTTTATGAAGAAAGGAATTTTACAACATTAAATTAATTAAAATTTAATCTGTATAAATTATATGAAATATCATCATTAAAACCCTCTTTAAAATTAACAAACGCTAATTTTTTCCATTGTGATTTTTATATTAGATTCTAGTTTTTCCTAATGTTAACATGCAAATTATTTATTTAGTGAAGATCATAGACATGTTTACTAAACAGCTGATGAATACGATTAAAAGTATTTGATACCAAACAAAATAGAAAAACAAACTGAATTAAAGCCATTCAAAAACTCATAATGGGTTTTTTACTTAAGATTAAGAAATTTCATTGATTTTCATTGCGCCGTTGAAAACAACCTAAATATTGTTTCAAGTTGCAATATTGTTCTCAGGAATGCATCGTAAAAGGAAAAATTCAGATTAAAATTATACAGATTAGCTGTTTTATTGTAAAAGGTGGACTAAGAATCGTAGTCCGTACGAGACGAATATTTCTGGATTTCCACAAACTCAAGGACTTGTCAATTAAGAGCAGGTATTGAACATATGATCATTGAAGAGGATTGTGAAAACTTCTTTTTTAAACAAACAGATAGAACAAGACACATAACGAGAAATGTAAAAGAGGTACAAATAAAAAAACTGTATACACTGAAAGAAAAACACTTCTTTACTTTTAAAAAATACATTTTAACCGAAAAAAATCAAACTACATAACAAAATAAATACGGAAAAACATTATTTTTTGGTAGTTTGTTTTTTGAATAACAAACACAAATGTTGAAAAATAAAATTATTCTTAAAAAAGCTATATTTTTATTCAATTTTAACGAATTTAATAACCCACAATAAGTTACTGTAATAATTTTATAAGTGTAGACAAAGAAAAAGATGTAGCTAGAACAAAATTGGCGAACATGATAACCAACTTTAAACGTAAATTGAAAAATACGCCAAAGGAAAAATTTATTACCAGAGTTTTTCAAAAAACGAGAAAATTTATTAACAAACAAAAAAACATCATAATTTTACAAGCAGATAAGGGCAAAAAAACTGTGGTAATGTACAGGGACGAATATAAAGAAAAAATTAGTAAATTTTTAGAAGACCAAAATACATATCGATCTATAAGGACAGGTCCGACAGCCAAGCTACAACGGGATAGTAACAATATCATTGCAGAACTATGTACATTTACTCTTGGCAAAAACGTAGACTAATTTGTTTTGCGACAACTGCCCCTAGGATATATGGATTACCAAAAATCAACAAACCTGGAACACCTCGTCGACCTTTAGTATCCTCAATACAAGTCCCATGCTACAATCTTTCAAAATACGTTGGAAAAATACTAAAGCATATAATTTCGGAATAGTATAATGTTAAAAATTTCAAGCATGTAAAAGAACAATTAGAGACCATGCCACTCAACGAAAATGAAGTCGAAGTATCTTTTGATGTTATTTTGCTCCTTACAAATATTTCGTTCTATACGGAAATTAAAAATTTAATGATAAAATGGGACATAATTAGAGAATTTACAAAGATCCCTTGCCCAAAATTTTTACAAACCCTCCAATTCTGCTTAACGCACAATAACTTCTTTGTGTATGAAGTTATAGATCTTTAACCAGATCTTTTCCATGCCAACGGGCAACCCTCTTTTAAAAAGTTTTTCCAGGGAAAATATACTTTATCTTTATACTTTATACTTTATTTAATAAAGACTAAAAAGAATTGCTTAAAGTAACAGCTGACTTCAAACGACAGCGAATATCTTAAAAAATTATACTGAATACCACTCACGGTAACATTTTCGAAGTAGTACGGCGCGATGAAGTCGCCAGCCCATATTCCATCACCAAACAGTCACCCTATGCGGATTCCATTTTCTACAACCCCGGTTTGCTGAAATTTGCGCCAAATTCTCCCGATTGTGGATTTGTTTGGTCGATTATGCTGACGAAAAAAATAACGAAGTACATGAAATGCATTTTTAATTTGAACGAGCATTTTTGCAAAAGACTTTAACAATCTTAACGCTCTGCTCAATTATGTAGCTAAGCATGGTTGAATTTGTCAAACACTGAAACAAAGATTTGCCAAATTAAGTTGGGCAAACAACTTGACGTTAAGGTGTGCCTCACAATAAACATCGTGCATTATGGTAGGACCACCCTTTACAATACCAAATAAAACACAAAGACTTTTCTTCGAAATTTCGTTTTGTTAATGTATCAAGTTCCCATCCCCAATATTTGTAATTTATGTGCTACTTGCTTTAAGCGTTCGCGCGTTTTTTTTAATCCAGATTCTTTTAAAATGCTTATCTTATTCCACTTATTCTCTTTCTTTAAGTTTTCTTTTTCCTAAAATGTTTAAGACTTAAGCGTAGACATTATGATGACTGTATGTTTATGAGTTGTTGTAACGAGAATTTTATGTAGTAGTATCCTTTAAAAGAAGTAGCTCCTCTAAACATACAAAACAAATAAGATTAAAATAAAAATAATAAGCAATCGCAATTTTATAAACATTTAGTGGTTCCTTTAAAAGGTTGGTTATATGATGTAGAGCTTCTATTTGTTGTTTTTTTTCTGTTGCTGTTGCCCTATAAAATATTTATTATAAATGTCTTCTTCATCCTTAACTAGTTGTAATCTTTGCTTTTTTCTTTGGGTTCGCTGTTAACATGAGCTTTTTTTATAGTTTTTCTATGCATTTTTAGCAAAGATCCTCTGCACGTTTTTCAGTGTATGTATTTTTATATAACAGCTTATCTGATGTTTTCTGTATTTCTTGCAAAAGGAAGCGGAAAAAATCTGGCTATAAGAATCTAACCTTTAAACGCTCTTTTATTCACATGTGTTTGCTACTGAAATTGTTTTCTTCTTTTTCTTGTTGCGGTTGTTATGTTGTAGCATATTTTGTAGCATATTTTTGGGTATTCCAGTGTGTTTTTGTATGTACCAGTGTGTTTCCGTTTCCGCGTTTTTGTGTTTGTTTACGTTTTTGTTTTCTTGATTTGTTTTCCTCTTATCCTTATTTCTTTATTTAGACAATATTAACGAGTTTCTGTCTTATTAATTTTTGTTTTATGTAACTTTTTATCAACTTCTTAGAATTTGTTGTTGTATTTTTCGACGATCCTTTTCAATTGTAAGGATAAAGAGGAAAAACATACTTGGGTTCAAGTTTATTTTTAAAAGTTTTAAATAAAAAACATAAATGCAGGAAGATGTGTTTTCTATGGCAAAATAAATGAATTAAAAGTACGGAGTTTGATAAAAGTTCTCTTCATTTTGTAAAAGTTTAAAAGCTTTAAAATATTTTAAAGTAAAAAGTTTCCGAAATTTGTCAAAACTTGGTAATTGAGATTTTTTCAAAAATTGTACCCAATGAAATGTTTATTTTCCTTATATATTCAATTTGAATGAAGATTTACAACGTAGGTTTAGGGATCATCTTTATGATAATATTTCACATTTTTGTGTTACATCCTCCATGGCATAATCAAGTGTAGTCGTAGCTGGGATACGACAAAGATTCAAAACGATAGGTCTCTTGAAGATTTCTTTATTTCTTGAGGAGGCTGGCACTAGATCCTTTATATCTGGTACCACGACGAGAATGACTTGTTTTAGATATGCCGATTAACACTGCGGAGGTTTTTAGCTGCTACTTTAAAAATATTTTTATTTCATATTTATTTATTGAATCTTCATAAATTATATAAATCAACAATTATTAAAATATATTAATGCAATACAAATATGCTTCTATTCACTACGAATCCCCTGAAGAAATGAATATAAATTCCCGAAATGTCGGGAAAAATTAAAAAAAAAATTGCTTTTTTATTTTCTCAAACGGAGTTACCCCTAAACAGCTAAACAAATACATAAACATAAACAAAACAAAGTGGTCAAAAATAAAGAAAAACAAATTATTAATCAAATTTTTTTCTAATCCTTAAGTTTGCGTCCTGCCAATACCAGACTGCTCGGTTTAGTGCTGCAGTATTTGTTCTCTAAACATTTTGTTGAAAAGAAATTTAGTCAAGCCACGAGAATATATTTGTACTGGTTTTATATAATTGTTTGTACTTGATTAAAAAAAATGTTTAAGTAGAATTTATATTTTTATATATTTGAAAAATAAAAATTAGCTGTTCTTAGAAAATTAAAACAGGCAGTAAAAGTTTTAAAATGTCACAACATTTTACTGCAAAACGTACATTGTGATTGTCTGTATATTTTTTTGTTGTTGTAAAACAACTTAAGTAACTTAAAATTATTCTTACACAAAGTTTTGTTTTCTCCTAATTTATTTCTTAATGTTTATTTTAAACCAATGACCGATTAAATTTTTCTTAGAAAAACAATAAGAAAATAATCTTGTTTTTTTTTTTTTTTTGCAAAAATATGGCACTTAAAAGTTCATATACCTTTTAATTGTAGGTGTAGTCAAGTCATAATAGCAACTATTTGGCTGAATGGTAGAAATAATTTTTTTTCTTTAGCTAAACAAAACCTAAGACAGAAAGAAGTCTTAGAAAAGTTCTAATGAAAAAAATGAAATAAATAAAAATAATTGAAGCTAAAAAATAAAAGCAGTGAATAGAACATAAAAATAGAAATAAAATATAATAAAACTGCTAAAAATAGAAACATTGTAGGCTTTTGTTGGTCGACAAAACAACCACGACAGCAACAATTTTGCAGACTTTAAGTCTGCTTTAAAGACTTGCAGTAAAAGACAACATGTATTTGCCACCTTTTTTAAAATTTTCTAAACATTTTAACAGAAAACTGTTTTAAGAAAAACACAATTTTTCTTGAAATAATGAAAAATACGAAGAAAAAAGTTGTTTATCATCCATTTCAAAACGTACACAGGATGTGTCAGTTTTGAAAATGTTCCATTTTGTTACACAAAAAATGTGTAAGAAAAGGGTGAAAAATAGTTGTTTTTATGTTTTAAAGTAAAGAAAAACAAAAATTAAAAGAAAATAAAAAGAAAAATAAGTGAAATTTATTCAAGCACAATTTGAAAATCTTTTAAGTAGCACAACTAAGACATGAAATGACTGGCAGACAGTCTGTCAGACATACGAACAGACAGTAAAATAGACTAACGCTTATTTAGTAAGAACAAGAAAGAAACATAGAAAGACTTTAGCACTAGATTGGCGGACTTTAAAAGATATTAGCTAAATAAATGTTCCAGGAAAAACTAGTGCAAAAAATAGAAAAGTAACTACAACTGTAAAAAAAGGGATTAGTCTCTTGGAACAAACATTTAAAATAAACGACAAAATTACATCTTAAACAAAAAATTTTATAGAATTTAAAACCCTAAGTTGAAAAAAAATTTGCAATTATTTGAAATAACTGTAGAAAAAAACCTAAAAAACCGTTAAGTCCACACCACGCGTTCTATAAGTTTAAAACTTTCTTTACCTTTTTTATAGTAGAACCATTGGCGTAGCTATGGGGTGGGGGGGGGAAAGATGTAGGGGCAAAACCACCCCAGAATTTTTCCTTTTTTTTTATTACTTTTTTCGTGCGACATTTGTTGTTAGTATATGGATATTTAAAATAGCCGATTAAATACATTTCATTTACATAAGTGTTCACATTCACCGAAATTTTTTTCTCAGTGTAAAAAACACAAAAATCCTTCGTGTAATTTATATAAAAAGAAAGGTAAAATAAAGTTAAATTCTTAGAATATTGACAGTAATTAAAAAACTTGATCTCATTGTGAATTTTTTAATTTTCGTCTTCAAACGATAAATTTTTTCAAACGGAAAATTCGATGCTTGGACAAGCTCAATAAACAACTATCGCTACCCTTGGAGAATATAAAGAGAATGGCCCATCATCAAAGTCAAACGCTAAAGTCGTTTCTTTTTAGAAACAACTTTAAAATAAAAACATTCTTTTTATTTCCTTGCTACTAAAGTCGAAATTAAAGTATGTTTTAAATTGAACCGACTTTAACTGGGTGCCACTTCAAATATAGAAAATTTTTTTATACAACATACAACAAAATATAAGCAAGCGGCAACTCTAAGCAGCCGACATTGAAAATTAAAATATAAATAAAACACTGCATCTCTTGTAGCGTTAAAAATTTTTAACACGCAAAATGAATTTATGTAGAAAGCAACAACAAAATTACAAATATTTTGGCTTTGTTTTTACTTTCAATGTAATTTTTGGCATTGCGTTTGACACAATTAGGGCCTATAGTTTTTCTCCAAATCATTAATAATTGAAAATAACACCAATATCTTGTAACATAAACATTTTTAACTTTTTGCAAGTACTTTTTTATTTGGCGAAAAACAGCTGATGCTGTTGTTAAATGAGTTAAAAACAACTTCAGCTGGTTTTAAAATTAACATCGGTTTTAACGTGTAAAGTATGCTTTTGCTTGTCTATAGTGGATCAAAAGTATATTTTAATTATAGTTATCTTTAGAACGTTTTCACAACTTACTGATAGCTAAAGGTAGGATTTTATCGGCCACTTTTTAAAAGGCCAGTTAAAGTTTACTTTTAGCTATCGGTAAGTTCTGAAAACGGGCCATAAAGTATGATTTGAGATTTATTTTTATTTTTCGTATGTGTTTTTGTAAAAAAGTTTGCTTACTGTGTTTTTTAAAATAAACTACCCAAGATTGATGACTTAAATTAATATAAATATGAGTTTATATGATACCATTTTCTTTACAATATTCATTATATAGAAAATAAAAATGTTTTGTTGATAAATGTTAAACGTTAAAAATTTGAAAATCCAAATTTTTTTCAAAATGTATCTTTTTGAGAAAAAATTTGTCACTGGCAACACTGGGTTCAACAAAAAAGTGTATTTTTCCCACCAAACTTTTTGTTAAACAAAAAAATAAAACAATAATTTATGAAATAAAGGAACAACAAATATTTTATTGGAATTCATTTATCTAAGTATTTAATAGCAAACAGTATTTAAAGTTGAGGAACACATGTAAATAATTATGTACAACAGAAATATTATAACATTTCTGTTGAACATAACCGTCAACACAATAAAAAATTTTATCATTTTGCGAAGCACAAATTGTACATTTAAAAAAATATGAGCTACGCAATAAGACATACAGAGATGCAGAAAAGTAAGTGAACGAAGTCTAAGCAAGTTTTTAAAAAAGTAAATAAAATTTCAAGTGCTACGGCATTCTCTTACTACGGAGCAGGTTAGTAAAAAATCGTTCAGTGTGTAGAGCTGAACGCTACGTTCACCAGTTTTAATATGCGTTGTGTCAAAATGTATTGCTTCGAAGTGGATACTCACCATATAAAATGCATGCCTTCCGTAAGCGAGATGGTAAGCGAAACTCTTACATTTCTCCCTTACAAACCTGCTTTTTATTGGGAAGCGCACCATACATATAATTAAAACTACAAAAGCAACTACCTGTTGTAAGCGATTTCTTCCTTTGCTTTTTGCATTGATGCTCAGAAATGTGGTATCGATAAAATACCGAAATCAGTATGTGAAATGTCAGCAAACATTAGTTTCGTTCTTAATATTGGCTATATTTTTCCAATAGAATATAAATCTATTTATATTATGTAAATTATATTCAGTTCTGAAATGCTTTCTTTGTGAAAGATTCGCTAGAACACGGATTTGAGAATTGATATTATTATAGTTTGCTTTACCGTTTGCAAATAACGTCATAGTTTTTAGAAATTCCTGGATTGAATTTCAAAAGTAATCCCATTTAGGATTGTTTCGAGTACGTTTCAGTGTTATTCGTACTTGAATTTTTGAGTACGAATCGTACTCGTACTAAGTATGAAAGCATAAGTATAAAAAACTTTATTTAACCTGAGTGTTTTTCTTTCTATTAATACATGTTAGTTAATATTATCCATAAAAAACAATTTATTTCCTTATAAAATTACTAAGTCTGCACGTAATTAGTAACGCGCACTTCCTCTGTTCAAAATTACTTTGTGAATCATGATTGGAATTTGCTAAGTCATCTAAGTTCATTTTGATCCAAGCTTGTTTTATGGCAGCATTTTTTGTTTTGAACGGACTTCTTGACTCATGAACCAAGAATATTGAGGACGGGGAATAGGGAGGCCTTTATTGTACATTCAGCTTATCAATTTACTGTTTCGCTATGCTGCCAGCATCAATTGGTGCATAATGATGCTGGCATCTCCTGGTAATGGGTCCAAATATGGTATTGCAGTTGCGAAATGCTTTTTAAGGATTCTTTTGAAAGAAAGTACAGCTCCACTGCGCTAAAATACGATAAAGCGCCCTACACCATTACTCCATATGCACAGCTATGATTCTGAGGGAAATTAAGTTCTTCCTTACGAACATTTGATGTTAAACTTTATTCGCCAGAAAATACCACGTATTTTCATTAGTTTTTTTTTCCAGTTTATGTAATTTTCAACAAACTTGGCGCAATTTTCCTTACGCATTGTGTTGAGTGGTGGATTTTTATGTAATTAAAATTGTTTTCAAATGCTTTGCATTTGTATTTCGTCTTTAACAGTCGCCAAACTTACCATCGTTCCAACTTTTCCCTCTATTTTTTGCTTCTACGTCCTTCTAGTTGGAAGCAGATAAAAGAATTAGTTGTTGTTCAGCCATACCTGTACCGCAATTGTGTAACTTTTTGAATTTAACTACCGATATCGTAAGGTAACGAGAAATCTCGGTTACTTTAACAAATTTTTGTATTCTCTATTTTAAAGAAACAAGCATTAACGACAAATATCGGTAAAAATATAAGACGTCAAAGTTAAAATTATTTTAAATTAATAATAGATCCCCTGAAGATGAGCAACGGAGTTGCATCGATATATTGGGTACATAAATAAAAATATTGAAAATTAAAATTAAAACTGTTTTTTTTAATTTTTAATAAATGACCTCAAGCCAAACCAAATATAAACCACAACAACAAAAAAATGAACAATACATACTGTTAACATTAATAAAAAATATAAAATAAATTTTGCTTGTAAAAAATTTATTTTAACACAACATAAATGAAGACGTGTAAATATTGATAATATTTCTAAACAAATATGTTAGTATCAAATCTTTTTATACAAAGGGACAAAGTTCGAGCACAGCATTCTGCTCATACTTTTAATACCTCCTCTACTGTATGTGAAGAGGATACCCAGCAAGCAAAATAGTCCGACGTCTTCTAGATATCTAATAGAAACGTCGCCAAAAAAAACTTGTAATTATATACGAATTCTGTCAGATTTCTGACCTAAAAATGTATGAATTGGTTGACACGAATTCTGGCCGACATGTCGTGTAAAATTCTGGGTTGTTTGCCAGCATTTCTTATAGATATCTGACAGAAATCTAATGAAAAAGGCATACGAAATTCGATTATTTTAAACGACATTCTTATTGTATTGACTAATCGCATACATTTCTAACAAAAGTCTAGGGGATGTCTTGTAGAAATGTGATCAAAAGCTAAACGAGATTTTTTAATTGTTTTTATTTTTTTATAAAGTTTTTCGATAAAGGTACAGTCTTTGATACATAGTACATACTAAACTTTAGTGCATACATAAATAAAATTAATTTGTTTTAAATTGACTTCTATTAAGACTTTATTGCGCTTCTATTCTTGGATAAGTTGAAAAATGTGTTGTCGATACCATCCAAGGAACAGATTCTTGTTCTTGATACTTTCTCTTAACTAAAGGTACGTTCAGACTGATGAAATATTTGATAGCAAACATCAAATATTTCATTAACGTAGTCTGAACACAAAATATTTTTGAGTGTCAAATAAAATAACAGCTGATTTTGAGCAAATAAAAGTATTTGCCGGCAAACAAATATTTGTCCAATGTGAACATAGTGTGAACACAAAAAATCAAATATTTTAGTAATTTTTGAGCAAACATTTATTTGATATTACAAAAAAATTGTAAGAGCAAACAACGACAAATAATTTTAGCCATGTACCCGATAGAAGCAATTTTTCCTGTAAGTTTTCGGATTTTTTACAGTTTTAAAGATTTTTAATAATTATTAGACTTTGCTATCATGCCGCTATTAGCCAATTTTTGCGAATTTTTGCTAGTTTAGCAATTTTCACCGAATTTTTGCCATTCCTTATACTTTTGGGGACTTTTAGTCAATTTTATGGCTTCTTTGAAATATCAAAATTTTTCGCGAATTTTCGCTATTTTTGCAACATTTTTTTATTTGGTTTTTCCTCGACATTTTGTTTTTTTAACCGATTTCAAATAAATTTTAGGGTTTGCTATTAGCCAATTATTGCGAATTTTTGCTAATTTAGCAATTTTCACCGAATTTTTGCCATTCCTTATACTTTAAGGGACTTTTAGTCAATTTTATGGCTGTTTTTGCAACATTTTTTTGTTGTTCTTTTCCTGACATTTTGTTTTTAACCGAACCATATATTTTAGGGGTTGTTACCAATTTTTCGCAAATTTTAGCCATGTTTCCGTTAACTATTTGTCTTCCAGTCTTCTCATCTTACATTCCCCGCTACAATTAGTTGTATTCCCAAAAATTGAAATTACTTTTTGATAATAAAACAAAATGTTTTTTTTCATAGAGTTTAAAAAAAAATATCAGAACAAATATTTTCGTCAAATATTTCATTAGTCTGAACGTACCTTAATATTAAAAGTAGTATTAAAACAAAATATGTTTTAGTTACATTACAAAAGGTAATTTGTAGTACACAGATATTTCACATTACCTTGCGATTCTTAGGACTGTTGCACGTTATCAAAGTTATTTTCGGGAATACAAAATTTATTATTAATAAGATTTCTGTATGACGTGCTAAATTCCCAATTTTTCTTATATGCTAAATATACTGAAATTTATTGTTGAGGGAAAGCTTATTTCTATGCGCATTTCACTGGTTGCTCAGGCCAGATCATCAGGAAACCTTTTTCCAAATATCTTAGAAATAAAACTGTAAAGCGAATAAGAATTATACGCACCAGTCTTTTAACTTTTTATGAACAATAAAATAAAATTCAATTTATTGCCAATTGTCATTTATAAAATTAAGTACCGTTAAGCACATCCTTATGATTTCCGTCAGAAATCTTTTAAACATATCACTTGATAAATTTTCTCCGATATATCCATGCGAAATCGACCAGAAAGCGGCCAGACAGCACGTATATTCAGTGTCTGACAGAAATCTGTACGAAGTCTCTAAGAATGAAGTCAAAAATCGTCGGAGTATTTTGCTGTCTGGGTATTATGTATTTCTGCAAATGTGGTTACACATTTAAATATAAGTTCTAGACCCAACTTTTAGTATACCGATTGACTCAGAATCAATTTCAGAAGCCATCTGACGAGGTCCGTCCTTCTATTAGGCTGGCAAGATTACCTCGTGCACAAATTAATAATAAATTTATCATATTTGGCACGTATGTGTTTATTGTCAAAAGGTCGAAGAGTCATCAAAAGCTCGGAAGCGTTATTTATTTTTTAATATTTAGCCCACATCAAAACATCTTTCCGGAATAGGGTCTTGTGCCCACTAACCGTCTTGTGTTGTAGACATTTCGGTTTAGTTAGGTCCAAAAATATTTTGTTGCAACCAACATAAATCAGCAGGACAAATTTTATTAGAATCGGTCCATATTTGACCACAGCTCCCATACGAATACACTTGTAATAAGTATCCTTAATAAAAGCTCCTATGATATCTGAAAGTAGTACTCACAGTTAAAGTGTTAGATAGTAAGATAATATTTGGCATAAAAATCTCTTATGTAAGTCTTAACCTCACAACATAATCTTTTTGGCGGAAACATGATTGCCCAAATACTGTAATGCAGGGTCGGGCTTGATCGACTTTACTTTCTTACTTTTCTTTTGACTTCTTTAACAAGAACTGTTTTGTGTCGTTAGCTAACGACATTGTTTGCCGACAAAAAAATTGTTTAAATTTCATTGCAGAATGCTCTAAACGGCAATTATCGTTAGCTAATGAATTTTGACAATGTAGTTATGGACAGTTTTTTGTCGTTAAAAAGTTACAGAATTTCAGTGCTGGCCTCATTTCATAAGAAATTACTAACACAATTCTTGGCTTCTAGTTATTTTGTTTGTGTTATGATCGTGATTAAAACCTGATTCAGCACAACATTTCATTTTTACGCTTTCAGCTTCAGACAGAGACGTTCTTTAACATCCTTTTTTTAAGTTACCGTATAAAAAGTGTTCCATTATTAGAAATATGTGTACAGCTGAATGTAGAATTGACCCATATAAATCCCCTCTCCGAAATCTCTTTAAGATGAACAAATCTCGTATACATGTTTATATTTAGTTCATATTCGGCACAACGAACTCTTATATGAATCTTAAACTACTTAGTAACATAATTTTTTTATGCAGGGTTAATGATTGCCCATCGAACCCAAATAAGGTACACTCGCGAAAATTTGTCTAAGATACTGTGGTGTTGGGTATCAAGTGGTTGCGCTTGGCCTACCATACTTTTACAATTGCTTTTGACTTGAAATGTAAGAATTTTACTTGCTGGTGAATAAATTGCATTGCGTCATTAAGCCTTTTAAAATTTTATTTTATAATTAGAATTGTGGTTATTTTGTTGAACTATTTATGGTTTTTAATCCAAATTTTTAATATTTCAATCAGGCTTAAGTTCATCAAATTTAATTTTCATTAAATTATTTTTATGAAGAAAGGAATTTTACAACATGAAAATTAATTAAAATTGTTATTGATAATCATTAATTCTTGACTGACCTGAGATTCGAACCCAGGCGGCTGGTTACCATGACATGTTTCGATCGCAACCACTTGATCTCCTCAGATGGATTTGCCGTCTTACACTCGCAGCCATCGACGACTGCTGACGTCAAACATCAATCCTTAAACCAAATTGTATTTTAACCTTTGGTGGATCGAAATTTGCTTTTTTGAATGATTATCCATTTTAATTGATTTTACATGTTTTTCCTAACTTCTGTTTTTTCCGTACTTATGTCAAGAATTCTTCTTGAAGTCCAAAGTACATTTTTTTTGTTTTTTTATTTTATATGTTTGAACCATGGAAACATACACAATCGAGCAACCCGTTAAAGTTATTGCATATCGTGCACTTCATCTTCAGTGCGAGGCACATTTTCACCTCAGTGGATTCGTCAATAAGCAGAATTGACGCATTTGGGCGAATGATAAGCCACGAGTGCCTGTTTGATGCGTTTTATGGACTGGCGGCATCATCGGACCGTATTTTTTCCAAAATGAACCGGTCAGGCAGTTACTGTGAATGGTGTTCGCCATCGTTAGATGATTACGAACTTTTTATGGCCCGAACTGGAAGATATGGATGTGGACGATATGTGGTATCAACAGGACGGTGCCACTGGCCACGCAGTTAACGAAACAATGGGTATTTTGCGCAACAAATTCAATGGCCGCCAAGATCATGTGATTTTACACCGTTGGACTTCTTTCTTTGGGGTTATTTGAAAGAAAAGGTGTACGTCGATAAGCCAGCAATAAATCAGGAGCTAAAGGATGAGATAATTGGGCATAGAACCTCAATGATGCCTCAGCGTCATCGAAAATTTGGACCATTGGATGGAGCTGTGTCGCCGAGTTCGCAAAAAGACAGCAATTTCCTAAATAATTTGTGTTTTATTCAAAATCAACATCAGGCCTTACAATTTAACCACCCTTTACAACTTTAAATTTTTTTTATTGATTTCTTTTCAGGTTATTTTTAATCTATTTATTGTACAAATTTCTTTCAATAATTTTTTTTAAAAAAGCTAATTATATGTGGCTAATTATATGAAGTCTAATGACTTAAAGTTTATTAATTTACTTCCTAAAATTTTTTGTTTGCCAAAAAGAAATAAAACAGTTTATAAACTATTTTAATAGTTTAAGCGTTTTATATAAATCATACAAAAAAAAATGCGAAAACTTTTCCGTATACACACACAACCATTAAATGAACTTCTCACATATTTACTTTCATTCATAAGAATGCTAAAGGCAAACAACATTTGCCTTTTATATGATTTTTTTTTATTTTTTGTTTATTTTTTTTTTTTAAATACATTTTAACACATTCCTTCATACTCAAACTCTACACAAATAAAACAACATTCATATAAAATATGCAAATGTACACAAATCTACAGTCAAATTTATAACACCCACACGCATTTTCACACCCACTTTCAAGCACACAGATACATACAGCACTTTTTTATATAAAAGTGAAAGAGAGTGGCACACACATACGCATAAAAGGCGCACACATGTCTGCATGTCGAATGTTAAAGTACACCATTTGTGCAATATGCAAGATTTATTTTATGCACTTTTTCATAGAATTTCAAATGCATACAACTGTAAGAAAAAAAAATTGTGTATGTGTATGTGAATGTAGAAATGGGTCTGTAAATATGAATAAATATTTGTAAAGTAAATTCTATACTCTTATAAAATGTTGAATGTTGAGATACAAAACAAAAAATAAAAAAAAGCCAAGTTAAATTGAATGCAGCTTAAAAGGGCAAACAAAATAAAAAGTTATACAAAAACAAGCATGTTGATGATGAATGTTTAACACAGCGTTTAAAAAAGATTTTACATGAAATGTTGTTTAAATAAAAAAAAAAAGAAAATATGTATATGTGACAGTTTCACTTAAAAGGGACCTATGGGCAAAAATTGAGTTTTAGAGAAAAATTATATTTAAGTTAACAAGTTTTCTTTTTTTCTTATCAAAGGTGTATTTAAAAGCTTATTTATGACGAAAGTAATGAAGTTACAAAACTGCGGCTTGCTTCATTAGAAAGACCGTATTGTCTATTTTAAGAATCAGCAAAAAAGTAAAAATCGACTGTTTCATCCATAGATCCCTTTTAACTAAAACTGTCACATACATGTATAGAAATAATACAAAAAAAAAATAAGATTTAAATGAATTTACTTGTCAGCAAAAGTGAAGAAAAAAAAAGCTTTACTCCTTTTATTTACTTTGAAAAAAAGTCAATTTTAAAATATTTAAGAAGATAAATTATAGAGATGTGAAAGATATGCTACTCTAAAGTGTTAGTTAAACAAGATTATTAAAGAGCAATTATAATAAAAAATATAACAGATCATGTAAAGAGCGAAATTTATTTTGTTATAAAGATAAGTGTTATAGCCGGCTGAGCTTACCACTGGCTACACTGTTTCAATGCAGTTTTAAGTTCAATCTGATCTATTGTTAACCAACAAGTCATTTTCATACAAAATATTGTTAAAGCTAGGAAGGATATTATTCTATTCTAGTTATTATTAATTATTTTTCCTCTCAGCAAAAAAGTAATTAAGCATATGTTAAGATTCCTTGAGCATGTTAGCAAATGTTGCAATTTGTCACATTCTGATAAAATTTATAATTAACTATCAAAGTTTTTTTTGGGAATACAAAATTTTTATTAACAAGATTTTCTTTGTCGCGCTTTACTCCCAATGTTTATTCTTGAAAAAAAACACAAAAACATTTATTATTGAAGGGATAAGCTATTCGTATGCGCATTTCACTGGTTGTTTGGGACACATCGTCCGGAAACTTAATTCAAAGATTTTTAGAAAAACTAAAGATGCCAAACAAATAAAACTGTTAAACGAATAAGAATTATAAGCACTAGTTTTACTTGTAACAATATCAAATTTTAAACAAAAACAACAATAATAAACAGTGTGTTTATCTTTTCCTACATTCCCCACTACAATTGCACAATTAACATCGTCACGACGTGAGATAACGCGTCTATTGAATTTCTCGCGCAAAAGAGACATTGTTTCGTTGGCTGTATGGCAAGTGTCACGATCCTGTTGGCACCACATATCGTCCAGGTCCATATCCTGAATTGCTGGCCACAAGAAGACCATTATCATCTCGCATAAGCGGACACAATTCACGTATACTGCTTGGCCGAGGTAATTTTCAAAAAAGTACGACCAGATGTACGACTCCGCCGCCAGCCTATAAACCGGACCAAACAATCACTCTGTGTAGATCTTCGCTTTTCAAAAATCCATCGTAGATTCTCATTTGCCCAAATGCGGCATTACTGCTTGTTAACGAATGTTAATTGAGGTGAAATTGTGCATCGTCGCTGAAGATAATTTACTTTGTAAAGTCACCATTCTCTTCTGTCTGTTCAAAAAACTTGACGATAAGTTTGGACCACCGTTATATGTGCTTCACACCATCTCCACAATTGTGGTGTGGGTTTAAAAAACCGCTTAAAATCTAAGATATGTAAAATCGCCTAAACTTTTAATATAAAAATTAAAATTGGGATTTGTTTTAAATTTATATAAAATTTTTAGAAACAATTTCAAGGATTTAAAAAATTGGTAAAACTTAACATTTAAGAACTGAATTTAAATTAAAAAATTTGATAAAATAGTTAAATCTTGTAAAACCACAAATTTTTCAGCGATTTGCAATACTCGTGGATCTGAAGAAAAATACCACAAAAAAATCTCTAAAAATCGCTAATAAGTAAACCTACAAAAGCAAACAATTTCTTTTTTGTAATAAAGACAAAACATATGGACACATTTGTAAAAATTGAGGCCGCAATGACAAATTTAGAGCGAAAAAACTTATAACTCTTTTTTATAAGAGCATATAAGGATACAAATTTGTGTGAACAAATGACTTGGTATGGCACGATCTTACGCCAAAAATTGATGGATTCGATTGCGTTGGTGTGTGGCTTCCCATATAAAATTAACTGACATAAAACCTACAAAATCATTTCATAATACAAGAGAACAAGGTTTTTGTTGATTAAGAACTAAATGTTGTTTTTAAGGTTTTTTGGGACGCTAAATCCATATCTGCCAAAATTAAGGCACTTTCGCTGGAATAATTTGAAGATGGGTCATCATATTCACTTCAAAAACAAATTCAAAATTCGTCAGCAATATTATCTTAGAGCCGTGCTTACATTGGCTTTAAACTTGACTAGTAATTTCAGAGATATTTTTGAAGTAAAAAAAAAAAATTAGTATTGCTGAACTTTTTATGGTTTTTAATTCAAATTAAAAAAATTATTTAAAAAGTATTTAAACTTAATTAATGTAATAATTGAATCAATTATTTTTTTTGTTGAACGAAAATAAAAAAAATAATTTTGATTTAATCCAAAGAAAACCTTTGATAACTAATATGCATGTGGCAGAGTAAATAAACTGAACTGGCAAAATAAAATAAAGGAATTTTTTTTATTTTGGTTTTTTCTTTACCCACTTACAACTACATTTAGGGCCATTATTACAACTTCGGTCCGACAAAATCCGACTTTTAACTATTGGCAAGTTGTAATAATGGCCCTTAGAGTTGACAAACGTACAGAACACTTAAGTATAGTATATAATGTACATTTTTGAACTTTGGTTTTGAAAATTGCTTGAACTTTTTTATAAATTTAGAGTTTTATAAATAAAAAATATAATAAAATTCAAAAATTCGCAAATACAAAACTATAATTTTTATTGGGTTTTTTCCTTACCCACTATTTTTAGGAAAACGTTAGTTAGGGCCTGGTTTTATTAAGGTAACAATGTTTATATTTGTTTGCCGATTTGGAACAAAAGGATAATTTCACTTCTTATACGGCTTATTGAATGGCTGTAAAGCCCTCGTAGTCTGAATGTTCATTATACAAAACACCTTTTTCATCTTACCAGATCAGGATCCCAAAATTTAAACCACATTTTGTTTTATTTTTTATATCCTAATTTTTTAATAAACCTAATCGTCCTAATGATTAAAAAAAGCCCATTGTGCAACTTTTCAGATTGTAAATGGTTAGGATTTAAATTTAGAGTACATTTTGAGGGTTAAAATTAGTACTTTTTAAAGGGTAAAAATCGGAAAGAGTTGGTACTTTTTCTTTATTGGATAAATTTGGTATACATACAAATTATAACCTACATAAATATGCATTGTACTTTCTGGAGGCCTAAAATGAGCAAAATATGGTATTCTTGGTATTTGTTAACCTGTGGTACTTTTTCCCTTTTCGAAATGTTTGGTATAGAGATACCTATGACCCAAATTAAAATATAGGGTACATTTAATGAAGTAAAAACGGAAAAATGGGTACTTCTGGTACTTTTTCTCTTTCTGATTAAAATGGTATACAGATTACATGTGGTCCAGTTAACGAAAAATACATATTTAGACACCGGTTGCTTTTGATATGGAGTTGAATATCGGTTGCTTGCGCTCAAAACTTATACTTAAGTATTTATGTATGTGTTGGCGAAAAATTATAATTTCAATGTTTATTGAAATATTTTAACATAGAATGCATATAAATCTAGAACTACATAAAATTTCTGCAATTTTTTAAAGGATAAACCCTTTAATTAAGTTAAAAATTTTTTCGAATTTGTTTCTATGAGTCAAATTTTAATTTTTAAAGCCTTTTACTATAGTCGAAATAGGACTCCTCTATATTTAATGTGTTTTTTTTTGTTTTTTTGCTTAAGCCAACCTTTAGTTAACATTACTAAGAAATTACTTAATACACTTCCAGAATATCCTGTATCATTCTGTTACATGTTGTTAGTTCAGCTATCCTTTGGTTGACAATGACGTAAATTTTGTATGCACAAAAATTGAATAATTTTCAGACACTAGTGGAATATAATGCATTTTCTATATACTCACTGTATAAACTGAAAAATGATTAATATATTTAATTAGAATTGTGGTTATGTTGTTGAACTATTTATTGTTTTTAATCCAATTTTTTTAATATTTTAATTCTGCTCAAGTTCATCAAATTTAATTTTCATTAAATTATTTTTATGAAGAAAGGAATTTTTACAACATGAAAATTAACTAAAATTGTTATTGATAATCTTTCATTCTTGACCGTGGCCGGGACTCGAACCCTGGCCGGCAGGTTACCATGACATGTTTCGATCGCAACCACTCGATCTCCTCAGATGGATTTGCTGTCTTACACTCGCAGCCATCGACGACTGCTGACGTCAAATGTCAAACATCAATCATTAAACCAAATTGTATTTTAACCTTTGGTAAATCGAAATTTGCTTTTTTGAATGATTATCCATTTTTTATTGATTTTACATGTTTTTCCGTACTTCTGTTTTTTCCGTACTTATGTCAAGAATTCTTGTTGAAGTCCTAAGTATATTTTTTTTTTAATTTTAATTAATTTTCATGTTGTAAAAATTCCTTTCTTTATAAAAATAATTTAATCTGTATTTAAATAATTTCTGAGTCTATATAACGATGTCCGTCCGGCTGGCTGGCTGGCTGTCCATGTAATCTTGTGCGCAAAGTACAGGTCGCAATTTTGGAGATAGGGGCTCTCAGAAACTATCAAACCGATTTTAATGAAATTAAAAACATAGATAGATCCATATTTATACATAAGCATGATTCTCCATTGGCCCCGAATAGGGTGCACTCCCGTTAATGTGTTTTAATATACTGTGGTGTAGGGTGTCATATAGTCGGGCTTGATCGACTCTACTTTCTTTCTTGTTTTTTATTCCTTTCTTTTTTCGATGGAAAATTTCAGCTTGATTATGTTTTCGTGAACGTACAATAACTTTGTATTAATGAACAATTAATTGGTCTAAATAAAACATAAACGGAGGCATTGGTTAAATAAATGTTCTAATGTAATTATTTTAACAAAAGGTTTTTTTATAACTGGTGATTTAAATAATTTGGCACATTAATTTATTGGCTCGAATTTGTGTAAATACTATAATATACCAAAATTTTTCTATTATTTGTTATATGTTCATTAGGGTGTCCCAAAAAATATTTTCTTTATGATTTTCATTGGTGCTCAATCAAAAGTTAGAAGCTTATAGGGTAAAGTATTTTTGGTTTTTCTTTAAGAATTTTCGGAATAGGTTTAGAGGTCGCGCAAATGGAGTTTTCATAAAAAACCGGAGTTTTCGGCCCATTTTTTTAACTTTACTGATAACTTGGTTAATACCACGGGTTTCTGCACTCCTGAGGAAACAGTTTTAAAGAAAAGTATCCAAGCTTTATTCCTGTGTGAAAAACTTATAAGATTTGGTGATGAGGTTACTCATTTAGATACCTTTAATTACAATTTTTCGTAATTTTTTCAAAAATTTTGTAATAACGCTTTACAACTTTTTAAGTTTAAATGAAAACGAAAACAAACTAATGTTGCAGTTTGAAAGACAAATTAATTCTTATTAATATGAATAAACAATTTTTAAATTTGTTCTTATCGTTCCTGAGTTATACCCGTTTTGACCTTTATACCCAGTATATGTTATTAAAAAATCTTTGCAGAATTTGCATTTTTGTCGGCGGTTTGGAGGGATCAAGGGCATCTATCATTTTTCCCACAAGCCACACATTTCTTGTTTTCACAAAATTCTATTAGATCTATTTTGAATAAAATTACACATTTTTTAACGATCAAAAACAAAAAAAAAAAAAAAAATTCTTACCGGTACGTCGACGAAAACTTTTATACATGTATGTGACGCGCAAAATATAAAGGGACCTAAAGGTAAAAACCGGGTTTGTTCAGGAGAGCCATTTTGGTGTACCACCACTTCATAAAACGCGCATATCTCTGGGAGGGAACACTTTTGGGGCATGGGATTGGTCTGATTCGATGCTCAGATGTTGTCCCCATCAAAAAATTGATTTTTTTCCCCTAAGGTCCCTTTCACTATGCGCTGCCACATATACAAGAAACTTTTCTATTTGATTCGTCGGTCAGCTAACTCAAAAAATTGTGTTATGTAAATTTATTATAGCGGAGAATACACATAAAATAGAAAGTGAAAATGACAGCATGTAACGATTTAGATCAATAAATGACAGAAGTTAATGACAGTTAAAACCCAACTATAACATTTTATGGAAATATACAATAATTATAACGAAAAAAGTATCACCATTTTTAAGGTAGAAACTATAAAAATAGTGTAACTCGGAAACTGTGGAACAAAATTCCATTTTTGTTTTTCTTAATTGTTTAGAACTTATCGGTATTTAAAATTGCGTCACTAGTTTTTATACCTTTCATATAAATTTGAAAAGAAATAACCCGTTTTTTACAGAATTTGTTGAAAAATTACAAAAATACTTAATATGTGGAATCGTAATGGACAAAAATATAGCCGGAACTTAAAGTTTTTGCATATTGAAATAAAGTTTGGGAAATTTTCTTTAGATATATTCGGTCAAAAAATTAAATAAACGTGTTTATTGACAATGTTATGAGTCAAGTTTGAAAAAAGCCCGAAAACTCAGATTTTTAACAAAGACTTGAATTACGTGACCTCTAAACCTCTTCCTAAAAATCTAAAAAAAAATTCAAAAATACTGGTCCCAATAAGCTTTCAAATTATGCTTGAGCCTCTGACAAAAAAAAATTTTGGGACACCCTAATGTTCATATATATATTAAGTTTAATTAAGAAAACAAATTTTAAATAAAAAAACATTAAATGTTTCCAAATAATTTATTTATTTTTGTTTCTATTTCAGATAAAAAAATATTTTTCTAAAAAACAAAATGGCAAAAAATTAAAAATAAATTTATACTAAATAAATAACTAAAATGCTATTTGCGTTTGGTATGCCGAAAAACAGACAGACACACAGATAGTGAGAGAGAGAGAGAAAATATATGTGTAAAAATAGTGGTATTTTGAAACGTCATACCAATTTATGATCTAAAGTCTACAAATAAATAAAATACTAATAAAAAAAGTAAACATTCATACTACAACAACAACAACACTAATAACAAAATTGTCAACAAAATGCAATTGTTTATAAAAACTACTACTAAAATTAACAAAAGCAACAAAAAAGAAATGACTTTTACAAAACTACGACTACAACTAAAACAAATTCATATGAGAACAAATATGAAATCATGTAATAAGAATCATGTAAAAATAATAGAACAACCAAAAAAATAAAAATATTTTAGTAAAAAAAATATTATTTGTAGTCGGAATAAAAAACAAAAGATTTTTATCATTCAAAAACAAAAAAAAAACACAGAAGAGAATTTATACAATCTAGAACAGATTCTTCTAAACAATTGTAAAATTACACAACAAAATAACAAATTTATCGTAACTTAACCACCGAAATAGACAAAAAAAAAAATAAAAGAAAAAGCTCAGAAAAGTACTTTGTACATAAAATATAAATGAAAAAAATATATATGTATATACATACATATATATAAATAAAAGTATAAATGAATAAATATGAATTATTTTCCACTAAAATACACAAAGACAAAAAAAAATAGCAATAAAAAGTATTAGAAAAAAAATAAATAATATTAATATATAGAAAACGTTTAATATTTTTTATTATTATTTCTACCAATAAAATTTTTATCGCAGCAGCAATTTCAAATACTTCGGTGAAACTTTAATAATCTATATAAAAAAAGACTTGTGAAAGAAATATTCCCATAAAATCAACCTCAAAAGATGGCTTTGCGTATTTCAGCAAAATATAAAAATCATTTAGGGCTCATCATTTATGGTTTCACTGGTCTACTGTTGTTGACAACAGCAACATCATACACGCTAGCAGGACGTTTATTTGGTAAGCTATAAATGTTTTTTATTGTTTAACAAAATGTCTAATTATAAAAGAACAAAACTTAGCAAAAATCTTTAGCAATAACAGCAGCAAGTAACCTAATAGTGTGAATATGCCATGAATTATGCCTAAAGAAGTTTAGAAGAATAATAAGAGAGCAAATTACTCTTGAGGCCATGTTGGCAAAACCATGGTAGAATAAGTACAAGGTAGGGCCATTAGGGAGAGTTGTCATTATTTACCAATGAAATGTCAAATTAATTTATTTGATTTTTGACGCTTGTTTTAATTGTTTTCTCTTATTTTCTTTTGTTTGACGTAACATGGGTATTGAAATTGATACCAGAATTTCTTATGTCTATTTATACCTTGTACTTATCCTACCATGGGCAAAACTAAATAAAGGAAATATTTTTTAAAGCCCCTTTTAAACGATGGCAAAGGGCACGAAGTTTATTAATGAATTTTAAAATGAATTTTTTTTAAAATATTGCACAGCAGTGTGGGCCCAGTCGCAAGTACAAAGATCATATTTTTAGGCAAATTCTTAAGAAAAATGTGTTTATTACAAAAAATATATAAACTAAAATAAGTTATATTCCTGGCATATGCAACAAATTTTGCTAAGAGTTGTTCTGGTTAAAAAGAATTTTGAAGGCTTTTTAAATCAGTTAAATAAGTTAAAGAAAAACCAAAATAATTTTCGTGGGAATTCGTGGGGATTTAAGAAAAACTTAAGATATTAAACCAAATAAAACTGTGAAGCGTATAAGAATTACAGAAACAGTTCTATTTGTAACAATATCAAAGTTTAAACTAAATCATCAACAATAAATAGTGAGTTTATCTCTCCTTACATTCCCCAATTTCAGTGTTTTTATCAAATAATAAAAATTGGGAATTAAGCACGAATAACAAAATCATTTAAATTAAAGAAAAACAATTTAAAACACTTCTACATTTGAAAGCTCATGGAGGATAGAAATGTACAAAGTTGGACGAGTCTGTAAGAAAGATAAATAATGTATGCAATAATTGTTGTAATATTTATTCTTACACAGTAATAAAAACACTCGGGATAAATAAACGAGTATGTTGTTATTTTTGTGTTCACAAGATGACTAACAGGGAAACGTTATTTTTTAATGATTTTCTAAACAAACACTATTTGCGTTTGTGTATTCCACAAATCTACCGAATCGAACGCTAAGGAGCGATATAAAGTGTTTATTTTCTAACACTGTTTGTAACATTCTTGTGATGTGTGCATTTTGTAATACCAAGAATGCCTTTATCCATTCGAATAATTACCCACAAAGTATGTTCTTATGTACGTGTGCATGTATGTATATATGTATATACATATAAAGTATGTACTTAAAATTAAACTTTTTTCATTTTTACTTTGCAAACAGGGAGAAAAATCTAATATTCGGATTCAAGAGCGCACCAACTTTTAGTTATTTACATATGTAGACTCTACATTGTAGAGCAAATTATAAACTTCCAGCAAAAAATAAAATGTTTTCTATTAAAAACAAAAATGAAAACCAAATTAATAATTGTACTAAAGTTAATTAATTATGACTTGAGGGGAAATTTTGTAAAAAATATATGCATATGTACATATTTGTAATGTGATATAAAGTACGTGTTTTTCAAACGAAATCATAATACTCAAAGCTTAAATTATAAACAAAATAATTATCAAGCATTTAGGAAATTAACACAAACAAATTTTTTGGTTTTTTCATAAATTTATTTTATAAATGTCAATAAGTTGTCAAGATTATTGACAGATAACATGCCAGTTCGTATGTAATTTATTAATTAAAATCTATAAAATAAAATCAGCATGTGTAAATTATTATTATTTTTTTTTTCTTTATTATATAAACATCAAGTTTTAATTAAAATAATATTCATATTTTGTTTAAGTGAGTGTGTGTGTGTAAATATTTATTTAATTTTTCTGCCTTTTTGTCTTTTTTTTATTAATTTAATATGTTTTTTTTTTACTTTTGTTGTTTGAGGCAAACAAATGATGACAGTTTTATTATTTATTTATGGAAATTTAATGATTTTTTTAATATACGATTTTTTTAATAAACGACTATGTAAATAAATTTATAAACAAATTATATTTATATTTGTTTGTTAAACATTTGCTTAAACAATGTATGTACATATTTGCTTTAGTCTTCAGCAAAATGTAAGTTAATAAACTATTAAATATCTGCATAGAAGTATTTTTATATAAAAGGAGTGGCCAGCTTTGTATTGCTATCTATGTATGCCTTTTACATTTGTTAAGAGTGCAGAACATATTGAATCAATTTTGATAACAAAAAGTAGACAAATTCTCTTAAAATAATATTTTGTATTGCAAAAGCTGGCAAAAAATGTTTATTATTTTTAGTCAGCATTAAATTTTTTTAGTTTTCAGAATTAAGATTAAGCAATTAACCAAAAAAAAAAAATCAAGGTTAGGCCCGAAGATATGATGCCCTACACCACAGTATTTAAAAACAAATTTCTGAGATCATATTGCTCGCCAGAACATTATTATGTTATGAGGTTAAGATTAATGTAAAAGTTTTTAATTCAAAGCATTATTTTGATAAATTAATCTTTATGATATTTGTTTGCCTTTAAGTGATTTTAAGAAGAGAGTTTTCACTGGAAATTTGAATAACTTTGGACCTACCAGCACAATATTTTATCAAAAGGTAGTAGCTGTCTTTAAAGTTATTGCCGCCAAATTTTATGTCAATAGCCACATTTATAATGAAGTCGTGGCATTAAATTTAATTCAAATACCAACAGGCACAAACACTCTTTTTCGGAAAGAAGTTCAAAAATTCTACGATATCTCTGAAACTACAGGGCAAATTTAAAAACAATGTAAGCACGGCTTTAACATAATCTTTTTTAACATAATATAATCAACCGTTTTTAAGTTATTCCAATATATGTAGTGAAAGTGCCTTAATTTTGGACATAACGGTATATTTCGAAAACTAGAGCAGATAGAGAAAAATGAAGATTAGATTTGTAATCATCAACCCCAGCAGACTGCAAACTTACTGTTCCGTCGTGTAATAGTAGCATTCTTAAACATTTTTTTTAATGAAAATTCAACTTTGGATGTTTTCACGAAATATGCCGTTATTTCTTAATTCTTTGTCCGACGATAACAATTTTACGCTTACTACGTTTGAAACAGAATATTATTTAAGATATATGTTGAAAATTTGTTGATTGCCTTAACGGAGCGAATTAAAATGTTGAATTTTGAAAAAAATAAGAAATCACTTTTTTTCAAGTTTAAAGTCCTGTAACTCAGTAAATCTTTATCCAATAGACACATGTTAAATCTTGTACAATTCAGTTGAAAAGTTCTCAAGATTTTTCGAAATACCTACATACAACATTTGCAGAAGAATACGATTTTCGCGTATATCTCGAAAACGCTTTTTGAGAAAAATAAATGAATGCCGTATTCGTGATCAGCAGCAGAGAACTGCAACAATACATAATACTTGCGAGCGCACTCGCTGTTTACTAAATCATTTTTAGTCTCGAATACTTTTAAACACTCGCTTTTACTGATATGGTTAGCTCGTTGGCTCGTTCTTCATACAAAGCGAGCTTCATGCATGAAAATATTACACAATAATTTTTTACTTGTACATATGTTAACTGCATAAAGTAGTAAGAGCCCAGAAAAATGTATAAACAATATCACAACCACGCAAACTAAGTTTCGTGTTTTTTCGATTTTCATATTCGGTCACTTTTTTGAATTTAACTTACACGGCTTAGGTGTTACGACCACCCTGCAAATATTATTGGACCACCTGATCCAATTTCATGAAATGGACTGGTCCGATGTAATGCAAGCATGGACCATGTCATTGTTAAAAAGTGTTTGTAGTGAGACGACATGTCTTCGTTTTTTAACGACATGTTTTCGTTTTTGAACGAAGTTAAAACTAATCCTCTTGTGTACACAATGGAGTAGTTTTAAAACTACTCCTTTTTTAGTCAAAAGCTGGGTTATATGGTCCTGCCCTAGGACATCGTAATGTTAAATAGACCATGTTTTTTCCATACGTTTGGGTTACTTTTGGACTAGTCCTAGTCCCTTGTGGGCTACTCTTTACACGCGTGTTTGGACTGGTCCTATTATTTGCAGCTCGTAACAACAACATTCACGGCATATTCATTTAGTATATGTTCGTGTATTTAAAATTCAACATTAAGTGAAAACGTGGCAGCCAGATTTTATGATTTGTCCTAGGTTAGACGATTTAAGGCGTTTGAATGATTTTGTGCATGTTGTGTTATTTATTTTATGGATGAAAACTAGTAAAAGAAAAAACTCAATTAGCAGCCGATAGTTACCGTTGCCATTTAAAAAAATTTAAAAAAATGTTCTTGTAAAATTTGTTGTCAAAAATGTATAAATATATATAAAGTAAATTCTGTGTTTACGTCGCACAATGAAAAAACGGACTGCGCTGCGTTACCATTGGTCAATATTTTTGTAAAACATACGATCATTGTTTTTTTCCTAAGCCATCTGGCAATGCTGCTTTAAGTATTACTACGAATGACGAAAGCTGCGAGTATACACTTGTGCACTGAGACAATTATAACTCTTTCTCAGCGAAGGGCAGATAGAGAACATTCAATAAAAGAGAGTAAATTAGTTGATTTATCAGAAGTACGAATGCTATTGCCGAATGTTGAAATAATATATTTGCGAAACAATACAAAACAGAACTCATATAAATTTCATTGCGTTTGCTAAAGGCTCGTTTGTTGCAAACACATTTCTTACGAGCCTGGCGAGCACATATACAAGTATCATCAATCATAAAACGGGTGCTCGTTGCACTTCTCTGATCAGCAGCCCCGATTTATCTTAGAAAACATCTAATTTTTGAGGTTATGGCAAAAAGTTAAGAATTTGAGAACCTGTGTTATAGACCGATTCTTAATATATTCAATAGACTTCGTCCTTATGAGCCAACTAACCGGACCATAATTTGGTCGAAACTAACCATATTATGGGCAAAATTTTCCATAATTTGGTAAAACCTTACCATATTATGGTTTTTAATTTCAGACATTTGTTCATTGTTTCGTTTCTATTGATTTGTTCGTGTTCGACGTCTTGTCACTTGTTTATGGGGCTGTGCGCGCACAAATCACAAGTAATTCAACATTTTCAATTTCTTGTGAATTGTTCGATGTGTAAGTGTGCTTGTACGCTAACATTTTACAATTTTTTCATTTTTGTGTACAACAAAACGTCGATTCTATCTATTGCAGATTTTTTATTATCATTATTATCAAAAATGCAATTGCATCAACCGCTTTACATTTCATGTGTTCTCTTTGACGTTTCAGGTTATCGTGGTTGGTTCGTTGTGTGTTTGGAGAAATAGTACGCTAACCACGCACAAATCACTTGTGTGTGGTCAGATTAAGTAAACGTTTTTTGTGGGGTTTTTATTTAACTTTTGGAAAAAAATAAAGCTGCCGCAAAGACCCTTCATACATGAAAGGTTAAATTTGTATGAAAGTTCCTCGACAATAAAGCACATACAGCTAAATAATAAAAGTTATCATGTTTCCACTCAAGAAGAGGTAGCCTGCTCTCATCTGCTAAATATTTATTTGCCGTACCGAAAAATCCAAACAGCTGTTACTGTTAGGATTTTCCTGGTCATCGATGTTTGAAATGTGGTTGGCTCTTCATCTTGCCAGCAACCTACGGTTACCTTGGGTTTGCAACTCAGCCATGTCGAGTGTCCTTCAGATACATTTAATAACAAATAAACACGCTTGTCTAAATTCGGTTTTATTACTCTAATTTCTTCTCTGTTTAATTTATGTCTTTAACACACTTTACACTGCCTCGTGAAAGCATCCGCTTAAGCCTATTCTTCGGTTACCTTGGATGTTAATCCCAGACTACTCTACTACCCTCCGATTTCGTGGTGTAAGTATCAAAAACGTTTACAGCTTATACCTTTCTCAGTGCTCTACACCCCTTCCAGGCTGGATTGAAATCTCAATGATAATAAGTCGGATGTTAATAATCCTCCCTTGTAGAACCTGTGCCATATTCTTTACTATCAAGGAATTGGTGTTCCTTTGTTGTATTTTTTTTGTCGTATCCGCTACAATGTTTTAACTATCACTTACACCTTCTTTTATACTTATGTAAAACTACATAAATGTTGCTTTAAAAGTGGCACATTTCCACTATGCCGATAGCGGTAAACTCTCATTATACGACTCTGCTGTACTGCATCCGTTGTTTACTTCTGTCGGTCAAATGGCGGCCTCCATCTCGACGGCACACCCTCATCCGATTGTCTAAATTTTCAATGACGTTGAGGCATAATTGAGGTTCTATGCCGTTAGTGTGTCGAATTATCTCATCCTTAAGCTTTTAAATTGTTGCTGGCTTATCTAAGTACACCCTTTCTTTTAAATAACCCCAACTAAAGAAGTGCAACTGTGGCAAATCACATGATCTTGGCGGCCAATTGCAATCGCCACCTCGTGAGATAACATGGCCATTGAATTTGTCGCGCAAAAGAGCCATTGTTTCGTTAGCTGTGCGGCAAGTGGCTCTGTCCTGTTGAAACCACATATCGTCCACATCAATATCTTCCAATTCGGGCCATAAAAAGTTCGTTATGATCTCACGATAAAGAACACCATTCACAGCAACTGCCTGACCTGCCCGATAAAAAGCCTGAATATCTTTTACGTGCTGCTCGATTGTGTATCTTTCCATGGTTCGAATTGACTTAGTCTGAAATTTAGAAACGTAAAATGAAATGCGGAAAGAAAATTGACGAACCACACTTAATCACATTCAACATCGGCCCTTAAAATTTAACCAGCCTTTATTTCACTTAACAATTTTAACAAATAGAGTATGGGAATCAATGCTTCTTATGTTACTCTTTAAACGTGAAAATATTCTTAATTTTTCTTCTTGTAGTGTTGTTGTTATTTCTATTCAACAAACGAAAGTTCGAAAGTTATCCAATTTTGGATTGTTTTAAGTTATTTAAGGTGTTATCTGTACTTAAATTTTTTAGTACGACTCGTACTTAAGTAAGAAGAAAAAACTTTAATTTACTACGAGTTTTTTCTTTCTGTGAAACGATTTTTTTTTTCGAAGTTATTGCCATTCGTGAGATAGACATAAATATAGAAAATACATCCCAAACCAAACTGTATTAGCGAGGAGGGTAGATGTACATATAGAGTTAAACCTCGATTATCCGGCTCTAGTGGGACTGGCACCAGCACGGATAATCGAAATAGACGGTTATTAGATTTATTTTTTATTTTATTTTTATTTAAATATTCGATTTATGTAACTACAGATTCAAATATACAACATATTTTTATACAAAACATAAAAATCGTCATAGAGAATGCAAAATCAAATATTTATGTATCATCAAAAACGTTAAAATTGGGATTTTTACTGATTATGCTTTGGTTGATCAAACGACATGTTTGAACTTAAAACATGAACTGGACCTTAAAAGGGGGAAACACCGGATTAGGATATATTTACATAATAAAAAACATATGAATGCTGCACGGATAATAGATTTAAAGAACGGTTAATAGAGGTATAAATCTTAAACACGGATAATAGAGGTAAAGCACGGATAACAGAGCGAAAAAATACCTGCATGCCGGTAAATAGATGTAACCGATTAATAGAGGTCCGGTTAATCGAGGTTTAACTGCATAATGCAATACTGCTAGTAACGATTGGAATTCAGAAGTAATGCTTTGAGGAATCAGTTTTTCTTTTTTTTTTTAATTAAAAACTTATGAACATAATTAATAAAAATTTTAATATGTACACTTCTTTGTATGTGAATCCCGTTTGACCGTCTATTATCGTTATCCATGAAACCTGAAAAAAAATCAATACAATTTTCTCCGCATCCCGTCAATTTTGTAACCAAAATAATCAATTACACACTTCAAACAGGTGTGATAAAGAATGGGCGAAAATATGACCGGGTGCGTGAGTGACTTCAAGTGAAAAATTACCAATAATAAATATAAATATTTTTCTGCATGCAATCAAGTTAAAAACACATAAAAACGTTTTAATGTAAAAATTTAAAATAACCGACTATTTACAAAATAATAATAACAACATCAATGACAACAACCACGAATACAACAATGTCGCAAATAATAAAAAAAATTTGCAGGAACGTTTAAAAATAAATTTATGTGACACTTCCGCACATTTATTGGATTTTAAATGAATTATAAATGTGAAAACTTTGTAAAATAAAATGAGGCAAAACAAAGTATTACCCAGCGAACTATTTATATTAACATTTCAATTTTTGATTTTTTTTTGTTTGTTTTATTGCTCAAACACAACTTCGAAAAATGGCAAAACGCAAGGAAATCGCGTGTTTTCAGAACATACTGAGTGCGTTTCGCCTTTTCTAAACTGAAAGAGATTTGAAAACACAATCTTCTTTTCTTAGCTTAAAGCACATTTGGCAAATATAGGACACAGTCAAAAAATTAACGCAATAATTGAATAGACTTTTGATTAACATTTTTTAATGAATAACATTTTGAGCAAATATCTCCCCGACTATTTTATACAAATGCGGTTTTTTGCCGAAATTTTTATTAGTCATTTGGCATTTATAAGTTAAACTTCTCTATTATAATTGCTAACAGAGACATCCTGGCAGGTCTTCCAGTTTGTCTACAAGGACAATAAGTTGTTTAATACGCTTTATGTGCTTTTTCCCGTCTTGTTGGAAGCACATATTGGCCACATCAATGTTAGCAAACTTAAGCCAAAAAAAAAAAAAAAATGTTTTATCATGTCGAACGGCCATTCCTTGTCCAGCCTCATCCGTACTAAATACTTAAATACATACCAAGAAGACTTTTAGAAATGTGTTCGACTAATAAAGCTACCATGGTGAAAAATTATCATGCTTTTCGAATTTTAAAAATTAAGTGGCTTCAACTTCTTCCAAACATTATATCCAAGAAGCCCCTCGAATAAGAGAATTACATCATAGCAAAGGTCATGCAGCTTTCATCCCCTCGGAAAAAGGTAGGTTTCTAGGCAACGACAGATGACAGCCCGATTATCCTAGGACCTGCAACAGCAGACCAATCATCTACTTAGCTGGGACAGCAACCGACTAACGAAACTGGTAGAAGACAAATTAACAATAGACTAATCAGTACCCCAAGAATTAGGCCGGTGAAATTTTACCAGCTACAGCAGACCTAAGTAAATAATTTTCTGGAACAACAACCGATTATGGAAACTGATAAAAGGGGAAATAACAATACTGCATGGATCGATACTCCAAGAACAAGTACAGTAAATCTAAGATGAGAAGATGCAAGAGCAACTGAAACAAGTCGTGTAAAACGGAGATGCTTTGTGGAACCCATATGCTTTCAAAGTGGGTAATGGAGAAAACAAAATAAAGCTACCGAGGCAAAAATTGCCTTTATTAACAAAAAAAAGCCAGTTTTAAACAGAGCTACGTAAAATTCCATTTAACCACACATTCAAATGACTGAAAAACTTTCAAACTCTGTACTGTCGCCAGTGTTGCCAATTTAGCCATTTAATGGCCAGATTTAGCGATTTAGCAATTTTTCACCCTGTTTAGCCATTTTTCAACTTGTTTAGCCATACATACAATTTTTCTTGTCGTTTTTCTTTTATAAGTACAATTTTTATTTTAAATTTAGAAACGTAAAATAAACATTTTTAACAATTAAAAAGCTTTTAATTTAAATCACAACTTTTACGAATGTTGAAAATAGCTATGAACGATGATGTTGAAACATCTTTCAAAATAAAGGAACAGTATTCGAATATTTAATTTATCAAATATGTATATCAACACAAACATCGATGTTTCTTTCTGGTTGCAAGTACTTCAACAAAGAGATTCAGGCGGCATTTTGGAGATTTTGGAGTACAGGTCACAATTTTGGAGATTATATGATGAAATTTGATACAAAGGTCGTAATGTGTGGTGTAGGTTATGTTAAAGTCGGGGTTGACCGACTATATTTTCTTTCTACTATTAATTTTATATCTGGACTAAAAAGGTTAGGTAAATGTTGTCGTGATTATGATTAACTTTCAAATTTTTTAAAACTAATAGGCACGAGTGATTCCTTTGAGATGAACAATAACGACATCGAATTTAACGATGATTTAATTTTTTTAATTTCTATCAAAATATAAATTTACGTTTATTTGCATTTTACAAATTGATCTTAACTTACATTTTCATCGTAAACATCTTTAAATGAATTATTTCTGTTTTGTTATTGAATTTTAATGTGTTTTTATTTAAAAAAGCTTTTAGCCATGTTTTTCCATAAATTTAGCCATTTTTGGTCACCCAGCTTTGGCAACACTAACTGTCACAAACATATACTTGAGAAAGGTGTTGGCGTCGAATTTGTATAAACGTTAGAATGTATGGAGGCTAAAAACAAATTCTTTAATACAATGAAAGTGCGGGAATAAAAAATACTCTTAAAAATTAACAAGGGGATGAACAAATACACGCAGCTATAAGACTGAGAACTAAAAAAACACGCATAATTTTTTTAATGTATGTTTGGGATAAATATTCCAATAAAAAATTGAGCTTTGAACGATGCAGGTGTATAACGGAGAGATTTAAGAGTTTCGCTTACCATTTCGCTTACGGAAGGCATGCATTTTATATGATGACTTCCCACTTTGATGCAATATATTTTTTACACAAAAAAACCCCTTTATTCAACGCATATAAAAACTGGTGAGTGTAGCTATCAGATTTATACACTGAATGTTTAATTGCATTTATTTTTTAATATGCTCCCTTACAAACCTGCTTCAAAGTAAGGGAATGCCGGGACTCTTGAAAGGTTATTTTTTCTTTTATAAAACTGCATCTCTGACAGCTTAATAGCGTAGCGCATAATTTTCCCCTATTTTTTTTTTAAATGTACCATTAGTGCTTCCAGAGTTCCCAGTTTTATTTTAAGCCATATCCCCAATTTTTGATTTTTCATCCCCAAAAATCCCCAAAATAGCCATTTTCTTATTCCCAAAAATCCCCACATTTTTCTTAAAAATAAAATACATAATATTATGTCAATGGAAAAATATGCATACATCGATTTATATAAATAAATCCATTTGTGTAATATAATTAAAACTAATGGTTTTTATTCTTTGAGTTCTACGTATCTATGTGTACACATGTATTGAATGTAACAAAGGTAACGTAAAAACGCAAAAGAAAAATAATTATGCGTCAATACATATTTATCATTTCCAAAACTAGGGAATCCATAATCTTCTAAGTCATAAGCCTATGCAATTTTGTTTTACATGTTGTTTGTTTAAAAAGTGCATTTAAGATTGTTGAATAAATTTGTCACAGCAAGCTGCATTATTTTAAAGTGTACAAGCTTCTATTCTAAGAAGAGCTCCTAATAACTCATATTGTATTCTGTTGCAAATATTGATTTTGGTTGTATTCATTACAGAAAAAAGCTAGTTCAACAGAAGAAACGCTTGTTGGTACAAAAAGCATATTTAAACCTATTTCAACAAGTTCTTAAAATAGTTTAAAACCGGGAAAAGACTAAAATTTGTACCCACATATTGACCAAATCGGTCTTGCCATTGAAAAAATGATATTTAGAATAATATATTATCCCCAAAAATCCCCAGCGAAAAAAGTGTTTTTCCCCAAAAAATCCCCTGGGGATTTTCACGAAATTCGCCAATTACAAAAAAAATCCCCAATTTGGGGATACATCTCCAAAACTGGGAACACTGAGTGCTTCGCAAAATGTTGAACATGTTTATTGAGATGTTCGAAATATTTTGTATGTTATTTTATTTGCTAATATAATAACAACAATTATGTGTATATGAACGCCACATACGACACACAAGTTAACATCAAAAATTCTTGCAGACTGCACGAGGTCACTTTTAAATACCAGGAAGTTAGACGAAAAATGTTTACTGTATTGAAATATTTTGAAAGAAACAAGTTGTGTCTAAGGTGTATTTCTTTTAACACTTTTACCCGCGCAACACTATTTAAATTGTGTGACCAACAGCATCGCATAGCATTTGCCCTTGTGGTAGTACACAAATGTTTTGTACATACATTTGGTTTATATTGTAAATATGTTTAATTTAAAAATACCTTTATGAAGGACTTTACTTTCAAATGATAAGGACTTATAAAAGAAGAAAATACCATTTATAATCTTCCAAACTATAGACTACAGTTTGTGGCAAAAAATTTAAAGTTATCACAACAATTTCAAAAAATATGATTTGGTATAAAAACGTTGTTTAGCAAACTTTTGTAGGTGTCACAAATTCGTCATACATGTAACTCGCACTTCATTTAAGATTTAAAGCAACTCTAAGATGTTTCGTAAACGATAGAAAACTTTGGTGTGATTGAACTGCCTGTTTTTAGAAAATTAAAACAAGTGAGTAAGTGAGAAATATATGCAATTTATTTTCTCATTCACTCACTGGTTTTAATTTTCTAAAAACAAGCAGTTAAGGCAGGTGAATCCAGCTTTTTTTTAGCAAAACGGCCAGAGCCACATTCAAATCGACAATATTCGCTGGGCTTTACAAATACAAGCAAAAATAAATAAACATTACAAAGCCATTATTTATGAAATAATAAACCACTTCTGAAATAGTTTTACAGGGAATGACAAAATGTCCAGCCTGGATTTATATAAACAGAAAAACATAAAATTTTTAAATCCCAATAACAAACAACTTAACCTCAATAATACAACACTTTAATAACAACAACATGAAATAATAACAACAATAACCATGTTGATGTTGGCTGGTATAAATACGTATTTAACAAAATACTTCTACTATTAAATAAACTTACTAACAACTAAATAAAAAAAACTAGAAAAAAAATTATAATAAACTTACAACACAACTGACAGGAATAAGCCATGAACTGGTGTCACCTTAAAATCAACTAGTGGATTTAAATTTTGATTTACTATTTTGTGGCAGTATTATATTGCAATAAATGTTGCCCAAAAATCTCCAGCTAAATAAATAATTTTTTTTTATTTAAATTTACTTTATATTGAATTAAGAGTATAAGGTATTTTTTAATATGGAGCCACCCATATGCAAATTTATCAACATTTGTAAAACCTTATTTTCATAAATATTTACTGATGCAATTATTTTGCAAACATATTTAATCAAATATGGGTTGGAAATGTCAGTATAAAAAATTGTGCATGTGAAAAAAGAAATACAAGCACAAAAGCTTATTTGGGGCTTTTTGGCTAATTAAGCGCTAATCTGCTTAAAATTTTTGTTTTAACTTTATTAAATTACCTTAAATCTTCGGAATATGTATATCAGAAAGTCGAAATGATACTCATTAATACTCATATTTTGGTTTTATTAAATATAAATAAACAAAGATGAGTCCGTGACTTTAAAAAAAACGCAGGCTATTGGATAAAAAAAATCTGTATATTATTATCAAAGTAATTTTTGGCAATACAAAATTTTCAAATTATAAGATTTTGATTGTCGTGATTTATTCCCAATTTTATTTTTTTATAAATACACTGAAATTAATACTTGGAGGATACGCTAGTTCCGATGTACCTTTTAGGAAAGCTTTACCCAAAAGCTTTCGAAAATCAAATAAGACCGTAGAGTGAATGAGAATTACAAACCCTCAAAGTTTCTAACCTTAAACAAAATACCAACAATCCCCACTACAATAGGTAGGAATTCTCCCAACATTAATTGTAGTTGTAAGCGGGTTAAAGAAAAACAGAATTAAAAAATAAACAATAAATTTCGGTGTATTTATCGAAAAAGAAAATTGGAAATTCAGCAAGACAAACAAAATGTTATTAATTAAAAATCTATATATTTTTTAACGTAGTCCCCTCGCTTTTAAAATTTTTCTTATTCCTTTTAAAAATATAATTTTCCGAGGTTATCAAAAGAGGTTTAAGGGTGTGAGATGACTTGAACATCAACGTCAAATCTCTTTTCGCCGAGCCATTTTTCTTTAGGTAAGGAAACAAGAAATCGTCACACACGGTTAAATCTTGAGAATGGGGAAGAACTCCTTACCTTTTGGTACAAATAAATTTTTTTCTTGGCAAAATGTAGCCTTTTTATACCCTCCACCCGAATTAGTTGTGAAGAAGAAATAATAAGTTTGTCATTCAGTGTGAAACTTTTTTAATATTCATCTCAGACCCCATAAAGTAAATATATATTCTGCTTCCTTGAGTAATTCTTAGTCGATCTAGCTGTGTCCGTCTGTCTGTCTGTCTGTTGAAAACACGCTCACTTTCGGAAAACTCAAAAGAAATAAACAACCTTGGTGTTAAATTGCTTTAAGTTATCCTGAGCAGTTTGGAATTGAAAGCCAGCAAAATCGGTTCCGCAGAATCAGAGCTAGGAATCAAAATGTGAAACCACCACCTTAATAAATTGATAATTTTTTAACAAAAACTAACATAAATGGTGGAGCAATGCACGGAATAATATAAGCTTTCACAAAACTTTGTTTTATTCTTCTGGAAGCCGCACTGTAAAATGTCGTGATGATCGGTCCATAATTTACCCTAGGCCTCATATAAACCCTTTCCCAGAAAACAGTTTAGTACGCTTAAAACCGTAATAAATAATGCTATCATATTAGAATTTGGTTCGTCTCAGTTTTATATGACTAGAAATCACACTAATAAATTTCGTGATGATCGGTCCATAATTTAGTATAGGCCCCATATAAAGCCCTCTCTGGTAAATTAATTAAATACGCCTAAGACCGTTGCAGATATATTTCTTGTGGTAATATTTCTTCTAACTTAGTTTCATATGACCAGAAAAAATGTCATGCAATTTTGTGATATACGGTCCACATTAAGCAGCCTTCTGAAATTCACAGTAAACGCTAAAACTTATTTCATCACTGTATTGAAATTAATGTTTTTTAACACCAGATATCACTCTGCAGAATTTGGGTTCATAACTTACCATGGCTCCGATACTGGATAATGGGGAGCAGGTTTTTTTTTTGGTTGGGTTCACTGTAGCTGTAGTGAGGTTGAAATTAAATTTAGCATACAAATCAGCACAAGTAAGTTGTGTTGATTTGTTATTTTTCTTTTCTTTTATTTTTTCAATAATATATTTATCTTTTTTTTAATTATGTTCATATTTCGCATATGCGTATCAAAGAACCCGAACGTCCACGCAAATTATTTTTAACACTTAAAAATAAATAATCAAAACGTTTTAGGAAATGCTTTCACGGTTGGAGTGTTCATAAAGCACCTCCAGAATAAATATTTATATCTATCTGCCATTTGGTGCTTGTTGTGCAAATTGCATATCTGTATATTCTTTAAGTAAAACTTATATTCATTTGAATCCATAAAATGAAATTTATTGGAAATTGCTAATATCACGTTTATTTTTTAAGCAATGACGTTTCAATAACAATAATATTTTGGTGTAGTGAAAATCCATATTTTAGACATAATGAACTTTTTACACAAACAAATTTGCCTGTTTTTGTTGTATTGTTGTACAGAAACTCCTAGTGCGACCACCTTCTAGTAATTACAACACGGTGATAGCCAAATTTTTATGCCATCTGCGAATTCAGCGTACCCAGATTAGTTAAAAAATATGCTTCGTTTCTGCAGGCAATTTTTTTCCAAATTTGTAGACCATTTTACCAAATTCTATTGGCATCGGTCTATATATGGCTTTAGCTCCTATACAAACATATTCCAGAAAATAGCTTTTAATTCCATAACTTGCTTACAATAGTTGGTATTGACATGAAAATTGGCGAAAAAGCCAGTAGTCATGAGAAAATGTTGTGCTGATGAGTCCAACATTAATCATTGGTCCCATATAATCCTCCTTGCTAAAACTCCTTAAGGACGAAAAATCTCATATAGATGATGATATATATTCGGATGAAGAATATTAATCGGCACCAGAACTTTAACATGAATCTTAACCTCATAACATAATTGTGTTATGGAAGGTCCCAAATTTGACAATTTGTTTTTAAATACTGTAGTGAAGGGCATTAAGTCGCCGGTCTTGACCGAATACACTTTCATAGCTTTTTATCAACAAAATATACCTATGGTATAAAGTTCACGTAGTATTTATTTATCTTAGCCTTGCTTCCAGTGATTTGTTTTGTTCATCAAATTCGAACATTAAATTTCGCATAAAAAATTACATTTAAACAAAAACAAATTTTCCAATTTTGTCAGAAGGCGGGAAATTTTAATGGTAAAGACCTGGTTGGCCTGCCCTCGTATTGTAAATAGTTTGGCAACTATACAAAATAATTATAAAAATATGTAAGTTCGTTGACATCTCGTCGTTCGCAAGTTATTGTGTTCTATATGACAAAAATGTTTATTTAGTAAATCGCTGTTAAAGTTTAGTTGTTAGTTACAAAAAATTGAACCGAAAAAGTTGTCGCAACCTTCTTACCAAAAAAACTTCCAGAGTTTCTGGTTTTTTTTTTGGTAAAAAAAATTTCAGTCTTTGGAAAAGCCTCTAGAGTAATAAGCGTTTTAAGAATAAAAGCTTACTTCTATATGCACTTATTTACGAAACTCTTGTTTTTTTTATAGCATATAGAACAAAATTTAATAAATTATTGTGCGAAATGAAAAGCAATGTGTTTTCACGAAACAAAAACTTTATTTCATATAATATTGACTTCATTTTAAACTAAATCCTATAGTTATGTTTTTATAATTCCACTTAGGAAATACTTGGTAATTTCTTAAAACAAGGTAAGTTTCGTCTATAAAATAAGAAAAAAATTAATCAAATTCATTTGATTTGATTTTTGTTCAAATATTTTAAATTTAATAAAGGTTTACAAAACAAATTTTGTATGAAAATTTCCCTTTATAAACGTTTATAAAACTTAATAATAATATAATATAATATACGATATGAATACGGGGGAAAAAGTTGTAAATATTTTTTTAGATGTATTCAACAAATCACTGGGAAGGAGACGATAAATATTCTCCATTGTGTCCGCCTTTTAGTTTTTTATTTATTACTTCTATTTTTTTATTATTATAATTATTTAAAGTTTTTGTTCACAATTTTTGTCACAATAATTAAATTTTATTTCTATTTTCACAATACGAAAAATAATTTTTTTTAAATCAAAAATCATATTAAAAACGTAAACAATTTTCAAATAAACAGAATGGCGTTAAAAAATGTAAACAACTTTTGACATTTTGCCCATTTATGCCTATGTATTATTATTAAAAACACAACTCTAAATACAAAGTATAATAGTGTAAAAAAGCCTTAAGAGAAGGTTAATTTACAACTATCTTATTTTGCAACACAACAAGTAACAATAACATTTCATCGATTATAAAACACGCGGACCTAATTAAAAATCAAAAGGTTGTGCATACTGTTTGTTTGTTTTTTTTTATTGTTTCATTTCATTTGCCAACTGCAATCTGAAGTCACAAAACGGAAATTAAACAAAAACAGACAATGCAAAGAGTTCCAAAGTACTACAAACTAAAAATAAAAAATTATTTTTTTTATTTAGTATTTTTGCTCCGTTTTTGTTCTATATGCACGGTTTTTTGCATTTAGAACACAATAGGTTACGAAGCTTGTCACTGAAGTGTTTTATAGCACAAAGTCAATGTCTCATATTTCGAAACCTATAAATGATACGAGCAAACTGATGACACAGATCGACAGATCTCTAAAAGTTTACCTAAAAGTCAATCTTATATTAATTTTTTATATTTTGCAAAACTGCAAAATGTGTGCACTACCCCCATCTATGAAATTATGTTGCATATGTTCAAGCTCGACCATGGGCAAACATTTACTTTGTGATCAAAGTTTACATTTTCAGAAAACTAGCCACCGGGGCGGATGGACATTTTTATATCGATTAAGAAAGTGATGCTGAGTCTATTACTACGGTAAACAGTGGGTACACCCATTAGCAAAAACACATATTAATCTCTAGTATAGATTAACAATTATTTAAGTCTAAAGTAGCTCAACATTGTATTTATTAATGGTACTAAGAATCCCCCCGCTGGATTCCCCACTTACCCAAAACCCTGGGCCGAACAACCAATAAATAAATAATGACAATGGTGATGAAATTATTTCTGACAAACAAAAAGCCGACATTTTAAATGATTTTTTCTTACAATCTGTGGCAGATTCGAAATCACAAATACAGCATTCGCAAGGAGATTTCTTTAATTCACTTAGAACTTTAAATCAAATTGTAGCAATATTTAACTTTAACATAACGACTCAAGAAGAAGTGGAAAATACTATTTTAGGTGCAAGTGCTTATCCTAATTATTTAAAATTCGGATCACGGAATGCTGGTGATGATGTTTCTATTAGCAATTTATTTGCAGATTTTTTTGCAACGAAATATTCAAAGAAGTCATTTGATAATTAAACTTCTTATCCCTATAATATACCCCATTCGACATGTATTAACTTTTCATTTATTGACACTGAAACGGTGCTATCTAATTTAAAGTCTCTGCAGTGCTCTCTTTATCCCGGACCGGATGGTAAACCTAACTTTATTTTAAAAAATTGTGCAAAATACTTATTTATTCCTCTTACAACTATCTTCAATAAATCTATTGAACTCGGCGGCCACTTACTGCCTGAATGAAAAAAATCATATATTACTCCGTTGTTTAAAAGCGGAAGTAAACTGGAAATATCGAATTATAGAGGAATTGCAAAGCTGAATGCGATTCCCAAGCTTTTAGAAGAAGAGATATTGACTCATAGTTTATATCATTAAATCTCTTCCCTTTTATCACGCGGACCTAATTAAAAATCAAAAGGTTTTGCATACTGTTTGTTTTTTTTTTTTTTTTGTTTCATTTCATTTGCCAACTGCAATCTGAAGTCACAAAACGGAAATTAAACAAAAACAGACAATGCAAAGAGTTCCAAAGTACTACAAACTATATATACACTTTCATATAGAACAAAATAAAAAATTATTTTTTTTATTTAGTATTTTTGCTCCGTTTTTGTTCTATATGCACGGTTTTTTGCATTTAGAACACAATAGGTTACGAAGCTTATCACTGAAGTGTTTTATAGCACAAAGTCAATGTCTCATATTTCGAAACCTATAAATGATACGAGCAAACTGATGACACAGATTGTAACGAACCATGTCCTAGCCGTGCCTTATCTCCCAGAAGAATGTGCTACTTTAAGTTCCGTCCGTGCTCAGGGATAATGGGAGGATTCTTTATCTTCTTAAAGATAAGGCAGTTCATTACTGTGAAAATAAAAAAAAAATAGTAGCAACAAACCCTAGAAACGACTACACACAAAAAGCAAGATAAAAAAAATAATAAAAAAAAACGAAGAATAAACTTAAAAATGGTTGGGAATGCAAGTGAATCTTGTCTGGAATAGGAACTTGGTGGTGTTCGTCCTATTCCCGTCTAAACCCACCCATGACCGTGCTATCCAAGGTATACTTTATTTTGAATTAGCCCATTTTGCTTTCTTATTCACAACTGCCTACATGTTTCGCGAAATTATTAAAGAAAAGTTAGTGTTTCATCTCAAGTTCACAATTTATTTAAAACAAAATAATTAGAGTGTGTCTTAAATTCTCCATTTTTCTTTCTTTAATATGACTTTTGATAATAACAAAACAAACTAACCGATAAATATAAAATAAATATGTATTAAACAAAATTTAACCAATCAAATTAATTTAGAAATTATAAAAAAAAACTTAGAATTATAAATTAAAACAAATGGTGAAAGAAAATGGATGTTATGGTGTAAATGATAACGTATGTATATAGAATGTAGTATATATGCATATGTGATTTTTCTCTTTTTTTATTAATATTTTTTTCTGAAAGCAATCAGATATATATGCATGCATATTTACTTCTTAATTTAGATGTATTATGTATTTAATATAACAAAATAGACTCACCATAATAAACTTTCCACGATGACTGCAGGCCTGAAGTTCGGTGTCTTTATAGTAGTTCTTATAGATATATTATTTTATGTATCCGTATGAATGTCTGTTTAGTATTTAAGCGTATTTTCTATTACTAGCCCTGCAAACAAATGGAAGATATCCCCTAAGGCAATAGTTTAGCAATATCCCCAAATTGTCATCTAAAAGGAAATAATCAAAGCAATTTTTTATTTTCAAGAGAAAAAAAAATTTATAAAATATTTGTACGTCATATATGTATAAAAAAATAAGAAATATTAAATTTAAAATATTCTGCAGAAGGTAAATATATAAATTAAATAAATCTGTAATATATTAATCTGTTTCCTTTTCAACTTAATCCAGATATTACTCAAACCTCACAATGGATGCAATTTTAAAGGAATTTGTTGGAAATTACTAAATTATTTTATTTTACTTTATTTTATTTTATTTGTAAGTATAATTTACTTATTTGTATGTTTGTGATAAAAAAAGATGTATGTTAAATAAAATGAATGTTTTTCAAAATGCAAAATCTTCTTTTTATCATCCCAATGATATTTTGGCGATATCTTCTTATTATCTTATATGTGGTTATCTGGCGATATTGCCAGTTTATCATCTAGCAGAATCACTTTCGTATTGCTAAGTAGTATTGCTATCGAGCCACGTTTCTTCCCGAAGGAAGTATCTTCCGCAATACGAAATCGATTATTGCCGCAATAATATTTTTCATCCAGGCAATACGTTTGGCAATACATAGGGTGTATTTCTGTGTTTGCTGGGTAGGTATATTTATGTATGTTTGTATGGTATTTTGGTGTTTGCGTGAGTGGTCGTGTTTGTTACAGGATGAATTTAATTTAAAATTAGATTTAAGAAAAATTAATCTTCAATTTAAATTGAATAGAATTAGGTGAAAGTATAAAAAAATGTAATTAATAGTTCTATCATGTCAAGTAAATATACACTAAAATTGCATGGAAAGTAAGATGGTAGGGTAAGAACGATGGTATAAATGATGCCACGATAGGAACCTAGTTCCGTTCGTGAAAAGTCGATCTCCCTTCCGATGAATCCTAGTTGCTTAGTCGGGAAATTTGCAATTGTGTCTTGAATTATTTTGTAAGAAACCAAACTTTTAAGATTATTTGGATTTTGTTTTATGGGCTTATATTGCGCTTCTACGACCACAATATTAAAATTTATGCGAATACCCAGAGACTGTCAAAATACAAAGCAAAATAATAGTTTCTCACTAAACACATTTAAAATACAATAAATACCTTTATATTCTTTTCAGATCTGCACCAAATCTTGAAATTTTAAAAATGTCCGCAATATGCCTTTAATTACACTTTTAAAATTAAAGATCTTAATAAAATTCAAAATTTATTTTTCTTAGTTTTCTTAAAGCTGTTCCCGTTGAAAGAAAAAAAAAATTCAAATAATGAAATTTCCTAAAAAATTATAAACTAAAATTGCAAAGCCATGTAAGCACAAATTTTTTTTCCTTAAAAAAAAAACAGTTAAGCAAAGTAGAATAAATTATATGAACTCACAAGATTGACAGATCTCTAAAAGTTTACCTAAAAGTCAATCTTATATCAATTTTTTATATATTTTGCGGTGTAGAACACAATAACTTGCGAACGACGATCTGACAAAATTAAGAACTATAAAACAATCCAACACCCAGAGAAAAAACATGTTTAAACCAAATAGGGGGAAGAAGATAACCAGTCGTCCACATCGTAATGAGCAATCAATTAATTCACACAATTAGTCTTTGGAATTATAACTTTCAAACAACAAGCAATGCAAATCACTTCTAACGTGAAATTTTTAAACATTTTTCGGCACAAAGATGACTTAATTTTATTCAAATATTAAACTTAATTAACACTTTCTTTGATTTTTGTTTTTATATTATTTTAATACTGTGCAAAATTTATAAAACAAAAATTTAAATTTAGCACAACAAATGATAAATATGTCTGTTAGAATTTGTTAAAATTTTAATTAATTTTTTGTTATAAACTGATTTGTTACTTTGTTATTTCCGTCATTAAATAAATATTATTTATTCTCTATTATTATTTTATTACTTATTGAAAATATGTATGTATATATGTATTTATTAACAATATTTTCCCAATGCTGTTAAAGAGACTTGGTATTGTGGCATTGGCGTGCTAAATAAAAATAAATAAAATGGTCAACCCCAACAAAACAATTTTTAAAGAAAATTTTAAATATGTAATGGTTAATTTAACCATATTATTGTCACCAACAACCATATTATTGTTAAATTGCCCCCCCCCTCAAGAAGCCACAACCAATGGTTAAATTATTCATTATATGTATGTATATTTAAAATTTTCTTAACAAATAGTTTTGTTGGGCTGTAACCATATTTAAACATGTTTTTTCTCTGCGTGCATTGATCAACAAAACTTTAATAATCAATTTTTTAATTTACTGCTCTATTCTTGGACATCTTAATTAATAACAATAATTCTTACAATATTTGAAATTAAAACTTATTCGTTGTGTATAAATTTATTTTGAATAGCTTTATTATAACGTGTGCGATAAAATAATGATCAGAAACTGGTTTTCGAGTAAAACACAACATTGTTGTTCAAAAATTTATTTAGGTCATTGGAGAATAAATGTTACTTTTATTAAACAAAGAAAATGCCATTTTTACTATTCGTTGTATAACAAATGCATTTTAGAAAATTATTTAAAACTCTGGCCCAAATTCACAAATGAATTTCTCTACTAATTAACCATTTCCATCTAATTACGATATTCCTGAGAGCTGTTGCATACAAAACATATTTGCTACAAATACATCTATGTATGCATCTTGTATGTTTTCAGGATCTGCTAAATATTTTTCATTTTATTCACTAGCAACAATATTGAATTCCTTTTATTTATTCCATTTTGCAAATTCTAAAACCGAATAACTCTTCAATTAACTTATTCAATCTATATTCTAATTCTAAAATAATTTTCGTTTAAAACAAGTTAAATAATTGTTCTGCTGTTGTCCTTTCCCCTCTCCTCTTTCCATTTTAAAAAGTCCACTGCACCTAAATAAAAATATTTGAAGCTTAACTCTTGATAAGACCATTCAACCCCATGAAACTGCATTTAATATGTAGTGGTTGCACTTGGGATCTAATACAAATTTGTTGCATAAATATTTTTCTACACGAAACACTGGAAATTTTCGATAATTTTCATGTTAGATTTCAAATTTTATTTTCATTGAATATCTGCAGCTTTTGTTAGGAGGGACAGAGAGAGATATAGAGAATGTGTGTGTGTAGGAATTCGTAAGAGTGTCAGAGTGTTTTAAAATTATTATTTTAAATTGTGACCAATGAACACTGTTGCCATTTTTTCACATTTTACGACATAACGTTCTTTGAAAAGAGCTCAAATCAAAATTTTTCTATACATTAAAACTTTTTAAAATTTAGAATAAAGATCGAGTTTAATTGGTCACATTAAATAATTCTAAGTTTTAGTTTGGTTTTTTTGGAACGATAAATTTAAACCCGTTTTTGTAAGTATGTTGTTATATGAATTTGGGGATAACGGATTGTTCGCATATAATGTAAACAGCAAGTAATAATTTATTAAATTAATATAAATTATGCATAGTTGGGGGTAATGCACTAAATATTGATTTAAATCAGCAGTGCACTATCACTAAATAAAACTGCAAAGAAATCAGTTTGCACTCTTTTTTACCAGCTTTAGTGATGATTGCAATTTTTAAACTACCACTAAAATTTTTTTAGTGATATTGCAAATTTTTCCGCTATCACTAAACGCAGATTGAATGCAAAAATCTGCACTCAATTCAAATAGTGCAAAATTTGGTCTTGCAATCAAAAAAGCTGCATACAAATATTGTATCACTAAAATTTAAAAAAATTTAACTTTGTATTTGTATGGTTTTTGATTTTTTTTGGAGGATATGCATAAGCAAAGAACATTCAACAAAGTTAAAGTTTGTCAATAACGGTATAATTAGTGGCTTTAATCATGAAAAAACAAGTTTTTGATTTTAAATTTAGGGCAAAAATTTTAGTTGCACTCAAATGAGTGAAGAAAAAAAAGTTGCAATAAACTGATGATTTCTTTTTTTTAAATCAAACTATTTTTTTTTTGAGTGCAAAGTTTTTTAACATCACTATCACTCATGTTTAGTGAGGCTTCAAATTTTCAATTCATCACTCAACATCAAGAAAATGATTGCAATATTTTTGCACTATCACTTAGTGTAAGTTGAAACTGCAAAATGAGTGCACAACCCCCATCTATGAAATTATGTTACATATGTTCAAGCTCGACCATGGGCAAAAATTTACTTTGTGACCTAAGTTTACATTATCAGAAAACTAGCCACCGGGGCGGATGGACATTTTTATATCGATTAAGAAAGTGATGCTGAGTCTATTACTACGGTAAACAGTGGGTACACCCATTAGCAAAAACACATATTAATCTCTAGTATAGATTAACAATTATTTAAGTTTAAAGTAGCATAACAATGAATTTATGAATCGTACTAAGAAACCCCCCGCTGGATTTCCACCTAACCCAAAACCCTGGGCCGAACAACCAATAAATAAATAATGACAATGGTGATGAAATTATTTCTGACAAACAAAAAGCCGACATTTTAAAAGATTTTTTCTTACACTCTGTGGCAGATTCTAGATCGCAAATACAACATTCGCAAGGAGATATCTTTAATTCACTTAGAACTTTATATTTAACTTTAACATAACGACTCAAGAAGAAGTGGAAAATATTATTTTAGGTGCAAGTGCTTATCCTAATTATTTAAAATTCGGATCACGGAATGCTGGTGATGATGTTTCTATTAGCAATTTATTTGCAGATTTTTTTGCAACGAAGTATTCAAAGAAGTCATTTGATAATTAAACTTCTTATCCCTATAATAAACCCCATTCGACATGTATTAACTTTTCATTTATTGACACTGAAACGGTGCTATCTAATTTAAAGTCTCTGCAGTGCTCTCTTTATCCCGGACCGGATGGTAAACCTAACTTTATTTTAAAAAATTGTGCAAAATACTTATTTATTCCTCTTACAACTATCTTCAATAAATCTATTGAACTCGGCGGCCACTTACCGCCTGAATGAAAAAAATCATATATTACTCCGTTGTTTAAAAGCAGAAGTAAACTGGAAATATCGAATTATAGAGGAATTGCAAAGCTGAATGCGATTCCCAAACTTTTGGAAAAAGATATATTGACTCATAGTTAATATCATCAAATCTCTTCCCTTTTATCATCTTGTCAACTTGGTTTCAGGAAATCACGTTCCACTGTTACTAACATTTTACAGTTAACAACCATTGTAAATGAAAGTTTTATTAAAAATAAACAAACCGATGTTATTTACACGGATTTTAGTAAAGATTTTGATAAAGTCAACTACGATATTTTACTTTACAAGCTATGACGTAAGGGATTTAGTAACAACGCAATAAGCTGGCTTTGCGCATATTGAGGGTTGCGTTCAACGAAGCTACACTGTATATCTTTTTTTAATATTTTAAAGGATTAGCAGTATTTTATCAGTATTTATATGTAAATTTCTGTATTTTATTAATATTCCTGCCAACTCACCTCTACAATGCCTTAAGGCGCTGGGGCAACTGAAGTGTTATGAATTAATATGAAGAAATTTATATATAAATAAATTTAAAAAAAAAAATCCCGCAATAGCCACATAAAAATCGCTCGATTTGCGGGACAATCTTTACATTGGCAATAGTGTAAATGTTTATAGTACGAGACAGGACAATTCTGTTTATTTATTTATTTTAACAAATTGACCAACATTCGTGTCCATGGGCTAAAACCTATAACCATAGATTGTCATTTGAGAATTATTATTTCAGTTTTTTCCCTCTTGTGAAAATAGCAACAAGTGAAAACATAAATTTATTTTAGTAGACTATGTTTTGTGCAAGTATGTATGTATGATGAATGTGTTTGTTGTTTTTTTTGAAATTGCCAAAGCGCAGTTTTACAAGATGACCTAAAGCAAATAAATTGTAGGCGCTTCGAGATGGGAAATTTGTTGTAATATTTGTGAGTTAATGGAAAATTGGTAGCAAAATTTTTAGTGGCATACCCTGCAAATAATAGGACCAGTCCCAACATGCGTGTAAAAAGTAGTCCACAGGACCAGTCCAAAAGTAACCCAAACGTATGGAAAAAACATGGTCTATTTAACATTACGATGTCCTAGGGCAGGACCAAAGCTGGGTTACTTTGGACTACAAAGGAGTAGTTTTAAAACTACTCCATTGTATACACAAGAGGATTAGTTTTAACTTCGTTTAAAAACGAAAACATGTCGTTAAAAAGCGAAGACATGTCGTCTCACAACAAACTCTTTTTAACAAATACATGGTCCATGCTTCCATGGAGTAGTCCATTTCATGAAATTGGATCACGTTGTCCAATAATATTTGCAGGGTATACAATACATACATACATACATATGTATGTATTTAAACTGCTCGACATATTTATTTAACTAAAAATATACATAAATTATATAATAAACTTTCAATTTTATTAAAATTTATTATTTTTATATACATACTCACATATTAAAAATTTTACAAATTCTACCTCGTTTTTCATTAATTAATTCCATCGCAGACCTAATACGAAAAAAAACCCAAGCTTAATAATAAACATTAATAAAAAGTTGCCAAATTATTGCGAATTATTTTTTCATTAAAAATTATTTTGTAAATAATTCATTTCATGCATATTAAAATTAAATGTAACCATAAATAAATATAATAAATGTATATTAAAAAATTTCCAATTTAATAGATTTGTTTTTTTTTTACAATTATACAACAGTAAATACAATTTGGGTGTATTTATGAATTTGTAAATATAAAATATTCTTCTGCTTTTTTTTATAAAACTTAAAACGGTCTTTATTTGATTTATAATGGGTGATACTTTTAACTAATATTAATTTAACTTCGTTTTCTTTTACTGATTTATTGGTATTCCTATACAACAGGAAGTCTTATAATTATAGTACAGGATAAACAATTCGTAGCAATTTCTTATGTGTCACACAATAAGAGATTTTAACAAAAAACCTAAAAATAAAATAAATGAAATTAATGCATTAAAGCAATTTTTAAAGGGAATTGATCAAACAATTTTAAACAAAAAGATATTCAAAAGCCTTTTTAAATACAATAGATTACACATTTGCAAGAACGGGAATAAAAATTAAAAATACATTTCCTAAACTGCGTTGCATTACTAGTAAATTGAACAGTTGCTGGTAGTGTGTTCCAAAGAAGAATGCTGTGAACGAAAAACTGCCATTCAGATACTAACTTCTTGAATCTTACCGGGATCCGATTGTTATATCGTCGGCTCGCCAGTATAGATAATTTTACGCAAAAGACTTAGACATCGAATATTTAACATGTCAGAAAAATGCATTCCATAAAGTTTACTTTCGTAGGGTGTAACATGAGAGAAACGTCCTAAATTGAAGACATATCTCAGAATGGCATTATGTGTAGATGTTAATTTCCTGGTGTTTTTTTGGTCACAGCATGCAAAACCCTCGCTGCCATATATTAAAGCTGAAATAAGATATGTCTTAGCCAAAAGCATACCTATGTTGAACGGGGTTGAGTGTTGCGGTGCACAAAGCGAACGAAGCATCGCAAATACTTTTCCTGCAGCAGCGTTTATATGATCTGACCAAGTAAGTGAAGAATTAAAAATTATGCCAAGGTTTTTAGTCTTCTTGACAATTTCTATTTGCTGCGAGTTCAAGATTATATTGGGCTCAATAGTTATTTGTGTATTGTTCCTGGAAATTACAAGGCACTTATATTTAGCGGGATTCAGACAAAGACCATTTTACTCTGCTTGAAATATACTCAGCAGTCTTATCATGTCCACTACATACATACATAAACCTGAACATCATCGGCGTACATATGAATTTTGCAATGTGATAACTGTTTTATCAAATCGTTTATATATATTGTAGAAAGTAGAGGACCTAATATGGACCCTTGAGGAACACCTTTGGTCACAGGCAACGGCAATGATTGCTTATTGTTTGAACTTACATACTGATAGCTGTTGCTTAGATATGATGAGATGAGATCAGCCGCTGAGGAGGTAAAATGGAAAAGCTTAGTTAATTTAATACGACATGATCAACTACACCAAAAGTGACTTTCTACACAAAAAGTGACTTTTTACACAAAACGTGACTTTTTACACAAAATGTGACTTTTTACTCAAAATTCAAGCATAACATACTTTTTACGTAAAATGTCAAACTTTTTACATAAAAAGTCACACTTTTATACATAAAAAGTAAAACAGTCACACAAGTCAGTCTTTTTGCAAAAAAAAATATCACTTAAACTTTTTAAAGGTCCATAAACATTCTCCATTTAAAATTAGTTTATTTTTGCTTTAACTTGATATGCAAATATTTGATAAGTACTATAAACATAAGCATTACAATGCAATTGTAATTGCATTTTTTAGAACGTATTTTTAAAAATATATAAATGACTGGGCGTATACATATTTACAATCCTTATAAAGCACTCTATTGTTTTTAATTTATTTAATAAGCGCACGTATACCAACATAATTCTTTTTTTTTTCTGTAGTTGTTTGTATTAAATTATAGATAAATACATGTATATAAGTATGCCATGTACATACAATATTTTACACTCATACCTACATAGAAATTGAAATTATAAAAAGGAAGAAGAAGAGGTTAATAAATACACTCACTTTATTCGAGCATTTGCGATATTTGCACTTCTGGTGTGAACAGTCGCTGATAACGAACTGGGAACAGGAATTAAAGTGCTTCCCATATAAGACTTTAGAAAACTAATATAATGAAAACTAATATGATGATTTACTGCCTCTCTCACGATATCACTCGAATGCTTTCGTTCGCACATATTACATGCAAAACAAGAACAAATTCTCAAAATTTGCAGTTAAACTACATTTTTTAGACATATCGAGGAGTAGTTATTTTACTGTAAGTTTATTTATATTTTTCAAGCGAATTAGACTCAAAGAGTACCCTGTAGTTTGACTTACTTTTATAACGATAATCGTATCGTTAAATAAATATAATTGGGGGATTCACAAAGTGTCATAAAGTCATAAGTCTTAAAATAATAACATGAAAAAATACGACTGTTGTGAACAACCCCTCATAATTTAGTGTGCTATTTTGAATTTAAATCAGCTAATTAAAAACAAATAAAAAAAAATATATATTTTCCTAAAATCCAAATATTTTGTTAATTTTAATCCATGAATTAATAAGTTAAATTAGAACTTACCTGACTGTTTTCAATTTTTCAGACGCAAACCACAAATAAATTTAATTTTGTTGTTTACCAAACATCAGATTCCTAAGCCGATCTAATTAGACGCCGTAAGTTATTTGTTGCAAAAATTGCCAGCCGCAGGTTAAATTCGGATACTAGCCGGATAAAACTATACCATCAACGGCGACGGCTACAAAAACGAAGCCGCTCGGATCAGCCGCTCAGCGCAGGTCTCTTCTGATAATTTACGACAGCGCAATAAACATAGCAAGCAAAGTTTTATTAATTTAAGACACTTTTTGTTTACAAAGCAACAACAATATTTTTAAACCATTGTAAAATGTTAGGACATTATGACAATAAAACATGATAGCACACCTTGTGAATACCCCAAATGAAAATTTATCGAATATGCTATTCAGTAAAATTTTTAACGATATTTGCTGTCGTTTGAAGTCAGCTGTTACTTTAAGCAATTTTTTTGTCGTTATTTTAGCGACAATAATATACTTTGTGCTTATTAAATCGATAAAGTGTATTTTATGTTTAAAATAGCTGAGGCCCGACTTCTTGCATACATACATACAAACATTTATTCATATCTATTTGTATGAACAAAATTCTAAATTCAAGATTTACAAAAAAAAAAAGTAAATTAAGAACAAAAAGAAAATTCTAAAAAATATATAAAAACCGCAAATTAACCCCTCGTCTTACTTATGAGTCTGGCCAGAGCATTTTGACACATCCAGTGAAAAATTTAATATTAAACCTAAAATAATGATAAGATATGTTGACGACCAATTCTGCATTATTACTGAATGTAGGGTAAATAACTTGTTAGACAAATTCAATGAGTTTAATAGAAAAATTAAATTCACTTTGGAAATGGAGAGTACCTTAAAATTACCTTTCTTAGATACTTCAATAAAAAGAAAGGGAAACAATTTGTTAATAGATTGGTATCAAAAACCAACAGTATCAGGCAGAATTTAAAATTATTATTCTGGACACAGTTAACGGATTATTATTATTAATACTGCTAGAAATTGAATTAATAGGGTTTTAACAATTAGTGACAAGGCTTATCACAGGAAAAACATAATTAAAATTAGAAATTAGAAAGTGCCAGTAAAACTTCTAAATTAGTTTTTTATTTAAATAAATCCCCTGAAGATGAGCAACGGAGTTGTCTCGAAATATTGGGTACACGAATAAAAATATTGAAAATTAAAATGGTTTTTAATTTATAATAAATGACCTCAAGCCCAAACAAATATAAACCACAACAACAAAAAAGGTCAACAATACATACTGTTAACAATTAGAAATATATTAAGGGAAAACTATTTTCCAATTAGTTTGAGTTATGGAATAATTAATCGATATAGAGATAGGAGTAATGGGATATACAAATCATTATCATACATATCCAATGTTTCGGAAAGAATAAAAGAATCAGGAATCTTTGACACTGATAAATATAAGATAGCATACAAAGCTTTTAATACATTGAACAGTTTAATTAGCAAGACAAAAGATAGAACTAGTAAATGGGATTTGTCTAACACTGTCTACAAAATTCCTTGTAAGGGACATGATAATGAAAGATGCAACTAGGTATACGTGGGTACACTCAAAAAAGTTTTACATTTACTGTTTGTACTTTATTTTACAAGTTTTCCGTTATGTTGAAAATAAACCAAAATATAGTCATTTTAGAATGAAAATTACTTTTTAACTTTTTAGGCACGTTGTTTAAAAAACAAACTACAAAAAAAGAATGAATTTCCGTACATTTAAAATATGAATTTGTTTTCTTTTTTCCTTAAAAAAAATTCATGTGAATTTTACATTTTAAAAATTTTATATTTATTATTGTAGTTTGTTTTTTGATAGTAAAAATTTTGAAACAAAAGTTAAAATCAGTAATTTTTACTGTAATTAATATTTTATAACATTTAAAAATAAACTCATTTTTAGTTTGATTAAAAGGAAAAATGAGTTGACCGGGTTTTAAATGAATTTTCATTTGTTTTATATTTCATTTTCCGTTGAATTTACCTACATAATATTTTGAGTGTACAACAAAAAACAAATTAAGGACTAGAATTGCGGGACATAAAGCCGATCAAAAAGGGACATTAATTCTAAAAAGACAGCATTAAGTCATCATTGTCATCCATCTAACAACTATCCAAATTTTGAAGAAGCATCGGTTTTAAACAATAAAAATAACTACAAACGCAGATACATATATATTAGAAATGTTACACATAATTAATACACCAACTGCACAGAGAATACATTTTAGAGCAGACACAGAACATATAGCGAATTATTATAGGAATTAAGTTATTAAAAGATAGAAGATTAGTAATAATATAAATATACCTATCGCAGCCTTGGAACAAGAGGGTTCAATTGGCACTTAGGTGACGATATACATATAAAATAGTAAGAATAAAAATAACTTTAATTAAAAATGTTTATAAGTATGTAAGATAAAAATATGTTAAGTCAAAAATGTTTATATGTTATAAGAATTATAATTAAAATAGACAGCAGTTGAAGAAAAATATTATAAATAACAATAAAAGTTTATTAACAAAAATTATGTACATATGTGTTTATTTGACAAGGTTTATGAAACAAGTAAAGTAAATTTTATAGAAAAAGTATTACAAAAATTTTTTTCTAGTTTTGACATACGAGCAAAGGTATCTGCATACAATTTAAAACAAGTTTATTATTTAATTGTATTATTCTTTACAAATTAACAATTATCTTTAGTCAAAATGTTTTTTTATTATTGTAAATGTGGTTTTTGAATTAGATTTATAGATAGGAATTTTTTTCGGTTTATAAGAATGTTTATACTTTAGGGTTTTGAATTGAATTTATGACAACATTTTTTTCATAATTTTGTTATTGTTTCTTTTTGTTATTTATATACATTTTGTTAATTTTCCTGACGAAGCTTACCAAAGGTTTTTATAAAAGAAGACCTCAAGCTTAATCAATTTAAAATAATTATTTTAATTTACCTTATTTAGTACCCATGTCCTGAGCCTTTACTGCCCTGTGTGAGTTAGTGAACTGTATGAACTCAATTTTAAGTAAAAAGCAAAAGAAAAAACTGAGTTAAGGTCAGTGTAAAACACAAAACAAAGAATAGGAACTATAAAAACGGAAAATAAATGTTTAACGCCTGCAGTTTATGTATGGCAAAGTATTTCTTTCTGTTTATATACAAACACTTGTAGAAATTCATACATATTCATTTATTATGTGTGTGTGTGTAAATTCAAAAATGTTTGCTAACCCAATTAGCCACATCTTTAAGACATATTTAACGACTAGTGAAAGACAGCAATGTCGCTCATCTTGTCGTTGACGTTATTGCAATGACATTTTCTTTAATAATTTCGTCGACGACTATATACAAGACAATATACATCTATATATATAAAAATGAAAAATGTTTGTATGTTTGTTTGTCAGTTTGTTTGTGTGTTTGTTTGTTGGCTTATAGACTCCGAAACTACTGAGCGGATTTTCCTGAAATTTTTACAGTAACATCACGTGAGCCCTAAAAATAAAATAGGCTACTTATTTTTCGATAGGGGCAGGGGAATTGGTACCCCCCATAGGATGCCAATATTATTTATCGCATATCTTAAGAGCCGCTGGACGCATTTTGCTGAACTTTTTGTAGTAGGATCTTCTGAGCCCCAAAATTGAAATAAAATAGCAGCGGGGGAAGTGGGTTCCCCCATAGGACGCCAATGCTTAATATCGCATATCTTATGAACTGTTATAGTGAGAATGTTCAAAATTTTGTGGAAGTCACTCTTATGGTATACTACACTTTTGAAAATAAAAATAAAGCGGGTAGGCGCAGGGCGGAAATAGCTCCCATAGGATACATATATTAAATATCGCTCAACTGAAGAACTTTTAAAGGGGGAGTCTTCAAAAGTGGTTAAAGCTACTACTATGGCAAACTATAAATTTCAATATACAAATGGGTGGGTTAGACATGGTAGGAACAGTACCCCTCATAGATAGAAATATAAATAAGAGCCGCTGCAAGCAATTTGTTGAACTTTTGGTAGTAGGATCTTCTGAGACCCAAAATTGAAATAAAATAGCAGCGGGGAAAGTGTTACCCCCCATAGGACGCCAATGTTTAATAAAGGATATGTTAAAAACTGTTATAGTGAGAAAGTTCAAACTTTGTAGAAGTCACTCTTATGGTATACTTCACTTTGAAAATAAAAATAAAGCGGGTAGGCGCAGGGGGAACTACCTTTCATAGGATGCATATATTAAATATCTCTCAACCGATAAAGTGGTTAAAGCAGTGTAGCGAAGCGCACCGGGTTAAGCTAGTATAATATAAATTCTACTTTGTCGTCAACGATTTCATACATGACAATGTTATCTCTTTTCTCGTCCACGACAGAAATTGCAGACAATTTTTCCATGTGTCTTTTCCGTAAAGTTGCTATTTCATTTCAGTTGTGTTATATCTGTTACATGTTTTGTATTCGTCTTTTATAACCCGGTGCGCTTTGCTACCCCCATCGAAATAAAATTATTAAAAATGTTTAAAACAGACCTAACAAAGCATCTTGTACTTAATTTTAATTATTTTACAGTAACTGTTCTACAGACATGTATACAGAAATTTCAAGTGTATTCGTATGAGAGATGCCATGCCTACTTTTCCCATTGAACTTACTTTAAAAAGATGTGTGTTATGATGTAAGCCATTTGTACAAAATTGGAATATTTTCACTGTTACAGTAGTCCAAACATGTAGAAATCTATATTGTCATTGTATTGGAGGGGCCACGTCCACTTAAACGATATGAACCGCCTTTGTTAAGCGGTGGTAATTATAGAATTATTTTAAAAATTTCAGGAAAATAGGTTCAGTAGTTTAGGAGTCATTTTTGGGGCTCACGTGGTTTTAGTTTCAGAAAAACATACAATCAGGCAAACAGACACACATTTTTCATTTTTATTTTCAAAATAACAGTGAAGTATAAACTGCATGTTATGCATTTCCCAGCCCCCGGATACCCTAATTAGCATTTTTTCTTTTTACTGCTTTGTGCTACTTCATAATTAGGTATATTAAATTGGGTAATGAAATTAGGTATAATAAGTAGGTGTTAAAATCAAATATTAGAAAAAAGAATGAGAGAATTTTAAGCAAACCAAGTAATTGAAGAGCATTCCACTACGGCAGAAGAAGACTTTGACTTTCATATTGTCGTCAACAGCTGTTCATACAAGACATTTTTTAACATGATATCTCTTATAATGTCCCACATAGACTTTGATAAAATACATCTCCTAGAACAATGTCGTTTATACTGATTCGCAAATATTTTAATAGAGACAACTTAGAAGACAATGTCACTCATCCTGTTCTGTATAAAATTTAATAGGGGACAACAAAAAACACTTTTTCGCTCATACTGTCGTACACGATGATTTTCTGTAAATTGTGTGTTTAAAAAGCCTAAACGATAGGGGACAACTTGTGCATACATCCTTGACGACGATGTTTAACTGCCCAACTGGTAACGTATTTTAAGGGAGCATGAGTGTGAAACAATAAATAAACAAACAAAACTTGTTCTGTTTTTGGTGTTTTTTATTACTTAGTTGTTGCTGAAGTAGTATTGCATATGCAATTATACATTTACTCACATCTAACCTAAAACTTTTTTCCGCTCTCTTTCAATCACGATGTTGGTTAAAGCAGTGTTACCGTTCAGAAATTATGAAAAGGGGTACAAAAAGCAAAGTTTTATAAAAAAAATCACAAATAGGGATTTATTTTAAGGACAAAAGCATCAAGTTTTTATACTCGAATGAAATGAGATGTGTTTTAGTTTTTTTTAAAAAAATACAAAGTATTTTATTAGTAAATTTAAAGACAGTATAACAAAACATTTAAAAAAATAATTTACAGAAGTTGAAGCTATTAAGCTGATGACAATTGCAGCTTATGCTCAAAAAACTTTAGTTTACTTTAACCAATTGAGTCCATTATTCCAGCTAAGATGCGAAATACGAACTTGCAAGATTATGCTTTGAGTTTGTTTCAATTATAAATTTTTAGCAGTGTTAATGTCAAAAACACGCATTCAACAGAAACACTAATGTCTCTCTGCACCCAGAGGAAAAACATGATAAAATATGGTCACCTCCAACAAAACAATTTTTAAAGAAAATTGTAAACATATTATTATCACCGATAACCATATTATGGCTAAATTAGTTGTCCATCAAGAAGCCACAACCATATTATGGTTGCCTCTAAACATGTTATGGTTTATAATAACTAAAATATGTTTACCACTTATAATAGCATGGTTAATTTTTAACCGTTGCATGTTGCTCTTGCTAAAGAGGAAAATATTATTGTTAATTTGAAAACAAATTATTGTCATATTTAACCACAACTTGTTAAGAGGCAACCATCATATGATTGTGGATTCTTGATGGTAGACAAATTTGACAATAATATGGTTGTCGGTGACAATAATATGGTAAAATTAAACAAAATATGTTTAAAATTTTCTATAAAAAAGTTTGATTGGAGGTGACCATATTTAAACATGTTTTTTTTTGCGTGCGGTAGCTTATAAAGACTTTATTAAGGATATTTGACCTTCTGGTGTAAAAACGTCCGCAAAAAATTCAAAATTTACGGATTCGAAGAGATCCCATCTGGTAGCAGCGAAATGGGCTTCTGACTCCTGGTGGCACCGCATCAGACTGAGTTCTGGTTGAGAACTATTAAAGTAAAAACCCTAAGGGAAATGCTTTCTGTAAGGTTCTTTCAGGCTAATTTTCTTTGTAGGGAGATACTTTTAATGAATTTGGCTGATTATGTTTCAAAGTTTTTGATTAAATGTGATGAATTCCAATTTCATACTATTGATAAACTAAAATTTATTGTTGGCGGGATAAGCTATTCCTATATAAGACATAAAAATTAAAATTATTTTTTTTTAAACACGATTCAAACCAGCGGACCTTAACAGTTTCTAACCTTTACAAACAACTAGACAACTGAATCTGAAGGAAAATTGTTTGAATATTATTAAAATGAAATATGGCCCGTTTTACTCAATCAGCTGAGTTGTAATCAGGGCTGCCAGGTACTTTTTCCTTGTCCCCAAAAAATAAATCCCCAAATTATTAAACAAAAAAGTTAATATTTCTTTTTTGTTTTCTTCTAACCAAATTTAAAATTTTTTCAAAAATAATAATAAGAAAATTTATAATCATTTTCCTTATTTTGTTTGTAGCGACTGATTTAGGCATTTTTTTTTAATACGTTTGATGCGATTTTAGTAGATAATTATAAGCAGAACAACATGCGGTTTTAGAAGAAGAAGAATGAGCCAATTTATAAGAATTCGGAGCTTGTTCAATCGGTTTTTGCCATCCTTAAAATCAACAATAAAATTACATACATTCGTCATTTATAAAATACTTCGATGCAGTCTTTTTCCAAATTTTAATCTATTGCCTTTCATATGTACTTTTTTTGGAGAACTCATATTTTCTTAAAAATTTTCTTTAAAAATACAACAACTGTATTTAATTCTTCTTTTTCAAAACACTCACTTAAAAATAATAACATAAGTTTATTAAGTACCTTTTACACACTCAACAAAAGTGACAATCTTAATTAGGATGTTTTACATCGTATTCGGTGTTGATATGAGGAAGATAAAAGTTAGATATTTTATATACGAAGCAAATAAAAATAAGCGTAAATATTAAAAAAGGGAAAATATATTAAAAATGTGTAAGAACCCCGAATTGTTTTTTAAATCCCCAATCGCCAAATGAGTTTCTTGTCCTTTAAGCTCGCATGAAATCCCCGACTTTGGGGATAAATACCCCAGTATGGCAGCCATGTTTTCTGATGTTTTTATTCACCGCAATATAGCAAAGTTGTTAACCGTACAAAAATTAAAAAATTACATATCAACTGATTTGAGTTGTGAACCGTAAAAGGGGTCTATATTCACCATAATGGTTTTTATCATGTATGTCATGTCATATCGTTGATTTATTTTTTTTTACGAGTTTTTTAGTTGCAAAAAGAAACAAAAAATCCCAGTTTCTGTTTTAAAATAATTTCGTTATATAGATTAAATAATAAAGAAGAGTAAACAAATGGGATGAGGGGGGTGGGGGGGGGATTGGAGGTATAATAATACAAACAAAGGGTCACAATGGTAACGCTGAATGAAAGAATATGTGTAGTGAGTAAAATTCTAAAATGCTACGCTAATGATGCAATAAAGAATAAACAAACATAAACTGGCACACCCACCCTGCCTTGTTCCAAAATACATCACGAACACTGAAATCTAGGAATAATTTAAAACAAACACAAAAAAGTGGAAGCTAATAGAAGTGAAAAGTGAAATATAATTGAATTTAGTTAAAAATTTAAAGCATGATGTGTAGACACAACAAAAAGTGTTAAAATCGCTGAAAGTGCAAAAAAACAAAGCATTTGCGAAATAAGTTTAAAACTAATTAAAGTTAAGCATAATTTAAATTAGAGTTGCAAATTTTGTATATTCAGATCGAAAGCTAAAAGAGGAGTGATTCAAAAGGAAATAAAATTTACAAATTAAATTTTATTATGTAAGTGAATTGCATAAGATCTTTCTTTTGTTCTAGAATTATGAAACGTTGGAATTACAAAATTATATTTCAGCATGCAATCAAAATCGTTCTTTAGATAGTTTGTTTAGTATTCTGTATGTAGTCTTTCAAGGTCATTAATTTAATGTAAATTAAAGATTATTTATGTTATTCTCAATAAAATCCAACGTTTCGTTGGTATTATTTCCAACTTTTTTAGGGATTGAGTTTTTATTAAAATCTGGCAACATTATAAAAATTCAAAGTAAACAGTGTAATCTATAATAACAATATGTAATTAAAATCTTCAATTTGGACAAATTAACTAACAATAATCTTGTTTGTCAGTTTACTTCACCCATAAATTATATCACAGTATTTTGTACAGGTGGACAACACAACACAAAACTTAAAATATTAAAATAAATGTATGTAAATTTAAAAATTATTACAGAAAATTTTTCCTTTTTTTTTGATCACAGTTGTTATTATAACTAAAGTATTGCAATGGTGTAAATTGCATATGCATTGTCTTTGTCTTCTTTTGTGTTTATTGCACTTGTCGATCTTATTATCTTATTAAGCCAAATGGCAATTATAGCACAGTGCAACAAAATCCGGGTCATCGACGTTAGCCATAATACTTGCAATGCCAAATGAATTAAGACTATTGGTAGAGCAAATCTGCCAAAGAGTTTTGAATAGTTAGCTTGGGTTTCCGAAATTTCGGACACTACAATTCTTAAATTTTAGGAAAATACGTTTCGTGCAAGTAAAAAAAAAAATATAAAAACCCTTTGACAGATTTGCTCCACCAGTAGTCTAGTTTAATTTCGCATTGCTGGTTTTTTTTCGTTGCACAGTGTAATTTATGTATACTCTAGATTAAAGTCCACCTTATCGAGCTACGCGAAATGTCCCATTTTGCAACAATAAATATACAGGTTTAAATACAGAGTGTTTTTCAAACGAAAAGCTAATATTTTACGCAAACTATTTGTTTGCCCAAATAAGACTTCTTATTCAAAAAGTCATTTTAACGTAAATTCAATTAAAAGTAATTTTTATAATAAAACAAGCAAACTACTAAAAGGATATTATTAAATGCTCAATTTACGTTTTAATAAAATGCCTCAATAGTCATCAACTACTTCCGTTTCGTGAAAATATTTACACAATTTTTAATTTTTAATAAACTTGACTGAATTTTTTTAACAAGTGCCAAAAAATTCAATATAAACAAACATAAAATATTTATAAAATTAAAAATTTGTTTGAAAAAAACCTTAAAAAACACCAATACAAACACACAAAATAACCATAAGGACACAGGATACCAATAATATTATTATTATTTTATTTTTTAAAGGAAATTGAAAATATTGGATTTCCGATTTTCTATATTTCAATTCAATTAAAATATTAAAAACAAATTAAAATGCAACTAAATAAACGAATAATTTGTATTGCATAAAAATAAAACTCTATTTCTAATAATCGATTTTGCTGAAATATTTTAAAGTAAATGGAGATACAAAAACATTTACATCCATATTTAATTAATTAAATAAGTTTAGTTTAGATTTGAAAACAAAACTACTAACTGTAATTGATAATCAAAATAAAAGGAAAAGTAATGGAATGGAAAATTTAACTCCCAAAAAAAAAATGGAATAAATTAAGACAGCAAAATAAACAATAATTAAAATTGGCATCTATCTGAATGGGTGTGTGTGTGTTTGTGTGTGTTAATATTTAAGTGTAACCTTTATGCATGCCACTCGTCACCTACACACACTCAATAACAAGCGTTTACACACTTACAAAAACGTTTTAAATAATGCTGTAATAAACTTTAACATGTTTTACTTTGAAGATTGTGTAGTAAAAAATTTTAAAGTTTTTTCTTATTTAAATACAAACACACATGACAAATATTTTCTTTGTAAACATTAACAATACTTTTTGCACATACACAAACACACATCTCTGTGTGCTTGTTTGTACTTGTATGAACTTCTTTATGTGATGACTTTGCATATCAGTTTATAGCATCCGAAACTAACACATACACGCGTGCCGATATGTTAACAACACTTGGCGTTTAAGGAGTATGGTAAATTTAAAAAAAAAGTTACTTTTTACACAAAAGGTTAACATATAAACTTAAATCACACAATATGACTATTTATAAAAAAAGTCACATTTGTTTAACTTAGAGCCACCCTTTTTACATGAAAAGTTCACAGTTTCAACCAGTGTTCGAAAATAAACACTAAACCTTAGTGTTCGGTTCGGTATGTTTGTGGAAAACACAAACGCTAATTGTGTTTGTGCAGAAAATCATTGACAAAACAACGTTATTAGAACACTAAAACAATTCAGTTTTTTTTTTCAAACTCAACACAAGAACAAAACATTTAATTCTTTTCGGTTTTTTTAATCAAAATCTTCATTGTGTTCGGTTCGGCTCATTAATGTTCGTCCCTTTTGGCTGGTAAATAAACCAAAAATTTTTTACAAAAACAAAATACACATACGAAAAAAACAACAATCAAGCAAAATAATTTTACACAAAGAAAACATACACACAATACACAAAAAAGCTGTTTGTGTTGCTCAAATTTTTTGTTTGTTCATTTCTTTATCAAAAAGAAATATTATAGAACATTAAAATATAATGTTTGTCTACAGTATCACACAATTGTTCTGTTTTTTTTTAACGAAGAACAAAACACTATATAATGTTCGGCCCTTTCTTGAAAATAGTTACGAACGGTATTAAGGGCTTTGTTAGTTCTTGGGTGTGTAAGCCGAACGCTAAAAAATGTTCTGTTTATTTTCGAACACTGGTTTCAACACAAAAACTTATAGCCAATTCCCAAATTGTTCTAATGTACCGTATTAGTTGTATTTGCTATATTTTTATTAATGTTTTTATTAAAAAAATAAGACACCTTGTAAATCCAGCACTTCTTTTGTAAGATTTAACTATTTTAACGCGTTTTTCAGTTGTTAAACGATTTAAATTATAAATAGTAAATAATAGGGTATTCAAACGATTAACCGTTGTTCGATCAATCGATTAATTTAGGCGATTAACTGTTCGAATAATTTAAAATTGCTTAGTTTCGATTAACGAATTATTCGAATAAATAATGGAATAAATTGGAAATTTGTATTTTACAGTATTATATTTTTTTTATGTAAAAAAACAAGCTGGTGCGTTTTTATTGTTTCTTAACTCGGGAACATTTTCTTCTAGTAACTTTTTTTTCAAATATAGTTTATAGACTGAACCCAAAGAGCTTGGAGATTCAGATGGCGAAGGTGATGTTTTTTTTGTGACGAATGAAAACAACCTTCTACCAGACCTTAACAAGACTATTAAAAGTATTGAAATTGTTAAAAAATTAACAAAAAGACAAGTAAAAAGAAATTGTATATAATTTATAACGCTTAACTTTCAATCTCTTCACCGTCAACAACATAAGAAAGAATCTTTACAAAACAAAGAAATCGTTTGAACGATGAACATTTAAACTGCATACTCTTTTTGAAAGATTATTTTAGATGATATGCTTAAATGCTGATGCTCTTATATATTTAAAAAGTTTTCCTCTTGTATTTCATTAAGTGTCTTTTGTTAAATTCTTGTTACTTTTTTAATAACATTTTTATATTAAAAAATATCATTTTGGTCTTATGTATTTTAAAACTTCTAAACTAGACAAAATTAAAATTATTCGATTAACCGAATAATATATTTATATCGAACAATATATATTTATTTATATTATTCGATGATTATTTGATTAAATTTAACCCTCGAATAATTATTTGAGCGATTAATCAATTAATTAAAAACATCGATTAATTGATGCAATAGCAAACCATTCATTAAATAAATGACACTTTAGATGACAGCTAACAGACTAGCCATATTGGCGGTTTTAAAACCACTAAATGGATTAATGCATTTACGCAAAAGGCCACTTTTTAAACAAAGAAATAATAAATAAATAAATTTCAGTGTTTTATTTGTCAAGAATAAGAATTGGGAATTAAGCACGACAAACTAAAGCCTATAGTACACGGAATGTAAAAAGCTACATGCGCATGTGGTTCTGACGTAATTTTGACGACACTACAAAGCCACAATAGCAAGTTCGTGTTGTGTGATGATGACAAAATTACGTCAGAACCACATGCGCATGCAGGTTTATTCATTCCGGGTACTATAGGCTTAAATATTGTTAACCCTTTCGCTACTTTGGAGGCATCTGACAATAATCTCCAGGTATAAGAATTGGCTTAGATATCGGCATGTTATTATTTTTTAAGATCTTATGAATTATTTTTAATGAAAAACTCATGGATTTTTACACAATTGAGAAAAATATAGCATTTTAAAAACAAACGTTTTTTAATATTTATTGTTTTTTAAAAAAAAAAGTTTTTTATCTTTGAAATAACATATTTATATATGACCACGTTTAAAAAAAAACACAAAGATAAAAAACATAAAGATAAAGATTTATTTTAAATTTTTGTATCAATAGTTTTTTGTTTAAAGCCGGAAAAAAGCTGTGCAGATTTTTAAAACATTGTATGTATCCATATGTATACAAAAGCAAGTTATGGTTTTAAATGATATACACACAATACATATAAAATCATTTTACGTTTCATGCTGCTGAGCGGTTTTTATATGGGGCCTGTTGCAAAGTATGGGCCGATCAGTGCGAAATTTATTATTGTAAGTTCTAGTCTTATAAAACTGTGAAGTATTAAATTTTATTCTGATAGCATTATTTTTTACGTCTTTAGGCGTAATAAACTCTTTTCCGGGAGTATGGCTTATATGGGTCTAATAGTAAATTTTGGTTCACGAAATTTTACAGTGTGATTTTTGGTCGAATAGAACGAATTTTTGCAAAATCTTATAGCATTCCGTGCATTATTCCAGTATTTATGTTAGGTTATTTTTAACAAAATTTCTTTACCGTAACCGAAATATGTATCCATATGGATACAGTCCTAAAAATACATATAGGGTTGTTGTAAGGGCCAATTATAATAAAAATCCAAAAAATTGGATTTTTTTAGTAAACCAGTTAAAACTTGTATCGAAAGGGTTAATTAAAAATTTTGTATTGCCAAAAATTACTTTGAAAATAAATTTACTTTTTACACAAGACTTAATTTTTTTCGTAAAAAGTCACAATAAATTTTTTTTCTCAAAAACTGAAAGACCGTTTAACCCTAGAGTACAAACCATATTTTACGTACGTTGTTTAATGTATTTTTTAACTGCCTTTAACTTTGGCTTAAAACCAAATATACTTTTTCAATAAATGTTATTAATCATTGTGGTACCTAATAAGTCTATATAAAAAAAATAATTTATTTTGAATTTATATAGATAAACGAAATATTTAATTTTTGTACCAATTCGTTCGACGTTGCACATATTTTTGGGATCATGAAAAAGCACCTTAAAAATATTGTAAGGAAAACTAAAAGACTAAAAAAGATTGAAAACTTAAAAAACACATTTTTGGTTTAAAAAAAAATAATTTTTTTATTTTTTTAATTACACTTTTAGCCACAGTCACAAAGTTCAACTTTGTGCTCTCCGCATATGGGTTATTCGCATATATCACATTTTGATTTTGACATTCGACACTTTTTCCTATGGGCATGATCGTCGAAACATAGATTAATAGTTCTCTAGGGTTAACAATACTTTTATACCCCTGACAGACATATATGGGGGCTTCACAAGGTGTGCTATCAAGTCATATCGTCATAATGTCCTAAATAATATTTTACAATTGCTTAAAATTAATGTTGTTGTGTTTCAAACAAAATAAAAATTTTAATGCTGTGTTCATTGATACGCCAGTACTGTACAGTAGAAATCTAAAATATAAGCGGTAGCCCACAGCAGTCTTATATATGTATTTTAATTATTTTAAGACATATGACTTTACAACGTTATCACTACCTTGTGAATACCCCAATAGTGTACATACCATGGTATCCATACTACGATTCTTTCTGAACACAGCTTAAAAGCTAGTATAAAAAAATATATATTTACCACTTTTTCGTGGTTTAATTGTAGTTTAGGTAGACACACATGTAGTATACTATGCTAGTATTGTATACAAATCCTATGTCTGTCAGTGGTATTACTATTTTTGCGCAAAACCCCAATTTTTTTCTCTTTTTGCGCAAAGTAAAAACTTTTATACAAAAATTTAGAAAGATTTTTATACCATTTCTATCCGTGCCTGAGTTACCAAATATCTATAAGAAGAAGTTTCACAAAATTTACATGTTTCCTTTAATAGAAATAAAAAGTGACTTATTCTTTTAGCTTGCATCAACGTATGTATTTATATAATGACAAATTTTCTCAACTATACAAATATTAAACTTCAACACATACTCACACTAACTTGGTAAAAACAATCTATACCCAACAAACACGAAGTCAATTTTGATTCCATCTGTCCAAAATTCGGAGATATTATGTTACAGATTTTAGACGGTTTTACCCTTTAGCGAGCGAATTAAAAAATCCCTTTTTAGTGTATTCGCTCATGAGGTACCTGTCTCTAGCCTTAGTCGTTTAGTCTGGGCGTTGAAGCATCAGTGAGGTATATATGGATTCGTAAAAATGCGCGAATAAGCGCGGAAGGCTGATTTTCCGTAGCTATTTATTTTAACCCCCCGTAAACCACAAAATTTCGAACCAGTATTAAACCTGTACATGTAAATGGTTTTTTCTATCTTAATAAGTTGAAAATAGGAATTATGTTAAATAAAAGAGTACCAAAATTAGTTTTAGTCTTGTAGACTCTTTAAAAGTACAAACCAAAGTATTAAACGCGCATCCGCTTGTCTTCTGACAGCATTCATATGCTTTTTGAATTTTTATTCAACCTGTCTTAATTTCGAAGATATGTGGTTACATAGGTTAAGGATGTTGGCCATTTTTACCCTATTTACCCTTATGGCGATTAAATTTAAAAAATAAATTCTTAATCTATCTGCTTATTAAAAGAGGTACCTGTGTACAGAATTTCAAGTCTCTAGCTTTACACGAATGAATGAATGAAAAAGTCAGGACGTGAACTTTTACATATCGCTCATGTGCTGCAACGATTCCCAGAAAACGATTCTACAGTTTTAGCTTTACACACACCATAATGGAAAAAGAAAATTTATTTTATTAGATTTGAAATGAAAATTTGCAATAAAGTTCCAGGCTGCACAAAAAAGTGCTATTTTGTTCCCTTGTGTAATTTTTCTTTACTATAAATTAACAATATTTTGTTGTGCGTTGAATACCCAATTTTTGTTCTTGATAAATGAACAGAAACATATTGTTGGGGGATAAGCTACTAGACTTTGAAAAAAGCTACAAATATTGTAAAAATAAAACTGTAAAGGCGATGAGAATTACAAATACTTTTCATTAATATTTCATAGTGTATTACAGTCACATTTGATAATAAAGGTTGAAAGCAAGTTGAAAATAGTTTCCCTTGTTTGTTGTTTGAGAAAGGGTTTGATTTCAAATCATTTTCATTTTGAATCCAAACCTTCGTGTTTGTTGGGTGTAAGTGGTTGTTAGTATGTGTAGAAAGTGTATTGTTTGTCTGAATGCTTTACTACATTTTATGGTACATTTTATCTGTTTGTCGCTCGCGCAAAACAAAATTTACACAATTTATAATTTAATCAACATAAAAGCTTTTCTTTGGCTCCTGCTTCATAGGAATAATCCAGCTTCAATTTTCTTCGCATTTTTTTTTTATTTGATTCCATATAAAATTTACGATAACTGTTTGAATGCCTAACGGGGAAAAGAAAATATTAGAAAGTATTATTAATTTTTGGATGTGTCTCTCTTCTCCATTTTTCTTTATTTCTTTAATTTTTGTGATTATTGTGGCAGGAGACAGAAAGGAAGTCGTGACTGTTATATAATGATATTTTTTATCGTTAAAAATTATTTTGCATGTACAATGTACATACTTCTTAATCAGTTTTATATTTAAATAATTTAATACACAAAATATTATTAATACCCAAACATATCAGTTTGTTTACGAGTGTTTTGTAGGAATTATATAAACAAACATGAGTTTTATTTTTTTTTTTTTTCAAATAATTTACTCGCACGTTCGTTTTCATACACTTGTTTTAATTTATTATTTAAGCTGATTCACATTTTCAACCATAAATACAGCACAAACATATTCAGTTTATCAAGGATAACTGATTAAAAAAAATTGTAATTATCAGGTATGTTCTGAAAATCACGTGATTTCAAATCACATGTGCTTTTAAAATCACACGTGTGATTTTGTGGTGTTCTGTAAATCACACCGTTTTTGTGTTTTTCGGTGTGATTTTCAATTGTCGAAGCACATTTAAACACAAAGGGCTTGTTTTTCAAAATTATAGCTAATTTTTATTTAACGCTTTTTATGTTATTTTCCGACAATTTATTTTTTTAACCGATTTAGTGATATCAACAACTAAAAAAACAAACCTGAAAGCACAACAGAAGTCGCAAAAGCAAATAATATTTTGTAGTTTCATCGAATTTTCTTAATTTTAAACGATTTGTTTTAAATAAAATAGCTTATTGCATAAAAAATTAATAAACAACACATGGAATATTTTATTTAAGGAATTTATTGTAACGGTCATCTTTCAATAGTCGCAAAAATAACAAAGTGATTTCAAAAAGTTGTTTACGTAGCTGAACGTTTTGAAATCACAAAATAATATGCCCAGAACACCTTTCTTGTGATTTGAAATCACTTTCAAAAAATGTGATTTTCAGAACAGGCCTGTATGTATTTTCTTTATTGTGAATATAAAAACTATACAATGAAAAATTTAATTCATTCTTTGTTGATGGTGTATTGATTATGTGTAACATTTCTAATATAAATCTACGTTTGTAGTTGGTTTCAGTGTATAAAACTGATGCATTTTCAAAATTTGGATAGTGATTTAATCGTAACAATAATGATGAGATAATGCGGTATTTTTTTGAATTAATGTTTCTATGTTTTTGATCTGATCTACATATGTCCAGCAACTCTAGTCCTGAATTTAGTTTTCGTTGTACCTATAAAAACCTTGTCGCAATTTTCATTATCATTTCCATTACAAGGAAATTTGTAGATAATGTTGGGCATATCCCATTTATTAAGTTTAAAATTATTCCCGATGCCGTTGGTTTTTGATACCAATCTATTACTAAATTGTTTCCCTTTCTCATTATCAAAGTATCTAAAAAATTTCATCTCCAAAGTGAATTTAATATCACTACCAAAATAATAAAATGTTTCTAATAAGATGTTTACTCCGCATTCAGAAATAATGCAGAAAATTTCATCTACATAAAATATGTATTTTTGGTTAATTTTTCAATAGATTTGTCAAGTAATTCCTCCATAACTATATCAGCTATAATTGCTGGATATCCCGCTAGTCGTATATACACCTTTCCATTACATTAAAAATATCTATTATCTATCTACTATACAAAATTTCAAAATTCTAAAAAATAGTTCCTTTTTCAATTTCCGTATGTTGGCTTATTATATCCCACTTGACTGCTAAGTCAACTGGTACGCTAGGAAGTAGCGATACATTATCTAATGAAATTAATTTTTCACTTGTTTGTATATATTAGCCCGATTCAAAATCTTGTGCAAATGGTCTTGCATCGTTGCATTTGCAAAATGGTATAGTAAATACTGTAGAATACTTTTGGGATTTTATTAAATACTATACCATTTTGCAGATCGGCTTGGTTCACTGAGTGTTAGCTGTCGGTTTGCAATCAAGTGTTGCATAAGTCGAGTAAATATAAACTATTGGTTTTAGGAGTTGCATATTTGCAAAAGAGTAGCAAATGCATTGCTTAAAATTTTGTTGGTGTAGAGTAAAAATATACTATACTATTTTGCAAATGCTACGATATATAGTTATAGTTTTTACTATATTCCCAAAAGTAGGCTATAGTTTTTACTGTACCATTTTCCATATGATACGATGCAAGACCATTTGCACAAGATTGTCAATTGGGCTATTGATTCTTTAATTTGTCTTTAAATTGTAATGGATCTTTTACATTGTAAATAGAATGTTCAGTAATATTCTTTAAAACATTTGTTAAATATTTACATAACTCATAAGAAGGCGAGTTGATAACAGAATATATTGGTCTCAAAGGGAAATCATTCTTGTGGGTGCAGTTGCTATATTAGTTTTGAGTCTATTTTTATCAGATGCTGATCTAATTTCTCGTTTAAATAGTTCTTCTATAATCTCATTGTTAGTTTTTTCTAATTTATTCGTAGGATCCCTATTCATCAATTTATATTTCGTAACATCTCCTATTATATTATTAATTCGTAAGTCATAGTCATTTTTAAACATAGCTACGGTTTTGTTACCCTTCTCTGCTTTCAATACTAATATAATTCTATTCCTCTTTAAAAAAACTCCAAGTTTCACTAACCCGACCCAAAATAAACCTATCCGTGTAATTCAATCGCATTTTGTTCAATTGATTATCTATAATAATCAGTGTTGCCAATTTAGCCATTTAGTGGCTAGATTTAGCCATTTTTCACCCTCTTTAGCCATTAAAAAATGCGTTTAGCCATTTTTTTTTAGCCATTTTTCAACTTGTTTAGCCATTAAATTTTTCTTGCCGTTTTGCTTTTAAAAAAATAATTTTTATTTTATTATAAAAATTTATGAAACCAAAATAAACATTTTTAACAATTAAAAGGCCTTTAATTTAAATCACAACTTTTACAAATGTTGAAAATCGCTATAAACGATGATGATGATAAAGGAACAGTATTCCAATATTAAATTTATAAAAAGGATCAACACAAACATCGGTGTTTCTTTCTGGTTGCAAGTATTTCAATAAAGAGATGCAGGTGGCAACAAAATTTTTTTTAGAAATTTCAGAATTTACTTACTATAAAGTTGCTCTCACTTCCATGGCCTAATGCTGAAGTAGAGAGGTTATTTCGCCAAGTTAACATCATTAAAAGTAATTTGAGAAATAGGTAACATTTAGCAACCGTTAATTCCAATTTACCAATGAAATATTTATACCAACACCACAATAGTGGAGAGGGTATTATGCGTTTGTGCTGATGTTTGTAACACCTTAAAATATTGGTCCTAAGCCCACCTTTTCGTATACCGATTGACTCAGAACCACTTTCTAAGTCGAATAAACGATGTTTTTCCGGCTGGCTGGCTGTCCATGTAAACCTTGTGCGTAAAGTACAGATCGCAAATTTGCAGATATTTAAATAAAATTTGGTACACAGGTACTAATGTGTCGGGGTTGACCAACTATATTTTCTTACTTGTTTTTTATTGTAGATCTGGAATTAAAAGGTTGGGTAAATGTTGTCGTGACTTATCTTCAAATTATTTAAAACTAATACGCACCAGTGATTCCTATGAGATGAACAATAACGACATAAAATGTATCGATGATTTAATTTTTTAAATAACTTTCTAAATATTAAATAACGTTTATTCTTATTTAAGAAATTGATCTTAACTTACAATTTCATCTTAAATAACTTTAAATGAATTTTTCGGTTTTGTTATTGAATTTGAATGTGTTTTTTTAGCCAATTTTTAGCCAATTTTTAGCCATTTTTTAGACATTTTTTCTCGTAAATTTAGCCATTTTTGGTCTCCAAGTTTTGGCAACACTAATAATAATATATAATTTATTTCTAGCTATCTCTTGTTCCTCTTTTTTCTCTATTGTCTGAACTAAATATTCTCCCTCCGTTATAATTTTCAAAATATTATTGAAAAAGGTCAATTAAAACTAAATTTTTAAAATTGTGCAATTTATATACGTTTTCCTTACTTTTTCTAATTGAATATTTGGCAAACTTAAACTTTTTATAAAAAATGTCAAAACAAAATGTAACAAAAGTCAAAAAGAAAAAACATTATGAGCAATGTAAATACAAATCGCTTATATAAGCGTGTGTTCTTGTAACAAAAACCAAAAACAATTCAAAATACTACAAAAAAAATCAGCTTAAAAATTATTAGCCATTTGCCAGAATTCTAAATACTTTATATATCTTTATAAAGATGTCCTAAAATGATAAGTTGCAAAGGTTCTTCAACGTCTCGACTTATTAATCACCTTTAATTAGTCCACAAACTTGACATAGGTAAACGCCAAGTAAAACTTGATTTTGTTCCAAGTAGTTTTTTAAAGACTGCAAATAAAACTTTACTAAAAAAAATGATGCGAATAATGAATGAAAAACCCTCAAGTAGTTCTAGCATATCTTCATGCTTAACCCTAGAAAGATAACGTTATTTTTTTTGTACCGAAAAGACAACGACACGTCTGAAAGACGTATGCTTGTTTCTATCCTTTAAAGGATATCACCGAAAATAGTATTGATGAATTTTATTGTTGAAAACATTTATTTATTCTATTTCTTTTAAAAAAATATCATTTTTAAACAGAAAATTAAAATAAAAATAAAAATGCAATAAGCATTATCAAAAATGTTAAGAGTCTTTACAAAGGACTTGAGTTCGGTTCTAAAAACTTAAATAAATATTTTCTTTGTAGATAATTTAAAATTTAAATTGAATAAAATTATGTTCAAGATTTACAAATTAAAGTTTTGTGTTCATTTAATTCTCTTTTTTGATTCACACTGTTCTCCACTACAACCTCAATCATAGTTTACTGCATCTGGTAAAATTTGTTCAATGTTGCCGGTCAAAGTTTTCGATAAAATAGGAATTTCTAGCCTTAAAATTGAACAATTTATGGAAATTTCGGCACTGGTTTATTGAACAATTTCCGAAATTATTTCGGTAGTAAAAAATATCGAAGCATGAATTTGGGTCGTACAGTGATTTGCATTCCCAGTCCTTTTGCCGTACGAACTATCGTCATTGATGAAACTCGCTCATCTGTTTGACCCTTCGATGTAGCCTTCTTTCTTTTAATTCTTTAAGTGGGTCGAGATATGGTAATAACGCAGCTATCGGAAGAAGTAGTAACATGTTCAGGTTCTTGAGGATTTTCCTGATTCGGTGGTATATTCTCGTCAGGCTTAAGGATGTCAAAAGCTCATCTTCTACATCACTTTGAAGACTATTCTCCAATATCTCATCTTCCTCCAACATGCTTTGCAAAATAGCGCCAATTTCTGCGTCGTCCTAGCGGCGCTTACAACACATTTTTAAAACAATACCTTAAAATTCAACCAAAACACAAAGTTATCTTTGCACTAAAAATAAAGATACGTCTCTCAGACATATGTTGTGTTAATTTGTGTTTATTTCTCAAAAGATACATAACTTGAAACATAAAAACTGCCACCACCAACTAGGTGCTGCTAACAACTGAGATAATTGAACGTGAGAAAGTTGTATGTTTACAAATGTGAAAGTAAGAGCACAAAATTGAAAAAGCGAACGTCTCGCAGACGTACCTTATCTTTCTAGGGTTAAAACTACATCATACCGGCGAAATCAAACGATATTCTTCAGTTTTATTTATTAAATTGCCAAGAACTTAAAAAGCAATTGAAGGAATCAAACAATCTCATGGCAGGGCTTATATTTTGATCGACGAACTGACAGATATTTCATACAAAAAGCATGTTGATATAACTATTGTTTCTGTAATGCTGAAACAAAAAAAATTTAAATAAATACTCCTGGATAAAAGGTTTGTTTGCAACTTTTCAAAAATAAGACTGAAGTTTACTGATTCGTATAGACATGATAAGCCACCAACAAATTAAAACTCATTTAAAATAAATTTGGTAGAATATCTCAAAAAATAAATTTATTAAATTCCTATAATTTTTTAAGTTTTTCAAAATTTCTGCAGCTGTTCACACCTATTAAATATTTGACGTCCTACACGTAACCACTAGATTTCTTAAAGAATTGTTTGCGTTTGCAAAACGTTGTCTAGAGCAAACATTATTTAACGGTTACTTAACTACATTTTACATAAATACAATTAAATTGTTTAAAATAAAGCTTAAATTTAATCAATTTTCTGGTCACGTTTTTTTTAATTTTTCGCCAAATATTTGTTAGGTCTGAACATACCTTTAGTCATATCTATGTTGTTTACTAAAAGCCTTATCCTATTAATGTTACCGGACGAAGGACATAAATATACTTCCATACAATAGGATAATTGAGACATTAATAGAGCATGTGGCACTTTGCGTCTTACTCGATATGGTAAATACATGTTGAGTTAATATAACCGACGAAGAGTAAAGCACACACTCTTGAGAAAACATTTGTCAATATGATATGAATAGTCAAGTTTTTCGTCAATTATGACACCCAAAATTTTTATTCTGTCTACAAATTCTATCTTTTTATCTCCTATTCGCACTGTAATATCGTGAAAATGTGATCAACCAAATCTTATTACTGTAGTTTTCGAGACATTCAATATGAAAAAAAAACTGACGCCATCCAAGATTCAACTCTTGCTAACGTATTATCTATTCCTGACTGTAATTCTTCCCTTAAATGATTCCCACGGAATAACAATTGAATGTCTTCCGCGAATACATAACCCAAACACATTTCGTTGAATAAGCTATTTAGGTACATTGACACTTGTGCGACAACAGATCTTATTTCCTCAAAATAGTACAAATTTCTGAGCCTGAAAACATAAACTCGTTTTTTGCTTTTTTATCATTTGTAAATGATTAACACGATCAAAGGCCTTAGATGGGTCTAATGATACTTAAATACTCGTTTCTCCTTTATTGAGTATGTCTCTAATAGACTCTGTTATTCCTAACAAGGCAGACGATTAACTGCAACTACGACGGTACCCAGTCTGTCGGTCATTTAACAGCGAATACAACAATCAATATGTTCCTTACACAGAAAAAAATTACGACAAATCAATTGTCATATTGAATACCAAATTCGTCAATACAATTAACTTTTTAATTGAAAAGGCACCAACAACCAAATTTGTAAATACAAACAATTATTTTGTTAATAACAATTGTTAAAACCTAACAAATATTTTTAACAATGAGTATGTGATATTAATTAAAATATTTGTTAACCATTAAATATAAATTTTTGTTACGAAATTGTCACATTAACAAAATATTTGGTTGCTTACTAAATTGAAATAAAAGATGCAGTTAAAAATGGATTTTATTAGTTTTTATTGGTAAAATTTATTTAACATCACATCACAAACAGCATTTAACATTATTTAAGCAAACCATATATGGACCTGGATGCCCCATAAGGTTCTGACATCAACACAACATGGAATCTTGGCATATTTAACAGTTTTATTTGTAAAACTAGAAAATATAAAAGATGCATTAACATTTCTTTATAAATCGTATAATAATAACTTTACTTACCGTATAAATTGACTTAATTCCAAAACACGTATCGCATCGTCTATTCTTTAAAAGATTTTTAATTGAAAATAAAGATTTTTTTTTTTAGTTTTGAATTTTTTGACACTAAAAATTTTTTCTATGATATACATACATTTTAATTTTCTACAAATAAAACAAATTGTTAATATGACAAATTACAAACATGTTAATTAAAAAAATTGTTAAAAATATTACAAAAATTTAACAAATTTTCTTTAATTACTTAATAGCTTTTGTTATTTTTTTCTGTGTAGTTTCAGTTCTTATTACATGTTCAAACACAACAACCATGTTTTTTCTTTGCGTGATTGTAACTAATAATTATCGGATTATTTTGGTGGTCCAAAAAATATTTCTTAACTCGTGTTCACACTGATACAAGCAGTTCGCAAGTGAACACTACCAAAGCTTGGTGTATGAAATTCTGCATACACCTCTCCAAGACAACAACTGTACGAGTGAGACAGTGAAATAAACTAACAGACTTTTTCTTTCTTTTTTGATGTTCTTAAGATGTTTTTTAATTGGCCAGCATCTCCTACACTTAAAGATAGCAAATTCGATGCAAATCCTGTAATCTTAAAAACTTTGCATTAAAAATTATATACTTCTAACAAAAGTTAATTAAGCCAATTAAGATCTTATTCATAACCAAGGGCCACTGTGAAAACTAATTCATGCTACCAGCTTAGATAAAAGCAGCCAATAAATAAATTCTATTGAAATCCTTGAGGAACACTAATGAAAACTATTGCTTAACTTTTTCTTAGAATTCATTCTTAAACTAATTTTCTCCCCAAATTGAAAGTAAGTACATATCTATTAGTTTATTTCTACTCAATATTAAAGTACAGGCCCAACAAAAATTTTACTAAGCCTAAAAACACACTACACACACACATACATACACATAAAAGAACTTTGTTGTAGTTTGCTTTAAGGCTTTCAGCTGTTTTTCGCAGACAAAAACAATTATCCTTGGGTTATTATATGAATTTGTTTCGTGTAAAAAGATACAAACGTGCCCATGGTTTAGGGCCATTGTAAAGAGATATGTTTTCAAAAAAACAAACTTTTTTGTACAACAAAAAGGCCTTAAAGCCAGCTACTTAATATACATATCTTAATATGCTCTTTTTGCTAAATAAGAAAAAGAAGACATGTACAACAATAACACTTGGGCTTTTCAAACGGGGAAAACAATAAAAATCTGAAACACAAAAAGTTGGTATTTTTTAACAGATTCATAAACATAAGAGTATTCACAATTGTAGGAGAATAAAAACGCGCAGCTAATTGCAAATTAAATCTTTCAGTTTGCACAAATATATTGTGGTCGACCTTTTTTTTTACCATTAAGGTTTATGGCAAAAACGTTTCTCTTTTTTTCGGTGCTTTTCTTTTTTATTTTCCTTTTGCCCAATTAATTTCGAACATTTCTACTTTGGGGAATTAATTGATCCCATTTTCTGGTTAATTTCTTTAGCCTCTTATTTAAGGGCTTAGTTCAGAATGAATAACACAAACAAACAAGTAGTTTGAAGAAGAAAAGCCAAAATTAAAAGGCTTAAATCCTTAAATTGAACTCAAAATCTGAAGAGAAATCTTTAGAGAAATATGCAATATTTTGTTCCAGACTACTTAACAGTCTTAGAAAATTGGCTATAGGCCAAATTAAAAAAAAAAACAAAAAACAATATCGTTTATAACATACATACATACTAACACAAGCACTTGTTCAATAAGCTAGGATGAGGATGAGGATGAGGAAGAGGATAACAACAAGTTCACAACCAACACCTGAATAATTCGTAGGCATACCTTGATGTAAGCGTTACTTTAATGCATACATTACGGAGTTTAAGAAATATAGATAAGAATTTTATAAGAAATACACTCAAGAAAAACATCTATTAAGAACGAAAAAACACAAAACAACCCAGTAAAAAATGTGCTCCAAAAGGAGCAGGTTTTATGTATGAATGCATTCTTGAAATCGCTTCAAACCTGCTGATAAGATGCCTGATTTTTGTATGGAGTGTTCCCGGTTTGGAGGACTATTTTCTGCTGACAATAGGCGCTTTTTTTAACATGCAAACAAAGCACTCCTAAAGCTCTTTTTTTAATGGATAACTATTTTTCCATATTCATGGATGTTTTTTAATTTTCGTAAACCATTGTATATTTGTATTTTTTTCGCTTCAAAACCTCATTGTTGTCAGCACTAAAATAGCAGCTTTTTTCTATATTTTATTCTTTATCATTTACTGCTTTATAAAAGCTCTCTTATTGAAGCGCTCAATTATGCGCTTTTTCTCTTAAGTGCTTCAAAATTCCCAAATTTTTTTTACTAGGAAAAGAAATTGAAATTGCTCTTAAGCCAGATATCGAAAATAAACATTATGTGTGACCTTCTCCGAGAAAAGGAACCTAGTGTGTGAAAATAAAGTTTGAGAAAAACGCATTTAAAGTTATTTGATTTCTATGGAAAGAGATCTTTGCGGGACTTGTTGCCTTGCAATTTCGCCGTGTGAGCGAAAATAAAGTTTATTACCACTTAACTAGAACAGTCATTTGGTTGGAAAAATAGAGGTTACCTGGAAAGTTTTCCGGGAGTTTTGAAAATTGGCAATTTTATAGATTTTGACGTGCTCTTTCCGGATTCCAACTTTGCCACCTCGTATCTTTACCGCTCGCGCCACAATATTGGAAAAATGGCTCCTTAATGCAGTTTTTTGATAATAACTCCTTTCCGACGCATTTTACAGCAAAAACATTTTAATACAAAATAATTGTAGAGAAAATTTCCTACAATTAATTTCATAATCTTTTTTCCCTAAAATCACAAGATTCGGCGTACGAGCTTCGTAAAGTGTAGTTCAACACACGTGTCAGCAGAAAATTCCACATCACCAGAGAAAATTTCCTACAATTTATGTAATTTTTTTTTTATTGAATCTTTCTTGTCGAAAATTACAATATGTATTCAAAGCTTAATCCTAATTCTTATTTATATTTGTTAGCCATTACCAATGTAACCGGTAATTAATTGCATTGAGGCTCAAAGTGTCGGTTCTTTTCAGCCTCCGGTGTCCTTCGAACTTTATTAGATCCCGAGCGAGGTAGTTGGGAAGGACCATTAGTTTATCTGTGTATTTGACTAAATACTTTTTAAATTCTTAATGGATTGTAGCGATGTTAAGATCTCTGTGGATATTGTCATTACGTATATACCGTGGGGCGCAGACGATTTGCCGTAATATGCCTTGAGTGTCTTCTTTGTAGCTTCTGAATGTTTGATGCGCACGCAGTACCCCATAATTGGATGCCATATGTCCATATTGGTTTTATGATAGACTTTGTTGTCTAAGGACAAGATTGAGTTTCGACCGAGAAGCCAATGTAGTTGAGCTGCTTTAAGTTTCATAGCTGTTATTCTCGCTTCAATATGACGAGTACTTTTGTATTGCTTAGGCATGCGATCCTGTTGCGTGGACTAGCCTTTCTCTTGGTTAAAGTGATATATCTATCTCCTGTGTTTATTAATGCCAAATGGGGTGTAGGAGGTTTTTCTTGGGCTTTTTTTTGTTATCAAACGATTTCATGCTCTGAACTATATTTACGGCTTGTTTAGCACACTTGTTTAGGCATTCGGATAGAATACGACATTGTCCCGATTAATCCTTTGCTAATTTTCCAAAGAATGTGCATCGCTAAAGAATCTGAAAAAGAACTTTAAAATTTCATTGCGTACGAATTAGCTCCATTTCCCTTGTCCCTTTTCAACGATGAAGGTATGCGCAAATGTATTAAATCCAATATGTATCAGGCAGTTTGAAAATACGATGTACATCATCGATGTAGGATACTTATTACACCGAGTCGTTTGGCAACAGAGCAGGTTGTTTACATCTATTTGCAATAAATACATTACCTACGTCAGATCGCATTATACCTCCAATGCCATTATCGTATTATACGAATATCCAGAAGATGTAGCATCCTGGAGTACCAAATATATAGAACGATCCCGACGATCACGAAAAACTTTTTCAGTAGACATACTTTTTGACGAAACAATGACACCATCTGTGTCACAAGGTAAATTCCTAGGTAATGATGCGAACAAGAACCGCCCCATTGGAATGGTAAAGACAAAATTTGAAGCTGAACACTTCATGGTTAAACAAGCCACCGAAGATGCAGATAATTTAATAATTAATACCACAATAAGCGTTTCATTGGCATTTGATTTTGAAGTAGTTGTCGGTCTAGGAAAAGGAAAATTTTCACGATAAAAATACTCCATAAATAGTATTTAAGATAAAACAGCCGCAAATTTTTTTTTGCATTTTTTTTTGCATACCTTTAGTGGTTGTGATACCACATCAGCATTATTTTATCAAGGAAAAATTAAATTTATTAAAGTACTCCGAAAAAACCCTGATTTAAACGATGTTGTCGAAGTGTTTAAAAACCCAAATACTGATCCAGAAGTCATTGCTAAGGCTGGAGAACGTTTCCTCATCGAATTATACAGTTTCAGTGATGTGAAAAGTCGTAAAAGGACATCTTTAAATAATTAAAGATATGCATGCTTTACAGCATCAGCATATAAAAGTAAATTTAATATTGCGTCGCTACCACCAACAGAATCAGCAGCACGGCAACATTCGTTTCGAACTTATCACCAGGTTCAGCAGTAGTATGGGAACGAACAAAATGTAGAACAATGGGGATGGAAAAAATACAAGAACGGACTTATTCCTGTTACTACATTCGAGCCCCCTGCTTCGGAAAGCTTGCTGAAACTTATTTCTTGCAAATGCAAGAAAGGTTGCCAAAAAGCTTGCGGAAGCAGAAAGGCAGGGCTAAAGTGCTCCGTTGTGTGCATGAACTGTAGTGGTTCTTGTGATTATTCGCAATTTACTTTACAAGATAGCAGTGAAGAAGAAGCGGACACTATTCTCGAGCAAATACAAGAAGAAATCAGGAACGAAGAAGACCGCGATGAAACTAATGATTCCATAGCCGATGATGCAGAAGAAACTTTCGTCTTTGAACAGTACTGAAGACGATGAAAACATTACATCTGGTCCGTCAACAACATTGAAGCGACGGAGATTGAACTTAATTTGGAAATAGTGAGTCAGATGTGGATAACGCCTACTGGGGACATCACGATAAAAAACGCGCCGCTTTCTCTACCTCATGGTAGTGTGGAAATGAGTATTTCTGCCAAAACGTGTGTTGAACTACACTTTACGGCGCTCGTACGCCGAATCTTGTGATTTTAGGGGAAAAAGGTTATGACATAAATTGTAGGAAATTATTTTTTACAATTATTTTGTATTAATATGTTTTTGCTGTAAAAAGCGTCGAAAAGGAGTTATTATCAAAAAACTGCTTTTAGGCGCCATTTTTCCAATATGGCGGTGCTAGCGGCAAAGATACGAGGTGGCAAAGTTGAAATTCGGAAAGAGCCCGTCAAAATCTATAAAATTGCCAATTTTCAAAACTCCCGGAAAACTTTCCAAGTAAAAATACCCAATGACTGAGCTTAACTTATAAGTATGGTTTTTTATACGGGATTTCCCTGTACGAATATCCCGGGATCCTCCACATTTTTAGGGGAAAAAACCGGGAAATTTGTGCGGGAATTTCCGGATTTTTTTTGTATTTAATTATGGCAACTGATCCTACTGATATCATTGTAAATAAATTGTGGCTTGAAATAGATCTTACGGTCAATTGTACCCAGTTCGGCTATAACTAACTATCAGTTATAGCTGTCAAAACATATTGGTAACTTGAACTTTAATTAAAAGTTAGTTTTAGCTGAACTTGTTGAAATTGGCCGTTAGCCGGCAAAAAGGTCTAAAGTCAAAAATTTACGAATTATGAGTTTTTAATTGGGTTTCATTAAATTTTTTTTCTTTTGTTTGGGTTTAATTAACTTTATTCTAGAACAACCGCTTCTAATCGTTATCGTAGTCAAATACATGTGGGATTTGTTTACATACGCAAAACAATGTCGCATACATTGCAGAAATAAAAACGTCAAATTGTACAGACTCGTATGATAAGTAACATTGATACATGTCAAAATGTTCGTGTGAAATAATTAATGTTGATCAACATTTTTCACAAATTTGAGGAGAGTACTAGGCTTTAGAAAGGCAAAAAACACACGAATGATTGGTGTGATTTTTAACGTCACTAAGGTTTTTTTATTGTATGATGTATGAATTTGAGTTCATCACACAATAAAAGGGAAACACACACAATTAGTAAACGGTGTTGTGTTGTGTTTTTACACATTTGATACGCATATCAAAAAAACACACAACAATCATTTGGCTACCAAATACAGTTGTGCAGACCCCTAGTGCAGATGGGCTAAAAGAAAAAGTTTTCATAAAATGTTACCAAAGTATATTTTATATGGAACGAGTTCTTTACTTATGACTAAGTTTTGTCATGTTAAAGAAAATATTTTAAATTTTACACACCTTTTGTCAATTTGAGCAAAACTACAAATTTTTAAGAGATTTGTTTAATTGGATAAGGATGTATCAGTTAACTTTAAAGAAAATTCTTTAAATGATATATTTTATATTTTAATTGCAAATTTTTTAACTTTTTTTTATTATTGGGCGACCACAAGCCAAGTCTCCACAATTTTATTAAATGATGAGTTTGTAACGTTTGAACGTATTTTTTTTGTAATTTAATGTAAATTCAAATTTGTTATTTTAAATTAAAATTAAAAATTAAATTCTGTAACGAATTGGATAACATATTAATTGATTTGATTTTTTTTCTATTGAAGATCTTCTAACGTTTTTTTTTTGATAGTAAGTATGAGATTTGCTTAAGTGTTCACTCTAATAAAAATAAAACCCCACAAAAATACATGACCACAAAATCAGAACTTAACAAACGTTTGATGAAGAAGCTGAGGATAATGTTGTTACATTTAAAGTGTTGATTAAAAGCCATAACGAATGCAGAGTATAAAAAAAGCTAAAAATATTGGAAAAAGACCTAAACCGAAAAAATGTCTGCTAAGCCTCAGGCAGCCTAAAAAAAAATATACAACGAGAAAAATTACTTAAACGAAAATTCCAACAATGCCACAAAACAACGTAAAAAGAAGACAAATTGATGGGACCAAAATAAAACATCAAAAATAAAGAAAATTTCTTTAACCAACAAAAATAAAAACAAAAAAGGCAGAGGGGGATGGGTGGCGACGTAGGCAAAGAACTGAAAACTAAGAGAAAACTGAAATAAACGAATATAAAAAGCTGAAATCATTAGAAAGCTAAAAAAAAGAAAGTTTTTTGTATGCCTTTTTTACAAGTAGAATCCGATTATAAAATGGGAGTTTATATTAATGTTAAGGGATATTTGAGGTTATATTTCACTTTAATAGTTGGGGTGCATTAATGTGGACTCTGCCTCCTACTCTAATGCGGTTCTTGTTCGTACTTGTTCTTGTATCTGTTGTAGATGTTATATTTGTAGCTGTTTTTGTTGGAGGGTTGTAGGGAAACCTCAAGTATTAGAAAATATTTACCACAAAAAATATGTCTGTATATGTTTGTACATGAAAATAAGCCTTTAAGGCGAGTTGTATTTATTAATTAATAAATTTCTTTCGTCAGATCAAGTAGGTCGGTAAAAGACATTATTTTTTGGAAAAGATTTATTTTTTGCAACATTGTTTAAGTGGTAAAAGTATATTTGTATGTAGGGCCTGATAATAAGGGTTAGTTTATTTTTTTTTTAACGCACACATTCACATCATTAAAAAAATTTCAAGCTCTATTATTTTGTTTTGTTTTGGCGTCTTTGTATTTTTCTATATTGGAGATGGAGGTAGAACCCCATAATTGCATTCCGTAGCACCAGATTTGAAGCTCCTAGAGTGTCTCCCGTGGAGTTGGTGTCAGTTCGCAGAAAACTGAGATGGGTACTATTCATCAATAAATACAAGGTTGCTTAATTTAGGCTTCCTAAGCTTAAAGGCACGGAGCAGATAATCACGAAGAGTGCCAAATATCTGGGCGTAATTCTCGATAGAAAGCCTCGAACGTTCGTTGATAGGGCCGTGCAGAAGATCTGTGGGCAGAAACTGGCGCCTTGGCCCCAAGGTCGTGAAATTGAGTTTTGAGGCGATGGTAAAACCGATCCTTTTTTATGGGGCAATAGTGTGGTGACTACTTGTCTCGGTAAAGAGCAGATAAGGACAGTGATATCGTTCATCACGGGTCACTAGATGATAGGGACTCATGCGGGGAGAATGGGTCTGGGCTATAATGACTACTGTTTCAGTTGTCTTGACGAGGAGTACATGGTGTTCTACTTTCCACAGTCTCGAAGATATTAGGTTTAGGCATTTTGGGAGACCGAAATTTCCATGTCTGGTATTGCCAACTCTACTGAATTTTATTTCTATTTCGTGCGTCGACAAACGACGGCTTGATTGCGGAAAAATTTTTATTTTAAATAGTATACCGATCGACTCTGAATGAAATATGATTAACACGTTGACTGCCAAGGCCATTTTCAGAAAACTGGCCAAAAATTACGTTTTGATTTTTTCACATTATATTACTAAAAACTCTATTTCTAGATCATTAGTATCATCAAAAATCAAAAATGATGTTTTTTAAAGGAGAAAAAGGACCTACGAGTTATTATTATATTGGCTTCTGGGAAAGAACTCGCTACGAATTATCTCCTAGTTTGCTTCTGGGAAAGAGAATTATCCAGAGAAGCCAGCCCTTTGTGTGGAAAATTGTTTTAAAAACGTCCACAAACAATAATATATTACTTTATTTCTTGTATTTGAGCTAATGTTTCCATTATATTGAATGAATTTTTCCATAAATTTTTTTTTTTTAATAAAAAAAAAGCTCACGGAAGCCAAACCCAAATTATTTTTCTTTTCCCAGAAGCCATTTATCGATACTAACACTATTATAATACGGGTTTACTCGTAGCTACACAAAAACTGGTAGTTTTAGGTAGTACGAGATAACTCGTAGTTGGCTTCCTGGAAGGGAAATCGTACTACGAGTTAACTCGTAGTTGGCAGTCAACGTGTTAAAAAAAGTGAAAGAAAAAATAATGCTAATGCCTTAATTGTATTCTATTTCGCTTTTAGACGCTACCGTACAAAAATGAACATGATTTTTCTAATTTTTATTAGTTCCAAATAATTTTAAATGACATTTATCAGCTGTTTGGCTCACACTAATTGTGTCTTATTAAACAAATTTACTCAACGTATTCTTGCCGATAAGTTCGTCATGCTGTGCAAGGTTTGTCCTTCCTTCCAATTGTGTCATAAATAAAAAATATATTTCTTTTTTTATACTTGATGTAAAACTGAATATGAGTCTAAATGTTTAAAAAATTTTAGGAAGAAAAATATTTTCCTTAACTTACAACCAGCCACCTTACAACTGAAAAAAGCGTGCAAACAAATGAGAAGGGGAGAGGGAGAGCTTCTATAAAAGTTAAGAAGAAGATTTGGGTCATTCATGGTTCAAACTAAAAATGCAAATAAGCCTTAATAAATGATGGCTGATTTGCTTAGTTCAATTGCACACACACATCCACAATGGCACAAGCACAAGTTCATAATCTTCCCCTACACTTACACACAAAGTATATATGTACATATGTATGCAAGTATTTATGTTTGTCCTGTGTTGCCCCTGATTTATGAAATTTTTTACATAATACGGTCGATTGGTTGCCTGAACGAGTGAATGGTTAGTTAGTCACTCTATACAACGAACATTAGTTAGCTCATCTACCATCCGCCATCCATCTGTGTCTAACTGTGTGTTAGACCTTACCATGAATTTCTCTGTCTTTTATTATCCTTGTAATAACTACAACAACAAGGATTTTAATACATAATATTCATTCATTCCGGGCACTACTACTTTTCCACTACTCCCTTTCGCTTTTTTTTGTTTAAGTAGTTGTTCCTTTGCACTTTGTTACATTTATTAGTAAAAGAGTGGGTATGTGTATGAGTTTGTATTGGTAACTGGTTTCATAATGATAATAATGATAGCAATGTTATATTCCAATATTTTTTTTAACAACTTTTTTTAATGTTCAAACGTCATGTTGCCAATGATTAAGCAAAAAATCAATTTGTATGCAAGAGTGTCTGTATGTAAATATGTTTATGTAAATGTTTTGTATGCATGCCTGTAACTGGCCTCTCTGACAATGACTATGACTAAAAGTTAAGTAGAGCCAAAGCTGAGGGAGAGCGAGATACACACAGTCATAGCGGCTACAAAATTGCGCAGACAAATTATGTTTAATAGTTTTTGAATATATGAATGCAAATTAGTTAAAGATTTCGGATTATGGAAATATCATTTTATACTTAATACGTTGGTGAGTTTGTGTGGGGGTGTGTGTGTGTGTGGGGGGGTGTGTGTGTAGCACTATATAGCTGTGGTTTTATACATAAACTAGTAAATAGTTGAATTTTGTATTATTATGAAAAGTTAATCGAGAAATCACAAATTTAATTTGAATAAATATTTAAGCTAAAGGAAATATATACAAATTTTTTTTTTATATATAAATTTTAATTTGAATATTGTTATATTGGAAACGATTATTGAAAAAGTGTTGCGTTATTGGTTTGTAACGAATATTCAAATCATTGTCTAAAACCATTTTGATGTCAGTTCAAATATTATTATTTTACCAACCGTAGCGCAGTCGGAGAACTAAGATCAAAGTAGAAAATATATTTTAAAATTTTAAAAGAGTGGTTCTATATTAATAGAAGATCACGTGTTAATGGCAGTACTTATTTTGAAGTGTATATAAGATCCTAAGGAAAATCGATATAATTCTATGATTCTCGACGTAGTGATTTAAAGTTGTCGTTTTTAAACTTCCCCAATACAAAATTTTTAAAGAAAAATATAGTGGACTGGAAGCAACTTTTCCATTACTGTTGTTAGGTCTGTACAATACTTTTCAATAAAAAAACTTTGTAGTCTTTGAATCATTTTTTAAAAATTTTAAACGATTTTGCAAAATATGTTAATATTTTCCTTTAGGAATTATATATATAAAAATCGTCCCCTCAATATAACAATAGCGTATAATTTTTTGGGGGGTTTTTGTCAAATCGGATGTCTATTAAAACCACAATATTGCGGTAAATAAAAATTCTTTATATTGGATATTTCGACGAATACATAATACCGTTTCTTGTCTTTTAATTGACCTATTTCAAAGTGCAAGTCCTCCATATAGGCTACTTTATTTTTTAAGGAATTCGTATGATGAATCTGATACACTATTTTATTTTGTATGGTATACGCTGTTTTATTCAATAATTTTACGGTATTTTTATTAAAATATTTGATCTCAAAAATATCAATTTGTAACATTATAAAACAGCGATTAATTCATAGTTTTGTTAATTCAGTGGCATATATTCATTACTTTTCAATTTGGGTTATTAAAAATAAAAAATTATGACAAATTAAGGTATACATTGGTAAATCAAAAATAACAAGAAGTTCATTCGACTTCTTTCTCTTCCTCTGCTTCATCTGGCTAGTCTAAACAATTTCGCTTCTTTCCACCTTGTAAGTTATAAAAAAAATGACTGCGAGCCCCGACGAATTACATTCTTCTTGCACAAATTTCGGAGATCCTGCAGCTTTCGATGGTCGGAATGAAACTATTGCTCAAGCAATAGTGTATATTATTATAAGCTATTTTATGAGTTAAAGTTTTCATAAATTGTATCTTTTTCTACAGACCAAAATGGAGTATAATGCGTATACACTATTATTCTTTTGACAATTTTGGAGTGGCAATTTCAAGTTAAATAGCGCATATGAGCTTACACACTTATTGAAGGAAATTTTGAACAAGAAATTATACACTATTTTTTCCAACGACATTTTGACCCACTTTTTGAAAGTAGAATTTGACGAAATTTTGACCAGACATAAAATCAATGATGGAGATTCTAAATATGCAATAAAAAAATAATAGCGTATGAGCACATACGCTATTGTTATATTAAGGGGACGAAATATAGTTTCTTTTCTGACAACTTATGGAAAATTATGCAAAATAAATTAAATTAATATTTCACTTGTCCTTCCAAATACCGGGTTTTGATACGAAAGGTCCATACAAAACAAGTTAGGTTGATAAAATTTGGCTAGAATATTCTTAATAATAAAAAGGATTTGGCACAGTCCAAACAATAAATTTAAGAAAAATCTTACTTTTTTAAGCTATATGTTTACTTTAAAACTGTTCGGTTATGTTTTTCAAAATACATGCGAATTTTTTCCGTTGTCCAGCTATTTGACTCTTGTGATCTGGCAACCCTACCTTCACTGCAGGTGGAAAGTGTTTGAGTTTGCCATTCTGTCTTCTATTTCTACAATATTGCTGTTAGACCTTAATAAATAATATATTCTGAAACCTGATGAGAAGCAAAGTTGATTTAACGATGTTCCTTTGTCCGTTGAAATGTGTGTTCGGAACACCCCAGTTAGAATAGGCACTATGTTGTTATATATTTACATCACATATGTTATGTTTGCTATTGAATTTTATCTAGATCGGCTCAAAAATGGCTGAGTTATTCTTAGTTATTCCAAAAATAGCTATGGCACAAGCAAAGAACGAAAGTGGAAAAAACACAAAATAATCAAATGAGCTCAGGTATTTAAGAAAAGGAAGAAACATGTAAATAAATTGAAAAATTATAATTAATTATAACAAATTTAGAACCACCAATACCACTAGTTAAAGATTGTTGTTTGACTGTTAGCTGGCAGAAACCGCAGTGGTGCAAAGGGTAGAACTGCAAAGAATTTTGATGATAAGAATGTGGTTATTCTCGAAACGTAAATTAAACCCGAGTTCGATCACCAGCTCAGTCAAGAATAAGAAATTAGCAATAAATTTTAATTAATTTCATGTTGTTAAATTCCTTCCTTCAGTAAAATAATTTAATGAAAATTAAATTTGATGAACTCAAGCCCCATCTTGATATCAAAATTTAAAATTAATTTTTTTTTAAAAACGACACAAAAAAATATATACATCAATCTCTATAAGTTTATGGCTCATTTTATTTCGAATTTATGCAGCTTTTTATATTGTTTTTAAGGATCAAAGATTTTTAAATTTTACATGGAAAAATGGTCAGTATTAAAATCCCGAATTTCAAAATACCGAATTGTTTTTAAATCAATTTTATAAGCCCGAATTTCGAAATCCTTAATTAAAAATCCCAATATTAGTTTCCGAATTTAGAAGGTTAAGTTAGCGAAGATGGTGTTTGTTTAACCATAGAAGAGAAAATCCTTGCGATCAGTCGAACGCCGGTTATGCAACGCAGCTTTCGACAGCGATTAGGGATCTTAAAAATCTTTATTTTGGAATTTTAGACTTTAGAGTTAGGAAACGTGATCGGAATCCGAAAAAATAATCTTTGACATCATATTCTTAAATAAATCCGGTTTAAATACTTCGTCAACGCAGAATGAGGCAATTGAAAATAACTTTTCCAAGGATGGTTATACTACTAAATCGGCTTAGTTGCGAAAATCTCCGCTCTCAATGAAATTGAAATAAAAGTGTCCTTTAAAAAGATCTGCATGGGATAGAAAAAAGTAAAGACAGAGTTCCTGATATTTTTATTTAATTAAAGGGCAAACATTTTGAATTTTCCTGACCAGTATAAGTTTCACTAAAAAAGTACAAACTTAAATTCATTCCATTCTCAAACTATATATGTTGTAGTGATACTGTAGACAAACATTATATTTAAATGTTCTATAATGTTTCTTGTTTTACATTGATAAAGAAATGAAAAAACAAAACATTTTAGCAACGACCGTACCACGAACAGCTTGTGTGTGTATTGTGTATATGTTTAGTTTGTGTAAATTTATTTTGCTGGCTTGTTGTTTTTTGCGTATGTGTATTTTGTTTTTGTAAAAAATTTTTCGTTTTTTTACCAGCCAAAAGGAACGAACATTAATGAGCCGAACCGAACACAATGCAGTTTGTGGATTAAAAAAAAACGAACGGAATTAAATGTTCTTATCTTATGTTGAGTTTAATAAAAACAGTATTATTTTTGTTTTCGAAAGATGACTAACAGGGAAAGGTTTTTTTTAATGATTTTCTACACAAACACTATTAGCGTTTGTGTTTTCCACAAATCTATCGAACCGAACACTAAGGAGCGATATTTCCGAACCCTGCTTATGACACTACATTTTTTATTCATTGAATTGATAGAAAGAAACAGTGAATGTTCGAAAGAGAAAACTATAAAAAATGTAAACAAACATTTTTGTCAGTTTTTCTTATGCTACACCGGGTTTCCACGTAGCAATATTTATCGCGGCAAACGTCAAATTTGATTGCTCCATTATATTTGCGATGTATGTATCGCATATTGCCATGAGTGGCAATCCATTGCACAATGATTGCTCTTCTTATTGCTTGAGCAATTATTACTTAGGAATCTGCTGTAAAATCAGTTGTCATTTATCTGACATTACATTTCTCTGTACGTTTGTTTATGTCAAAAGCAATTTCACGTGTTCTCCAGGAATATAATCAGCAATTATTGCGTCACTGTTCTGCCGACGTTTTTGCTTGTGCTTAGCAAAAGAAATTGATACGTGGAAACCCAGCGTAACAATTTTGTTTATTTTATTAAATGTTGTCAACTTTTTGTTTATGAGAAACATAAAAACAAAATAAACAAAAAGCGGTTAATCAATGAATTTGCCCATACGCCGCTGATTCATAAACACCTCAAATAACCTAATTTTTTATCGATATTGGTTTTTAATTACACTAAAAATTTACTTCAAACCTCTTCTTATTTGAATTAGAATTTTTTAATAAAATCTTAAATTAATTATTACCCCCATCAAAATGCTCTAAATAGCCATCACATTTTGTAAAAACGTGTTTCAATCTTCATTAAATTTTTAAATAATTGTTCATTTATTTCTTATTAATTAAATTCGTATTAACGCCAATTTTCGAAACGTTTACACTTGTCATCATTAAGTGGAATTAAAACGCCTGCTTGTCAACTTTGTGGCCACTTTACAAAAGATGTTTGTAAGTGTTTTGTACTTTGTTTCCTTTAGTTTAAATGTTATTCTATCATTTTAATCAAATTCAAAGCACTAGGAATTCTTCGGTCCAGTTCATTTACTGCAATTTTTTTTCTATTTTATGGATAAATATTTTTTTATTTTTGTTTTTGTTAAACAAATAAAACCACAACATTTGACAAATCACATAGAAACAAAGAACAGTAAAACAAAGTACTCCAAGAAATTTTGTAATAAACAACCGAATTTCAAAAGGTCTAACCGCATAGACAAACAAGTATTTTGGGCTTGTCACATCAACCACGAAATTGAAGAAGACGGCAATCACTGATGTGTCTGTCCTGCCTCCCTCTTACTCTTTTTGCCACAGTGAAATCAAAATGCAAGCGGTAGTAAAATAGAGGAAAATTAACAAAACCAAAGCAAAGGACAACAAACTAAGCAGCAAAACTGTAATCTCCTGGGGTGTTTTACAGGGCACAATGGTTTTCTACGTAGGGAACATATTTATGTGACCTTATCGACACCACTACCACCATCGACTGCTGCCATATGTACACTCAAAAAAAAAATCAATCCATCCGTACTCAAATCAATCCGAAGCGGTATTAATAGTACGGTGAGTACGGATTTTCTTGAATCAAGTACAGAAAGATTGATTCAAGTACGGATTTTTAATCCCAAAATACTTAAATTATCCATATTCAATCCCGTTTTCGTACTTGAAATAATCCGAAAATGAGATTGATTTAAGTAAAACTAAAATTGAATCAATCTCAAAATGCACTTCATTCAAAAATTATAAAATTGTTTTAATCCGAACTCGTACCTCAAATAATCCGAAAATGAGATTGATTTAAGTAAAACTAAGATTGAATCAATCTCAAAATGAGCTTGATTCAAGTAATATAAAGTTGATTTTATCCCAAATTCATGATTGAAAAAAACAAAAAAAAAAAAAATTACAAAGAAAAAATGATAATGATTGATTTACTTACCCGTATTACACATTACAGAATGATAAAACACCAACATCATGCCCGATATGGTTTTTATTTTAGAAATCTTAAGTACATATTTAACCAAAAATATAAACTAAATGAGTAGCATGAGTTCAAATTTAAAAAAAAAACTTTGAAAAGAAATTAATTTTCAAAAGTAATCCCATTTAGGATTGTTTTGAGTACGTTTAAGTGTTATTCGTACTTGAATTTTTGAGTACGACTCGTACTTAAAGTAATCCCAAAAAACTTGATTTATCCCGAGTGTTTTTCTTTCTGTGTAGTGTATGTAGAAATATCACAGAATAACTTGGCTGGATGGCTTTGGTTGACTCTATTGGTCATCTAATATGGGTTGGTAAAAGTCACTCGTAGAACTCTCATAAGTCAAATTTAATTGGGCATTTAACCGAGCATACCAAATAGTAGAGACAAAAAAAAATTATATAAAAAGACTGTCTTTTGCTTAGACAAAAAGACAGACAGTTAGACAGATATGAGACCAGATAGAAGAAAATATCAGCAGAAAATAACATTTTAAAACATTAAAAAAACAAGTGAAGCAATGTTCGTTATAACTCAATTGCCAATATTTCGTTTTTCCTCTTTCACAAGAATTAATTCTTTTTTATTGACAAAATTGCTGCTAGTTTGGATTTAATGTATGGATAGATGCATTTGTAGAAAGAATATTAAATCCTCTATCAATGGTAAGTTTTTTTTTCTTCGTCATATGCATAGAGCGTTTTCAGTTTTCTAGCTCTTCCTTGAATTAATTTTAAGTCTCCTGCTGCGATTTCTTAATTTCTTTTTTTCAAATAGTTGCTAATAACAAAAGTAAACTGGAAAAAGTAAGAGTGCTTTATTCGGCTATTCCAAATCTTTGTAACCCTTTACCATGATGCGATTAGAATAGTAAGGCCTATAGTACACGGAATGTAAAAAGCCACATTCGTATGTGGTTCTGACGTAATTTTGTCGTCATCACACATCATGAACTTTCTATTGTGGCTTTGTAGTGACGTCAAAATTACGTCAGAACCACATGAGCATGTGGCTTTTTACATTCCGTGTACTGTAGGCTTAAGTTATGTAAATACCGTTATTTAGATAAAAAAAACTATTTTTGTGCCACGCTCACTTCTCCACACCCGCCCTCATTTTTTCGGATGTTCTGTATTAATTACCAATATGCTTGCACCTTATTTGGAAACTTTGGCTCTTGCCCTTCTTTATATATACCGAAATCCAAAATATCTTTGTACGGAAAGTGACACGCCCACTTCTTTAATCATGCCAATTTTTTTAGAGAGGTGGCTTGTTTTATTTTAAAAAACTCATGTTTTTCGGGAGCAAAATTTTTAAGAAACATCCACCAAATTGCATTTTTTTAAAAAAAAGGCACATTTTTTTTTAGAAAAGAAAACACCATAAGTTTTTATGTGATTAGTGTTAAAATGTATATATTTTTTATGGGTTTAGATAGTTTATTTGTATATGAGCAGTTTCTTAGCATTAACACAAGTTAAGATACTGTGGTCACTAAAGCGTAGAATAAACCGGCTTTTAAACCGAAAATTAAGCCGCCAAAATTTTCAAGCTTTGGTAACCAGCCTTTTTATTAAACGGACACTATACTTTAAAATTTGCTGACAATTCAATTAATAATCAACAAAAGAAGTGCGACTTTTCCGAATAAAAATAAATAAAAAAAACCCTTGACATAGATTCCAACTTATTTTAAGTTTTAACATTTTGTCATTTCTTCTAATACGATTGTGATAACATAATTCATAAGATTTTAACATAAACAACCCTTAATTTAAATTATAGTTAGACTTTCATTTTAATTATTAGATATAATTTGGTGATTGTTTAGAATGATAATTTTTATTTTAATTATTCATTTAATTCGTGATATTTAACCTACTTACAACTACAATTAATGTTGAGAGAATTTCAACTAATTGTAGCGGGGAATGTAAGACGAGATGAAGCCACTGTTTATTGTTGATGTTGTTTTGTTTAAACTTTGATATTATTACAGGTAGAACTGTTGCTATAATTCTTATACGTTTAACAGTTTTATTTGGTTTAATATCTTTAGTTTTTCTAAAATCTTTATGGATGAAGTTTCCTGATGATCTGGCCTAAGCAACCAGTGAAATGCGCATAGGAATAGCTTATCCCATCAACAATAAATTTCAAGTGTTTTTATCAATAATAAAAACTGGGAATTAAGCACGAATAACAAAATCTTTTGAAAATTTAAATTTTGTATTCCCAAAAATTGAAATTACTTTTTTTTGAAATTACAATTTTTATTTAATAAGTTGTAAACAAAAGTTCAGTATAGAAGTTTTATAATTCATTTAAAGTTACTTTGATTTTTATACGTACCTATGTATGTATACTTTAATACGGCCAGTTAGATTACAAAACGAAAAACATATTTTGTTACTTTTCTTAGACAAGAATTTTTCAAACTAATGCATTTTTGATGAAATACAATTATTCGGTTTGTTACCAACAATTTGCCGTCCTTTTAACAAAAAAACAAGACCACTTCTTAAACTGTCAACAAAATTTTTTGAATGTGAAAGCTACAGGTGCGTGTTACATGCAACAAAATAATTTCATCATTTAAATTTGTATGTTAAGAAATACCACGTTAAAAGCTCAAAAAATCCTCCATTCTTTCAAATGAATACAACCACTGGATTAAAGCGTCTTAACCTTCGCCTCACCAAAGATATGTAGGCAAATATGTATGTTTGTAAGTTATTAACAAGTTTTCGTTATACATGGTTTTTTTGTTGTTTCTTTTTTACAGAACTTAGTTCAATAAGTATAAATTTTATTTTAACTGAAGTTAATTTAAGGAAGTTATTAAAGAACTAAAGCCGCAATGTTAACCCGGTTAGGTATTGGTGAAGCGAGGGTTAAGCGGTTTGATTTCTATAAAATAAACAAAGCAAAACTGAGGATTTTAATACGGAAAGGACACCAAAAATAAAGATACATTTAACGAAATTTCACTTCAAGCTTAAAATTTATGCCAGCGCTTCGGCATTTTGTCTTCAGTTTTAATTAAATATTTAATCCAGTAAATTAAACGATTACTTATATCAACAAAGTTACTGCAGAAAATGTTGCTAATATCAAAAATATTTAATTGAATTAATTAATTTTTAATTGAAATCAATCTTTATGTTTAACTGTGTTATTTTAAACCAGTGTTAGAAAATAAACACTAAAAATCGCTCCTTAAGTGCATAACAAAACAACACAAATGGCTTGGCAAACATGTCACCAAATTTTGTGTTGTTAATTGGGGTGTTTGCTGTTTGGAAAAACAGTTGAAGCAATGTTTGTGGAAATATTAAACATTTTTTATGTTTGGCAGACATGTTGGATATTTGTCAAACTTTTTGTGGCATCTAATGCTAAAACTATTTTTTTAGCGAAAACTTTGCAGAGTGAAGACGTTGAAAAAGAAGCATAAACAAATTTTTAATAGTAAATTCAATTTTCTTAGCTTTATTGCTTGTCACAAAACAGCTCGTTGTTTTAATCACTTTTTACTTTAAATTCTTTGCCTGTATTTTATATTTTTTCTCCGCTTTAAGCAAAAAGCAACAAAATTTCCGCAGCACTATCGGCGTCTGCGTTCATTGAAAACAAAACAAAAATTAAAATTAATGTTTATGTTGTTTGTTGGCAATCACCAAACGGAAACAATGGGTGTGTTTGGCAAGCATTTTGTGTGGTTTATGATGCCATTTAGTGGTCGGTTCGTTAGATTTATGGAAAACACAAACGCTAAAAGTGTTTGTGTAGTAAATCATTAAAAAAAAAACGTTTCCCTGTTTGTCAAAACATTTAATTAATTTTTTTGAACCACAAACTTCATTGTGCTCGGTTCAGATCATTAGTGTTCGTTCTGCTTAGCCCCTTTTGGTTGGTAAAAAAAACCAAACATTTTTTACAAAAACAAAATACAAATGAGCACAACAAAAACAAGCCAACAAAATAATTTAACACAATACACACACAAGCTTTTTTTTCATTTCTTTATCAATGTAAAAAAAGAAACATTATAGAACATTAAAACATAATGTTTGTCCACAGTATCACTACAATTGTTCTGTTTTTTTAACAAAGAACATATCACTTTATAATGATCGGCTCTTTCTTGAATATAGCTACGAACGGTATTGAGGGTTGTGTTCGTCTACACAAACACTAAAATAATAGATATCGATCCTGGGTGTGTGAGCCGAATGCTTAATAATTTTCTTTCTATTTTTGGACACTGTTTTGAACAAAAACATTTTGCATATTTCCTGTATCTAAAACAGTGAAGGGCACTTTTGCAAATCCTACATGTGCATTAGAATAAAAATTCTGCTTGGTGAAGTCGACACATGTACACTATAAACTGATCGCAATCTTGTAGATAATTTGATTAAGTTTGGTAAATACATTTTAATTGTACTTACGAAGAAGTCTATGTAAATGATGAGAATCGGTATATAATTTCACATAAAAACTTCTTTCCAATTTAGACTCTTTGTGTCCTTAAACCATCTAATTATGCTGTATTTAGATTTAATTCGTCCCAAAAATATGTTACCATACATTAAATTCTTTTCAAATCAGTTCACATTTGTCCAAAGGTCTCATCAATAAAAAGCTTTCCTTTTAAATCAATATCAATAATAAAAACTGGGAATTAAGCACGAATAACAAAATCTTTTGAAAATTTAAATTTTGTATTCCAAAAAATTGAAATTACAAAAATTGAAGACCTTTAACCAAAGGTCTCATCTATAAATAGCTTTCCTTTTAAATGTTAACAAAAATAAACAATAAAGCGGCCGTCCCTAAAATCCATTTAATACAACAAATCTCATATGGATGTTAATATCTACATAATATTGGACACAAATAACCCTTATATGAATTAATACCTCTTAACATAACTTTGTTTTTGTGAGACGATGACTGCCCATCGCTTTCAAATAGGGTCCAATCTCAAAAGTTTGTTTGAAAATACTCTGGTATATTGGCTTTACCGATTATTATTTACGGATTGTTTTTATTAAGTGAAACTGTTATTAAATTGTTGAATATTTTGTGTTCAAATCAGAAATTATTTTAATTTTTCGGGCCATATTTTTAACAATTTTCAAAGCATATTTTCATGTTTTTACTGCATATTTAATGCGCATAAAACTGACCCTGTTGATAACAGTTTGTCAGTTATTAGTTATTTTATTGTAATCATAAAATAAACAATACATACTAAGTACATTGTACATGTATGTTCTAGGATATCTTACATTTTTTATCACACAAATCATATGAATAGATGCAAAAATAAGAAAAAAATGTGCACTAACACGTGCATGTTAACAAATAAAGTTCTTTTAACAAAAGTTTTATTTATCTAGTATTCATATCTACAACAAAATATTGTAAAGTCAATAAAAAAAAATATAGCAACAAGATTAGTTATTGCATGTAAAAAGACTCGTCTACCCTCACAAACATTGAAACATCATAAATTTGTGTATGTAACCGAAAAGAAACAAACGACATAGTTTGACAAAATTGGTCACAACTGCACTGAAAAAATTTTCTTCATTGATCCAAAGGATTTTGACATTAATCCAATGAAAAATTACATTAAAAGTCAACCTGTGTAATCCTTCATTGCATTAATGAAGAATGTTACATTAGCCCCGCATTAATGAAATTTTTCATTAAATCTATAAAAATTTTGCTGTCTTTGCAAGTCAGTATATTTTTTTAAGACTGTGACGATATTTCATCGCACAAATGAAACATATCATTAACTTAAAGAGTCAAACGTTTAAAGAAAATTTTTTCATGATTTTAATGATTTGAATAAAATTGTTAATTTGTTCAATGACATAAATTCATTAAATAAATAATAAAATTTGGCAGTTTTTATGACAGTCGTTGATTAATTTAGTGATTGTTATGGTTATATATTTATGTTTATTTATTTCAGCTATTTTTTCAATGTGCGTTTTTTATTGTTGTGAATTTTATTTTTTTTATTCCTGTTTCAAATCATCAAGTTATATTAAATTTATTTCCTTTTTATATTTCTGTTATATCATGTTATCTGATTCATAAGCTTACTTTTAAGTATATTATTTCAGTTAATGTTCCAGTCCGCGATGACCTTCATCTGCCTGCTTTCCATTTTACTTGCTTGTACTAGTACGTAAATTTTGTGCACTTAAATTAACAATTAAATAAAAAAGAATGTAAGAATTTGTTGCTCTTGTTTTTATTTTATCGTTGTTTTTTTTAACCAAATTTTGAACATTTAGCTAATTTTTCCTTGATTTAATGACATTTTTCATGGAAAATATAAATATAAAATAGATTGCTTTTTTATTAACTGAAAAATATTTGAATATTTTAATTAATAGTTAATTTTTATCTTAAAAATATATTAAATTGTCATTTATTAAATGAAAAATTTTAACGAAATTACGAAAATCAATTAAGTAGTATCAAAGAAATATTTGTAAAATTTCATTACCGTCATGAAATTTTTCATTGGATTAAAGAAAAAAAATTTATGAAATTGATTCATTAGATTTATGAAACGCAATTCTTTCAGTGAGTTATTCTTGTTTTATCAGTTACAGTGACTAAATCACAGGTACAGAAGTACAACTCATGTCTAATTAAAATACAGCAAGTATTTAACCCTGTCGTTGAATCGACTAACTATTTAAAAAAATCTAACTGATCGATTTTTAAAGTTAAATAATCCAAAACATTATTGTAAGTCTGCTTTCACACGTTTCATCTTTTGATGTTCAACTCGTATGTTTTTAGGTGAGAGAAGAAAGATGAAAGGGGGTTAGTACGGATATGCCTGTACTTGGTCAGTACGCTTTATGTTTTTATTGGTTGGTATATGCACAACGATGGCTGCATGTAATTTTTTTGCTTTTCTTTTTCGTTTTGATTCACTGTTAATAAAATTGTTGTTGTTTTGAACCAAAAAAAGTTGAAACCGATTGCTGCGTGTGATTATATTGGCATCTTTAAAAGGGAATTGAAAAGAAGTTGAGCATCAAAAAGTGAAACGTGTATATTTAGACTTAAGCATTTTTTTAAATGTAACAAAAAAAAGCATACAAAATAAGAGTTATTTTTCTCTCTCAAAATTCCATATCTTAAATGTTAAATTTTTTTTAAAGCAATTAACTTGTTAAATCTTTCGTCTTCAGCTTATGTTGTTTAAAAAAAGAGCGTAATTTGTATACATATAAAAAAGTTATATGATAAAGAGTTAATGAGTATCGTCGATTCGACGAGCAGTTAACAACAGGATGAATAAAAAAATGTAAGAACACTACAAATTTCTAAAAGTAGGGTTGCATACTTTACATTTTAATGCAGTATTTTATAAAAGTGTTTCATATAAATATTAAAAAAATTATAATTTACAAAATAATAAAAGGAAATTCTTTTTGGTTTTTAATTTAAAATAAAAACAAAAATTTATTTTTACCAATTATAGATACGGAAAGAATCGGTTATATGTACATGTCAGTCGTTTCGACTAATGATTAGTGTTTACGTATGAAAAAATAACGTTGGGGTTCTAGGGTTAAAAACCACCTAATGAAAACTTAAAGAAGCACAAAATTTGTCTTGGTTTAGCACCAAAGGTCAATAGATGACATTTCAAGGCATAAAAAAGAACTGTAAAAAGTGCCAAAAGCACTTAGTTGGCATCGTTTTAAAAGTACTTTTACGAATTTCAACTCATTGCACAGCATCAAACGCTTTTTCTAAATCAATGAAGCACGCCTGTAGAAAAGAAACTCTTTTTAACCTTTAACGTTACTCAGCCATTTCCAAAACGATTTAAATTTTGCTTCTACGTTTAAAAGGCAAGACTTATGGGCTGCTCATCGATTTAGAATGAAGACTTCGCTAGACGTAAAACAGTATTTTTTAATCTGTTTTGGTTTCAATTGTAAGTTAAGTAAACGAAGTCTTTGTTCGGAAAGAGGTGAACAGGCTGTTATAACAAATCAAGTTTAAATAAGTTAAAAATCAACAAACTTATAATATTGGGAGCCTAAAACTTCAAGACCATCGTAAATGAACGCCAACGAAGTGGCCTACCAAAATTTTAAATAATTCCGTATTTTTACAAAACCATCCGATTTTTGTTACTTTTGTATCACCGTGCAATTAATTTAAAGGTTAATTTAATTGCTACGTAGTTTCCATTTATGCACAGCCTTTTTCTTTTATTGGTTTAATGACCCTGTTATTGTTGTACATATTTAGACATGCATTAACTTAAAGCTACTGTAATAAATGGCTTATGGCTTAAATATAATATTTCAAGTTAATAAAAATGCGTACGAACAAAAGCTAAAAAAGCATAAAAAATATTATAATGACACATAAACTTAATTCGCTTAAACGCAAAACTAATATTAAAAATTTTTCCCAGTGAAAATTTGTGAAAAAACGGGAGTGGAGAAGGAACTATTATTATTGGAGTTCTTTTTAGCAAGAAAGTGTAGTTAAAGCAATGTTACCCCCCTAAATAGCCACAGGAGACCGAAAATAATTGCTTATTTATAGCAAGAATGTCAACAAATCATGCAACACAGAAGCTATTAGATTTAAGCCTTGATACGCGATTACGTAGGCTATTAGTAAGTATGAGTTATTTTCACAAACTTATTATTCTTAATTTAAGAAAAATGCCTTGAAATTATTTGGAATATTCCTTGATTAATGTGTATTGATCGATTCACTGGGTTATCTGGCTTGTATTTAAATTATTTGTTGTTTTTTTTTGTGTCTGTTGGCAGCGATAAATAACACTTTCTCTATTTAAGTCTGTTGTTGTTGTTAACTATATTTTTGTAAATAACTGCGGATATTCTGATCGGTGTGAGTCGGTATTTTTATGTGTGTATTTATCTGTATGCGTGTTATATAATAATCAATGAAATGTTTTATTGGCAAATGTATTTGTGTCAATAATAAATAAATTAAATCATTTTCTGAACGTGTGTCCTTCAGTGACACTCTTTAATGTCATAAATAAACTGTCGAATTCAGTGCGACGACATCGTCGACGAACTGTTAGTGAGTCAATGAATAAACCAATAAATGATTGAATGATTAAATTTAACACGAAAAGATGAACAAGAGTGGATAACTTTTCATTTTATTTTATTTTGGGATTGGGAATATTTTTGGGGATATTCTGAATGTTGTCGGGATTTTCATTTCAAATTTATTTTCTAGATTAATTCAAATTTGATGTTTTTATTGAATAATAATAATAAAAAATTCAAAATTTTATGTTACTTAACCCACTGTAGAAATTTTGTAAAGCATGCCTTGAGGCACTCTTAGGCATTAGAGGGTTAAGCTTTTACAAAAACTTATTTGTACCGTTCTTCTGTCGACATTTGCTTAAGTACAGAAATTAATCAGCCATGTTCTGGAAATCGAAGTCGAGTGAAAAAAATTTCAAAGTGAAAATTTCTTTGACGGAAAATTTCTTTCGATTTAAATTTTACTTGATTTCGATTTCCAGAACATGACCGAATGTGTGTTCATTCATTTGTTTTCTACTTCAGCACCCGGTTAGATGTGCTTCTTTTGCCAATAAAATAATGTCAATCCAATTTTTTTTAATTTTGTGTGTGTCTAACTTGGCCCTAAATCTGAAATTTAATTTGTCATTTGTCATTTCCAAATGTATCAGTGGTAAAACTGCACACATTTGATATATTTGCAGAAATAGCCACTTTATGTATGTGAAGTTAATTTTCGAAATTTGTTGCATTAATAACGGTAACATATGACTGTTAAACATTTAGAGTTGTATATATCTTCGTTTGTGCCTGGTATGTGCTCCTAAAACTCAAGAACCGCTGGACCGATTGACAACAAACTTGGACAATTAATAAGTTTAGTCTGGAACCAGATTTCTTTTAAGTCTAATCCCGTTAGGTGGCGCGGTTGTCGTGATATTTAAATTTTATATTTATTAAACAAAAATAAATTTCCTAATAAAATATTGACCCGATAGATACCATTGGTTTCAAGTTATAAGCAAAATTCTTCATTATTAAATTATTATTTGGAAAACTTCGAGCGGAACCGGGACCAACTAGGAATAGGCAAAAAATATCGATATATCAAAATATCGATATTTAAAAAAAATATAATCGATATATATCGCCGATATTTTAAATACCGATATATCGATGTATCGATATTGAAAAACGACTATCGAATTCGATATTTTTTAAAAGTCAGTCTTCATTAAGAACTCAAAATTTTAGCTGTTTTTCAAACAATGTTTTTTAAGAATTGGAATCATTGCATGCATCATATGTTTTTTTTAAATAAATATGAAGATCTAAAATGATTGGCATTTATAAGAAGCAGAGCCGGATACAAGAAGCAGATTGACTGGAGAGCACATTAAACTGAGGGTGCTCCTGATGTCCATATCTGATGATTACTGGTTTGACTAAAACCAGTTGATGCTTTTGGGGTGCAAATTAAATTTTAAGAAAGTTGGTACTCCTATGACTTATTTACATCCAATGAAATTTTTCGTAATTTATTTTTTTTTCTTATGGTTTTTTGTATTCTTCCCTTTTGTTTTTGTTATAATTGAATTTTTTGTTTTGATTAAATATTTTTGTTTTTATTAATTTTTTTAAATAAAATGAAACACTAAAATGTAACAATGTTATTACATATAATTAATTTGTTCATACATATGTTTGTACAAAGGTATACTAAATTTTTTAATTTGGTAATAGTTTCAGCAAAATACGTTCGATATATCGATATTTTTGAAATAATAAATATCGATACTCTAAAAAAATATCTATTCGATATATATCGATATATTTTTTCAACTTGCCCATCCCTTGGACCAACATCTAGTGTATAAATAAAAATTGGAATTATACCCACATTTTTGGATAAAATTAATTAGAGAATATCAGTGACTTAACACCTTTTCCGATAAACAAAAACTATTATTATTATTTGAGAAATATAATACGACTTTACATGTTTTTATTTAATTTTAAATTTACAATACAATATTTTTGGAAGATTCATCTAGATTCTATAAATTTATGGACAAACTAGTTTTTGATGAAAATTTATAGGCATAATCTTAAAGGTGTTTCGTCTTGATATGAATTTTTCAGTTTGCCCATATTTCCTTAAAAAAAACCAGTTTGTTCGTAATTGAGTGTAAAAATTCAATTTTCTAAAGTTGTATAACTTTTATTTGCATTTGGCATTTTCGGAGATTATATAATCAGCTTTTGAAAATGAAAACTGTCAATTAAAGGCTACGACATGAAAAGCATCTGGGAACCCTGATTTTTGTAGGAAAAAAAATTGTATGGATTATTATTAATAGTATTATTGTATGTTTATGTGGAAATAAACACTGAAAAACTTTAATACAGCAATTATTTATTTCTTGTTTACCAACGTTTTTATGGATTAATGCCACAACAACAACAGCAAAACCAAGAGTACATTCCAAAACATATTCGCATTGGCTGATACTTCTAGGGATTGTTCTAGCAGCAGCACCAGTAGCAAAAAAAACCAAACAAACATTAATTTATTACCGATAAAACAAGCTTTTTAAAAGCCAAACATATTAAATTAATTAATAATATACACATTAAAATCAACATAACTTGTAGCATTTCATACACACAAAATGTCAATGTTAAATTGACATGGCGCAATGTTGATTGAAAATCATAGTAAATTTCTGCAAAAGTATGGACTTTATTTAAAATTATCATTGTTTCATGTTTGGATAATATAATTTTACATTTATAAATGAAAACATAATAAAAATTAAAAAAAGGTCACTAGTAAAATAAATTTTATTTTGATTTGTTGCCGATATTTCGCTACTGTATAAGTAACATCATGTGGGCTTGTAAAAATAATTTGTATTACACACCGACTTTACAATTATTGTCGTTTCCTAAGCTTCGTCTGTTATTCAACTTAAAAAAAAAAAAAATAATGCATATCGAGAGCCTATATTCAAAATCCTCTATCTTATAAAACACAACTTTTAAGGAGAGCAAAAAAAACTGTTTTTTTCGCGTATTACTTGAGTTATTAAAATTCGGTATTCTACAATATTTTTTAAATCAACCACTGAATCTCACAGATAATTGGTTCATGAAATTTTGTGTTTTTGGGGACATTATGCGGTTAAGAGGGTTTTGCCTCTCAAAAATATTCAATATGTATGTATGAAAATGAAAATATAGATGGTTTTGCGTTTTAATAAAATTAGTTATTTTGATTTTATTTATACCATCTGTCAGTGTTTAAAATGGGTTTTTTACGATAAAGGCTAATCATACAACAAAAGATCAAAAAAATTAACAATTAACAATATTAAACAAAAAGCAACAAATTTTTTTTGTTTTTGCTTTTTTAAGTTTGTTTCGAGTTTGGTTTGTTTAAATTATCGTAAAAATAAAGTTAAAAGTTAACAAAAAATATGAGCACAAGGATTTAAAAAGGAGTAAGAAATAAGTGGAGCCACAATAAATTTGCAATACAGCAAAAGATTTATATTCTAAAGCAATTGTGTATATTTTATAAACAAAAACATTCCCTTTTTTATATTTTTAACAAATAATTTTTACATTCATTCTAACTTTTTACAAAAACAAAATACATAGTATTTTTTCTAAAAAGGGATAGATAGCATAACTCTATCTCATGATGCGTTCACCTTTATGAATTTGCCTTGTCTTGATTCATTCCGAAAAAATTGTGCGGACATCAATATGATTTATAATTTCATCGCCTCACGTCGTACGTTGATCCAAAGTACATCCATATAGGTGACCGCATCAGAGAGAGTTATGCTGATTGCCATTTATTTTTTCTCGGGTTTGAAATTTAGAATACATATACGTACATATCTATAAACAAAACAAGTAAAAGTGTTATATTCAGCTGTGCCGAATCTTTGATTCCCTTAACCATGTAATTTGAAAGCCAACTAATCCTTTGTTTTAAACACATTTTTCTATTTAAGCTGCCAATCATGTATGAATTTGTTACAAAAAAAAAAAACAACGGGGGACTTTTGAAAAACACATTAAAGGCAACATTGGTTTTCTGCTTATATCGCACTTGTTCAACAATAGTCTATTAACTCAAAATTTTTCTCTTTTCTTTTATTGGAAAAAAATCGAAACGTTTTATATGAATTCATATCTAACCGCTGTAAAAATGTCATGCTATTTGGTTTACTTTTTGGTAATGAAACGGTCGGTTTAAGAATCCTTTCGCACATTTACGTTTTATGTAAAATTAAAAATTGGTTTGCTTCTACTGAATTTTTTAATTTTGAGTTAATACACTTTTGTTGAACAAGTGCGATATGTACATAACTTAGTCATTTATGTATCACTCTGAATTTCAGCAGCAAACTTAAACGGATTATTTCTGACATAAATATATATTAACATAGTTTCCCTCATTTATGAAGCGATAGGAAACACCATATCAACATCCACATGAACCGACGCAAGGACGAACATTACATCATCATTGCTACTTATAAAAAACCTGTAAATATATACATACTTTATATTATTAATGCAGAAAATACAAATAGAAATAAACATTTATGTGAATATTATATCCCCTTTGTGAAGCCATTCATAGCAAACTCCACCGATTCCCTATAAATAGTATTCAAAGCTGCCCAGTATGTCTATCAAAGAATTGTTGAGCTTCACTCTCATACCAGCGAAGATCTTTGCTGACATGTTTCCGGTGGTTGGTTCTAATTCCGTAAGATGGTAACTCGGATGCTCCCTTCGATAAAATCTAAAAAGGGACTGCTTTGTAAGCATTACGTTATGTTCCTTGACTGGCATCATCTTCGCTTCGTCACGCAGGTGATCTATTGATGTCATCTAAAAACACAGCCCGTTACGGTCCTTAGGGCGGCATTTTGACAACTCTGAAGCTTCTGCCACTGAGTATCGCTGACTCTTGGGGTCCACGCAGAAGCTGCATAGTTAACTACACCAGTACAGGTATGTTTACAGCATTTTGGCTTTTGTTTTGTTTGGTGTAGGTTGTCTCAAAGAACTTATGTTCTGTTTTCGAATAATGCCCGTAATTTCTACAAAAATAAAGAAGGGATGCGGAAATTTTTTTCAATTGTTCCAATAGATTGGTCCTTGGATTTTGTGAAAATAGAATAAGCTCAATAAGAAATAACTCTTGAACAGTGAATAAAAAACAAATCATTTAACTGGTATATGATATCAAAAAGGTAGAAAAAGTAATGAATTACAGTACAGTCTTCACCTGCGGTGTAACACATTTTTGTTGGGACTTTTTGCACGATCATTAAGAATAAATGTGTGACTTATCAAATGGTAGCTGTAAAGTGTTAATTGACCCTCTTCTGTCAGATATGGCGATTTGTCGCCAAACGTTGCGATTTTGAAACGGCGATAGCTGCCGATTAACTTGGCTTTTTTACCATTTATATTATTTCAGCGATTTTTTTAACAGTTTGTCGTTTTTTGTTATCATTACTTATTTAAAAAAAATCTGGCAACTTTTTTCACATGATTTTTGTTTTGTTCTCATTTTATGTGAATTTTATATTCAGTCACTATTTAATTATAATAGAATGTATGCAGATCAAAGCACCAGTAATGAAATCGATGAGGCTGAAGTGTACGATCTTATAGACTTGTGAACGTAATTTGTCGTTTTTTAACTTCTTCTTTGTATGCAACTTTTAATTAAAAACAAATTTTACGAAAACTGAACAAAATTGACGTTTGGCGATTTATTCATCCGTTTTGGCATAGGAGCTCAAAAAATCTGACAACCCTGATAACCCAATATAACATTTTTTATCAAAGTTTTTCTTGGGATTCAAAAATTTTTTAATTAACAACGTTTCGTTTAAATGTGCTAAATTCCCATTCCCACATGTATCAGTGATGGAAAATGTAAAAATTTTGATGGTACTGACCAACAAGCAAAAAAGTACTTTTTTAATATTTTGGTACTTTTTCAAACATATTTTTCTTTTGGTTGAAAAATTAACTCAAAAAAAAAAACTAAAATACATAATTTTTTTTTGCTCATATCCCAGACGGACCGAACTGGCTAAATTTCAACAGCAAATTTCTGATGAGGATATCTGACAACAAAATATACCAACCAGCAGTGATAAGAATAAACTTGGCAACAGGGCTGTGGAGTCGGGGTTGAGTTTTTTTGTACCGGAGTCGTAGTCAAAGTCCCACAAAAAATTGGAGACTCCGACTCCAAAATTTTTCGGCATAAAAAATAAAAAATAAACTATTCTAATAATTTTCAAAATAAAAATACTTCGAAATTTGAGATGCTAAATCTTACTATTACTAAATCCTTTTCTTGCTAATTTTAGCAAGAAAGGTACTCCTTAAAAAAAAAGAGTTTGAAGTAAAATAAGGACTAGTCTCATATTCATTTAGAATTTGTGTGTTAGATTTGGAGTAGGAGTTGGAATTTCAGCGGTTGGAGTCAGAGTTAGTACTTTTTGTTGACGACTCCACAACTCACAACAATTTATACACACTCGTACTTTTTTCCTAATAACACTGTCAATAAAATGCGAAATTGACGTGTGGTCATGCGTCTTTAGATATTTTTTTAAGCAATTAAATTCTCTTTAAGAATGATTTTTCACTGGTTTGAAATAAAACTGTTGGTAATACTTTAGTTTATTTAGAGAAAGAGTCATTTAATACAACAGAATGTTATGAAATTTAGCCAGTATATCCGCTTAGAAAACAAAGCAAACAAATTTACGTTTCATTATAAATTTCTATAACTTTAATGAGCATAATTTTTAATAACATTTTTCCATTATCTATTAAATTGACACTATTTATGTTTTCAAATGCACAATAATTTGAATACTAATAGTTAATAACAACCACAGCAATAAAAAAATATCTGTATTTAATTAAATTTAATAACTTTATAGTAAAGGGTGTTTTTTTTTTAAGAGATAAACAACTTAAAATTGGTTGCACTGTATTTTTTGACAGTTTTTGGTTAGTTAGAGGTTTTTTTGTTTTGGCAATTCATCATAAAGAGACTCATGCGAGAGCCATGGTAGAGTAAAGCTGGCAAACATTGTAATTTTTGTTTTGCCTTTAGGTTGGAACTATAAAAATAGTTTAAGGGAAGGAGTACAGGGGGAGACGTGCTCGAAGACATTCGATTTGAATTTATGAATTTATTTATGTTGAAAGTGAGAGTAAAGATTGCCGCAGGAAGGTTATTCCACACATTAACAGTCGGGCTAAAAAACGAATGCTCCCTGTAATGCGTTGTACGATGCATCGGACAATCGGTCACAATTGGATGGGGTCTTGAGGAAAAACGAATCACACGCAGAGAAAAAATATGGTTGGGCATGGTTACGGCAACTACTCTATGTTTATTGTTACAATATATTGTTCTCGAACACAAATAGTTGTTATTATTATTTCATATTAGCAGTTAGTTACTGGTAACATATCAATGTTTATCACAATTATAAATTTGAGTATTGTTGACTGAAAAAAAATTATTTTGCTAACAACTTAATAATGATAACATTCAAAACATATTATGTTACTCACAACCATAACATGATAACTTTCTTTACATTTATCATAATATGTTTAAGATGTAATCAGTATAGATCTCTACCCTAATACTATTTTGTTATCTCCATTTGTAAAATCATTTTCAATCAGTTGTGTCGTTTGTTTTAAATATGTCTATCGAATAAAAAATATCCATTAAAACAAACACTTTTAAACAAATTAAAAAAAAAATAAAGAAATTGTATTAACATTAAAAAAAATTGTTAAGTGCCACAAAATAAATAATCGATGCAAAAAAGTTTAATTTTTTTTATTGTTGTGACAGCACCTCTGAATCCTAATATGATTACTTCTACATCTTATCGTATTATGACTAACACGACAATAATATGATTACTTCTAATCTTATTATGATTTATATGACAATAATATGATTACTTCTTAACTTATTATAATTGACACGATAAGAATATGATTAAGAGAAAAATATTATAATGTAATATCAGGAATATATTTCGCCATAATATTATTCACTAATAATTGTATTATGGTGACTACAATCATGAATCTTATTATAATTTGTTGCTCTAAGGATATGCTAACCACAACCATGATTTTTCTTTGCGTGAAGCTGCCTAATAACATCAGAACATATTTCATTTTAGTAACGATAAAATAGCGAAAAACAACCCACATTGCGTCGTTGCTTAAGAGAATCCATAGCATTGAAAACCCTACTTTCGCCAATGAAAACCTTCGCCCTCTCCTGCACGCGTTCGAGAAGCCACCAAATATAAAGGATGGTTAAATTTTAAGGGAAGAGGTGGATTTTGAATTAAACACAAATTATTTAGGAAATTATTGTCATTTCTTTTTATTATGATCCATCCGATGGCCCAAATTTTCGATGACGCTGAGGAATAATTGTGGTTCTATGCCGTTAATGGTCCGAATTATCTCATCCTTTAGCTCTTGAAATGTTGCTGGATTATCGACGCATACCTTTTCTTTCAAATAATCCCAAAGAAAGAAGTCCAACGGTGTCAAATCACATGATCTTGGTGGCCAATTGACATCGCCACCACGTGAGGTAATACGGCCATTGAATTTGTTGCGCAAAAGATCCATTGTTTCGCTAACTGTGTGACAAGTGGCACCGTCCTGTTGAAACCACATGTCGTCCACATCCATATCTTTCAATTCGGGCCATAAAAAGTTCGTTATCATCCCACGATAGCGAACAACATTCACAGTTACTGCCTGACCGGCCTTAATTTGGAAAAAATTCGACCCGATGATGCCGCCAGCCCATAAACCGCAACCATCAATCACACTTTGTGGGAGCATTGGTTTTTCGACCATCACTCTTGGATTATCATTCGCCCAAATGCGGTAATTCTGCTTATTGACGAATCCACTGAGGTGAAAATGTGGCTCATCACTGAATCACGAAGTGCACGATATGCATTTTAATTTGAACGTCCATTTTCATAATAAGCCCGCGTTAACGCAACGCAACGCAACACATTGTTAAAATATAAAATGCAACCTTATTTGTATGACAGAAGCTCCTTGTGAATTTCGGTAAAAACTAAAATTAACTACCAATTATTGAAAAAAAAGAGATTCGGTTTTGCTGTAGGAAACTGATAAAAACGATGGTGCACCATAGTAATTTTTAGTCATGAGATCAGCAAATAATTCCTTTAATGGCGTAAGAGAGCAATATTCACTTGGCCCTCCTCCATAGGGATGGGCAAGTGGAAAAAATATATCGATATATATTTTTTAGAGTATCGATATTTATTATTTCAAAAATATCGACATATCGATATATCGAACGTATTTTGCTGAAACTATTACCAAATTAAAAAATTCAATATACCTTTGTACAAAATATGTATGAACAAATTTATTATATGTAATTACATTGTTACATTTTATTGTTTCATTTTATTTAAAAAAAATTAATAAAAACAAAAATATTTAATCAAAACAAAAAATTCAATTATAACAAAAACAAAAGGGAAGAATACAAAAAAACCATGAGAAAAAAAATTAATTACGAAAAATTTAAATGGAAGTTAATAAGTCATGGAAATAGATACCAACTTTCCTTAAAATTTGCACCCCAAAAGTACCAACTGGTTTTAGTCAAACCAGTAATCATCAGATATGGACATCAGGAGCACTCTCTATTTTATGTGAACTCCAGACAATCTGCTTCTTGTATCCGGCACTGCTTCTTATAAATGCCAATTATTTTAGATCTTCATGTTTATTTTAAAAAAACATATGATGCATGCAATGATGCCAATTCTTAAAAAAAAATATTGTTTGAAAAACGGCTAAAATTTTGAGTTCTTAATGAAGACTGAGTTTAAAAAATATCGAATTCGATAGTCGTATTTCAATATCGATACATACATACGGTATTTAAAATATCGGCGATATATATCGATTATATTTTTTTTAAATATCGATATTTTGATATATCGATATTTTTTGCCCATTCCTACTCCTCCAGTTCCAAAAATGCTATTCTTGTTTCGGCGTTAGTTTGCCTTAATGTAGTGCCTAAAGTCTGCCTACAACTTTTAAAGTATTCATTTGAAAAAAGTTTTTACTTATGAGTTTAAATATAGATACATAAAACATATTCCACTTTTTCTCTGTTGCAACAGTTCTCTGGATTTGCTCTAGATTCAAAATCAAAAAAAGAAAAGAAATGTTTTTTTTTTGTTTCCCTTTTAAGTTTTTTTATAAATTTAATAAAAGTTTTTATTAATAAAAAGTATTCACGCCAATTCATGGCAAATGTGCAATAAAGACGTTTTGAAACAATTTTTTAAACAATGCACCTTCGATTTGACAATATTCAAAGATGCATGCACTTGCGATTATTTTAAAACATTTTTTTAATAAAATACAATCTTAAGTTTCTTGAAAATTACACAAAATTAAATAATTCTATGAATTTACAAGTCGAATTAACCTAAAAAAAATTTCAGATAAGTATTCCAGTATTTTTATTATTTTTAGCTTCTCCCATTTTTGTTTACGCTTTTTGTTTTTAATTGTTTAATTTTTTACAAACACTACAATTTAAAATATTTTTCAATTCAAAAAAAAAAAAAATATACGTCAAAATGGTATTTCTGCATTGTTGTTTACTGCAGAGTTGATTTCATGAGCATTTTTTAGGCATTTTTTTCAATATGGCAATGCCATAAAAAATTGCAAAAATTTTATGCTTTTACTCTGATAATCTTACTCTTACTTAGACCCTGATAATTTTTCATCGTTTGTGCGAAATAATTGTCCATGTGGTTGTTGGTATGTTTTTGCACTTTTGCTTTTTCGCAAGGGTGCAACTTTTGACGTGAATAAATTAAATAATTTATTTAAGATATTGTAAAAAAATTGTTTGTAATATATATCCGCAATCTTAATGGCATTCTAAAAAAAATTCGCACGTACACTGATAGAAAAATTTATCTTCATTATAATGATACCCTAACATCAGAATTGTAGCATCAATGTTACTGCAAATGGTATCAATGATGCAAAAAGTAACACCAATCCAATGACTAACGTCTTCGAACAATTTTGTAATTTTTTACTTGTCATATATTTTATGACTACAGTGACATCAATTTGATGCCACATTTTGTATATTATTAACATTATTTTCATGATAACAATGTATTATAAGAAGCAAAAATTCCTATATTCTATTTTTTTGAATTTTTTCGTTAAATACATCAAATTTTCAAAGTCGAATAATAACTAAAAACCATATGGGGCATGGTGCTGGTGTCTTATTATTGAGAGTTCTGCAGTAAACAAAGATCGTAATTCAACAAACGTGAAACGAACATATGTAACGGGTAAGTAAATAATAATACGGTCACACTTTGACTTAAGTCAATTCCAATGACTTTGACTTAATGACACACGGTCATTAAATTGATGCTAATGAGTCCTTTCTCCGATGTTACTGCGTCATCGCACTGAGGACATGTTCGTCATTTCTGTGATGCCAGTGTGTTATCCCATTGATGACATAATTTCATTTTGACGCTGATGACCCTATAGCCAAGTGATGTTAAGGTTGACAAAGTGTCATGGGGTCAAAAACGAAGACACTTGTCATAGTACCGATGTCAAAATACATCAACACCTTTGACTCGAACTACATAATTATCTATCTATCAGGCCTGTTCTGAAAATCACGTGATTTTAAATCACATGCGCCTTTTTTAAATCAAACATGCGAAATTTTGGTGTTCCGTTTTTGTATGATCACGCGTGCTATTTAAAAGCATGTGATTTTCACAACAGGCCCCTATCACAAATTAATTTGTTTACGAAAAATCTAACTTTGAAATGCGATATTAACGAAATCGTTTTTTTCGCTTTCAATCGAATTACATAATAACCCCCAGAGGTAAACACTTGTCGTGTGTGGGTACCTTTACACTGCAATGCTGTATGATGAACAAAGCTACTCTACTGAAGTTTTGTTAACTTAAACTTTGAATCAAATTGGTTTCTGTATCGCCGATATTTATTTTCGAGTATGACAATCTTATCGGCAAAAAGGCGTATTCTCGTTATATCGCTAATTAAAACATTATAAACGTTATAACTATAACATTTTTCTTTCCTTTATTTTAATTAAAATTTCAGTAACCCTAAAAAAAACACCATGTATGAAACAAAAATTTAAAAAAACAATTTCCCATAGTTATTAGACAAAAATTTATTTTCTAATTATGTATAAAGAGGAAAATACTGGAAAATCATGTAATATTCGATTTTATTTGAATATAAAAATAAATGTTAAGTATACAATCCTGTACAGCGTTATTCACAAAATTAATATTTAAAGGTTTACGTAGAAAAAAAAATAAAATTAATAATTATAAATAACAAAAAAGAACAGAAATAATGACCACAATTTTTCTAATATGATTATGCTACAATTAAATATTTAAAATTATATTTGCAAATTTTTAGTCACCTTTATGGCTGAATGCAACGATTGTTTAGTTATAATTTCATAATAAATACAAACATTTTTATGGTTAAATAATGAAATTGAAATTTTAATAAAATTTGCAAAAATCGCTTTTATTTTGTAATTAATAGTTTGTAACATTTAAATTGAAATTCCGCATAATTTTAACTAAATTGTAATTAATGGAATTAGAAATTATTTGTTTTAATTTAAAATTTTGTTTTTAAGAATAAATTGCACTTATGGGCATAAGTTAATCGTTTAAAATTTTAATATATTGTAATTTAAATGATAATAATTTTTTTCTAATAAATTTCGTTTAGTTTTTAACAAATTAGATGTTTTTGACTTTTATTATAAAAAACCAACTATATTTTCTTTTATTTAAGTTTTAAATAAAAAAAAAAAATTATATCGATTAATACGAAATCGATTATTGCCGCAATTATATTTTTCATCCAGGCAATACGTTTGGCAATACATAAGGTGTATTTCTGAAATGAACTCAAATTTTAAAATAAACTCAAATGATTTCTCAGCCATATGAAAAAACTTAAACTCTTACAAAGTTTCTTTTAACACAAAGTAATTTATACACCGTAGTAAAATTCGGTATCAAAGTAGCGAAATTGACCACATCCATTGTTAAAAATGAGCGTAGTTGTTTGTGTTTAATTTTATAGCGGATGGTGTCAATATTTTTTTTAAAACCTCGTTGCAATTCTAATACCATTTAGTATCATTCTGACAACAAACTAATAATTTATTAACATTTTTACGGTGTCATTCCGGCAGCATGTTGGTTTCATACTTGACAACATTAAGTTGTCGTTTCGACAACAGATTGTTCTCAGTCTAGAAAAAATAACAAATTCTGATTCCAACCCAAAATTTTTTTATATAATTTAAATTAAATTTTAATTTTCATATAACTTTAAAAAGGATGTTGTGCACTAAAATCTGCTAGAAATCTGTTTCTGTTCTGGAAATTGAAATCAAGTAAAATTGAAATCGAAGAAAATTTTCAGTTCAATGATTTTAAAATTACCGTCGTTTTTCATGATTTTTGGAGTTATTCTGAAAAATATAAGTGGTACTCAAAATATGACTTCATACACATATAAAAAATAATGTTTTGATATTTTGAACAGGATCGGTTAAAAATTTTGTTCGATTTCAATTCCACTCGAGTTCGATATCCAGAACATGTGGTATAATTTTATCGTCGAGGGTTTCGTCTAGTAGATTCATTTAGTATCGCCTTTAAGTCATTTTCCAAAACACTTCAACTCTCTTTGAAAATATTTTTATAAAACAAATAGAATCTGGAAAATATTGAAGGAATAAGGCTGGGTTTTTGAGATCTTAGTTTAACTAGGTTTAGTTTATCTGAAAACAGATTAGTGCCGCCATTGCCAAGTTTGTATACAAAATTTTGCCGGAACAGCTTAGTTTTGCTTAAAATGTTGGTCGTTAATGAAATAATAAAATAAAAATCACATTTCGCTGGAAAAATGCGAGTTTCAGACCACGTTAAACTAAGTTTAAACTTAATCCACATCTCAAAAACCCGGCCTAAGACTATAATAGTATAAAAGCTTTGAGGATTGTAATTTGACTTAGATTACACATTTGTATTTTTATAAAAGTTTAGAAGTTCCAAAAAAAAAAACTTCATATCAATAAATTAGAAAATATTTTCTCTTTTCTAATAATTTAATATTTATTCACTTATAAAAATGTGCACTTTTTTGTTTTTAAATATCTATATATATAAATATGTTCGTTATAAATAATGATAGCAAGGCGTTACCTATTTGGCAACCGTTAGTTGTCAATTTGACCACAGGTAGTTCTGAATTTGACAGCAAACAATTGTCAATTTGACAACAGGCAGTTGTCAATTTGATACAAATAAATTTTTTACAACTTTCGTTTTTATTTAAAATATTTTTGATAAAATTTTAACAACAAATGTGTTCAAAATATTGGCATTAATTCGATATCGTTTTAATAGGTTGCCAATTTTAAAACGTCTTTTATTTTCGCTATGTGTATATTTTATCTTAAGGCGGTAGTCCGTACCACAAGTAAATTACATATATTCTTTATGAAAATAACGTAAGCACGTTATTACGTTTTAATGACAGACCTTAGATTGGCCGCCAAATTCAAAGCCATTTTTCATAAAATATTTATATTTGGATGTTTAAAAGGCCTCTTGTTACCAAACAAATTTTGTCGTATACAAGTACATATGGATGCTTATCTATATAATTAATTTCCAAAAGAAAATTAACAAATTGTATTTAGATTGGGAGGAATTTAACTTTTTTTGTAATCTATAATTATCTTCTTATCACATCTAGTAGTGTGATTATTCTTGGCCTTTGTTTTGGTGACATTTCTTTTTATTTTGTTGTGGCGCCATATTGTCTTAATTTTCAATGGCTTATCTGTAGAAAAAATAAAAGCAAAAAAAAAATGCTTACTACAACTAAACAATAAAAAGTCTAAGAACTAAAAGGAATTATATGGCAAAAGAATCATAAAATATAACGAAATAACTTACAATTGTGGCAACGATTAAAATATCATGTCTTTGCAATAAATAAAATTAGATAGCGAAAGTGGTAATTTATGTAGGAGTTTTTGGTGGGGAAAACAAAATTTTATATGGAAGAAGCTTATTAAGTATTGGTAAAAAGTTGTATTTTTATCTGATAACTTATATGTTTGTCCATTTCACAAGCTCTCTCGTACTGCTTAATTCAAAAATGGAAAATATCAATCAATATAAATTATGCATACAAACATTCCCAATTAATTTTGAGTAAAATAATTAAAAAGATTAAAAATGATTTCGGTCATCGCTGCTGTTCTTGACAAAGGGCATTCGGCACGTCCACTTCTTCGAGCGGTACTGGCTGTATGTTACGAGTAACATGTTATATTGTCATAATGTTCTAACATTTTACAATGGTTTAAAAATATTGTTGTTGGTTTGTAAACAAAAAGTGTCTTAAATAAATAGAACTTTGCTTGCTATGTTTATTGTGCTATCGTAATTCATCAGAAGAGACCTGCGCTGAGCGGCTGAGCCGAGCCGCATTATTTTTTGTAGCCGTCGCCGTTGATGGTATAGTTTTATCCGGCTTATATCCGAATTTAAGCGGCGGCTAGCAATTTTTGAAACAAAACACAAGGTGTCATAAAGCGGCGGCGTCAAACTATTCATCTAAGGACTCTGATGTTTGGTATACAAACAAAATAAAATTTATTTCTGATTTGCGTCTAAAAAATGAAAAATAGTCAGGAAAGATCTAATTTAATTTATTAATTCATTGATTAGAATTAAAAAATATTTTTATTTTTGGTAAAAGTTTATTTTTTATATTTGTTTTAAATCAGCTGACTTAAATTCAAAATAGCACACTAATTTATAAGCGGTTGTTTACAACAGTCGAATTATTTCATTTTATTATTTTAAGACTTAAGACTATATGACACCTTGTGAATCCCCCAAATGTGTTATTCCAAGGCTAAACCGGGTTTTAAAAAAGGTAAAAAATATATCGAGCCTTTGCTGCAATAGAGTCATAACTCACCCTAAGTTCCACTGGGAATTAAAGAATTGAATACGAGCAGCAAACGCTCGATATAATATTATAAACTAAGATTTTTTTTTAATTTTTTGATCAAAAGTCAGAAACTATGCTGACGAAATTCATAAAAAATATGTGGCCTTAGGATATTCCATAACTTTGTTGACTTATGAATCTAGTTATTTATAATTTTGATAATTTTTCAAATAAAAAATACTTGTTTGTTTTCATAAACAAACGCAGCCAGATGAAAAGCGCTTTTTATTAAGTAAAGTGTAACCATTTTTGATATACATTAAAGATTAATAAAGGGCTAAACTGGCAACAGGCAACAGGTGGCAAATCACAAGTCTTTGGAAGCCAATTTATAGGTCTATTTTTCAAAATCATCTTACAGCCAGTTGGGATGGTTGTGGTCACCGTAAAATTCCACATCATTGATTTTGGCTCTATTGACCGCAGTGTTACCGTTCAAAATTTTCAAAAAGGGGCACAAAAAGGGGATTTTCAAAAAAAAAGTGTCACAAAAAGGGGAATTCTGAGAAAAAAAGGGGCAACTGTAAAAACAGGAAAATTTAAAAAAAAAACGTTTGTATTTATTAAATTATTTTCATCGAAAACTAAACATAACAAAAAATAAACTTCATATTTATAAAAAAAATACATTATAGGTATATAATACAAATTGTTTGGGAAAAACACACATATATGTATATACTAGGGCGGGTCGATTTATTTTTCGACAATTTCCCTATGATTTTCGTATTCTATGGGTTATTCCATGAAAATTTGCCAAAGGAACTACACCTCTATCGTTAAAATCGAGTCCCCTACTTTTTGTTGGTAAAAAGTTCAAAAGTTACGGGCATTTTTGTCCAAATTTTGGACCATTTTTCCATTTTTTTCATGATTTTGTCCAAGAATATTACCTTCATGGCCATTTTTTTTGGCTCAATACATTATTCCTTCGGCAAATTTTCATGGAATAACCCATAGAATACGGAAATCATAGGGAAATTGGTGAATTTTTTCACTCCCTACAAATCGACCCGCCCTAATATATACATATATCGTGAAAATACATGTCTTGTTTGCAAGTAAACGATAATGAACTGTTGTATAAAATTTTTATTTCAATTATTTATACAAAAACAGTTACTAATTACTTGTAAATAAAACGAGCTTAAAATAGTGTAATAACAATACTTACAAAAACAAAAAAAAGTTCATAATATGATTTGATACAAAAAAACTTTACATTTAAATAGATAGAGATATGTATATACATATGTAAGTATATGTGCATAAATATTTGGCACTTGGATTATTTTACTTTTTTACCAAAAAAATTAAGTTACGAAAAAACCTCGTGGAAAAAGGATATAAAAGTATTGATAGGAAGATAGTTAATATCAGGTACAGATCCATTTTTTATAAATTGCAGTGTTATGTTGTTTCTTCAACTATTAAATATCTATTTTTTTGAAAACGTAAATCTATATTTATTAATCAATTCATCACTTGGAATCCAATCTTCCAAGTCATTTTGATACAAATTTAAAGCGGATAACATAGACTGACAGGTATCTACTTTCAGTCTATTTGTCACTTTATTTTTTAAATATGCTAACATGGAAAAAATCCGCTCAGCGGATACACTACTATGTGGTAAAGTAAAAATATACGAAGCATATTTATACAAGTTTGGATATAAATTGTCACCCAAACAGTTTTTTAAATTAGCTCTGTTTCTTTACTCTACTTTGGGATCCCTCGGGATCCCAATTTGCACGAAAAGCGTTCCCGTACTTTTAATTTGTGTAAATGAGAGCGGATTTGAGAGAATAAAATTCTTCTTCTTCTTGCACGAAACAGCCCAGACTTTTTCTTCGTGCAAATTGTGTAAATTGTCAAACAGCTGTAAAACATAAACAAAACCAAAAAAAAGTTCATAATCCAAATTCTGGAAAAAGTGTTCTGGAATAAAACAATGTACTTAAATAAAAAGTTTTGTACTGAAGTATTAGGGAAACATAATGTTAGTTATTGTAAAAGTGTTTGTTTTGTTTTATTTTTAGTAAAAGTTGTTTAATTCTAGAGAAAATATAAAATTTTTCAAAAATGGCGCAATTTTTGTTGGCGTTGTAAAGACTGTCAAAACCACAGAATTTTTATTTCGTGCTTAAAATTTGGTTTTTTCTGTTCCCGTACTTTCGTGTAATGTTGTCTTTTTATGAGAGAAATTTATGCTTGCTCTCATTTGCACGAACTTTACCCAAAAAGTAAAGAAACAGAGCTATTGCCAATTTCGTACCAAAATGTTTCAGGCTTTGATATTTTAAAAATTGCTTCATAGCTTTTATCGTTTGATCTGGTTTCTAAAAGTTTGAACTCTTTTACAAATTCATCTGGGTTAGTAATTATATCAATAAAAACGGTAACAATTTCAAAGTAATTTATGTCTTCAGCTGACTTAATAAATACTGGATCTAAAACCTTTAATGAACTCAGTCTCTTATCGCTAATATTAATTCTTGATAAAATTTCTTTGCACAGCTTTTGGTAAAAAAGTAAAATGTTGTTTTTAATTTCTACAATATCACTACTTAAGATGTTGTTAGTACATATTTCTAGCTCGGCTTCGTGGCCGATATAAATATTAAGAGTTTCTTTTATATGCAGAACATCAACAAAATCAATTTGTTCTATATTTGTTTGCATAACATACTCTTTTTTTAAAAAATTTTTAAAAATTTCTAATACAATATCTTTCGTGGATGAAACTAAATATATAATTTGTGATGATTCGTTTTGAAAATTAAGGTTTAATTTATTCATAATATTTAATACATACTATACTAGAAATTTGAGGTAAATTTTATTATTTATAGATAGCCCTTCCTGAATTATTTTAATTTTTTTCAAATTAGAAAAAATTTGGTTCAAAAAGGGGCAAAAGGGGCACAAAAAACTACAAAATGATACAAAAGGGAATTTAAAACAAAGGGGTCAAAAAAGTGTCACGGCTGTCAAAAAGGGGCAAAAATGCGACTTTAGTCGCATAACGGTAACACTGATTGACCGTAACGTGATCATCGGCTTAATATTTGAAGAAATAATCGTAAAAACCGTATTGAAATTGGTGCTGGGATACTATCGATATTTTCTTCAATCGATGTAAATCGATAGTTCGGATTTCACTTTCGATATTACTATCGACTGAATATTTGTACTTGAGAAGGAACAAAATTAATTTTTTTTTGTAAAAACACATGCAAGTCCACATTATTTGGTTGAAGACAGTTTCTCCTGTTATTTAATACTAGCGGATACCCGGCGTGTGCTACTACGTTCCCCCTTCTTGTAATCACATTTTTTGAAAACATTAGCTTATGTGTCTATCTAAATTAAAATCTATCTATGCTTTAAATTTCATTAAAATCTGTTGGATAGTTTCGGAGGGGCAGAAATTGATCCGTTACTCCCCTCGTGGTCATAGATTTAAAAAAAATTAGAACCTAAAACCATCTTCACACAACTGCCTTTCCAACTAAGCCAGTTTTTAGCACTTTGGTTAGATGGCTTCAGAGTCTACAACGGACATAGAAACATATTTAATACTTAATCAGGAATGTTCTAAAAATCACTTCAACTCAAATCACGTGATTTGAAATTACATGTACCTTTTCAAATTACCCGTCTGATATTTTGGTGTTCCGTTTTTGTGTGTTTCGGGGTGATTTTCAGTTGCCAAAAACACACTGAGAAACACAAAGATGTATATAGACTTCACCCGCAGCTGAAAAGCATCTTCCTGAAGGAAACGAAGTAGCCTGGACTATAAGATGTTTTATTACAACTTTAGACAATGTTCTAAATTGGTTTTGATTCTCCACCGAAAAGGAAATAGGTCTAGAGAACTTTTCGTCTAATGGTCGTTTATTGTATAGCCTTATGCTCGCAATTGCATTTGCATTTTTTTGATAACATTACAAAAAAATTTGACATTTAAGTCCCTATGTAAAAATGTATGTACAAATTTTGACAATAGGGCCTCTTATTAGCAGTGCAAAGGAGCACAGCTGAGCTATCAATGCTACCTGATGTTCTTCTTGTTTGTATACATTACCGTTATTCAGCGCGAATTATTAGCATGTTAATTAACTATCAATTGTTTCCCAGCACTAATTGATAATAAGCCTCATACCCAAACACAATTTTGCCAAGTGTAATTTACTCGAATCGATCACTGATTTATAAAATTAATTTTGGTAATTTCACGTAGAGAAAAACCATGTTAAGATATGGTCACCTCCAACCAAACTATTTTTAAAGAAAATTTTAAGCAAATTATGGTTAATATAACCATATAATTGTCAGCGACAACCATATTATGGTTACATTAGTCCTCTTTTAAGAACCCACAACCATATTATGGTTGCCTCTAAAAATGTTTTGGTTAAATATGACAAAAATATGTTTTTATATTTACTAAAGTATTTTCCTCTTTTTCAAGAGCAACATAATATGGTTGAAATACAACAATGCTATTGTAAGTGTTTAACAATGTTTAGTTATGATTGATCATAACATATTTGGAGGTAACAATAATATGTTTGGGGCTTCTTGATGGAGGCCTAATTTAATAATAATATGGTTACCGCTGACAATAATATGGTTATATTAAACATAATATGTTTAAAATTTTCCTTAAAGACAGTGTGGTTGGAGGTGAATAATTAAACATGTTTTTTCTCTGGGTGTTGGCAGCATTTTTCAAGCCTGAATAGGAGCAAACTAAAGGACAAGAGTTCTAAGTGGTCATAGTGTAATCATGTTCTAGTAATATTCTAGTCAAAGTTTGGTCCATTAAATTTTTTCTGCTATAAATTTTCTTTGAAAATTATTCTCTAATTAAAAATTCTACTTTATCTTTTTGACCAATTTTTTTTCTTTTGGAAAAACTGCTATAGTTTTGTATCTTATTATTTTGGTAGCAAATCAAGGTTCTACTTAATCAAAAGTTGAGCTTAAAATGGTACTATTTTATAATGGAGAAATTTAATTGTTTCGTTTATCATCTCGCATCAACACAATTTGTTGTTGCTTCAGTTATCCTATTCCCTTACAAGCTTGCTCCGTAGTTAGGGAATGTCAGAGCCATTTAAATGTTATTATTATACTCTTTACCGAAGGTTTAAAAGATATATAACTTTGGCATTTAGTTTGTAACTTCTACAATATTGCAATAAGACCTTACAAAGTACATATATTTTCGGTGCTTTTGTTCAAATACAGTTGACTGTCTGTCGGTTTGCCTCTTGAAATGGGTTTTGCGAGGACCCCATATATGATGGAGACCTGGTTGTTATATATTTCTGTCCCACATGCAGCTCATACTTCTGCTATTTAAATTCAGACTGATCGGTGCTTAAATGGCTGAGATATGAGCAAAAAACCTGTTCTGACTCTAATTTGTTTTAATAAAATCCCATGTTATTGTGTTTTTTTTTTGTTTTTGTTTTTTAATGCCTTTTTATACAACTTTCTTTTTCTATCGCCCCATGACGAAGGGTGTATTAGATACTGCATAGCCGAATATAGCTCTCTTAATTGTTTTTTTTATAAAATTTGTGTAGAATTCATTCACTTGCTTTACTGCATCTTTGTATGTCTTATTGCGTAGCGCGTACTTAATTTTTTATACGTACCATTAGTGCTTCGGAAAATAAAAAAATTTGTTATTGGGTTAGTTGACTTAAATTTATCGTACATTTTTATGGCAGATATTTAAATAAAATTGTATGTTTCGGCCTTTCAAAACCTCTGCAAAATTTAATGAGAATATGTTACCATTTATGTTTGAATTTTGTTTATGGCAGTCTATGAATCATGCTAAAATTCTGTAACGAACGGAACGAGAAGTTTTATCAAATCATGTATTCCCTTTTTCTCGCTCCTTTAGAAACACAGACACTATTAAACATATACCAACACAGTTTCGACTCTGACGCCACCTAAAACATTGAAGCATGTGTATTTTATATGTTTTCCTACAAGTAGAGCAAAAGTAAAACTATTTTTTATTACTTTCTATAATATTTTTAATACCCTACGCTTGTTAAGTTTCAAATAAAATATGTCAAACCATTTATCTTTTTTAAGATATTTGATAATATCAGCTGCTAAAGGCTATGATGCACTATCTTATTAGTCGTACGCATTTTGACTTAAATGCATCACAGAACTAATTATTGCTTAAAAATTTGCAAAAAAATTACAGTTTTGTACGTACGACTTGTGTGGTAGTCGTGATAATATTTTGTTTCAATTTTACAATAAAGTGTTTACCTCCCTTAAAACTTCAAATATGGTTGAATTTAACAACAAAATGTTTTAATAAAATAAAGCTACAACTATTCACCTAAACATATTATGGCAACCTTAACCATATTATTATCAAGGCAACCATATTATGGTTAAATTAATCTATCCAAAAGCTAGTACCATATTACGGTTGCCTCCAAACATGTTATGGTTAATATTTAATAATAATTATCACATCTATCGTGAATAACAAGTGGAATTTTTGTTTCCATGAAATTTTCATTCCCCTCGAAGGGGAAAAAACAATCGTGAATCTCACGTGAAAAAATTTCGCGCTATCACTTCCTGTGAATGCAAAAATAAGAAGAAAGATTAAAAAAAATTAAAAATCAATGAAATTGTTGTTCAAAAGTATACACGTATATATTTGAGAGAAACGTAAAATAATAAAGCAAAATATTTAGTATTGAGGGGATAGTTTGTCTAGAACGTTAGTTTTTGGCACTTTTTAAATTTTATGTAGTAAAATATTTTCCAAAATTCTGCCACAACGTCTTTCAAAAGCTTCACAAATCCGCAGGCAATCGACCTGTTGTTATGCATTTAGTTGACCAATATATCGGTCTGTGCCATATTAACGGATCTAGCCCTAAATATTCGATTTAAAGGAGGACCTACTTACATACATGTTCCGTTCCCTAGCAAATATAAAGTGAGAAAATCTAAGGGAAATGTGAACAAATTACGAGGGAAAAAACTTTTCACGATAAGGGGAATTTTTCCCGTGAACATTTTTTCACGTTATTATTCCCCTTTGAATTACCTTTTGTTAATGGGAGTTTTTCATGATCGCAAATATGTGAAAAGGGGAAAAATTATTCCCGATAGGGGTGAATATGTTCAAAATTACAATAATTTAAAACATTTTATGTTTAATATTAAATTTTAAATAATATGATTAAAAAGCAAAAACATTCTGGTCGTTTGCATTTTACTTAAAATTCTCAATCATAAATACATAAATTTACGTAGAATAAACTAGTTGAACAGAAAAAATGGTAATGAAGGTCGTCACGGGCTGAAATATGAATTAAGGGGATTTTGTTTTATTAAAGTGGAACATAACACCTATCAAAAATAGAAACTTTTTATTATAATTTGATACTTAACAAACAAATTAAAAAATTGATGAAATAAATAATCATAATATGATTAACACTGACCATTTAATTGTCAATTCTGACCATATATGATTACTTTTGTCAAAATTCTGGGAAATTTTGACCTTATTATGGCTAATTTTGAACATAATATTGTTAGTTTTGACCATTATTATGATTAATACTGACCAAAATATGGTTACCTCCAACCATATTTTTTATCTACATGTGTATCATGGCCTTTAGTTTAGGAGTTTCCGTTTCACGAATATGGCTTTTTAAGATTATCAGATTAAAGTCACTTTTAGCTTTTAAGTTTCTTAAAAAAATACTCTTGTAGCTGCATTAATGTTCGCTGCCTTCTTAAACAACACGTTGACTTTATTTTACACTTTCAACTATAAACACACTAATAAAGTGCGTTTCATAATTTGTACGAATTTTGACTGGCTTCATGTGCAGGAAGTTATAAATGTGTGTGTGTGTGTGTATTTGTGTGAAAATGTTTGTTTTATGTAAAAACTTTAAGTAGGAGTATAACGTTTGTTGGCACTCGACCACTCTTCAGTCACTGGGCCGCTCTCTCTCTCTCTCTTGCTATCACACCATTCATATTATTATGCCATTTTGTAAAAAGCATTTTAAAGTTATGAATTGCACTTTTGTGTTTGGCAACAAACGCAACAAAAAAAAAATGTAAAAGAAAAAGTTTGTCTTGTTTTTGTTGCAACTTTCAGCAGTTGCTGTGTAGTAGTTGCAGGAGTTTTCGTGTTTTTGTTGTAACATTTATGTAGCAGGTGTTTTAAATTGCGTTAAAATGCTAGATTGAAAACTTTTGCGTTTACAACGTTTTTCTTTAAATTTTTTTTTTTTTACAAAATTTTCGTTCATTATTTGTATTACGACGCTGTATTTTATTATTTGCAGTTTTTATAAGTGCCATTTTTTTGCGAGAAAAATAAATTGTTTTAAGTAAAAGTTAAACTTTTTTGTGTAGTACGCAATTAATTAAAAAATGTATGTTTTGTCTGAAAGTGTTTACTGAAAAAACATTTGATTAAATATAAATTAGTTTTTTAGAAAAAAATAGCCACAAGTACAGTATTTCATAAATAAAAAGAGAATACAAATACAAAAAAAAAATAGTAGTGGACAAATTTGTCTTTTAATTTAATTTTGATTATAAGTTCAGGTATAAAAAATTATTGCGATTTGCAACAGAATTATTTGTGCGTTTAAATTAAGCTTAAAGTACACAAATTTTAGGAAATAATGTAGTATAAATAATATTTTTACAATAATCTTTACATAAATCTTACGCCACCATAGACAAGTTATTAATACAGTAGAATCCCGATAATTCGTAATCGCAAGGGACCGGGAATTTTTTACGAATTATAGGGGTTTTCGATTTAGCGGGGTTTCGATTTAACTCGGTTAAAATAAAATAAATACGAATTAACGGGGTTTTTCAATTTATTTACTAAAACGATAAAAATAACTTGGAAAACAATTGTTAAAAATAAAATATATGAACTAAATTTCAGTTATGTATAGCAACCAATTTCGATTTATAAGAGGTTAAGAAGATTTTATTTGAAAAAAAATTACTAATTAGCGAGGGGACCAAAACGTATGGAAATTTTACGAATTAACGAGATTTGTTCAAGGGACCGACAGTTCATTACGAATAATCGGGAATTACGATTTATCGGGGCAGGAATTATCGGGAATTGACTGTATAACACTGTACTACGAAATTTAATTTTTTCAAAACAACAATGTTTTGCATATTGGTCTAAAAGAAATATATATTTGTATATCGGCGCTTTTAAAGTTAACATATCAAACTCATTTTACGGACTATTTAAAGTTCAACCCTTGTGTAGTAAATAAACGTAAAAAATCGTGTGATACTTAGGTTTGTGGTTTATAGTGTCTTCAGAAGATTTATTTAGAGCATTAAACATAACATTTTGTTGGAATACATTAACCCTGTAATTCTCCTGGAAATGGGTCCTTTTGCATTTTGTGTTTGTAAAAGCAGAAATCACCTTTGAAATAGGGATGTTTGAAGTTGAAATGTTCTGCGAAAATATTTGCCATTAAATTCTACTATAGGCCTCCAAACACACTTTAGTCGAAAATTCAACCTTAATACTATAAATAATCAAAAACTTAAAAGGTGGCTTAAGGGTTAATATAGTTAAAATAGAATAAAAATAAAAATATGTTAAGCAGATTAGTTTGTACCTACAGATATATACATAAAATAAAAGGGAAATCACACGATTTTCTACGTTTTTTTACTACACAAGGGTGCAACTTTAAATAGGCCGTAAAATAAGATTCAGATGCAAGCTTTAAAAAAAAAACACCAATACACGAATATCTTTTTTACAATAACACTGTGTCACAACTTTTCAACAAAGTCGTGACCAACTGAATCTGACATCTAATCATTATGTCCGCTGAATCCGAATGTGAAGTCAGAATGGTCAAAAGTTTTCGAGATATTGACATATAACGGTTATTGGCGGTTATTTAAAAGATGATGTCAGTTTAATAAAAGTATCTCCGAAAATAATTGACGGATTTTTTATTCCTTTACTTTCGTTCAAAAATAATGAAATTACTAATGGCGATTTCTTTTCTGAGAAATATGTTGTATAAATGTTACATGCTCTACACAAAAGAGATAGAGCATGTAACATTTATGCAACATATTTCTCAGAAAAGAAATCGCCATAAAACAACCACAGGTCGTTCTAAATATGTCGAAATTAGGCCAAAACTTACTAGTTACATTGGACCAAAAGTGACAAAAAATATTAAAAAAAAACGCCTAAAACTCTTAAATTACTAACTGGGTTAATTAGTGTACCCCGGTAGACTAGCTGGTAGTCAGCTAGTATAACAGTGCGGAGGTTGCGGGTTCGATTTCCGCTAGAGACTACGGTCTCCTGCAGGCAAGCGTAGCGCTTCGCGGGATTAGCTTAGGGGGAAAAACTGAATTGAGTCTTCCACTTCAGGCAAAATCATAAACCCCATAAATAAAACGGCGGCATTCAAATTCTATTTCGTTAATTACTTTTTATTTTTTTTGCTATTTTTGTCATCTACAAAAACAAAAAATTACATGGGAAGGTTTTTTTTTTTATTTTATTTCATAAAAGTTTTGTGTGGAGGTTGTCGTTTAAGATAAAATTTATTTTGCTATAAAATCGTAACGGTAGCATACGGTACCTCACCAAGGAGCTGGTGCAAGTGTTGCCAATAAAGGTATTTATTAAAAAGAAAATTTAAAGTGATGTCGCTTAAGCTTTTTTTGCTTAAAAGCCTCGGTATGATTGCATTCTTAAGAGAATTAAGGCTCAGTTAGCCGGGTGTAACAGTAACGTTGGAAATCAGCTGATTCATTTTGTTGTATGTAAAGCAATAAGTACGATTATAGTTAGCAGTAAGATGTTACGTGTCAATCTGTAAGTAATAGATTGGTCTTACTTTTTTACGGTATGGTTACTGTTGCTGTTTCTCCCGGCTAACTGAGCCTTAAGTGTGTTTATGTGAGAGCATTAGAAAAAACGTTCTCAAAATAAAATAAATTTTTTATTAATAATTCCCAATTATTTTACTGAGGTGTTACTTGTAACTTTTCTAAAATCTTTGGATGAAGTTTCCTGACGATTTCAGTTTCCCGATAGTATGAAATGGGAAATTAGCACATTTGAAAGAAACCTTGTCAAGAAAAAAATATTTTTAGCCTAAAAAATACACACAGAAATAAGACTCGCGAAAAATTCTTTTCAGCTCAACTCGCGGGTTGAGTTTTATTTTCGACTCTTTAAGTTTGAATTCTTTTCGCGAGTCGTGTAATTCGATTTCCAGCTGGCTGTCCATGTGAACTTTGTGCGCAAAATACAGGTCGCAAAATACAGGTCGCAATTATTTTATTAAAAATTGGTACGTTGGTTCTTATTATTTATTGTGATTTATGTTGAGGAACGGTCCATATAATATTTTAAAATTAACATAAATCTTAAAATAAAATTTTGTTTGAAAACAAAACTATACTTGCATTTTATTTAACAATAATAATAATTCTTTATAGTTTAAATACTTAGTAGAATTTAAAGTAAATTATGTTTAAATAATTAATGAATTTGGCTGTGTATATCTCACATCTGTCATTCAGAGCCCTTAATGTAAGTCAACTTAAACAAATACACAGCACAATTTAAACTCCTTTAAACAGAAGCCGCCCATCATTTAATATATTCTATTTGTTCCTTTTTGTTTGTAATTTGTATAGTTTGAATTTGCCGTTGGCTACATGCAATATAAGAATTTATAATAGAAAAGTATTAGAAGAATTTTAAGAGCACTGCACTAATCTGGCGAGTTTAACGCTAGAAATTTGGAAAATTATTTGCTAAGATATTTATTTAAAAAGTTTAGGGCAGTTATGTGAATTAAGATGCAACTGAATAGTAGCGCGCCATATAATAAAGCAACAAATGAAAGCCTTATCGCGTTTATATAACTACGATATTGCAATTTTATTGGATATATAATTTTTAGTATTTTTAATTTAAGTAAAAAAACCAGCTCAATTTCAAACTCTAGCTGTTGTATATTCTTCATTATGTAGGGTGTCAAAACAGTTGTTTATTACAGCTTAACTGAATGTACGACTCTCAGTTGCAATTTAAAATTTGTTTAGTTTTTACCTCCTCAACTATTTTTTGTTGTATAATTTTTCAACTTTTAAATATGCAGCTTTTATTTAAATGAATTGTCTGTATTTTTTTTATATTTCATTTATTTTGAGAGCGTTATTTAAATAGCATTTCATTTGAATTTGCAGTAGAAAGCATTATGACATGGTTATAGTCTAAAGTAGAACTTTAACTAAGAGCTTAAAGTAAATTTGTTAGAATTTTTTTATTGCAGACCAAGGGAAAATATGTCACACTGGATGCAATTTGAATAAAAAAGAAAATTAAGAATTCTATGCACAGATTTAAAATAAAATAAAAGATATATTTAATTTGAGATATTAAAAAAAATTAACTGAAAAATATACACTTTATTTATGCACTGGAAATTGTAATTTAATAAATATTAATCATACGCCCAGTTTAATGAAAAGGAGAAAGAAAGTGTTTTTTATTTACATATTAAAGAAATATTCAATAAATTTCGTTCATGATTTACGCTCACACACTTAATTTAATCTCACATTAATATATAATTTTCTTCAGTTTAAAAAAAGAAACTGAAATTATTTATTACACTGGTCGACAAATAAAAAAAGTCGGGAGCAAGAACTTTGTTATGTTGACTTTAGCGTGCTGAATTTAAATATCTTCACAGATTACTTTTAAGGCGTTTCGTTTTTGAGATTTTTTATCAAACTAAAAAACTAATATTGAAATATTTTAAGATCTATGAAAATGTTAAAAACCTTTACAAATAAATTAAAAACTTAAATGGCATATTTTATCATAATCGAATCTTTTAGGAATCAGCTTCAAGAGCAAAATAATTACATGCGAGCTGAGAAAATGATGGTACCCTGCCGATGAATGATCTTAAACCGTCGTTTGTGATAAAATTTGCTGATTCCTTTTTGGTCATGTGAACGAATCATATATCGAGCCATTGTTGTTGTTGTCTTTACGCTTTAGATAAAATCTGTTAATTTATTTTTATTAACCCTGTCCATATCTATAAATACCAAATATACATTGCTTTGCTCACATTTCTATGCCAACCAGTGTTTTTACTCCAAGAGACCCACATATACAACATTTCCTGCTGTTTTTGTTTCTACTTACAAATATTTTATATTTATCAGCGACTTCGCAGCGCAGTTGCAGGTTAAAATGTAAATTTTATCGTTGCGTCGGTTATTATTGCTATAAACGTATAATTAAATCATAAAAAACATATAAATATAAAAAATAAACAATAAAAATACATTTAAGTATTGACTGGTTTTTTTCAATACATGAACGCAGCCAAAGACTCGCTTTTGCTGCTGGTAGTTAAAGCTGTAATAAAAAAATTACTATAAACTCTGGTTAAAAATTAAGAAAAATACTTTAACGAATTTTTTATGTAAATAAAATGTTAATTTTTAATTATGTTTTTTAAGACATGACAAATAATGAATTTTAATCAACTGAGAAAGAGAGTAAGGGCAGTGAATTTCTTGTTAAGTCTTTAAAACTGTTGCATTTATTGCATCACGAATTTTATCAAATCGTCTGTTTATTGTTTTCTAGTCATAGTCTAGTCATAGTCTAGTCATAGTCTAGTCATAGTCTAGTCATTGTCTAGTCATAGTCTAGTCATAGTCTAGTCATTGTCTAGTCATAGTCTAGTCATAGTCTAGTCATAGTCTAGTCATAGTCTAGTCATAGTCTAGTCATAGTCTAGTCATAGTCTAGTCATAGTCTAGTCATAGTCTAGTCATAGTCTAGTCATAGTCTAGTCATAGTCTAGTCATAGTCTAGTCATAGTCTAGTCATAGTCTAGTCATAGTCTAGTCATAGTCTAGTCATAGTCTAGTCATAGTCTAGTCATAGTCTAGTCATAGTCTAGTCATAGTCTAGTCATAGTCTAGTCATAGTCTAGTCATAGTCTAGTCATAGTCTAGTCATAGTCTAGTCATAGTCTAGTCATAGTCTAGTCATAGTCTAGTCATAGTCTAGTCATAGTCTAGTCATAGTCTAGTCATAGTCTAGTCATAGTCTAGTCATAGTCTAGTCATAGTCTAGTCATAGTCTAGTCATAGTCTAGTCATAGTCTAGTCATAGTCTAGTCATAGTCTAGTCATAGTCTAGTCATAGTCTAGTCATAGTCTAGTCATAGTCTAGTCATAGTCTAGTCATAGTCTAGTCATAGTCTAGTCATAGTCTAGTCATAGTCTAGTCATAGTCTAGTCATAGTCTAGTCATAGTCTAGTCATAGTCTAGTCATAGTCTAGTCATAGTCTAGTCATAGTCTAGTCATAGTCTAGTCATAGTCTAGTCATAGTCTAGTCATAGTCTAGTCATAGTCTAGTCATAGTCTAGTCATAGTCTAGTCATAGTCTAGTCATAGTCTAGTCATAGTCTAGTCTTAGTCTAGTCATAGTCTGGTAATAGTCTAGGCATATTCTAGTGATGCGCTGAAATTTAGCTGAAAACCAGTCATAATATCGTGGCCCTTTATGCCCTATAGAAACCACAGGATATTATATGAGGAGGTGCATAACAAAGCGCAACAATTCAACTTTTTGTGAAGGTGGTAGTAAAATTTATATGAAAAGCGCTAAAATTTTTTAGTGAAATTATGTCGATTCTTCTTTATGAAAGCGTTAAGCGAAAAGTATTACAAGAACTGTTTATGATGGTAGCATTTCTAAAGAGAACCAAGGTGGAAATAGGCCTGCAGTGATGTTTTTTCCTTTATTTATATCGTTAATATAAAGAAGTTTTTTTTGCTTTCCTATACTATTGCAATTTAAATTAAAATTATGTAAGACAATCAAAGCAAAAAGCCATAATTCCACACCTCATACCAAAACGCAACATTTCCACAGGGTTCATAGTAAAACGAAACAATTACTATGTGATAGAGAAATACGCAGCAATTCCAATTTTGTTTTAAAAATAACTTTAAATTGTTTGTTTAAAACTATAGCACCACAATAATTGATTTCTTAAAAAAATATATACAACTGTCTTTAATTAAACTTATGCGTTTATCCATAAAACAAATCTGCAATTATGTTACCTAAAACAATAAATATTTTCCTGAACCCAAAGATTAAGCTTATACGTTAAGCAAAAATTGTTGAGTGCACGTAATTGTTCATAAATATGCAAACGATTCCAGAAATTTTACAAAAGTATCATGGGCAACGTACAAGGTATATGCACTTAGATTTTTCAATGCAATTATTTCCTACGAATAAGTGCTTTTAACTATGGAGAGAAATTTGCATCTGTTTGCAGACCTTAAACAGACATAATTAGGTCAAATATTAATAGGGAACTATTTAGCACAAGTGAAATGTTTTCAAAATTTAAACCTCAAATAACTTATTTAGTATAAGTTGTGCCAATCCCTTATTTTATTAGCTTCAATTCAGCAAACAGAAAATCTTACCAAATTATATGCCGATACTTAAAATAACAAAATTTTCAAATATTTTGTCAGGCATGCAACCAATTTATTATAGACATTTCATATATTGATAAACTAATTTAAACCTTAAGAAAGGCAAACGAGAAGAACAAAAATAAATGAAAATATATTTGAACCTACAATTTGTGTGTATGTAAATGTATGTAAGTGTATTGTGTGTTTGTATGTATGTATCCCTTTGACTACTTAAGTATGCCAACTTTTGCATACAAATGCAATTGAGAAATATTTTTGGATTTAAGTTTGCTGTTCGAATGATTGTTAAGACATACAAAAATTTCGGTTTAAATATTGTTTATATTGTCGATTAGGCAAATAACTAAGGAACGTACAGCAACAAGAAGAGAAGGACTAAACCAACAAACCTTAAAGTTTGTTAGTTTGTCTGTCCGTACAATTGTCTGTCTGTTGATGTGTTTTCCTACCTCCCTAACTAGCAATTCACTTGTGTATAAATAATTTACGTAAACCTAAAGATATTTTGTAGGACTCATAATAGTGGAGGAGCTGAACAGAAAACGTAGAAGAGAAGAGAAAGCAACAATTGAAATAATTTAAATTTTGTGGTTCTCACCTGTTTCTTTTGCACTCTCTGTAAAAGTTGAAAGTAAAATGTGAAAATTTGTTTGCCTGAGTTTATTCTTCTCTCCTAATAACACTTTACTGCAATCAAATTTGAATTATTTTTATTGTATTCCCATCACACAGTAAACAAAATGAATACTTTACTGAACTTACACATACACATACATATATAAAGGGTGTATTTCAATGTGCTCACTTTTTGACATTTATGAACAGTATATACTGGCAAATCATCATGAATAGATACATGCTTAAACAACGTTACCAAATTGTACAAGTACAATTAAAAAATCATTCATTAATGTTTTACAGTGAAATTGTATTTAGCGATTGGGCTTATTTTATTACACAAAATTAGCCGTATGGGTTTAAAATAACATCTGGTGTACACACATCATAACCAGATTACAATCTTGCAAGTTCGGCAGAATGTTACTTTAAACTCAACATGTGGTGCACACATATAAATATATAATTCATACATACATGTGTGCGATCCTTTTACTGCTGTTGTTGTAAAGAACTGAGTTTTTATCTTTTATGGTAATAAACAGTTATGTGTTCGTGGGTTTAATCCTTTGTTCCTACAGACTCCAGAATAATGCAACGTTTGGTGCGGGTTCTTCAAAGGCGAATTCAGAGATCGCGTAACAATCAAAAGAAATGGTTAACGCTCCATGATCAATGACTTTTCGTTTGAATATGTGGAAGACATTGATCCGTAATTGTAATTCAATTTACCTCTAAGTTCTTGCAATTGACATCTCTCTTGAAGGCCAACATTGTTCATATGATAAGGGAGAAAAAAGTAGATCAAAATTGTATATTTTTAATGAAAAACTCTTATTGATTGGAATTACTTTTTTTTGTTTTTTTTATTTTAAAAATTCCAAATTGTACCGGTCATAAAACAAACACCCTTTATGAGTTAATTTAATGATACTTTGTGTTTGGGTGAGTGGTCCAATAATATTTGCAGGGTATGTATGCATAAGTTTAATAGAAAATACAAGACACTGGGTAAAGCATTTAAGTACAGAGAACAGTGGGAAATAAAAAATGTGTGAAAATATTAATTTTTTGGTTAAAAATAAGATTTTTGGTGAAATTAGTAAACAATTTTAATATTTCTTTAAAATTAAATTTTTAATAATAAATAAAAGTTATATTAGAGTTGTGATTAAACCATAAAGTTTATATAAAGTTATACTGTGTTTTGCAAAAAAATATAAGGTTCACATTAAACTGGGCATAATGTTTTGGTTAACCAGTATGAACTTTAACTTTTTTTGTATAATCTTTGAGGAAAACTCGCTTTATGATTGAATATACCATTTTTAAGATAACCAGGGCGACCGTTATTATTCACAAAATTTTTAAAATGTGCAAGCAATAAAGTAAAATTGTGTGACATTAATGCAGTGTAAAATTTTTAAAAGTTCTGGCAATCGTTAGATATGTAATTTTCTATGAAACCTTTAACAGATTGGTTTAAAAAATAATCAGATGTACGTAGTATTGTTGTGGGCAAAAGCTGCAAACGTTTTCTTAACTGAAAATAAAAGTGATTGCGAAAAACATTGTTGCTTTATTACACTCAAAAAAAATCCATCCATCCAGCCTTACCCAAATCAATCCGAAGCGGTATTAAATAACGGTTAGTACGCATTTTCTTGAATGAAGTACAGAAATATTGAGTTAAGTACGGATTTTTAATCGCAAAATACTTATATTATACATATTTAAACCCGATTTCGCACTTGAATAATCCGAAAATGAGATTGACTTAAGTAAAACTAAGATTGTATCAATCTCAAAATGCGCTGGATTCAAGTATTATAAACTTGATTTGATCCCGAATTAGAACGAAAAAACTATTGTGATTGATTTACTTATCCGTTTTACACATTACAGAATGATAAAACACCAACATCATGCCCGATATAGTTTTTACTTTAGAAATCTAATGTACATATTTAACCAAAAATATATTTGTTCTTCTTAAGAAAATTTAAATTTTTAGTTGAAACGCAGATTGCGAAAATTGATTTTAGAGACAATGTAGATTTTTAAATGAATATAAACTTTTCACAGACACTCTTTTCAACAGACGCATTTGTGTTCAGTCATTTGGTTGCATTGAGTATGTATGAGTTTATGTGGCAGTATTAGTTTATTGTGTGATTTCAAATGTTCTGTAGAAAATGTATCCATAAAATTGAGTTTGGTTACTTTGCTTTGTGCTACGCTGCATTGCATTTCATTGGATTTGGTTTGGGATTGAATTAGATTTTAAGCTTCTGTTTATATTTTTATCCTTCTATTTGTTTTGTTTTTTCCTACATTCTAATATATTTTTGAGGCTTGTTAAATACATCTATAAAATAAATGTACATACGCATGTACGTATGTACCTGAATGAAAATATTTCAATGCATTGAAAGTTTCTTCTGCTGGAAGACTGCCTGTGCCTGAGTGGTTGCCTAGTTGGTTAAAGAGATTTCCATAAAAAATTCCACACAATAATTGTATTTAATGTCGCAAATAGAAAATAAATGCTAATAAATACATGTATTGTAGAAAAGAAAAATAAACCACAAGCATGATATAAAGAAGTTGAACAAATGTTATAGTTTTTTTTTTTTTGTGATGAATTATTTCTTCTTGTACTTGTTTAAATCCCAGAACCACATTCAAATGCACACAAGCACTCTCTAAGATACACATAAATATTTTACTTTTCTAAAAACTCGGTTTGTGTATGTGGTTGTTCAATATCTAGATCTGAATGAAATCATATGCATGCCTCATATGCTTGCGGAAGCAATCATTTTCATCATCATCATCACCATCGTCATCGTCATCATAAACACTAACAAAGTCAGTCTAAGCTTTCTTACTCGATGTTTCAAAGAAGTTTTGTTTTTTAGTTTAAATGCGTTTTTGCTGAAAGCTGTGTTGTATTAGGGATATTCCAATTATCTTAGATTTGCAAATATGTAAGGTATGGGCATAGCCCAACAAGTGTAATTTTAATTTTAAATAAATTAATAATAAGAAAAGTTATGGGCATAACCCAGCAAGTGTAATTTTAATTTTAAATAAATAAATAATAAGAAATGTTATGGGCATAGCCCAGGAAGTGTAATTTTAAATAAAGAAAATAATAAAAATAAACTTTAGTTTCATTAATTTGTATAACTTAAATTAACTTTTTACAAAATTGGTCTATTAATCAGCGACCTAATAACCTCACCAAAGTGATCCAATAAATTTCAAATACAACTAGAATATTGCATCTACCTAAATTATAAAAAAAAAATTTAATATTTATAAATAAATGTAAAAATATTATTATAATATTAATTTGCGTAGTTAATTTGGAGAATTTTAATTATTTCCTTCAAGCCTACACATAAAAAACAATTTTGTGTTGAATAAAAGTTTCCTAAAATCGAGAAGATCTGACAAAAAATTAGAAAGTAATACACGATTAAGGAAAAAAGGACGATTTTATTTCCAAACCCAAATTTATTTAAATAAAAAAATAAAATTTAAACTGAATTATAAAAATTTTTTGCGAAAAAAATCAACTAAATGGTCCCAGGCGATGTCCCAGGAAGTTGTTAACTTGCACCTTTTTTAAACTTTGTAACTGGTCACTGAAGTAACCTGAATGGACATATTAAATATCGGCTAAAATAACGCCTGTCGCAGATATTGTCCCGTGTGAACCATGTTAATGTGAAAGATCTACTTCTACAAAATCCAATCACATGACTAGTTTTATGTATATTAACTTTCCTCTGGAGTAACTACACCTTAAACACTTTATCACGAGTTAAGTGATATGTCGCGTTTTCACCAATCACAATTCGTGTCCTTTTATTATAGTATTATGTGCACCGATCACGGTATAAGTGCTTTAATAACAATTAGCCCAAATTTCCCGCAGTGTTTTTATTAACTTTAAGGCCTATTATTATAAAATTATTCCATTAAAAAAAATGTGTCTCAAAGCCAGCCGCGCTCTGTCTGCCTTCATCTTCTCCTTCAGTAATTGCTTGGGTGCGCGTCATTGCTGGTGCAAAAACTTTTTGTTTGATTCAGCAAAATTATTTGTTTGAAGAAATCAGTGTTTTTTTCAATAAACAAAATGCAAATAAATTGTTTGAATAAGCAAATTTGTTTATCATTTGGTGATCCAGATCGTAACCCGCTCCAACCATCGTTCTCACCCGTATTCAATTTAATTTCTAAAATTAGTTTTGATTTATTATAAATTTTATTATCAGTTGCTTTAGAAATACAAATACAAAATAATTAAATTCATACTTTAAAATAAGTAAACTCTATAATATACGCTTTAGCGCTTTAGCTTTAGCGTATAAAGAGAATCAAACAGGAAAAATCGTCTTTTCTCTTATTTTACAGATGATGAATGAAAATAAATTAATAGTATGTAAATAGGTATATACATAAGTAGTCACTAGAAGAGTGAATGTACAATTAACATACAAAATCCAATTTAGAAACATTCACGTAATTTAAATTAAAAATTAAATAAGAACAAAAAACAAAGAATATAAAATTTGTTTTTATACAAACAAAAAATTTTTTTTATTAATTTCCTCAAGAATTAAAAATGGATTTTAATTATTATTTTTACTTTTGAGAAAATGTTAAACCACTTTTTTTAATTTCTCTTGATGCAGTACAATAAATGTACAAAATTAATAAGAAGTGTTAAATTAAAAAAAAAAAACACCACCCCTACCATATGAACCATCAAGTATGTATAGCAAAAATGTTGGACTGCAAGGTTTCTTCATTAGTTACGTAATTGCATCAGGAATTATTTAAGCTTGTTAATTTAGGTCTGTGGAGAAATGTAGTGAAAACTTTATCTGACATACATAAGTGTAGATCTTAAATAATTCGCCTTTGTTTTCTTCTTGTCTGACATGTCCAGACACTTGAGAATCTGTCTTTACAGGATTTGTTCCAAATTTTGCTTATGCGTTTAACAGAATATTCTGGCTTTTGTTTCAGTAAACTTTTATTTTATTTAACAACTTCCTTTCTTCGGCTATTCGTTTCTTTTTATTAATAATTTAACAAATTTCAATTATTTGATTAAGCAGATTATGTAACACAGCTGCGTTTTAAAACAATATATTTATTGCACTCTTTAATTAATTTAAATAATGCAACTTTACTGTTCAAATGTCAGACTTCGAGTGATTTTTCTAAAGCAGGCAGAATTGCGTCAAGTCAAGAATTTACAAAAAAAAAAAACATGTATTAATCCTACTATCCTCTTCGCTCATTCATAAAGCCTAAATATTTAATTCCATTCATAATTTTACTCAAGATGACTAACGGTTGTTATGTATTTGCTATATTCATTAATCATTTTTTTCCTCTCCCTCTTTCTTGCCTTCATGAAGATGAAATTGAAACAAAATTAAGTACCAACCGAAAAAATCATCAGTGATGGTTGGTAGTAAGTTGTACCAGAAAAAGTTGCCGTAATTAATATAAAATTTCTCAGTCGTCACAATATACCTACACTGAAAAAATTAAAAATTGATTTTAACCTTAAATTCGTAGAATCAAGTAAACAATTTGTTGATTTTGGACCAATTACCAAAATAATTATATTGATTACTTAAAAGTGTAGAAATTGAAAATTGTGATTTTTTTTCAACAAATGATATTTTAAATTTTGATTAAAAATATGATTTAAAAAACTGTACGATTTCAAACAATGTGCTGATTGATTCAATTAAAAAAATAATTGACAGAAAATCGTTATTGTAATAAATGATTTCAGTTAATTCAAAATAAATAAAAAAAAAAAAATAGTAATTGAATAGTATACTATTATCACAAAAAAAAAAATATTTGTTTTAAATATTAATTTACAATACTAAAAAAAACACAAAAGCTTTGAAAGGCCTTCACAATAATTATTTTCAATACAATGCGAAATTAAAAATTTTCGAGTTGGTGTAAACTGAATTACTATATTTTTTATGGCAAGTTACCTCCGGCAATACCCAATTTTAAACCCAGTTATTTTTCTGTTTACTTAACGTTTTTTTATTTTACACTTTGGCATTAAATTAATTTAAGCAAAATAATCAATTAAGTTTTTGATTTATTTGATTATTATTTTATTTATAAATTCATTTTAAAACAATAAAAATATTAATTGAATAAAAATCATATTTTTAGTTTTTGTTCAATAAAAAAATTAATTCATTTAATTTACATATTATTTAAAGCATAATATTTTTTATTCATTGTGTGTAATTGATAAAAAAACAAGGAATATGTTTTCTGTGTACACAGCAAAAATTATTAGTAGTTTCTTATCAATTAAAAAAAATTAATTAAAAAGTCAATTAGTTTTTGTTTTGTTGAAAGAAAATTAAAAATATAATTTTGATTTAATTAACATTTTAGTTGTTTTAAAATAAATTTCGAATTAAAAAAATAATTAAATCACAAAAAATTATTTCGTTTAAAATAAAATAATTTAAACTTGTAAAATTGTTGCTGGAAATTGTCAAAACTAATCAACACAGTGTTTGAAGCGGCAAAGTTTTTTGATCGTTTTAACACGGAAAGAAGTTTATTTTCTAATGAAATCAATTTCGTTACTGAAAACAAGAAAATCCAAAATACAAAAATAATTTCTTGATTTTAACTTATTTCGTTCGTATTTAGTAAAATTTTCTTAAATCAAGCCACCAATATACATACTTAGAATAAGTTATATTTGGCTTGCACGATAATCATGCAAAATGTTCTTGCCTAAAGCCATAATTAGTAGAAAACAGTAGCCAGCAAGGTTTTGGACTGGAGCAACCAAATAGCTTTCCTAGGGAAATTTGGTGGGCTGAATTCAAATTTGCAATTTGTTCTTCTCTATCACGTCAGGTTTTCAAGATACAAAAAATGTTTTTATTCGTTTCTTGCATAAAAAAATCACTAGTTTATTTAAAAATCAATGAATTTTCAAAAGTGAGTGGCGTTGTTTGAACGTCGTTTGTATTTTGTTGGTTCGGTTTCACGTATTAGAGTCCAACAATAGTCTCCCAGCATGTTTGTTCGTCGCTCAGGTTTTGTGGAAAAAAATCTAAATGCGATTGAAAAACATTCTCGGTGTCGACGTTTTGCCCAAGTTTCTGACTCCAAGACCAAAGTAATGTAAATATGCATATTTCAATGATTCTGATATTTGCATATCCTTATCTTTCAACCAAATACTCCCCACACACAGAGCAAAAATAGCTTGAATCAGTAACAGACGATATCCCTGACATGCTTAAATGATACTATTATGAAGATTTAGAATGAATGTCAAATAAATAATTTGTGAAATTGTAGTGTCAGTATTGACTGTTTTACAGTATTGCCATTATGCGATAAAAAATGAACAAGAAATGATAGCCCAATTCCAAATTCTGCGCACCCAGATTAGTAAGAAAACATGCTTCGTTTCTGCAGTTAATTTTTTCCCGCAAATTTGTAGACCAGTGCTATTTTCAAACTCTATTCTATAATGTCGCTGATATACTGAAGATAAGTGTAGACGTACAATTTACGAAGCGGGACGTATAGACGTAAAAAACAATAGTGCGGGTATAAATAATACTCTTCAAAGTTAACAAGGAACTGAAAAATACATGAAGCAATAAGAGTGAGAACAAAAAATACTCACGTTTTGTATATTTTTTTATACGAAATATTTTTTATGTTTATTCCTTTGAAAATATTGCAACAACAATGCTTTGCAAAAACAATATTTTGTTGCGTACACCAAATATGACACATTAGTTAGCATCACTTATTCTTCGTAAATACTAACCTAACCTAACCTAAAGTTTTGTCTAGAATGTATTTCTTTGAGTTCTTGTACCCTCACAACACTATTTTTTTATTTGTGGAACAGTAACGCATAGCATTTGTCATTGCGGTTGTACATAAATTACACTTAAGAAACCCGACTTAAGGACTAACTATAATTTGCATGGTGTTTAAAAACAGAAACAATATCAATAAATATTTGATTCCATACGGAATGTGCGTTACGTTTCGCACTTTGCTTAAGCAAATTAAAGTTTTACAAATCTTTACAAATCATTTCATAAGTTCAATATAGTTTGACACGTATGCTTGACATGTATTCGCGCGGATATTTAAGCCAGCTTATGCATATTACAGTTAGGTCTTTAGATACCAAAATGTACATACAAACATGCACAAAGATGACAATCTTATGTGCACATTTTTATAGAGACAAAAAAAAAACAAATATAATTTTTTACCGATTATAATCGAGTGTTATTCATTAAGATTATTTTAATATATATTATTTACTATACTCACACCACAATAGTGGAGAGGGTATTATGCGTTTGTGCTGATGAATTCAACACCTTAAAATATTGGCTTTGAGGCTCTTATTGGCATAAGAACCAAGCCTATTGTAAATAGGCCGAAATAGACCGATTTTAATGAAATTCAAAACGTAGATAGATACATATTTATATGCATACATGAGCTATGCAGTTTTTTAATAAATAGGATCACACGGGGAGGTAGGTGGCAATTTCTAACTTTTACAAACTTTCAAACCGATTTTAATGAAATTTAAAACATATATAGATCCATATTTATATGGACACATACACATGATTCTCGATGGGTCCCGAAAAGGGTGCACTATCGTAAATGTGTTTTGATATACTATGGTGTAGGTTATCATATAGACGAGCTTGACCGACTGTACTTTCTTACTTGTTTTTTTTTCTCTCGTATATATTTTAAAATGCCAGTTTGTTTTATCTATATATAATGAGACGTAACTACATATGGGTATTTATACATATTTTTAAATATCTGAGTTAAATTTTCAACGAATTTCTTCAAAATCAGAAGAAATAAAAAGGTGTTCGTATGTATGTAAACACTCTTAAACTGCGAAGAAGCCAACAAAAGTTATTGAACGAAATTTTAAACACTCGTATGCAGATGGGATACTTTAATATTTATAAGAATCATTTTCCCATACTACTTCAAGTCTTTTTTTTAATTTTATTTTTGTTTCAGTCTACCTTTAAAGAAATACATAATAGTTATGGTTCTGAATTCATTTTCGATTTAATAAATGTTATAAAAATATTTAAGTTACTTTTAAATACATATGTAATTTACTTTTTTCAAAGACTTTATTCTTCGGCTGGTAAAATAATGACATACAAAAAAATACAACAAATTCGAATAATATTAATGACCAATAAAAAGCAATTTAGTATTAATAAATCTTTTTTCAAATAACATATTCACCCTTATCATGAATTCCACATGTGAAAATTTCCGAATGAAATTCTTAATTCACATGGATTTTAATTTCGTATCATGAATTCCCTGTGAATAAAATAACATACCTGATTTTAAAAACCTTTGTCAATATATTCGGAGATATAAACAAAAAACAATTAATGTATTTAAGAAAACTGTGTTTCTGGAAATTTATGGAATTATTTCCATATTTGAATTAAATATCGCTAATTTGCTAACAACGGCATGATAGCACAGTCTAATTTTTTATTATAAATTGCGAACATGGCTAAAATTCGCGAAAAATAGCAAAAAAAAAAATTTGTTAACAAACCCTTAAATTTATTTGAAATCGCTAAACGGGCTACAAGAACAGAGTGTCGGAAAATAACAAAAAAAAAAAATTTGCAAAAATAGCGAAAATTCGCGAAAAGTTTTAATATTTCAAACAAGCCATAAAATTTATTAAAAGTTCAAAAAACTATAAGGAATGGCAAAAATTCGGTAAAAATTGTAAAATTAGCGAAAATTCGCAAAAATTTTCAAACAGCGGCATTACGGCAAAGTCTACTATTTATTGTAAATCGGTAAAGCTGTAAAGCTGTGAATAATCAGAAAAATTACAGTAACAAATCGCTTCTATCGCGAACATTTCAAAAATTCGCGAAAATTGCAAAATTTGAAACAAACCCTAAAACTTATTTGGGATCGCTAAATGAAATTAATTAAATTTGTGCATTTGAAACGTTTTTTTTTTTAATTTTTAATAAAAACTTACATTTTCTTCCTTTTCCGGCAGACAACTCTTTGTGAATAATTTTCTTTATAAGTTGTAAAAATATTTCACATGTGAGCTGTTAACAATCGTGTGTAAAACAATAAATTCACAAATTATTGTTTTCGGAGTTTAAAAATATAAACATTCGGAAATTTCCACAACAAATTTTATTCATGATACCAACTGTTCACACGTTCGGAAATTTACATGTGAAATTTTATTCATGATAAGGGTGATTAAATTAATGCCAAAAACAATATTTTTCCTTTTGAAAAGATGTCAAAAATTAAATAAAAACAGTGCGGATAAGTTCTGTTCTGGAAATAAAAATTAAGTATACGCTATGTTTAACTTAACAGCAGTTTCCTGGATTAGTTAAAAAAATTTCAAGTTTTTTTTTTTTAAACTTAATTATAGTAAAAGAATTTAATAAAAAGTTGTTTGACTATAACTACTAGAACTTTTGCCCAATTATTTACCAGAGATAAAAAACACATTTAAAGATGGTTTTCTGTCGGCATAACCGAAAAAATTTCCCCATTGTCCTCCAAAATATAACAAATGACAATTATGTTAACCTCTTATTAAAAGTTTTAACACCTTTCACTTTCTTCTTGAGGCGTTTACAGGCTCAGTTGCACAAGTCTACAACAACTTATTGACAAAATTCTATAACTAATAATTTAAAGTAAAACACTTTGTTTTTCCAATAAAAAAACTTATTTGTTTTCTGAATTTTATTAACACACAAAAATTAAAATACATTTTGAAGCGATTCTTCTAAGTGCCAACAGATTGTTGCAACAAACAAAAGAAAACTTTAGAGGATTTCCTATTACTTAGGGTCGCTTTATCGCGGACAAAGCAACAACAATATAATAAAACTTACAGAAATTATATTCATTTAATTGCACCAGCAAAACAGAAACTTATTTACCGCCAAAAACAATACGAAAAATTACTCAACTTGTCCTAAAATTTGAATGAATATTTGACTTCTTGTTAAAAAACTAAGCTGAATTTTAAAGTAAAATAGTTATACAACCCATGAAAATAAAGTCATAACATTTGCTGTACATATTTATAAAATTTTGGAAAGCAACACCATTGCCAACATTTCGTTGAAACGGTTATAATTTTAAATTTTTTTATACACATATAAGCATTTTTCCAAATTCACATCTAATAAATAAATACGAGATAAACTTTTTTGAAGTTGAATTTTTAAAATATCATCGTCCACTGATTTAAATGAAACATATATCGTCTTAAAGGTAAATTTTTTTCTAAACTTTTGGAATTAAAATGTCTTTTAATTTATCCTGCAGATGGGAAAATATTTCATTTTGCCGTTCCCTTAAAAGTGTATGTTTCTATTGTATAACACTCAGGTTCACCCGAAAGTTGTTAAATTTCGGCCAACGTGCGATTCTAGTAATTATAATCCTTTTTTCTTTTCTACACATCTATACTTTTAAACATTTTTAGTTTAATTATTTTATACATTTATACTTTTATACATATATTTATACTTTTATTATTTTATACTTTAATAATTTTTTATTTTTATACTTTTATAATTTTATACTTTTATACATTAACACTTTTATACTTTTATATTTGTATACTTTAATACTTTTAGTTTTTTGAAGTTTTATACTTTTATGCTTTTATACTTTTTACTTAAATACATATATACTTTTATACGTTTATACTTTTATACTTTTATAATTTTATACTTTTATTCTTTTGTACATTAATACTTTTATACTTTTTTAATTTGGTTCTATTAGTTTTTTGAAGTTTTATACTTTTAACATTTATGCTTTTATACTTTTATACTTTAATAATTTTATACTTTTATACATTAATACTTTTATTTTTTGCACTTTATTCTTTTTTACTTTCATACTTTTGGTTTTTTGAAGTTTTATACTTTTATACTTTTATACTTTTATACATTTATACTTTAATAATTTTATAATTTTATACTTTTATACATTAATACTTTTATACTTTTGTACTTTTCTGCTTTTAGTTTTTTTAAGTTTTATACTTATATGCTTGTATATTTTTATACTTTTATTCTTTTATACATTAATACTTTTATACTTTTGTACTTTTATACTTTTTTACTTTTGTACTTTTATACTTTTATACATTTATACTTTTATACTTTTATACTTTTATACATTTATACTTTAATAATTTTATAATTTTATACTTTTATACATTAATACTTTTATACTTTTCTACTTTTAGTTTTTTAAGTTTTATACTTATATGCTTTTATATTTTTATACTTTTATTCTTTTATACATTAATACTTTTATACTTTTGTACTTTTATACTTTTTTACTTTTGTACTTTTATACTTTTATACATTTATACTTTTATACTTTTATACTTTTTTACGTTTTTACTTTCGGATGCATTTTCTTTATTATCTGTGTAAATTTCATTAACTCTTTCGTTATATTCTTGAAAATTGTCTGATTCTGACAATTCTAAAGATACTTGATTTTCGGAAGATAAAACAACTTTGTTATTGCCTTCCAAGTTTTCTAAAATTTTTTCTTTTCTTTTATCTGGAAAAGAAACTTCTGCCGATTCAGAAGAAATGTTTGCGTTTTTTAGAAGTGATGTATGTTCTCTATTTTGAGAGCCTTTTTCGGTGGACTCTGATTTGATAGAACTTAGGACATCAGTTTCTTCTTTATTAACATCTTGGTTGTTAACAATTTTTGATTCGACTTGATATAAATTTTGGGAACGTTCTTTATAAGAAAGATCGCTGAAACTGTTAGTTCCTTCAGAGCTTTCAATAACTTTTTCCAAAAAAGTTTTCTTTTGGCCAAGATCGAAAGTTTTTGTATCTGGCTCTGTGGAGATTTCAAGATTTTCTACTTGAACCTTAAAGTTTTCTTTATTCGGATCAGAAATCCCATTCTGATTTGGATTGTTATAAGATTTAAAAGTATTACTTTTTATTGTGTTTTTTGAAGTTTTATACTTTTTAGCTTTTATACTTATATACTTTTATACGTTTATACTTTTATATTTTAATAATTTTATACTTTTATACGTTTATACTTTTATACTTCTGTACTTTTATACTCTTATACTTTTATACCTAGATATATAATTTTATACTTTTTTACTTTTAGTTTTTTGTATATTATTATTTCATAATTTTGTAAATAATTAAAAACAAAATTGAGGAAAGTGTGTTTTTTACATTTAATATTATTTTAAGCAGTTAGCTTTTGTAATGCAAATAAACAACAACAAACAGCAAAATATGTTCGCCAAATAAACCTTCAACAAGGCAAAAAGATTTTCAGTGTGGTTAGCTTTTGGAAGGAAAATAAAATAAAGCGCTTCCTTTACTAAATTTTAGTTTTTTTTTCTCTATAATAATTTTTTCAATAAAAATTAAAAGTAAAACAAATGAGTGGTATTTTTGTTATTTCAGAGAACGCTTAAAATTTTCTTTAAATGATACCTATAATAAGGAAATTTTAATAAAAATGCTATTATATATAAGATAGGCACAGAGTTCTTTTTACCACTAATACTTCCTAGTCATAAAGCTAAAATTTATAATTTTCCAATTAATGAAGCGGTATAGTATTCACATTTTCTTCATTTTCTTAAAAACATATTTTTTCCTTTTTTAAAATCCAGGTATTCGAAATGTCACAATCATATTTTGAATTTTCCTACCAACTATTTTCACCCATAAAAATTGCATATACTTGAAGGAAACAAGATTTTCCTTCGATCGTTTAAAAACTATTTTTGGCCTAGCTCAAAGTTATAATTCAAAGCGCTTATTCAAATTGCTCTTTAGTACGCAACAATTGAATTGGCACTCTAACTTAATTTCAGGAAAAAGAAAATAAACCAAAATAAGTTTATAAGTATATAAAAAACTGCTCAACGAAAATCTTAGTAAATACAAAGTTAAAGCAATAATAGCAGAAATATAAAAATTTTGGTTGCAAAAATATGCTAAAAACTTTAAAGAGGCAAACAAAATAAAATCTTAACACATACACAATTTAAGGTCAACGAATTTTTAAGAATTCATAAATTAGTTTTTAATGCCATAAAGTATTTTCGCAGAAAAATATTTAAAATAATTTTATTTAACCATTTTTTCAACTTTGTATTCAAATTGTAAATGTAATTTCTGTGTACATAAAAAAATATGCTAAAATATTTGCATAAATTTATTTAATATAAAAAAGAAAACGTTTTGTTAAAGTTTAACATTAAAAGCGAAATTATAAGAAATTCTATTTTAATAATTTCTTTTTTTTTCTTTAACTTTTAGGTAAGTGGCTTTTCCTTCAAAACATGAACTCTGGAAAAGGAAATTACTTGTTGTAATTTTAATAAGTAAGTGTTAATACGGCAAAAAAAAAACAAAAATGGAGAAAAATGTTTTATAAATATAATGACTAATACGCATTTAAAGGATTTTAAATCTTAATCTTTTTAATATCTTAATGCAAACCAAAGTTTAAAAATTAAAAACTATTTTAATTGAAGTAAATCAATGCAGAAAAGTAGAAAAAAGTTAAAAATTAAAAATATAAAAGAGTATTAAAGTTTAAGGCCTCAGGTTTAAATTTACAGTCATTAGTTAGCTTATAACAACAGTTTAACAAATAAAATATTATGACCAGCTTTTTCTTAACCTCAAATGTTATTGGTTAAATACTTTTATTTTTTTATTATTTATTATTTTAATAGAGTTACATTTGTTGGTCTGATTACAATTTTTACTTAACCTTTTATTGTAAATATGATACTTTATTTGAGCAAATGATATCTTTTTGGTTTACTAGCTGTTAACTAATGACTGCAAATTTGAGCCTAAAAGTAAAACAGAATAAAATGTTAAGGTATAAAAGTATTATCAAAGTTTTTTTTAATTAATACGATTTTGTTTGTCGGCGCTTAATTCCCAATTTTTATTCTTAATAAAAACACTGAAATTTATTGTTGGGGAAAAGCTAGTTTCTATGCGCATTTTACTGGTTGCTTAGGCCAGATAATCAGAAACATTCTCCCAAAAAATTTCAGAAAATCCAAAGATATAAGCTAACAAAACTTCAGAGTGAATGAGAAGAACACGCTGTTTATTGTTGGTATTTTGTTAAAGCTTTGATATCGTTGCGAATAAGACTTCGTGAGTGTTTAGTCGGCTCCACGAAAAGCCCCCCAATGAAATAACGCCCAGGAAATAACCCCCAATGAAATAAATCCCAAAAAATAGGAAATAACACCCAAAAACAGTGAATGAAATAAAATCGAAAAATAAATGAAATAAACCCCAAAGCGAAAACGAAACAGCCCCCAATATTTGGGAGTTATTTCATATGAAATAACACCCAATGATGAAAACAAAATAACCACAATGAAATAAACCCCATCAGCAACAAAAATGAAATTATGCCCAAAATTCATATAAGAGTCAGTTTCATCCCCCCCCAAAAACCAACAGCTTTAAAACTGAAATAACCCCCAAATAAAAAATGAAATAACACCCAAATTATACACGCTATGAAACAAGCCCCGAATTTTAAAAATTTGTTGGGTGTTATTTCATTGGAGATTATTTCATATTTTAAAAACCCCAAATGAGGAATGAAATAATTCCCAAAAAAAAATGTAAAAGGGCCCAAAAATGTATGAAAAAAATTTGGGGAATATTTCATTTCTCGTTTGGGTGTTATTTCATTGGGGGGCTTTTCGTGGAGCCGTTTAGTCTCATATCATCTTAAGTTTTGTTTGTTAATATCTTTATATAATATCAGTATAAAATTATAAAAGTATAAAAGCAAGTGACTATAAGTAAAAAAGTATAAAAGTATAAGAGTATAGAAGTATAAAAGTATAAAAATATAAAAGTATAAAAGCATAAAAGTATGAAAGTGTAAAAGTATAACAGTATAAAAGTTTAAAAGTATAAACGTATGAAAGTGTAAAAGTATAATAGTATAAAAGTATAGAAGTATTAAAGTACAAATGTATAAAAGTATAAAAGTATGAAAGTGTAAAAGTATAACAGTATAAAAGTAATAAAGTATTAAAGTATAAACGTATGAAAGTGTAAAAGTATAAAAGTATAAAAGTATAAAAGTATAAAAGTATAAAAGTATAAAACCATAAAAGTATAAAAGTACAAAAGTATAAAAGAATAAAATTATAAAAGTATATAAGTATATAAGTATATAAGTATAAAAGAATAGAAGTATTAAAATCCAAAAGTATAAAATTATAAAAGTAAAATGTATAAAAGTATCAAAGTATAAAAGTTTAAAAGTTTAAAAGTATAAAAGTATTTGTATTAAGTATCAACGTATAAAGGTGAAAAATTATTAAAGTATTAAGGGAAAAAGTAAAAAAACAAAATTAATAAGAGCGTAAAATTATAAATGTATGAAAGTATAAAAATTATACAATGTTTTACACCTTAATAACTAAACCCTCTGTTTAATATTACATAATATTTAAAAAAAAGTCTGCAGAAAATATAGTTATAATTTATAATACATTAATATAAAAAATTGTAGAACAATTCGAACTCCCAGTACCATTTGTAAACCGATAACAGTATAATAAGGATTTTCCATCCTTTTGTTCCAATAAAATACATACAATATTGAACACCCGCTCCCATTTGCATATACACCTTTACTTATAAGGGAAAAATACCCAACAAAATAAATTAAAAAACATTCAAACAAATATTTGTGTATGTTAACGTGTGTTTATGTACAGTCAGATATAAACAAATACATTTTTTTCTTATATATAAAAAAAATAGAATTGGTAATTATTTTTGTTGTTTTATGACCTCATTTATATACTTTTCTATTAAATTTTCTTTATTTCAATTTAAAAATAACATTTGCTTAATTTACTGTGCCAAATTTAATTTTCTATTATGTATGTGTTCTTTGTCACTCACTGTATTTTTGTTTAATGAATCTATGAACTTAAACTTAAATGAAATTAAAGTTGAAAAAAATTATACTACATAATAAATGACTTAACATAACTCATTTATCTTCTATTAAATAAATGTAATTATTTTTTCACTGTAGAAAAAAAAAACGGGAAAATATTAAAGCAAATATTTCATTCAATGAAATTGGCAACAACAATTTAAAGGATTTTTTCTAAGTGTAAACTTTTCAATTATTTGAGTTTTCAATACATTGAAAGGAAGTATAAAAAATGTTGTTTGTTTTTAACTGTAATATTATTTTGCAATTATTTATTACAAAATATACAGTAGATGGGAAATAATTAAAAAAAACAATTTTTTATATGGTTTATAGAATATATAAAACGTTAAAAAGAACCCATAAATAAATATCAGTTTAATAGGCTAAATTGTATAATAATTCATTTGGAATTAATGTATTAATAATAAAACAAGCGTTGTCCTATTAAAGTATTATAGTTTAGTGAATTCTAATATACTAGAATAGCAGAATATTAGTCGTATAATCTTCGGACCTCTGCTGGTGTGAGATGTAATTAAGAGCCATTTGACTTCTGTAATAGTCTAATGAGCCTACATTCGTGTTAATGCACAATTGGTTCAATTAAAATTGCCAAACAAATTTTTTTAAAAAGTCACACAATTCTTTGTTGCAAAAAATATTTATATGACACAAAAAATTTTCATTCAATACAACTATTAAACGTTGTGCCAAGGGGTATGCCTTAAGTACGCGTTTTATAATTTTTGGCGCTGGAATAGAAAAATGATATATGATATAAGAGGGCAGTTTGATAATTCTTCTAGATAAAATTAAATTTTTTTTTTGTTAAAAAGCCTTGTTTTTCTCCACATAGTATCCTTTAAGCACAATACACTTCCATTGTCGTTCTAGTTTTTTCGTTCACTTTGAAATTATAAAATATCTCAAGACCTTCAAAATGGGCGCTTGAATCAATGACAACCTCTTCGTTTGATCTCAATTTCTATAAAGTACGATACAGGAAATAGTCGCAGAGGCTAATTCTTTAGAAAAGCGTGAATGTGGCAGCATTTTGTAACCCAATTCATGGGTTTTTGCCACAGTGTTATTTATAGTTTTATACTTATGCCCAATGTGATACAGTCCCTAGGATGAGTTTCATTATCCCATCTTCTTATTATTCTATGGATTTCATCGATTTTTCAAAAACTGAAACTTGCAAGAGACCTCAACGTTTGGCGTCTTTTGTACTGGAGCAACTACATGGAGTTGGATTTTGCATAGTCTCCCTAGTATTCACCAATTCCTCCTTTGGTTGCGTTTATGACTTCCATATGTAAAAAAATAATGTTTATTCAGCACACGCTGTTTTTGAATTTTTGTTGAAATTAGTTACTTATGTTGTGTAGTTTTGTCAAAAGAAAACTTATAAATGCAACTTTATCAAATCGGCAGAAGTCTAGCAATAGATAAAAGTTAACTGGAGAAATATTGGAACTAACGTAAATATATATATTCTGTCCTGTGGTTCTTATAAGGAACAAAGGGCCACCACAAACTGATTCCATTACACAGTACAACACATGATTTCGGGACTCAGTAAAGGTTGACCATAAAAGAAGAACTTCAGCATCATTAGTTTGGTCATAGTACCTCAATAAATAATTTAAAAATTAATTTAAAGTTAGTAAGTATCGTATAGAGGCATTTGTCACGTTTTGGGCTCTTTTGTTTGTCATAACTCGAGAACCACTAGTCCGAATAAGCTGATTTTAAAAAATTAAGAATTACAACTCCTTTAATCTGTTCATACAACGTTTCGCTACATAAGCAACAGTTTCGCAGTTATAAATAAATGTATGAAGAAAAAAATATTTTTTGCCCAAAAAATTTAATATTTTTATTTTTAATTCATAAAAAATTCAAAACGGTAAAAAAAGTGTCAAGTCCTATTACTATCGCGTAAAGTCGCATAACGCGTTTCGCTTTGGGGAATTAAAGTTAATGCCTTAAAAAAATTGACAATCCCCGAAAAACCAAACTGCCCTAGTGCTTGGGCTAGTAAGTTATGCCACTGCGCGGTCCTGAATAAATGTGCCTCAAGTTTGTTTGACTAGAAAAGCGATCATTAAGTAAGTTCTTGATGACATACAGGACGCGTTTTAAAACAAAATTTCTCCAATTAAAAATTATTATTTAATTTTTCATACAACCCTCGATTTAAACAATAATGGAGCATATTTATTAAACTTTACCAAATTATAACAAGTGAACTTGTATATTTCTCTAACAGAGAACATTATTTTGTAAATAAGATACACCACATCAATTTAAACAAAGAACAGGGTGTCACAAAATAAGCTGCGTACATACATGCATGTGTTTTTAACATACTTATTTATGCAATTATTTAATATTTTTTTTAAACAGAATATTATTGTGGAATTTTTTTTTTAATACCTTTAAAAATTGATGTCCTGTAAACTGATCACATTTCGAATGTTGGTATTTAGATGGGGTATAACGCTTGGCTTGTTAACCGACTCTCTCTCTCTCTCTATCAAATATCCCAAAAGAAGACAGTCAGGAGTTGTTAAACCCCAATCAAAACTATAGTGGCACCTGCAGCGCAATGCTGTAGCTTCATCTTGTGGAATCTAGAGTTAGCCGAAACAAAAGGTTCCAACATCGTCCTATTTGCACCACGTGTTAAACTGGTGAACTCAAGCAGAAAATATGTGGTTGGAAAATATGGGTCTTTATTTCATCCAATTTTTCAATTTGGTTACCAATTGGGTGTATTTTTCTTAAAAATTTTGCTCCCGAAAAGGGTGGCTTGTTTTATTCTAAAAAACTCATGCTTTTCGGGAGCAAAATTTTTAAGAAACAGACACCAAGTTGCATTTTAAAAAAAAAAAATGCACATTTTTTTGTAGAAAAGAAAACACCATAAATGTCAAGTTAATACTACAACGTAAGTTTATGAATTTTAATTAACATTTAATTGAAAAATAGTTGAATCTATTGTAGAAAGCGAAACGACTATTATCTTGTTGTTTTGAACATATTATTTTAAGTTTAAAATAATACATTTAATGTATTAAAATATTATAATTTCCAATATATTATTGTTATAACTAACCACAATGTGTTTGGAGACAACCATTATTTATGTATGCATTCGACCATTATATGGTTGCCGGTGACAATTATATGGTTAAAGTAACCATAATATGTTTAAGTGTATGGTTGAAGCTGTTTTTTATTTTAATTATACCAACCATTTTTTCGATTCTGCTTCTATGAGTTGAATTTCAACCATATTTGATATTCAACCATATTCGAAGTTTCAAGGGAGATAAACACTTTATTGTGTAACAGAAACCAAATATTATTCATTGCAAAAAAAGTTTGTTTGTTTGTTGCCATTGCGGGGACAATAAAATGTGTTTCTGAAACATACTCCAACAATTTAGATTTTTCTTTTTTTTAGATTCTCCGTAGCAGACTTGCTTGCTGACGTAGCCATTTAATAGGAAAGTAAGCTTTATCGCTCATTTGAGGGTTGGAAATAAGTCATGATTTTTCTCTGATTTCACACTACAGCAAATTGTTTACGTTGTTCGATTGTAAAGGCTCAGTTAGGCAAATGTTACTGTACCGTATCTGTACTGTATCAATCAGCTGTTCGATTTTTGTTCTATGAAAATCAATGCAAAGGCTCACCGAAATGTAATGTAGCGTAGTTGCAACGTATCATTCTGTAAAAAATTGAATTTTATACCGTTGTTACGTGACATTTGTAAAACAGTGCTGGGCGGCTGTTATGTTACATTGAATGCGGGTACTTTTGCTCTTTTTTGGTACTTATTTCAGTTAAACAAACAACAAATGCATATACACACACACAATGGAAATGTGAAACAAATAAAAGGCTTTAAATTGTCAAAACCTTGTTTGGTGTATGCACATTAACAATATATGTATGCCTAAAATATATATAGGCAAAAATACAAATTTTTTTATTGTAAATCTCTAATATAAATATTAAATTATGAACGTTTTTTGACATACACAAAATTCTGTTTAAGGTAATGGTTTGTTACAATTTAAATCACTTGGTACTTTTTCTGCACAGCGGGCACCATTTAAACATTTTTGATTCCCATCACTGTGTGTATTGTTTTATGTATACTATTGCTTTTTGTTTATGTATTGGAAAACATATGACACGATTTTAAATGTTCTATAAGTGCAACAACCCGGTGGCGTTTTTTGAGCGACTTTGTCAAATTGATATTTTCATCTATGATTGCTCCTAATAAACTGTGTCTCAAGGCGCAATTTCCATGAAAATATCGAAATGTCGATGAAAGTACGCGACAACGAAACTGCTTAATACAGTTTTGCAGACATTTTTATGAAAGTTTTACTGTATAAAAGAAAGTTGAAAGTAATCGACATTGTCTGTTATCACTCGATATAAAACTTAACTCTGCTGAAATTTGTCTTCTATTCTTCAATGGTTGAATAACGGACTATGTATGTATGTTATTTTCTTGATTATCACCGCATTGAAGTAAATTGAAACTTGACAACATTGTCTGAATATCGATGATATTGTCTGTAAGGACTCACAAATACGCGGAAGCCTAACGAACAAAATCCGTTCTAGTCATCTTCGATATTTTGGACAATTTGCTGAAAAAATTCATGTATGACGCCAGAGAAAATTCAGCATATGTAACTGATGATTTAACATTGTCAGTATGTTTCATCATAACGTTCGCCAGCGTGAACGTGCTTACAGTACGCCTTTTAGCTACTCATACATTTGACAAGCCTTTTCAAAAATATATGGAAAGACACAAGGAAGAAATAACTTAAAAATTATTTATATTTGTACATATGTATATGTATAGTTTTTATGTATGTATATAGCCATATAGCTCATTCTGCGCCACCCTGTATCTGAACAGAATAAAATCTTCATTTAACGCTGCATTCAATTTGACGTGAAATATAAATTTTCTGGTTTTGAAAAAAATATTAAAAAGCAAAAAATATTAAAAAAAAGAAGTAGAAAATATAATACAACTCAAAACTATTTTTCATTATAACAAAAAAAAAGGTAAATAAATAAACAATTTCACATGTCAGTTGTATCTAACAAAGCTATTGCTTGCTCATAATAAATGTAAAAATAATAAAAAAAGAAAATTGCGTACAAAAGGTTAAATTCATAAAAGGAAACGTTTATAGAAAATAACACACAAGGATAAATGTGTACACATTGATATCTTTACAAAAATGTGTGCGAACATATAAAACATTTCATAAATTTATAACTAACCGGCAACATCTGTACAACAAGTGAAGCAACAACAAAAAATTGCTACAAAGAGAACTGTTACGTTTTGAAATTGTATTCGACAAAAAAGAAAGAACCATAATAAAATTAAATGAATGAATCAAATTCCTGTGCAAAAAGGTAAAATGCGTGTTGCATCAATGAATGGCAGCAACGAGCTTTTCATTCACAATTAGAGTTTTGTGGTAACGGGTTTCCAAATCGGTTATTCCTTATTTCAAGAATGTACTGAATATATAAATACATATTCGGTTGCTTTGGTATAAAGAACTTATTTTTAACGCGATGCAATATTTTATAAAGTTGATTAAGTTTTTTCTTTAATTTTGCAACAATATGATATGATAATATTGAGCTCAATTATCCATATAAAATTGCAATTGAGTTAGTGCTCAATAAAAACGAAATTGTTATAAATTTTGAGTAAAATTAATATGCATCCCTTTCAAAATGTGTGTTTAGTGAGCAAAGCACAAATTACTGAACAAAGTGCTTTGACATTTGAAACTGAAATTACAGCAAAACAAAGGCCCATCCATTAGGTCGGCACAAAAGCCAGATGTTTATTCCTTAAGTATGTCAAAAGTTGTTTACGTTTTGCTTATACATGTTGATTGTTGTATGCAGTAGTAATATAGGCAATGTTTTTTTTTAAACTGTCAAACGCTAATTGAGTTAGCTAAATAGTGTGTATGTAAACAATAAACCGAATATTGACTCAATAAAAGCAGTATATATGAACAAGGTATTAAGTTGAAATATAATTTATTTGTAAATTTTGGGATAACAAAAAATCAAAATTATTATGTCTTTTAAAATTTTTTTATATTTATTATTTGCTCTCCCTAATAACTGAAGCCAAAACTAATTTTTTAGTTGAAGTGGATTTCTTTCATGTTTTTTTTTTATTTTTCAATAAAAATAACTTATTTCGACAAACGATTATACATATGTTCTTTATTAATGTGTATGGGCACTGCAAGAGGTTCAATAAACATCGTGATATTTGGATCACGATCCATTTTAAAATATTGATGGATCACGAGCGTATGCTACATCGCGTCAGTATTTATGTTATTTTAGTGCTGTGTGGGTCGTTTATCAATGTCGCGAGAAAACCAAAAGAAAGCCTGCTTAGCTATTTTGCTTGCTTTTTCATTTTCTGTAGTTTGACCTCAACGAGTTTATTTTCTTTCGAACATCGTCGACGGTAGCAGTGGGCTTGATTTTTTTAAAAACCTTTAATAATTTTTGCAGTGCAATCGCTATTTTTATTTTTTCGGAATAAGCTGTAGCCGACGAGTCCCACAATTCCGGCAATGCCTCCAAACTAAAAATGAAATCTTTAAAAATAATTTTTTCACTAGTTAATTTCGATTCCACGGGCAGAACCCACTCGATGTCACTGTCTTCTGCCATTACCCTTTATTTCAATAAACTTTTCACAAATTTTGTCAATTGTTTTACTTTTTATTTGTTTAATTTTTTCCACTGCGTATTTTATTTCTTTTATTTTGACACTTTTTACTCACGTATTAATTTTTATTAATATTATTTAATATCATGAAAATGCTACACGTTCAATATTTATCACGCGATCCACGATCCCCGATCTGGATTTCTGGATTTCATATTTTAGACCACTCGTTGATATGGATCGCGATCCATCAATATTGCATGCTACACGTTCAATAAATATCGTGATATTTCTAGTATCACGATATTTATTGAACGTGTAGCAGTGCCCTAAGAGATATAACTAAATAAAACATTTTCGAAAACGGTTGAGAAGTATAAAGTGATAAGCGTTTAAAAATGTACATGCCGCCGCCAGTGACCCAATTTGGACTCGTCTTCTACGAACTATATCCTCTTCTATGAAATTTTAGTTCGATAGGATTATTCATTAAGAACAAATAAATTTATTTCCAAAATATTCACTGCAATTTAAGATACATCGATAGCATTTAGGTGCGAACAATTATTTGAAACTGATCTCACATCTACCATGTCAAATTTGACCAGGGTAGTTTTATTTGAAAAGATTTGGCCATGTTTAAATTCTAATATTGATCTTTTTAGTCGGATACTAGTTCAAATCTAAAGAAGTGATGATACTTTTAATAAATACCTACGGTTATTTAAAAAAAAAAAATTTAAGAGAGATGAAAGAGAGGAGACATAATATTATATTGCTTTCAGGCCATATACTTACTTTTGAGTATTCTTTTCGCAAAAATTATTCCCAGAATACAACACTCAATACACAAAAATGTTAAAAACTGGAACTATATAGCTTTATTTAAGGATCCATTGAATGAGGCGAAAACTATAATATACATACATTCTAAAATAAATTATTTTTTTTAAGTTTTTCAAATTCAAGGGATAAATTCTGGCAGTCGTAATCGAATACTTTTTCGATTTTTTTTGAGTTTTATTTCTTATTCTATTAGTCCATATTAGTGTTATAAAACTTAAACAAATGCTTTACAACACTGAAAAAATAATTTCGATTCGTTTAGTATCGACTGATCCCGACTGCCGGACTTACCCCTAGATTTTAATTTAAAATCATATTGTTGTTTTTAATTGTCATAAATGATAATCTATCCGTATGTGTTACAAAGCTCAAAAGGAAAACAAACGAAAAATTTAATATTCCAAAATTCCAAAACAAATTTATTATTTATGTTTAAATGTTACAAATACAATGACAAATTGTATTCTAATTAATTTAACTAGCCATAGTAATGCAGAATTTCAGCACGTTGTAGTAAAAGGAATAGAGTCTCTGGTGGAAATTGAACCAGCTACACTCTCACTGATAGACTAGCCGAATGCCAACTAGCCCCCCGGGGTACCTAAAAACAAATTTTAGGAAAATATCTGATCTCAATGAATGATTTTTTGATGCATTTCAAATTGTTTGAATATCCTCAAGAGTTTTTGATTTTGAAATTAATTTTTTTTTTTGGAAACTGAAATATTTTAACTTTTAAAGAGTCCTTTTAAATTTTATCAGGATAATTTATACTGCAAGTTTTTTATTTATTAAATTTTCTGTAAACTCATAACCGAATAACTACAAATTGTCCTTAAATTGCACTATCTTTTCCATCAGTTGCAGTTGCACAGGGTGGCGCAAAACTATCATTACGGTTTAAATGTTTGACAACTTTTTTATTTGATGGTTAATTATTATTTTTTTTAAAAGGTAATATTTTTGGCTTAAGTATGAAAAATTATATTCCGCAAGTGGTGTATTTATCAAATATGAAAAATTGGGAATTTTGTATTCCCGAAAATATCTTTGATGGTGGCCGTTTTCGTTTTCGCCCATTCGTGCTTTTTCCAGTATATTTTACATAACTTTTCGTAAAATTTTCGCTGTTATGGCTTGAATTTCATTGCGAATGTTTTCTTAAAGCTGGCTTATTTACGTATACCATTTCGTTAAAATTACCATAAAGAAAACAGTCTGGCGCTGTTAAATCTGGTGCTGGTGGGGGGCCAATTGAAATCGCTTCTGCGCGAAATAGTGCCTTCGGCAAATAGGTTCCGTAACAGAGCCAAACCGAAAATGCAAACCGCTAGCGAGATATAACTTTTCATACTTAAGCCAAAAATATTCCCCATTAATATACTTTATAACAAAATAATAATAATAATAATTGACCATTTAATAAGAAAAATTTTTTAACATTCAAACCCTAACGGTAGTTTTACGCCACCCTGTACTTGTGTGCAAGTGGAAGTATGAATGCGTGAATTGTCTTCCTCTCTCTTCCTCTTACTGATTGTTGTTGATGTTTCTGTCATTCATTTTACAAAGCAGAGAAGATTCATAATAAAAATGATTGCGCTTTTCATGGCTGTGTGAAAATACATTTTTATATATTTTTTTTTCAAACGTTTCTTACATTTTTTCATATTATTTTCATTTATAACATGAATTTTTCAGCAAACAGATTGTATGAGCATTTATTTAAATGTGTTTATGTTGTTGTTACAAATACATATGTATATTTATATCTATACACACACACAAGTGTAGCTGTCGACAGTCTCAGTTTCAGTCAGTTTTGCAGTTTTAAGGAATGAAAACTTTTTTTGACAGCAACTCAAAAGCAATCAAATAGTTTTTTTTTAAGCTACAAACATACAGTATTCATTGTTACCTTTGATTTAAGTTGTTCCTTTGTTGCGCTTTGTACTCCAGAAAAAAAGGATCAATCAAAATTTATTAAAAAGAAAATATACTTAAAAACACTAATATTTCAAAACAATTTAAAAAAAAAAACCTGTTTGAATGTTTCGAATAAACGTGTTAAACAGTGAAAACAATTGTGGCGTGTAGTTTGGTAAAGGAAATTATATTATGGATTTTTTCTTGACTTTAAGGGAATAACATTTCTGCAACAATTTTAAAAAAGAATTACTACAGTTATAAATCAATAAGTGCCAAATTTTAGTAGAATATTTTGTATGTTAGAAAGTAAATGGCCTTCCATTAAGTGCTTTCTATCTTAAAATATTTATTGATGAAAGTATTTGTAAGATATCATTTAAACTTTTCTATTACTTTTGGAGGCAGGAATTTAACATCGCGTAAATGTCTGCGATGACTTCGCTGGTTGGCTCACAATATGGGCAATTTTTTCTGACTCTGGATCATAAAACAAGCTACATTTATCCGATAAAATTGATTATGTTGGCTTTAAGAAATGCTGTACTTTTTGCTTATTCGGATACTCTAGCGACTTAAGACAACTCCCTTTACATTACCTTCTGTTACTGAAAGCTTGGCAGATAATACGAATTTTTCTATTCCTCAGAGCGCTTTGGCTGTAAGAAAACTGACTTGTTTTTTGGCTTGCAGTATAAAAATATAAACGTAGCGGTATCAGGTTTCAACAAGGTGGTTCCACGAGCCACAATCGACAGATTTTAGTTTTATTGCATGGGATGTTTCCAGAACTCCTTATTTCATGTTTTGGTGAAGTCAATTGGTTTAATAATGTGTGTTAGTGGATGGGTGGTCTAAGACGATGCATTACTTTAGGTTAAGACATGTTGGTCATTTGTTAAAGGTAAATTATTATACTAATTAATCCACTCCAACCCTTTTAATAAATAACCAAATATTAACAGACCCTGTGCATACTTGTCGGAAAGCAATCAACCACCTCCCGAACTCAAAAGAGTATCCTTTACTACGTCCGATATATATTTTTTTTTGAGCGCGTGCAGTTTAAGGGCAACATTATTTATCTTCTCGTACCGGGAAGAAGGTTTTCCTTTTTGCTGGAGGGTGTCCAAACTGCGGCCAATCCCAAAAAATGGTGAGGCTGCAAAACCTGAAAACCACCGCCCAATAGCAATTTGCTCTAAGCTCCCGAAGATAATGGAGAGCATGATCAATCACCACTTGGTGAATTATCTAGAGTCTAATTCCCTTTTGGTTGATAGACAGAATGACTTTCGAAGAAGTTTTTCGACAAATGACCTGCTAGCGCTTCTTTCGAAACGTTGGACTCGTTCTTTTCACCAATTTGTTGAAAGCTTAGTGGTTGCTCTAGATATTTCTAAAGCGTTGGATCGTGTGTGGCACGGCGCACTCGTCTCAAAGCTTATTTTTTTAAATCAAGCGTTCTCAAAGACCGCTCTATACGTGTTGTTATAGATGGGTTCTCATCCGAGGAGTGTCATTTGAATTCAGGGGTACCGCAAAGCTCTGTTCTGTCTCCTACAGTTTTTCTTATTTTTCTTAACGACGTTCTGGGTCAAACTTCAATCCTATCTATTCTTTTGCAAATGGCAAGCAATATTTGTTATTAATTTTTCTTTAATCATAGACCATATGCCTTACTGAGGTTGAATATGAACGACACACACAATCATGACCTTACGAAAATCTCCGGGTGAGGTCTTGCGAATAGGGTCAGTTTTAATGCTCGTAAGACGCAATGTTGTTTGTTGCCCACATACGTCTTGTGGAGTCACCATTATCTGTATCTGTGGGAGGTATAGCTTTTGAGGAATTAGACACTCTTGTTGTTCTAGGCATAAGAATCCACTGTGATGTTCGTTGGAACCAACACGTAATTTTATTGTCGAAAGAAGTTTTCAAGTGTCTTGGTTCCTTAAAACGGTGCAAAAGCTACTACACTCCGTCGGACCTCCTCACTATTTAAAGCACCTACATCCGACCGGAAATAGAATACAACTCCCATATCTGGCCAGGTGCTGCAAGGTGTATCTTGAAGCTTCTCGATCGGGTGCAAAGGAGTTGAAGCTTATCAAAGACAGTAGAATATCCAGATCTATTGACTAACTGAAATGTGGGTTGCACATCATTGTTCTATCGAGATGGGCGAACTCCTCCCTGAGACGCTGGTGCATGCCCGTTGTACTTGCCTTTCTAGCAGATCACATCCGTCCGTTGTCAACTGTCCAATGTATTGCACAACGAATTGCAGAGAAAATTTGTTTCTTGGTCGAACTAGCCATGTGTGAATTCAACTTCTGGCAAAAGTTTTCCTAGTCCCAGTTGGAAAAATTCAAACTAAATGCCGGCAAACACTAGTCCCTCTTTTCTTCTTCTCATAACCTTTTTTCCTAATACCAAAAAGAAACCTTGCGTTATAAAAAAAAATAAACTGGATTTTTTAATGTTTGTACACCCTTTTTGTTTCTCAGCTCCAATTCTATTAATTTGAGTATTTATTTAATAAAACAACTAAATAAATTATTTTTTTTAACCCGCAAAGTAAGACACAAACAATTATAAAAGATTAATTAAACGTCTGTAAAAATTTATTTCAAAACAGTCTTGTCATTAATTGGCAAAATTATAATTATTTGAAAACTGAAATAATTCTTCTATCGCCATCTCTCTTTCTCAAACACAGACACACAAATCTACTTACAAAAAAAAAGCATACTAAAACAACTGTTATTTGTTCTTTTGCCAATGTAAAAGTATTTGTTAATTCAGAATCCTGTATGTTAAAATTTGTGTTAACGTGGGTGTTTATGTGCGAGTGTTTGTATGTGTGTTTGCAATATTTTGACCCAAATTATATAATTTCGTGATGAACAGAATGTTCGTTTACTGGTTTTATACAGCTTTTTAAATATTCATCGAAATTAGAAATTTTTGTTTGAGTTTCATTTGACGTTGTCGCTGTTGTTCAATTATGCTCCTGGTCCTCGTTCTCGTCGTCGTCTTTAATTTGTTGCTTTTACATGCTTTTTTCGAGTTCTATATTTAGCTCTTTTTTGTATTTGAAGTATATTTTAATTGATTTCACACCCCCATCTAGTGTTATACGTGTTTTTCTTGTGCTGTCATCGTGGTTAAGATTTTAATTTTAGCGTATTGTAATAACTTGTCACTCTATTTCCACGTTCACATTTCTGGTTTTCTTCTGATTGTTCTTTACATTAGCTAATGGTCAGTTGGTTGGTGTCAAATAATAGAACATTTTTTGTGGTAAACAGAAGAAAACAATGAATTTAATAAAAAAGATTGAGGTATTAAAATGTTATATATGTACACAAGGTATATTTACACAAGGTAGACTCATTTGGGAGTGTAGACATGCTGCTCTATAAAAATAACCGAGTGGAACTGAATTGTCAAAATTGTCTTCATATAAATTTAACGCACACATGTACAAAATTTGGCTCATATACACGGAATTTGACATTGGTGTTCCAACTTAGGTAAATAGCTGACAGACATATGGGCCAACGAGTTTACCTTGTGTAAATATACCTTGTATGTACATATGTATATAAATTTAGTAATTTAGTTTAAAAGTTTGAAATTTTTCAGAAAATTGTTTTGTCTAGAAACATTGTATACTGGGTTATATATATTTTTGCACTAACAAGTACATAATAGTTATTTTGGATTGTATGTGTAGAAGAGCATAAGATTATTTTGAAAAAAACATCAAAGGAATTTCTTTGAAGGTACAGCTGTTAATAGAGAAAAAAAAAGACAGATAATGTTAGAGCAGTGTTCGAAAATTAACAGAACATTATTTGACGTTCGACTCACATACCCAGTAACGATATCTATTTTTTTTAGAGTTTGTGTAGACGAAGAAACCCCTTTGTATCGTTTGTTTACTATTTTCCAGAAAGAGCCGAACATTATATACTGTTCTGTTCTTCGTTAAAAACACAGAACAATTGTAGTGGTATTGCAAACAAACGTTATATTTTAATGTTCTACAATGTTTCGTGTTTAACATTGATAAAGAAATGAACAAATCAAAACATTTAGCAACAACCGCATCGCGAACAGATTGTGTGTGTTGTGTACATGTTTTGCTTGTGTAAAATTTTTGCTGACTTTTTGTTATTGTAAAAAATTTATTGTTTTTTTACCAGCAAAAAGGGCGTTAAACACAACTGAAACGAACGAAGTTTGTGGTTTGTTTTTAAAAACTGAACGGAATTAAATGTTCTCATCTTTTTGTTGAGTTGGATAAGAACAGTATAATTTTTGTGCTCGATAATGACAAACTGGGAAAAACACAGACACTATTACTTCCCGTCTATACCAGAGATAAATATTGCGATGTTATCTCCAATCAGTGATGCCAACAGTGGGGAATTTTCTCTTTTTGTAGGGATTTTTTCAAAAAATTTCAAGCTTAGGGAAAGAAGGACAGATTTTTTAATTTAATTTTTCGTTTTTAAATTGCAATAACTTATTTTTTGTTAATACTAGATATCTAAAATTTTCTGACATCTCTAAACTTTTATTACGGATTACATATTTGAAATTAAAAAAAAAAGATTTTGATTATATCATACCGAAATAAGTCTTTTTTGACTTGATAGCCCTAAAAGGCTGATGGGGTACAATTGTACCTTCATATAAGTCGTCAGAAAAAAACAAGAATATAATTGCAAAAAATGTATACATGTGTACGTAAAATAAGTTTTTTTTAGCCACGGGCCTGTTCTATCATTTGTTTATTAAATTAGAACAGAATAATTTAATTATATTAATAGGAAAGCCGTGTTAAGTATATAAGGGTACAATTGTGCCCATACCGCCTTTTAACGTTGTAAAATTTTTCCGCTGGACAAAGGTTAAGGCAAATGTAGGGAATTTTCAAACAATTATCTCATATTCAATATATTTCCTAAAAACACGTAAATATTCGTCTTATTTTCATTAAAAAAATTAAAATATTTCATTTACAAAACCATTTAAGTACAAATGTTTTATTTTTTAACAGAAACTCTATACTTCGAGTCCTAACAGCCTGGCAATCTTCAACAATTGCCAAAACCGTGTACTCGAGCGGCGCCGCTAATATACAATTAGGGGGCAACGAATTCGCTAAAATTAATGGAATATTAAAAGCAAATACATATCTAATGAATATAATATCTACATAGACATTAACTTATAAAAAAAACAATTACATCTTCTAAGCTTTGAGAAATAAAACAATGCAATTTCAATTTTTTAAAAAATGTTTAATGAAATCTTTAAAGGATAAGGAAAGATATATTTCTAGAAGGAAATTTTTTTATATTTTGACTCAGAAAATAATTTCTTTTAAATTTTACAGAGCCTTATCTTTTATTTAAAAATAACATACCTAATATTAATGTTTTAAATAAATATAAAAATTAATTTATATGAATGATATCATTTTCTTTACAATATTCATTAAATATTATTAAAGTAATTTTGTGGGATTGCAATCATTTTTTTTTTTTTTGTTATGTTAACAAATTTTAACCTTTAAAAATGGATTTGTAAAATTATTTTCAAGCTGTATCTTTTTGGGAAAAAGTGTATCTTTTAAGAAACTAAAATGTATCTTTTTCGAAATTTCACTGGCTACACTGTCTGTGACACACTTGATTACGTTTTTAAATAACGAAGCATAACCATAGGCGCGATCTCGTCAATATAACTATGTTTGGCATAGAGACCACTATGATTATGAACAGCAGCCGAGTAACCCAAAATGGGATCAATTTTCATTCTATTAAAAGTTGGAAGCGGGTAGCGTATCTTTGGCAAATGTGTTTAGATAGTGGCCAGATCTATGTCCAAAATGCCCTACGAATCCTACAACCCGTAATTGAAGGTATACCTCAAGGTTACTGTCCTTAAAAACGGATTTCGTGGCAACTACAAACGTCTAAACTTAGGTGAGCTCTCTAAAAAAGCAAATGGCATTCACTAAGATCTCTCATAGCTACATGCTGGATTTGATACCACATAAGAAAGCGCGGCTACAGTTTTACTGCATCGGTGGTTTAGGAAACTTTTTAGAATTTTATTTAAAACTAATGTAATTTTGCCTTAAGCAGTTTATTTAAATATGGAGGAAAAAACTTTAAAAAAAACACCCTTTGGTGCATCTATCCTTTGTTTAACCCCATAAGCAAATTTTAGTAACTTTATAAAATTTATTTCTACAACAAAAAAAAAAAAAAAAAAGTCAGTAATTAACAGTTTTTTCTGGCTGTAAGGGTCCAAAAGTACTTATATGCCTTATTGCTACATGCAGGCTTAAATACCACATTAGTGTACACTACGATGTTAATTACAAACAAAACATTTGGAAAGTTGACTGTTTTCGCGCACAGAACTACCACGAGAAACTTATAAACTCATACGCAATTTGTGAAAGTTTCAGTAGTTAAGAGTAAAATTTAAAGAAAAAACACGAAATTTAGATATGAAATTTTGTCTAAATTTCTTACATTTTATTTTATCAATGACTGTTTCAATAAACTTTATCTTGAATAATTTCTTATAATTTTAGGTTATTGTTGTAGTATAAAAAACAAAGCATTTTTTGTTAAACTTTTTAAGAAATGAAATAAATATATTAATCCTGTAATAACATGAAGAGTTTAAGACAAATTAATTAAGCTTTACGCTACGGTCACACTTGGCAAACATTTGACGAAAAAGACGTGACCGACAGGCAACCTAATAAATAATTTTCTTCAATTCAATATTTGTTTCGATCATAATACCACATCTTTCAAAAAACAGTTTTTGCTATGTCTAGCAGTATAATAAGCCTTATTTTGTGATATTAATACTACATTTACATTAGGCCGAAATCTTGTAGATTTGATTTAAAATCTTCTTCGAAATCTAGTGCGTTTACATTACAATTTTTTGACACTAGCGAGATTTTGTTTTTATAACAAAACAACTAACTAAAAGTCTTTTCGTTACACATACAAACACAAAATGAAATATACATTAAAAAATTTGCATTGCCTTTTATTAATAATCAACGATATTTATTCTATCAATATTATTCGTCTTTTTTATTTTTTTCCACTTTTTTATTTATTTATTTTATAAAACTTTTTAATTTTTTTTAACAATTTTTGTTTTGTTTTTTTTAAATGTCATTGTTTCTTGTGCAGGGAAGTATTTTTTAGTGCTACATATATTGAAAAAACCATAGTTGCATCATTAAGTACTACTAGATTTTGAGTAGATTTCGTTAAAATCTAGTCACGAAGTAGATTTTGTTTTGTATGGGAAATCCAGTCAAAAACAACTAGATTTGGCTCGAAATCTCGTAAGTACTAGATTTTGCGTAGGTGTAAATGTAGAATAAGACTACGTGAAATCTCACTAACTATTAACAAAAGTAGTGGTTATGCTTATTTGGTCAAATATTTAATAAATGTGACCGCAGCTTAAAAGAACAACAAAAAAACTTCGTTTTTTAAATCGTGATTACTAATGAGCAGAGAAACCGTAAATATGCAATCAAATGTTTTTCGTTGTGCGACCAAAAAAAGGCAGAAACTAAGGACCCAACATATTAATTATGCTCACCAAAAAACTGGCACTTATAAGAAATATTTTATAAAAATTGGTTTTTATTACACAGGCCAACAATAATTTTGAACCCATAGAACAGAGTATAAGTTGTTTTGGATTTGAGTTGCGCTAAATCCGAATCTGTACTGAGAATAAATCCAACACATCACATGAATGAATTCGCACAATTTTTTAACTTTAAGCCTGATGTAATGAAAAAGCTCTGATACCTGCAAACAGAGATCACTATTGTAATAAGCAGGCAGACGAGTTCGAACTACTTTGAATACCTCCAGCGCTGTGTTGGTCGCATTTCCGCTGGATTCTATTGCTTAAAGGAAGCATATTCAGGCTCTATTTTCAAAAAGCTGAAACCGACGTACCGTCTTAAGCTGACACAAAAAAAAACTGGTTCGAAATTTAAGTATTTTCCACTAACTTTAAGTCAGTGTTCGAAATTAGCGCTCGGCTCACAAACCCAAGAACGATATATATTTTGTTAGTGATTGTATAGACGAACACAGCCCTTAATACCGTTCGTAACTATTTTCCAGAAAGAGTCGAACATTATATAGTGTAGTGATACTGTACACAAACATTAAATTTTAATGTTCAATAATGTTTCTTTCTTTTTACATTGATAAAGAAATGAACAAGCAAACAATTTAAGCAACGACCGCAGCACGAACAGCTTGTGTGAATCGTGCATATGTTTTGTTTGTGTAAAATTAGCTTGCTGGCTTTAGTGTTCCAGGGGATAAATTAAAAATTTAATTAAAAATTTAAATCAGTCTTATTAAAAAATTAAGGATTTTCGGTGCTAAAAGATATTGGGGATATTTTGGTTTATAATTTTGTATAAAATATTCTTCAAAGCAAATACTCAATTTTAAATATGCTTTCTTAACTTCTGTAGACGTAGAAGGAACTTTTTCTATGTACTAGAACGTGCTGACTCCAAATAGACAGAATTTTCTTAAACGTATTAAACGAATAAATTGGGAAAAACAATAAATTTAAATGTTTTTTTTTATTTTAATTTTTAAGTTTGTAAACGCCTTTTTAAGAGCTTAAAACTGTTTTGAGTGCTTTTTTTGTTTCCCTGCTCGTCAGTTTCAAAAAGGATACAATCTCGTTAATTCGTCTGTAAATTCTCTGGCTTACGGTCTTTACCGATTATAATTTTTGAATTGTTTTTTTTTTTCTTTTTTAGTGTATATTTTCAAGTTTGCACTGCATATTTAATGCGCATAAAACACTTCTTTTAGAGCATATTTCCGGTTTCCCTGCTAATGAGTAAATATTGTAAGTAAAAATATATTAAGCGACAAGAAAATGAATAAATTAAATGTTTAACAATTAAACAAATAAAAAGAAATGTTTTTGATGTTGGGTTTAGTTAAAATTTAAATTCGCAAAAAACTTAATTCAAACAAATCAACAAAAATATACTGCCACTATTTATTTATGCAAAAAAAAAAAAAAACACCCATTCAAGGAAGCAGCAAAAGTTTGCAAGTGTTTTACAAGGAATAGAGTATAAACTAGATTTTAGCACCAAAACCAACAGAAACAAGAGCAAATGTAATGAAAAGCATGGAAAAATTTAGTCAACACCATCATAATAAAACCAACATTTTAATTAATCATTTGCTTGTCAAAAGAATACGGAATAACTTTTTTTCTATCAAGTTACTTTCAGTTTTAGTCCTTTTACTTCTATTTACTTTTCATTCTCCCTTTATGCTAATAAAGTTAGCAAGAGTTTAGAAATAGAAAAAGTGTTGTATAAAAACTAAATGGGAAAACAACAAAATGACATTGTAGCATTTTATTTATAAAATGAAATAAAATATACTCGAACTAAAATATTTTGTTTAGCAAAGAAGCGAAAGAAGAAGAAAAAAAATAACCAAAAATCAAATAAAAAAGTTGATTTGAATGGAAGAGAAGGGAAGGAAGGGAAACAATTTTTAACAGATCAAGAATGAAAACTGAAACAGCAGCAAATGAGAAAGTTTTACAAATATTGCTAATGATAATGGTGATGGAGGAAAAGATAAGTATAATGATGAATCTGAAGTTGATGACGCTGAGGAGTATGGTGATGATGATGGTGGTGAGAGATTTGATAATGATGTTGCTAATGATTGTTCCCTTATGGTTTTGATTTTTTTTTATTTATTTATTTCTTTTTCTCTTATAATTATTCTTTATCTAAGCTGAAAAAAACTTTCAGCAGTTTTAGTCTCATTCATTGATTAGTAGACAGCAAGACAGGAATTAAGTTAAAGCAAGTTTTTTTTACACAAAAAGTTTTTGAGCCTATTCAAAACAACTGTTTGAGTGTTTACCACAATACTTGAGAACTTACAAATTTACTTGATGTGTATAAAATTCACGCCTATTGTGATTTCAACACTCACGAGTGACATGTTTCGCAGCAGGGGCTATCAAATTAGCAATTAAAGGAAAGAATTTCAGAAGTGAGAACGAAACCAGAAACCAGATACTTTTCAGACATTGTTATAATTGCCATTCCCCTTAGTGCCGGTTCACACAAGTCAAGTCAAGTCTTGAGCTTTTAAGAGAGAAGGGTAAAGAGAATGCCATTTCATTTCCCTTCTTTCCTAAAAACTCAAGACTTGACGTGTGTGAACCGGCACTTACTGAAAGCTAGCCAACTTCAAGAGCCATTGAAGGACCTTTAAAAATGGCGGAACTACTACAGGGTCCACCAATAACTTGAAAATACTATAAAAAAACTACTGAATATTTTCTCAAATTTCTTTTTTTATTTGAAACTACAACCCTTCCGGTTAATAATGGAAAATAATTTCATTCAAATGGCTGCCTCGGCTGGCCATGCAGTTACCTACACGATCGGTCCAATTTTTAAGCACATTATCGATTGTGCGCAGCTGTATTTCACCAATGGCTTCTCGAATATTGTCCTTTAAAGCGTCAATTGTATCTGGCTTGTCGGCGTAACACTAATCTTTGATGACACCCCACAAATAATAGTCCAACGGTGTCAAATCTCAGCTCCGAGGTGGCCAAACGACATCAGTTCTGCGGCTGATAATGCGGTCTTCAAAAACAGCGCGCAGAACATCGAGTGTAGTTTCGGCTGTGTGGCACGTAGCGCCGTCCTGTTGAAACTAAATGTTGCCAATATCCTCCTCTTCAATTTTAGTGAACAAAAATTCGTTCAACATGGCTTGATAACGATCGCCATTGACTGTAACGGCCACTCCGTGTCCATTTTCGAAGAAAAATGGCCCAATTATGCCTCTGGACCAAAATCTGCACCAAACAGTGACTCGTTTTGGGTGTAACGGCTTTTCAATGTATGCGTGCGGGTTTTCTGTTCCCCAAATGCGACAATTTTGCTTGTATACATATCCGCCAAGATCGAAATGAGCTTCATTTGAAAAGTCGATCGCAGGCCCACTTAGCGAAGCGAAAACGCATATTTCCCAGCGTTGTTCAAGCGTATACACAACCATATTCGTTCAGCGGAAGGATAAAACTAATTATCTGCCAAATCAGACATGAGCTAAGTGTTACCATTCACGAAATAAGCACTAGTTGAAAAAAAGTTAGATGGCGACACGTTAGTTTCCATCCTGGAAGATTGGATTATAGTTGGCCGCAATCTTTTAAAGCTCTGGCAGTTTTAATATAAAAAGATTAGTTGTGCCTCGTGACTTCTAACCAGAGCTGTTTGAAGACTGCGGTTGCATTCCTAAACAAATCTCGCACTGCAACCATATGTTCTATACACAAACGCAGCCGTGCATTTCTATTCCCACACCAAAATAGTGTATAGGGTACAATGCATTTATTCCGATGTTTGTAAAACTTTTAAACATTGGTCCTATTGGTCAATCTCTGAGTCGATCTAACGAAGTCCGTCCGGCTGTCTGGTTGGACGTCCTTGTGAACTTATGCGCAAAGTAAAGGTTGAAATTATGTGGATAAATTGATGAAATTTGGTCCAGAGATTCTAATTCGTACAATGACCAAGCCTATTGAAAATGGAAGAATTGCTCCATAATTTCACATTGATCCCATAGAAGCTTCTTTCCGGAATAGAGTCTTTGTGCCAATAAACCCACCTATTATGCTGGTATTTAGATTAAATTTGGTCCAAACTTACATGATTGTCATCTTCTTTACTTGTCTTTACTTGACTAAAGCTTCTATATAAATACTACACCCGGAAGTAGCTTTTAATGCCGTAGCTTCCTTATAAAAGTTTGTAGTACTTAACATTTAAATTTTCGACAATAGTTTTAAGATGGCTATAGCTATTTCATAACAAACTATTGTGCTAATTAATCCAAAACTCACCACAGGGGCCATATAAACCCACATCCAAAACTCACTTATAGCAAACAAATCTCATAGAGTGCCAATCATCTGTAATTCCTGCTCCGAGAAACTTTTCGATTGAAACGTTAGAAATGAAACAAAAGTGCCATAAAATGAAACAAACAACTGTCTTTCTCACTTAACTGCGTCTATAATATTCTTGGCGAGTAAAAGCTGTCGCGTAAAAAAAATTGCTCACCAGTTTACAGAAAAAGTGTGTCTGTTAAATTTTTGTGAGAAAAATAATGCTTTGAACTGTCAAATAAGCTCTCGATTAAAAATGGGATGAGAAAAAAATTTCGACACCAAAAAAAAAAATTAAAGTTGCTCACAATAGAACAATATACGTATTTATTATTATTCGTTGAAAATTTTTTTTTGTAGTTTTTATTCAAAACCAAATAAAATTATTATAAACGTCCATAACCATTTCAAACAAATTGTTGCTGAAGTAGAAGTTGACTCAACTTTTCTAAAAAAAAACTTTAGTTACAACTGAACAAGAAGAAAACACAGTATTTGCATGTTAAAAAAAATCATATTGAACTCTTGCTTCTCATTTAGTTTATATTTTTAGTTAAATATGTATGTACGATTTTTAAAGTAAAAACCATATCGGGCATGATGCTGGTGTTTTATCATTCTGTTAAATCAATCATAATATCCTCTTTCTAATTTATTTCTTTGTTTTTTTTTCAAGCACGAATTCGAGATCAAATCCACTTTGAAATTGAATCAATCTTAGTTTTACCTGAATCAATCTCATTTTATTTCAAGTACGAATTCGAGATTGAATATGGATAAGTTAAGTTTTTCGCGATTGAAAATCCGTACTTTAATCAATCTTTCTGTACTTGATTCAAGACAATCCGTACTCACCGTACCATTAATACCGCATCAGATTGATTTGAGTACGGTTGGACAGATTTTTCTTTTGAGTGTAGAGAATGAAAGTAAAAACAAAATAAAAAATATCACCCGGTACACTTGGGTAGGACAACTATTTTATTTTTACGGATTTTCTGGAAAATGCTTTATTTGCGCAATATGTATCAATAGACTAAAGCTTACCTATTTTTATTAAGTTCCAATTAGTGCTATTCAGATCTGTATGGCACAAACTACAAAGACTATATTCTATTTAAAATTACGATGTCCTAGGGTGGACCATATAACCCAGCTTTGCATTACAAAGGAGTAGTCTTAAAACTACTACATGGTATACTCCAGAGGGTTAGCTTTGAAATCGTTGAAAAACGAAAACATGTCGTTAATAAGCGAAGACATGTCGTTGCACTACAATCTATTTTTAAAAATGACATGGTCCATGCTTGCATTACATTGGACCAGTCCAGGGAGTATTCCTTTTAATCAAAATGGATCAGGTAGTCCAAAATTATTTGCAAGCTGTCTTCTAACTTTTAAAACAATCAAGGTTTTGTTTTGTTTCTCATAATCCTATTAATATTATAAATGTGAGAGTTAGTTTGTGACTTAGTGACGCGAAAACCGCTAAATCGATTTGGAATAAATTTGTTAGATGGATAGCATGTGACCCAAATAAATATATGTACAGGGTACTTATTTAGTTCTTATTGAGAGGGAATAAAATTAATTCTTTTCTTTTCCAGATAAATTTGTTATGCAATTAGATTATGGCCTACACAAACATACAGTGTACTTTGTGGGGGCCTTAAATGAGGAAAAGTAGGTACTCTGGGTACTTTTTCTTATATCGAAAAATTGTACATAGAGACAGCATTAAATGGAAAAAATTTATACTTTTTCTCTTTTTGATAAAGTTCGTTAGGACTTATAAGAAATAATGAAAATTTTAATATAAGAATTTAAACACGCGCAAAAAAATCCATGTAATTTATGTGCTATTTTTGCAACACTCAAGAAACTAACTGCTTTCTTTACATACAAATTTCAATCACTTCTGTTGTGCAAACAGCACATTAACATTTTTTTCGAAACACAATATTTTTTTTCAAATTCCTATTAAAACATAAATTTAACTATACCTTAAGGCGTAAACCTTTTGTTTAGATTTCTAATCACAACATATTTTCAAATACTTTTACAAAAAAAAAAAAAAATAAAAATTTAACAAAATTTTACCAGCTTCACTTGAACAAATACAAAAACGTGTTCACTGAATGTAATTAAATCTTGTGTAATTTCTAATTTTACTACAATCACCATTAATTAAATATTGAAAAAAAAAAAAATTATTTTATGCAACATTATTTTGTACTTAACACATATAAATATTTTGACATTCGCCTTAAATGTCCGACCAACGAAATTTACAATGAATATAAATAAATATTTTATAATCATGATTAAAAATGTTCAAAAATTCAATTCACTATTGGATCCCACAAAATAAAATCATCAACAATTAGAGTCATTTACATTTTGGCCAGTGACCACAAAAGTGCAGAGACCTGGCAATACAATGCTTTAGTGATGAACACTCTCTTCTACATCAACCAGACTCTCTGGCATCGGTAGTTGTATATACTTATAAAAACTGGTCGCTCTCCCGTTTGCCAATACATTTGTGCTATAAAACATGTAATTTAAATTACCACATTTTAATACCTGTTGTAATATTTAATGTTCAACATAAAATTTAATTTAAAATTTTCAATGTTGTGGCGCGGTTTTATTGTGTGCATTAATGTTCATGATTGTGCATGTACATACATACATACATATAAGCGTGAGTTGTAATATAAGTTTTCCTCTTCGATTCCATTATTATTTTCAAACTATAGAAAATAGTGAATTTCAAATGAGTGGTAAATTAATTAAATGTTAGAAAATTACAATTTACTTAGTACGTACAACATAACAACACAGATATATTAAAATAAATGACTAGAAATAACTAAAATTTGCAGGACTATATAAAAAACTTGCGAGATAAACACAATTAATAAATTATATGGAAGGGTTATGATAAATAATAGTTTCTATAGATAATTGAAATAGTTGAAAATATCCGTTAGGCAAATAAAAAATATAAAGTTTAATAGAAAGCAGTGGTCCCGATTCGTTTAATTGAGAACACAATGTTATTCGGCTACTTACACATCCACAACACGAAAACCAACAACACACTTTTGGTGAGATTCATAATATTCAATCAGTAGCTTGTTATAGCTGCCTTTACACTATCACAAAAGTCTTACGTATTTTAAAAAATATGCAAACCTGTCCTGAAAAACTGTTAATGGTTTTTGAAAATTTTCAAATAATAAAACACTTAAGACTTTGTGGGATAGTGTATAACGGGCTTTAGCTGTTAATCAAAGAGACTTGTATTGCACAATCGATAACAATGAAATACAAATTGCATTAAATTAAAAGTTTTCCAACAAGAAAGCTTACAAATGGTTTGTTTGACAATTGTGATTTAAGACACCAAGAAAGTTTTGCAGCGTATCCAGAAAACAACTTCAAGTTAAATTAGATTTTCCTATATTGATAAACAATTTAACTGCTTTGAAAATATCTCAAAATCATTCAAAGTATTGGTCATCGATGGATTTTTGCCATCTTCCTTGCAGTTGACATATATTTCGCTTAAAAAATAATGGTTATCTTTCGAGGCCACTGCATCGAACGACAAAAGGAGACAGGTACATACTGTGCTGTTTTAAAATAGTCTTTTACTTACAGAGTGGCCCTTTGTTCCTTATTGGAACCATAGGCCACAATTTATTATGTTTGTGCTTGTATTTTACTTACAACAATATTCCGACGAGCATTTTGCAATCGTTTAGCTTCAAGTCGCTAGCATATTTTGGATATTCTACGTTATAGACGTCTGCACAATTCCATATGAACACACATTCAGTAATCGAAAAAATGTAGTGTCGTTGTCACAAATAAATACTGAAGAGAAAAGTAGACAGCGACAGTGTAAACGTGTAGAAGATACAAAAGCTAATGATTCACCATAGTGAAAGTGCATGTATAAAAAATACTCTCAAAAAAAAACATCGGAATAACATTCATAGCAGGAACATAAAATACATACATTCTTTATTTTTTTTAATATGAGTTTGGAATATGTATGTACGAAATATCTTGCAAAAACAACTCCTTGTTTACATACGCCACATAATAATACATCCTAAATTTTTGCATGCGTCCGCTTCACATGACACACAAGTAAACATCACAAATTCTCGCATATTACTCGAGGTAATTTTCAAATACTAGGTGTACAGGCAAACATGTTTTACTGTTTTAAAATGTTATGATGGCAACAATTACTGTCTGGAGAGTTTTTTTTTAAATTCTTCCCCTAAAAACAATGTTTGAATTGTGAGAGGAATGGTACCGCATAGCATTTATCATTGTTGTTGTTATTGTTGTATGCTGTTGTCAGAGCTGGGCAGTATTTGAAATACATGTATTTGAAATACGTATTTAAAATACAAATACGTATTTTGTATTTGTATTTTAAATACATGACGCGCAAGTATTTTGTATTTTGTATTTTAAATACGTGTCCAGCAAGTATTTTGTATTTTATATTTTAAATACATAAAAATGGGAGTATTTTGTATTTTAAAAACATAGTTTACAAAATATATTTTTCAGTGTATTGAAGATTGTTTGCATTATGATCTACCAAAAACTAGAATCGCTAAAGAACGTATCAGAAGTAGAAGCACCAGTAAAGAAGACGATGATTTTGTTGTTTTCGTAGATAGGGATAATGGTGAATCGAAGACATCAAATTTGTCAGTTTCCTCAGTGACAAGAGTAAAGACATTATTACTCTTGACAGCTATCCAAATATAAAAAGAGTATAATAGAATTTAATACAAGTTTGTGCTCATCAGGACCTGTAGAAAGATTTTTTTCTTCAGCAGGTTTTATTTTTTCTTCAACAAGAAACTGTTTTATGCTACATTCAAAAATCTGATATTTATGAAAGGAAACAATTGTTTTGTTTATTAGTTTTATCTAATTTATTTTTTGGTTTAAATAAAAATAGCTTATTTCGTATTTTAAATGCATACAGGTACATGACGTGAAAGTATTTTGTATTTTGTATTTGAAATACGTACAATAAATGGAAGTATTTTGTATTTTGTATTTTAAATACATACAGATGTGTAAATATTTTATATTTTGTATTTTAAATACATAACCCGAAAGTATTTTGTATTTTAAATACCGCAAACCATGTATTTTGCCCAACACTGGCTGTTGTTTGTTGTTATATGTTTTACACGCATTTGATTTTTGTTGTATATTTGATTTTCAAGTAAATTTAGGGCCGAGTCACATGAGTCGCTTTTTTCAGCTGACAACTAAATTGATATATGGGGTCTCTTATTAGGTTTTTCCTATATCGTACGTGTCCGATAACGAAGGGTACTAAAGTTGGGCAATTTGTAATGAACCTTGAGGGATTGAAAGTTAGAAGTTGGTTTTTTCATTTGTTTCATTTGTGTGTCAGCAAAAATAAAATAAAACACAAATTAAAATAAACAAACTAAAGTAAAAAATATATAAGGGTGGTTAAATATGAAGGCAGCACCTTCATATGTGAACAGAAACCATGCTGATGAAATTTTTTGTCTGGCACTGGCAGGACATAAAACAAATTGTAAGGAAAAGATTTGTTTAATTATTGTTAGTTCATATCTATATATATAAAAATGAAAAATGTTTGTATGTTTGTGTGTTTGTTTGTTGGCTTATAGACTCCGAAACTACTGAACCGATTTTCTTGAAATTTTTACAGTAACATCACGTGAGCCCTAAAAATAAAATAGGCTACTTATTTTTTCGATAGGGGCAGGGGAATTGGTACCCCCCATAGGATGCCAATATTTATTATCGCATATCTTAAGAGCCGCTGGACGCATTTTGCTGAACTTTTTGTAGTAGGATCTTCTGAGCCCCAAAATTGAAATAAAATAGCAGCGGGGGAAGTGGTTCCCCCCATAGGACGCCAATGCTTAATATCGCATATCTTATGAACTGTTATAGTGAGAATGTTCAAACTTTGTGGAAGTCACTCTTATGGTGTACTACACTTTTGAAAATAAAAATAAAGCGGGTAGGGGAGGGGGGGAAAAACCTCCCAGAGGATGCATATATTAAATATCGCTTAACTGAAGAACTATTAAACGGGGAGTCTTCAAACGTGGTTAAAGCTACTACTATGGCAAACTATAAATTTCAGTATAAAAATGGGCGGGGTAAACAGGGAAGGAGCAGTACCCCTCATAGATAGAAATATAAATAAGAGCCACTGCACGCATTTTGTTGAACTTTTGGTGGTAGGATCTTCTGAGCCCCGAAATTGAAATAAAGTAGCAGCGGGGGAAGTGGTTTTCCCCATAGGACGCCAATGTTTGCCATCGCAAATCTTAAGAACTGTAATAGTGAGAATGTTCAAACTTTCTAGAAGTCACTCTTATGGTATACTTCACTTTTAAAAATAAAAATAAAGCGGGTAGGCGCAGGGGGGGAAATACCTCCCATAGGATGCATACATTAAATATCGCTCAACTGAAGAACTATTAAAGGGAGAGTCTTCAAACGTGGTTAAAGCCACTATTATAGTAAACTATAAATTTCAATATAGAAATGGGCGGGGTAGCCAGAGGATGAGCAGTACCCCTCATAGATAGAAATATTAATAAGAGCCGCTGCAATCAATTTGTTGAACTTTTGGTAGTAGGATCTTCTGAGCCCCAAAATTGAAATAAAATAGCAGCGGGGGAAGTGTTACCCACCATAGGACGCCAATGTTTAATATCGGATATCTTAAAAACTGTTATAGTGAGAAAGTTCAAACTTTGTAGAAGTCACTCTTATGGTATACTTCACTTTGAAAATAAAAATAAAGCGGGTAGGCGCAGGGGGGAACTACCTTCCATAGGATGCATATATGAAATATCTCTCAACCGATAAAGTGGTTAAAGCAGTGTAGCGAAGCGCACGGGTTAAGCTAGTTTAATATATAAAGATTTAATATATAAATATTGAAAACAAAAAAAAATATCTTTGCTTAAAATACGATGGCTTTCGCTTCTTCTTCATTCAGATCTACATGTTGTAATAGTTTTAGTCAATCGGCTCCACGAAAAGCCCCCCAATGAAATAACGCCCAGGAAATAACCTCCAATGAAATAAATCCCAAAAAAATAGGAAATAACACCCAAAAACAGTGAATGAAATAACATCGAAAAATAAATGAAATAAACCCCAAAGCGAAAACGAAACAACCCCCAATATTTGGGAGTTATTTCATATGAAATAACACCCAATGATGAAAATAAAATAACCTCAATGAAATAAACCCCACCAGCAACAAAAATGAAATTATGCCCAAAATTCATAAAAGAGTCAGTTTCACCAAGGATAACCCCCAAAAAGCAACACCTTTTAAAATGAAATAACCCCCGAATAAAAAATGAAATAACACCCAATGAAACAAGCCCCGAATTTTAAAAATTTTTTGGGTGTTATTTCATTGGAGATTATTTCATAATTTGAAAACCCCAAATGAGGAATGAAATAATTCCCAAAAAAAATGTAAAAGGGCACAAAAAATTGGGTGTTATTTCATATGAAATAACACCCAAAACTGTATGAAAAAAAATTTGGGGAATATTTCATTTCTCGTTTGGGTGTTATTTCATTGGGGGGCTTTTCGTGGAGCCTAGTCAATTTATACAGAATTTTTATAAAGATCGTGTTTATTATAGAATTTATCAAGAATGCAGTAACTTTCTATAACCTACTTGCTTATTCTTGACCTTTTCTGCCTTGCAGTGAAGGGGTACAATAAAGTAATCGCCATTGGTTATTGTCCTGGGCTGTGCTTTTGGCTGTTTTAGGATCAATGTGCTTTTCTATGAAAATTTCCCTCATTAAATCGGACAGGGTAAATCTTCTCGGTCAAGAGAGTTCCTACGGGTATGAATTGAGTTACAAGTTTTGGAATCCTTAATTCTTTCATTCTCATCACGTGCGCGAACCATTTAGCTTTACATCCATTAATTTTGTTTGCGAGGACTTCAACATGTAGACGAAATCTTCTGGTATCAGTTCTTACTCGTTTTTTTTTTTAGCTGAACATAAGTCAGTGTAGGAATGTATGTGGAGTGGAAGACATACACATATTTAAAATGTTTTTTTTTGTATTGAAATCAATATTCAGTTTTCTCAGTAAATTGTGAATAAAAACAAAAGTTGTGCACCGATTACAATTAAAGAATTCTCATTTCACTCGAAATTATATTAAGATAAATGTTTTAAGACCAAAACTGTGATTTTTGTCGCATTTATATTTTTTATGAAATTTTAAGGAACAAAAAATTTGTTTTTTTTCAATATTTTCCTTTTTTTTCAAAAATTCAACGACATCTCTGAAACAACAGGGCAAATTTTTTTTGGTAACTAAATATGGTCTACCGAAGTCAAGTTTTGCCAGTATATGTAGTGAAAGTGCCTTAGTTTTGAACATAACGGTATATCTCGAAAAGAAGAGCTGATAGAGAAAAATGGAGATAAGATTTGAAATCAGAAGTCTAAAATAAGTAAAAATTTGCAATCGAATTCCAGACCGCATAATTACAGCAAAATTTCGTTCCACCCACACCTTTGGTAAAAGATTGATCTTTGATAAAATTCATTTGTAAAAGTTTCTTTTAGAAAATTTAACAATCTCATTAACTGACATACCAATTGTTAGCAACAACCCAGTAAATCTCTCATTTAACTGTCAGTATCCTTAAGAAAATTACTTTTTACCTTACCTTTTACTCGCATACTTAGTTATTCAAATTTATGTAAATGCCTTGTATAAGTAAATATAAAATACACAATAGTAAAAGTTTTATTGAAATTACATTTAATGTAAACATTTTGATATTTACACGACAAGATTGAAATAGAACAACGAAAAATTACAAAAGTACTTAGAAAAACAACAGAGAGTAAAATTAACTGAATTCTACTTTGGTAAGTTGTCAGCTCATTATTGGCGATTATGCTGAAAAGTCGTATTAGAGAAAAACAACAATGAAGGTTTACATGAAGTTTTTTGAAAATATACCCGATCGAATTTTTTTGTATTTTCACTACTGCTTCTGGCATATGTTTTGGACAAAAATTATCTGCCTGTTTTTAGATCGTTTTTAGAAAGCGATCGCGTTCTAAAAACATGCAGTTAAATTTTTGTTACGTTCACTAACAAACAAAGAAGTTAATAGCATTTTATTGAAAGTGCAAATTAGTGCCGCATACGCCACTTTTCTAAATTTATGTTTAAAAGGAAGCTTTTTGGCTGCATACGTGTACTTACTGCTGTGTTTTGATTTGTTGTCATTTTATTTTGCTTTTGCTTTAACTACTTTTTTTCGAATGGTTTTAATTTCGCTTTAACTACTTTTTTTTCTTACGGCATTGACCAAAGCAATAGTTAATTTTTTTGGATTCGCCAAACAGTGGCGTGTCGAAGAAAACAATACTTAATTAACTTTAAAATAGTTGATTTGGAGCATAATTTATGCTTATTATCTCAGAAACCGGAAAAAATTTGGTGAAACAGGTTTTGGATTCAGAAAGAGGGTATTTAAATATATATACACCATACTTAACTGATTTTTTAAAAATGGTCGGTAGGTCAAACCAATAATGGGCTGACGAAGTGGCATTTGCCATACCAACTTTCAAATTCATATTTACTGTGATCGAAGTATTCCTAAAATTTGTACACGAAAAAGAAGCGCCTATTATTTGCACAACTCCAACCTTAAAACCGGCTTACAACAAGAATAAAAGCCAATTGCAATATCTACCAGATATCCTGCAATACGTGCATATTTGGTGGCTTCTTAGAGAAGTTTAAATGATAGCCCAAGACGTTTTTTAGTTAAATAAAGTTGATATGCCTACGTGTTTACAAAAATCTATTTATCGATATCGATAACAAGAGTTATTTCAGAAATTATATTTATATAAATATGTTAAACTTTTGTTTATTTTTTTGATCTTAAAAACAAGTTGTTTCTGTTTCAAAAGTCAAATCAACGCTATCAATAGTTGGTAATAGACTATCGATTTATACCGATTGTGGTCGCTATCAGAAGTTTTTTTTAAACGATATAGAGCAATTCCATATGAAAACGATCAAAATTGGCAAATTTTTGGACGACCCCTCTCCGATTTTAAAATAAATAGTCTCAGTCGATTGCCCAGCAAAAAATAATGTACCTACTTTTTTTTTTTATAGTGGCTGGTTTAGTGGTGGTGTACACCACTGTCATGTGACAAAATTGAAGAATTCTTCATAAGGGACCTCATTGAAAGTTGTTTTAAAAAAAAACTACTAAAGCGATCGCAACGAGTGATAGCTCGTTGGAAAGGTATTGAATCAGGCTTTAATAGAAAACGCATGGCGACTAAGGCAAGTTTGCAAAGGCCATATACTGACCAGATCTTAAATGTACAACATTTGTTTTCGTGGATTCAAAGCAAGGAAATTGCCATTAACACAGTTTTATGCACTCAAAAAGAACACGATGCCATGGAGCGACGAATTCCAAACAGATATAATAATGTCAAAACTATAACTGGAACGCAAAAGTTTCATTGCTTCATACCAAATATTTCTGTTATGTCAATTAATGTAAAGCGGTACTCTTCGTCTGCCGACGTGCTAAATTTAAAGTTACTTTAATTTTATAATGATGCCAAGACAATTGAAATTTTTAATAAATATTGTAATTAAGTATAAGCAGCAAAATAAGAAAGATTTTTGTTCATAAATGTTTTTTTAACTGTAAAATAATTTTTAAAATGTATTTTTAACAAGGTGGTCTCTTAAATGCTCTTCTCCTGTCCAAACAAGGAGTCGGGGCCCATTTTTTTATTGCTGATTCTTAAAGCAAAAATTATGAGGAATCCAAAAAAAAAAAAGGAGCTTCTGTGGAAAATCGGAAAATTTAATTTTCATGGGAAAATTTAAAGGTAAATTTCTAAGAAAAATTAGGAAAATTTTAGTTTTCTATTAAAGCCTGATTCAATACCTTTCCAACGAGCTATCACTTGTTGCGATCGCTTTAGTAGTTTTTTTTTAAAACAACTTTCAATGAGGTCCCTTATGAAGAATTCTTCAATTTTGTCACATGACAGTGGTGTACACCACCACTAAACCAGTCACTATAAAAAAAAAAAAAAAATGTAGGTACATTATTTTTTGCTGGGCAATCGATTGAGACTATTTATTTTAAAATCGGAGAGGGGTCGTCCAAAAGGTGATCGCTTTCATATGGAATTGCTCTATACATTAAATATTTTTTCAATTTCCATTTCAATTTTCTCAAATATTTCCGATCAAAATGTAAAATCCAAATCGCTCATTTGCTGCAATGCCAAAACGAAAAGTATGTCGCCAAACAAGTTTAAAAATCGCTACGTTTGGCGAGAAATCCCCACATCTGACAACTCTAGTTTTAATTTGTTTCCATTAACATTAAAATATACGAGCTCTTATTTTTGTCTCTATTATTTTAGTTATTTTTTTAGTACTTAAGTTATTAAAATTAATTTAGTGCCAACTATTTATGTACACATATTTTTTTTTTGTTCCATAAAATTTATGCTCGTATAATTAATTTGATATTAAATAGACAATTATTATAATTTGCATAATAATTATGCATTTGGTTTTCTGCATAATCGTCATGTTGAGGATACATGTTATAAGGCGCTCACAGATTTTTCTTTTTTTTTTGTTTAAATAAATACATGAATATTCCCATTAAAACAAATAAAATTATAAAATAGTCACACACACACAAAAAAAAACAGCCAGGCTTAGTCTTTTAGAATTTGAAAATTTCAAAATGTCAGAATTAATTACAATCATAAAAACTGACACTCAAATAACATTTATTCAAACAATTAAATGCATTAAAAGTGCATCAGTTTATGTGTCAAATTGTATAAAGTTTTTTGACTGGTATTGCAAAATGATAATTCTATTGGAGTTTTTTCACTTTATTTTACATGTTTTAGATAGATGTACATATGTACATTAGGGCGATAACCTAATCACTTTTGGCACTGTACCACGGACTGGCTAAAAATGTGTTAGTAATGAAAACACCTGTCTCCCGTCGTTTTGCGAAATGAAACCTCGCACAGCCAAGCAAATTTCTAAAACCTTCCAAGAAATTTTGAACCGCGATGAATTGTAAACCGTACGAAAATAATTAAGTCTAAAGCAGTAAATAAATTCCAAAATTGTATTTAAGTGATACGTATACGAATATATACAACTATCAGGTGTTTTTTTTTTTAAATTTCCGTGAGATAAAAATGGTTATTTTCAAACTTCAACCCTGCATCATCATACTTTTTATTAATAACGTTTAATGTTCTACACGACAATAGTATGCTGTTTTTGATATTCGCAAAAACTGTGATAAAGTTATGGCCCTAATGTATATAATGTACAGATAAATAAAAGTGTTTTAACAAACATACATAAATGCAGACAAATGCATATTTTTTTTTAACATGCTGTGTAAATGTTAAGAGTTTACTTTTAAAATCTGGGCAATTTAATTAAGCTTTAAAAATGGATATTCAGGCGTTAAACCATGACTGGCTTGTGGGTTTTGCTAGTGATGAATGATTTCATTTTAGTTGAAGAGTAAAAACTAAATTTTTAAAATAAAGTAGGAAATGAAACAGGTATCAAGGGGTTTTTATATACCACAGCATTTTGGAAAAGATGATTGGCGTTTTATAAAGAAATATAAGTTAACACCCCATGAAGCATTTGATTTGAAGATACCTTGAGGGAAATTTTCGTCAGCACTTATCCCGTGACCTGTGCACAAAATATTAAAATAAAAGGGAATGAATTGCGATAGGTGAAAACTTAAATGGTAATAATGTGTTTAAGGTAAAGTATTTCCGGAGGAAAGGTTTGACATAGAAGTAGATCCCTTGATAGAAGCAAACTGACACTTGAGTAGTCACGTAATAGGTTCTTTGGTGGTCCTATCAATTTTTCATGGGGCTGTCAACGGAGGTTTTTAATTGAAACCTAACAGCTACATACACAAAAAAAAAATAATTTTACCATTTGACGATTATGCTGTTGGGGTAAACAAAAACTTGTTGGCGAAAATTAAAACCTTTTGACGCATGCAGTTTTCCAACAATATTTTTTTCCCCAAAACAACAACATTGTATTTGAAGTTTCTTAACAGCAAAATTAATTGTTGCAAATAAAATAACTTTTGCCCTTAAAGGTTTTTCTCTCAAATAAGGACATATTGAAATTTGCAGTAAAATGAAAATTACTCTCTAAATTTGACGAAACTACACAAAATTGCGGGAACGCAAAAAACCATTTATGCACTTCTTCAAATACCTCTAATGCTTACTTTTCAAATTAACATTTAGTTAAGAGATTTTAGACGCATAAAAGTCTAACATTATAAAACCAAAATATTTGCATCATTGCAAGTTTTATAGGTATTTTGTGTTTTTTTTATATTAAAGATTAAGGGAAATATGTATGCAATAACGTTTTTACCACTTTTCACAAAAACCTTACATTTTGCTTTTTAATATGTTTTTTAATTTGTAACGATTCTTCAGGTTTATATATTCCTCCTTGGGAACGGGGCTACCTAAAATCCGGCCGTGCTCGTCGTTGGGGGGGGGGGGGTGTATAATGTTCCCAAATCTTCCTAATGTCAAATATCAAAAGAAATCGCTACAAAAGATCTTAACTTAGATAGCCAAAAATATCAATGACAAACACAGAAAATAAATTAAAACAGGGATATTAAAAGAACGTAATTGATGGTTGGCTTGTAGCACAAGCTCGAATTTGCTACTTTGAAGCCAGGCCCACCTACCATGCTGACAAGAATATAACGTTTGCTGTCAGCCCAAAAATAAACCAAAATAGAATTTACCCTACCTAACCCATACCTTAACTTTATTTTTCATAGTAAATAATAAACAAATTTAAGATTTCATTTTTTTTCCTCTTAAAACATTATAAATAACAAAATTTATTTGTGTGGTAACAGATATTACTACCTTACAATGCGCGAAAATAATTCAAAAATAACAATATAACTAACAAAAAAAAAAAAATTTAATTAATAAGTAACGGTCACCTTATAGGTAATTAAATTTAATCCGATAATTATTAAAAAAAAAAAAATCAATATAAATATAATAACAAATTTATAAGATTTTAAATGGAAATAAAGAATATTATGAAATGTGGTAATGTTTATCTTTAGGTATTATTTAAATTGTAAACATAATATGAATACTAAATATCATTTATTAAAATGACATAAGGCAACCCTATTTGCAAATGAGTTTTTATTTTGGGCAAATGCAAATAAACAAAATGAAATTAAATATTCATATTTTGAAAAATGCTAATTGTAATCCACAATGAGAGAGTTTAAAAATATGGCGGAATAATATTAATAATAGGAAAAGTCAACTTACTTTGATAAAATCCCACGATGTCAGTAGGCGCCCATTGACAGGAGAAAAATGATCATAGATATATATTTCCTTTTTATAAAAAAAAAATTGAATTTGTCTCAAATTTTGGATTTAATTATAATGGCGTGTGGAATACGTTACATATGAATGTTTAAAATTCTATTTGCAACGAAATCCACACATATTTTTAGTGTATTTATGTATCTGAGTATTTATGTGTACGTGTAAACGAGTGTTATTTTTAAGTGAAATGAGTGAGGTTTTGTTAGTTTATAGGGGTGGGTTTGTAAGTAAATTGAGTGTAAAAACAAAAATGAATTAAATTAAGGTGACCATATAATTTTTAAACGTTAATAATAATAAAAAAAAAATTTAATTAAAGTTAAAAGTTACAAAACAATAAAAAAAAAAATAAAATTCCAAGTCGGCAACTCGTGGAATTAAGAGAAATTCATTAAATACGGTATATTAATAAAACAACATGTTATGATATCATGTTATGGGACCACAACCAAAATAAAAAAAAAATACACGGATAATAAAATGCACTTATTTATATAAACGAAAATGAGGGTGGTTGCCGTTAATCAAATAAAAAAAAAACAATAGTTTTGAGTGAATTCCACACCACGTAACTTGAATTGATAATATAACTGAGTATATACTTTTTGGGGTAGTTGGTCACCCTATATTTTAAATAAACAAAATATTTAAATTATACCGGATATCAGGATTGTTTATTGGCTGGTAATAAATTTAAACACCGCTGCCTTTCTTTTCCTATAAACAATAGCCAGACTCTTGATTTAAATGTTCGTGGCTTGCAAATGGACCTTAACCAAATTATATTTTGAGTTAAAGGGCTTGCTCGCACTTTCTCCCAAATTCAGGCAAAAAGGTATCACTACAATTATACACTTATTTAAACAAAACATCTCTCTAAGTCAAAAATCAAACTCTCACCCTTTAAGATTTCCGTTTTATTTGCAGAAATATTAAATTATAATTCCACACACAAAAAGATATATTTTCTTTCCCTTCCCTTTAGAACCAATACACACTCTTTTTCAATTCAAAATGAAAATTTTCCCTTAAAACTTTTCTAAATTTTATAAATAAAATCAAGGCCTACAAAATTAAAAAGAAAATATCAGGATTTACAGCCAAAGAAAAGTGTTCATAAATATTCCAAATTTTGTTCAGATATGCGTTCATTGAAAATTGTCATCCTCACAAATTAAAACTAAACTATTTCTTTTCCTTGTATTTATTGTTATTTATCAGTTTCATATGTAAACAAAAACCTCTGATTGTTTTTTCATGTCCGAACTTACCCAAATTTGTACAGGAAATGAAAAAAATTACTCTCTTAATTGCACAAAAATTGTTATGTGGAACGCGTTTGGGAAACTTTAAATTAAAATTAAATTTAAAAAAAATTTTCTCAAACTAAAAAAAATGTTTTCATGTATATTAAATACCTTAACCATTTTTGCGTTTGCAATAAAAGTATATTGAACTGTTAAGGCAAAATATTCTGCATATAACGACAAAAGTATGTTGAACTGTTGAGCCAACAACTTTTGCAGTTGCGACAACAACATACTGAACAACATGTATGACATTTAAGGCCACACTTTTAAATTTGCCTCAACAATGAATTTACACTTTGGGACAGCAGAAACAGACTTGTTGCTACAAATTCAAATTGTTGTTGGGCACAATCCGAATATAAATTCTTTTTGAATCAAAATCAAATTTTCTTGGCATTACAGTCTTTTCTTTTTGTGTGTACCATTTGACCAGTCACGCATCTATTCTCAATAAACGTGTTTAGTGTTAATTACTACAATGCAAGTCCTTGGTTCCGACAAAACTCCAATAAAAAGTCGTAGAATTAAATTAAAAAAAAAAAACAATTATTCAATAGTCCCTGAGAAATGTATCACACTACAGGTGAGCACTGACTCTGTTACAAAAACATTCCTTATATAAATAGAAAATCACTTTTACATTTTTTAAAGTATTTTTTATTGCAAAAGTAAAGATTACAGAGTAGTTTTTATTTTTTATTATATTTAGAATTAAAACATTTTCTATCAAACTTTGTACTGGTATTATTGCATAAAATAATCCTTAGGAAATAAACATTTTGTGCACCGTAAGCAATTTTTTTACTCAACGTTTTGCATATTGGCCATTTACAGCCATCACATATATTTCCGTATTTTCCAATCTAATTTCCTATGAGATCTGTTAAATATGAAACGCTATAAATTCTAAGTAAAGCAACAAACAAAAACCACTGTTGTCCTTGATTTTTCTATTCAGAATGCTTTAACTTATATACGAGTACCCAGGTGCCCTTATTAGGAGGGTAAGGACTTTTTGACTTTTGATGGCTCCACAGCCAGGCCCAACATATCAGGAAATCTTAAAGTTATAAAATGTTTTAAAATATAATAAGCTGGAGGATCTTTGTATCTTTCATTTTTTAAGAAATATTTGACTTTAAAGTTCTTTCGGGTACCAGGCTACCCGTTTCTGAAGGATTAGGACTAATATGCAATATTTAAAATGTTTGAGTTGTTAACGGAAGGCTGGTTATCAAGTTTTATGGTTCTTTAATTTTATTAAAAACAACAAAATACATTTTTTTATTTTTTTTTTTTAAATATATAAAATATAAAAATATAAAATATATTGTTAATAACACAACATAACCATATAACCTGATAATCCGCCAGCCAGAAAATTTGTTTTTTAACCTTTTTAATACTTTTTTTTAATTTTAAGTAAATATAAAATACTGCATGGGCAGCGTCTGCGTCAGGACCTTTATAGGAATTATCATGCGCCATTATATGATAGGCAAGATGGCAGTGAGATTTGGATCCGACTTGTCGGAAATATGTATGTTGTGTGAGAACTCAGAGGAGTTTGAGACAGTTGAGCACTTTCTGTGGCACTGTCCCAGGCTACAGAAGAGCAGGCTGAGTTGGCTGGGTAATAGAGCCCTGCGCGAATTGGGAAATATATCGCAGAAGGAGACTGGGGGCTGGGAACATGTAGAGCAGTTTTCCTTTTAGTAGGGCTGTTTTTGCTTGTCCGATTTATTTGATCTTCAACTATTTTCTCTTTTCCTGTGATTTCACTTTTTATTGCCCCTATTCTTTTCTTACTAGAATCCTTTCAATAACAAAGGCGTCACAATGGCCTCTGGGCGAGGGTGTAAAGTTTACTTCGCACCAGCCTTTTGAACCTAACCTACCTAAAAATACTGCACAAAATATTATATTACAAAAAATGTAGACAAAAATTTATATTCTGTAAAATAAAAGATTACATAAAATTTTTATGAACATAAGTTTTTTTTAATATACATACATTTTTTCTGTTATAAAGATGTTATAATTCTTTTCAAGTATGCTAAATTAATTATTACCACAAGTTGCATACTTAAGCCTGCTGGTTATGCACCAAGTTTTATTAAAATATCTGTTTAAATTAAAAAGCCAGCCATTTATCCTTTTTTAAAACTTCCACTAATATTGAACTAAGCTCATATCTTTCATAAACATTCATGCACAAAATGAAAATAAATTCTAAATAAAAAAAATATGATATATCTAACTTCTAAATATTTAAAATATTATCACAATTAGTCGGGCATAAATAAAATATAAGCAACATACCAAAGAGGTATTTTGTTATTTCGAAATTGTTTTTACAATTTTAATAATGTTGAACAAATATTATATATTCAATAAATCGTACAACCAGTACGAGAGAGTCAACTCAAAATTTTCAGTAGAGGCAAAAAAACTGTTTTTTTTTTTGTTTTTTTTTTTTAACTTACAATGAAGGTTGTAAATAAATATGGCATTGTAAAGAACTACGTGTAAGAGGTTTACAACGATAGTTGATCTTGAAATTTTTTCAGGGATTATCGAAAAAAAATATGTTTTTGAGTTGTTCCCCTTTATGTGAAATTTGTTCATTTATTTAGTGCTGTCATTTCATAAATATAGAAAAAACGGAATATACCAGCACAGTAAATGTATCTATAACAATTTAAAAGAGACAATACAAAATAAAACATCATCAAAGTAAGCCGTTGTGACATAAACACTAAAACAAAACTGATATATATATAAATTCAGCTTTACTTAAATCTGGAGAAGCTACTTTTATATCAAGAAGAGGGACACAATTGTATTTTTTGGCGAGAGAGTAAAGACACTCATTACAACTTTTAACAGTGGGTAGATATGCCCACTGTACATCGATTTCTTGCAAAAGTGAGCATTTTAAAATGTTGAATTGACTCCCTTTAGAGAAACCAGTGCGAAATGTTTTAAGTATTTAGGTTAAAATAAAAACATCGATAGCCATAATTAAAAAATTAAAATATTAAAAAAATTAAGCAACAAAATAAAAAATAAATTTAGGAAAAAAGTCTACTCTACACAGCACGTAAAAGAAGTCCCTTTATGATTAAGCCAATGCTTAAACAAAAATTTGCATATAAAGGACACGATTTAATTCATGTGAAAAAAATTTTAAAATCTGCAACACATTAAAAATTAAATGTAACACAAGCTTTAACTCTCTATTTGTGTTAAGGAGCGAGCCATATATACTTTTTTATAACCTCTACCAAAGGTAAAAATGGTACATATAAAATTGTCATTCCGTTTGGTACTTGATCCTGTAAAGTTTTTATATATATTCCGGATCCTTATGAGAAGAGAAGGTAAAATTACGATGTCCGTCTATCCGTGTGTCCGTTGAAATGAGTTTTCCGGAGACCTGAGATCTGATAAGGACTTTGTACTTTATCAATTATGTTACATATAGTCCGGATTTGCTTGCTATTGAAATTCAGCCTGATTGGTAAACAAATGGCTGAAATTTTTAATATTTTAATCAGGCTTAAGTTCATCAAATTTAATTTTCATTAAATTATTTTTATGAAGAAAGGAATTTTACAACATGAAAATTAATTAAAATTGTTATTGATAATCATTCATTCGTGACTGACCTGAGATTCGAACCCAGGCGGCTGGTTACCATGACATGTTTCGATCACAACCACTTGATCTCCTCAGATTGAAAAATAATTTAATGAAAATTAAATTTGATGAACTTAAGCCTGATTAAAATATTAAAAATTTAGATTAAAAACCATAACTAGTTCAACAAAATAACCACAATTCTAATTAAATGGCTGAAATATCATCAAAAAAACACGACTGCCTATAATTTTACCAATAATTCCATTGTTAATGTTTTTGGATACCCTTCGGCGAAGGTCAAAGGTTTTATATAACTTATAAATCATGGCGTTTGTAATTTCTTCATTATTGATCTTAGAGCTTAGGAAGTATAAGTGACCTTCTCCGAGAAAAGGGACCTAGTGTGTGAAGATGAAATTTTGAGAAAAACTCTTTTTATTCCACACTCTTTTAGGTACCAAAATCCACTCTTAAGTCCAAACCCGTTTTTTGACACACTAGGTCGCTTTTCTCGAAAAAATTATGAGTCCTAATGACGAGCGAAGTTGATTTAACTATGTCCGTGTGACTGTTGAAATGGGATTTCCGATCAACTTAAAATCACCTTTTAAATTGACCCGGCCATGCCTATCTATCCGGCTAGCTGCCTGTGCATGTAACGATTGCCCATGGTTTCCAAGTAGGGTACACTTTCGAAAATTTGTTTTAAATTATAGGGATGTTGGGTATCTAAAAGTCGGCTTGAACGGCAACAATTTTGTTTTTTCCTATTTTTTTATTATCAAAAAAAAAACACTTTAAAAATCCTTTTTAGGGATACTTATGTTTTTTCATTAGATATTCCAGCTAATTTATAAAATCTTATTACGTTCATGTTGTTGTTGATATACTCTTTGTTTAAGAATCGTTTAATTCAATTTCATTAATAATTATACTCACATTACAAAACCATACAAACAAACGAACAGTAAAATTTTGCATACAGATATTTGTCTACATTTATTTAATTTAGGAGCTGCTGTTAAAGTATGAGGAGGAAATGTAAATAAAAATATGGTAATTAAAATAAAATTGCAGGCAATTAAATTTATATATATGTAAATATGCATAAAGCAGAATTCTGTGTGAGTCAGACTGACAGTTGTATAGACGGACATTTAAATATGAGGACTAAATTGAAATTAACCATTTGAGGATTGTTTTTTCCACTCATACACCTTTACACAAATATCATTTGTTTGCATAGAAGAGAGCAATGCAGCCAAAAGGGAAGGATAATAAAGCACATTCATAGCTGAGAAGCAAACAAAATATTAAGGAAAACAAGGATAAAATAAAAATAGAAAAATACAGCCATTGCAGCAAAATGTTCATTTTACTTAAATGTGGTTTAGAAAACATTTCATTTACATTTTATATGCATATTTAAAATTGAATTTGTGTTGTTTTTTTTTTGTGAATCAGTTTATTTATTCAAGTAAGAATATTATATTTAGCTAATGTTTTATTTACTTTAAAGAACAAAAAAAACTTCTTTTTTTATATAATTTTGTTGGAGTTAAAGACATTCAATAAAAAAAAGGCAAGAAAGGCTTTTTAGAAAGCATTTTTTTTAAACCAGTTGAAAATTATAAAAAACAAATTGGACTTACCTTGAGGATTATAAAAGGCAAGCACTGCAATCACATTCAAAAAAATTATTGATATTTTTTTCTAAACCAGAGCTAAATTTATATAATCACAAAAAAAATTAAGGCACATTATACTTTGTGCCCGTTTTTTCAGTATATAAATGCAAAAACCAAAAAAAGGATATATGATAAAGTTCGTCCAGCATACAGATATCTCAATTAAATTTATTATAGAAGTAAATGACTTAAATGCACGACTTGTGCATAAATTTACTTCAAAATAAAGTTATATTTGTTTAAGCTAAAACAACACTAAGCATTCTGTCCATTATTCCATATTATTTCTTATTTTTCTCCCTAACTGTAATTTAAGGCAAATTATTTTGTATGTTAATATGTAAAAAAGTTATAAAAGGCTGTCAAAGTTTTCTAATGTATCGTACACTCACAATATTCTGTACGTAAAATTAACTGAATGTGTAATATAAAATAAATGAAAATTCAGTTAAAAACCGGTCTTCTTATTTTTCATTTATTTTTAACGAAAAGATCCAAGGCGAATTTACACCAGGTGACCTTAACTTGATACGTAAGCAACAGCTGATTACTAACCTTGTGTCAAAATGATATACCGTTCATGTGGTTCTGGGGTTTATTTACTAAATTTTATAATTTGCGTTTAAAATGTGAAATATAAAATTTTTTTAAATTATTAAATTTTAAAACAAACAATTTAAAATTAAAAAGAAAATGAAATATTTATTTAAATTGTTTACTAAAGTGTTGTATTATTTTTGACACAACGTTAAAATATTTTACAGTGTTGTAAACGTTTTCAAAATAAGACCACCTTGTATGAATTCGCCTTGAAAAGATCTTTTAATTTTTTCTGTAAAAAATTAGACCCAATGTTCCGTAAAAACTTTTCATTAATTCTATATTAATAAACTATCAAAAAATTAACTAAATATTCAGTTATGAAATCAGTTATTTGATATAAAATAACTATCAAAAAATTAACTGAATATTCCGTAAAAACAAAGAAATATTCAGTTATTTTATTAAATTTAGTAATTTTTGTTTACTCCACAAAAGATCCTAATTTCTAAAAAACACCAGACAGACACATGTCCGCTTGTTTTTATAATGAGAGAGAACATTATTGTTTACTTACCCTGTTACATATGCTTGTTTTACTTTTGTTGTATTGACGTCGTTTGTTTACAGAAGAACTCTCAATTATAAGACACCAGCAGCATGACCGATATGGTTTTGCAATTATTTTACTTTACAAATTTGATGTAAGTAATTTTAACAAATAGAAAATGGGAATTTGTGACACAAAACAAAAGATTAAAAGATAAGTGAAAATTTATTTTTTGGTAGTTAAATTACATAAAATACAGTCAAATCCCGATAATTCGTAATTCCCGATAAATCGTAATAAACCGTCAGTCCCTTGAAGAAATCTCGTTAATTCGTAAAATTTCCATATTTTGTCCCCCTCGCTAATTCGTAATTTTTATTTCAAATAAAATCTTCTTTACTTCTTTACCTCTTATAAATCGTAATTATTTGCTAACTACCACTTATAATTCGTGATAAAAACAACAGAAACAGGAAAGAATGACTTTTTGTTTACTGCTATTTGTTAATTACGAATAAAGAGGCAAAAGTGCCAATTAATAAATAAAGATTTTATGTCTCCAATCATACTGTGTGCGAAGAATTTTTAATTCCTAAATATAAATAGAAAATACATTGAACAACCTCCTCATTTTTTTAAAATTTAATTTTAGATAATGTGAATATGTATTTTAAGTTAAGAAAATGAATTGGTCAGTTTAATTTTTATTTTATTGTTTTTTGTTTGATATTAAAATTGCACGTATTTTACGTTAAGTAAATAAATTTGCTATTTTATTTTATGAATTTATTTTGTATTTTATTTTTATCAATTGTTTTAAATATTTTTTATCGATTTAGTAAATAAATTGAAAACCACGTTAATTCGTATTAATTTTATTTTAACCCCGTTTATCGAAACCCCTATAATTCGTAAAAAAATGGCCGGTCCCTTGCGATTACAAATTATCGGGATTTCACTGTAATTGAATATTCCTTTGTTTTAACGGAATATGTTGTTAATTTTTTGACAGTTAAATTATATAAAATAATTGAATATTCCTTTGGTTTTACGGAATATGTTGTTAATTTTTTGACAGCTAATTTATATAAAATAACTGAAACTACATCTGTTTTTACGGAATTCGTGGTTGAATTTTTGACAGAAAAAATTAATTAAACTTTTCGTTATTTTAAATTACATTTTTATTTAATTTACTTCTTAAATAAACTACAGTCCGTTACTGCTATAATATTGTGAGTGTAAATAATTATTTTCTTTAGATATAATTAACAATTCTATTACTTGATTAACATCTTCTGTTATTGGTAGGGATTCAACTTTCTAACAATGGAATAATTAATTGGAAAAATTTCGAAATTCTTTGTTCTATTCCATTTCTTTTTGTTAAATATTATTTGTTTTGTTGCTACGAGTACTTTATTAACTTTTTTGTTTTGCTAAGAAAGTTGAACACACATCTTTTCCAATTCCCCCATTTTTTCCACATCCTTACAATTTTCTACCTCAACTGTTTCATTTTGTTTATAAAATTTTGAAGTATGACTTATTTTTAATATTTATTAACATATAAATATTTAACAATGTTGTAATCAAAAATGATTTGTGTTCTTAAAACTTGTAAATATTCAAAAAAAAAAAAAAAAAAAAAAGGATATATGGAGAGTTTTGAAACAGTAGAAGATATTATCAACATTTTTTTTCAATTCCCAGAGGACACCTATCTACAGCCTGTATTGTAGTAAGTTGAAACACTTACTATTTTTTAAGAAAAATTTAACATATCCTTTTTTTAAGCATTACTGAAAATGTTCGCAAAATGTTGGAATTTTGTTAAAAGTTTTTAAAATTACCAAAAAAAAAAGTTGCTTGCATCTTAAAGAATGGTAGGGAATTAAATAGGCAAAGTTATATATGTTATGTTTACATATTACCTTAGGTTATTGCTTTACGACTTGTTATATGTTATTATATATATAAATATATATTTTCATGTTTAAAATTTAAAATTTATTTATTTTCCTGCATGAATGTTTTGTTTAATATCAGTAGAATTATAAAAAGGATATTTAGCTGGCTCTTAAACATCACTAAATATTTAAATGAAACTTGGCACATACCTAGAAAAATTGAAAGCGCTGCATAAGGTAAAGTTAATTGGATCTCGATTAATATCGAGCTATCTCGGAGACCGCACCATACGAGTTGTTATAGATGGGATTTTGTAAAACGGGGTGGCAAAATGCTCCGTTTTTTTCTCCTACTCTATTTCTGGGTCTAACTTCTAATCCTGTACCATCGGTTAACCACACTTGATAAGCAAGTAGGTATGATAACATTAAAGTTTCTATCTAATACTGCACTTGGTAGCATACAATTACTAATGGTGTTTTCTTTTCTACCAAAAAATGTGCCTTTTTTTAAAAAAAAAATTAAATTTGGTGTCTTTTTCTTAAAAATTTTGCTCCCGAAAAGGGTGGCTTGCTTTATTCTAAAAAACTCATACTTTTCGGGAGCAAAATTTTTAAGAAACAGACACCAAATTGCATTTTTTTAAAAAAAAAGGCACATTTTTTGTAGAAAAGAAAACACCATAACTAAAATAAAAGTAATATTTTAAAAACCACATATGATCTACGAAGTATCCTGCCTTTAACTTACCAAAGTGCGGCATCCTGATAGCATTCCTGCAAGCCTCCAGTTCCATAGATTTATGTGGCGAAGGAAAATTCAGGATAGCTCTCAAAGTTAAATACAAATTTTAAAAGTAGAGGACTTTATTTAATGTGTTGTAGCGTAGACACTTTAAAGATACACAAAATAATTAATACCACACTCATAATATTCTGTACGTAAAATTAACTGAAATTGTAATATAAAATAAATGAAAGTTCAATTAAAAACCGGTCTACCTATTTTTAATTTATTTTTAACAACAAGTTCATTTAATTTTTACTGTCAAAAATTCAACACCATATTCCGTAAAATCAAATAAATATTCAGTTATTTTGTAAAATTTAACTGTCAAAAATTCAACACCATATTCAGTAAAAACGATTAAATATTCAGTTATTTATTAAAATTTTACTGTCAATTTTTTACTGTCAAATTGACCCCATATTCAGTAAAAACAATTAAATATTCAGTTATTTTATTAAATTTTCGTTTACTCCACAAAAGAGCCGAATTTCTAAAAATACCAGACAGACACCTGTCCGCTTGTTTTTCTTATAAGCGAAAGAGGGAGAATATTTTTATTTACTTACCCAGTTACACACGTTTGTTTTACTTTTGTTGTACTGACCACGTTCTTTACAGAAGAACTCTCAATTATAAGACACCAGCAGCATGACCGATATGGCTTCGTAATTATTTTACTTTTAAAATTTGATGTATTTAACTAAATTATTTTAACAAATAGAAAATGGGTATTGCTTACACAAAACAAGCAATTAATTTTTTATAGATAAGTAAAAATTAATTTTTGGTAGTAAAATTATATAAAATAACTGAATATTTAATTGTTTTTACTGAATATGGTGTTGAATTTTTGACAGTAAAATTTTAAAAAATAACTGCATATTTATTTGTTTTTACGGAATATGTAGTTAATTTTTTGACAATTAATTTATAAAAGATAACTGAATATTGATTTGTTTTTACGGAATTCGCGGTTGAATTTTTGACAGTAAAAATTAAATGAACTTCTCGTTGCTTTAAACTACATTTTGATTTACTTTAACATAAAGAAGAATTTAACTCAATCAACAGACAATATTAACTGCAACTGAAAATCCGTATTAATATGCACTTAGTTTTTTGAATAACTGTTAGAATCAGTTAAAAATAAATTTGCTTGGAAGTTTAAATGTTTATTTATTTAAAAACGACTGAACGGAATATTTCTTAAATAAACTACAGTCCGTTACTGTAATAATATTGTGAGTGCATAACTTGCGATAAAGTTATAGCAAAAACAACGAAATAAAAAGTTTTAAGAACACCCTTAGATTTTCTACTTTCGCTTCATTGGACATTAAATTCAAACTTAAACAAATATAATCCTGATTTATACAGTTCTTCTTATAGTTTTCAACTGACCCACAAAGCAAACCGCAAGGAATATAAAATATCACAAAAGAAAAAAAATTTATAAAAATCCCCACAAAACACTAAAAATGTACTAAAAAAAAAAATAGATACTTTTAAAGGAAGCAAAAAAAAAATCTTAAATAAAATAAAAAAATTAAATTATTTACATTTTAAATTTTCTGACACTCTAAAGCTTCCATCTGTCTCTCGTTGCAAGTGTATAAACAAGTGGTGCCAATAAGCCAAGTAGTCAGTGTAACAAGTCTCGCAATGAAATGAAATGCTGCAGAATAAAATAAAAAGCAAACGAAACGAAACAAACCAAAGCCAACAACGACAGCATCAGTTAATACACATGTAATGAAAGTTTATACTTGTAGATACTTACAACAACAACAAAAAATTATACAAATATAAGTAAAATTGCAACAACGACAACATTTTTCGAATACAGAAAATGTATTTTGTTAAACGAAATGTTGTTGCTGTTGATGACGATGATGATAACTGGATTCTATAGTTTATTTATATGTATGTAATGTACTGACACATCCATACATACAAACAGAAATACATGCATGTCCTTTAAAAAACGGGGAGAGTTTTATTTAAGGATCTTTAGTTAACAGTTGGGTATTTTAAAATTGATAATATTGACAAATTGAATTGGAAATATAAATAAATAAAAAGTATCTACTTGTACTTTTGCTTATACTTACATACATTTATTTTTTAGAGCCAATAATAGAGATTGTTTCCGTTTTTATTTTCTGCTACACACATAAATGAAAAAAATAAAAGCGGTAGTTATAGGTGGAGTAGGGTAGTAGAAATAAAGTATAATAATATGTATCTTAGTTAAATTAGTTAAAATATACGGTAAGCAAAACCATTTGTCGTAGGCTTTAAATAAATGTATCCTTAAAAAAAACACACGTTTTTCATTAAACTACAGCATTAAATGTGTTGGGTAAAAATTTTACATTTTTCTAGCGAAACTTTACTCTGATTTAATTTTCTCTTAAAATTTTAAAATTACCAAAAAAGGATATACAAAATATAAAAAAATTTCCTGAAGAAGATTTCCAACGGAAATCGACAAGAAAATAAAATATTTTAATTAATAAGATTTTGTAAGTGGTGCTTAATTCCCAATTTTTGTTATTGATAAAAACACTGAAATTTTTTTGTTGAAGGGATAAGCTATTCCTATGCGCATTTCACTGGTTGCTTAGGCCAGATCGTCAGGAATCTTCATCCAAAAATTTTGGAAAAGCTAAAGATATAAAGCAAATAAAACTGTTAAGCGAATAAGAATTATCTATAAGAAAAAGTCTTACTTGTAACCATATCAAAGCTTTAACGAAAACAACAACAATAAACAGTGAGTTTATCTTTTCTTACATTCCCCACTACAATTCATTGGAATTCTTCCAACATTAATTGTAGTTGTAAGTAGGTTAATAAAAAACAAAATGAAAACAAAAACAACTTGCTTAATTGCTCTCCCAAAAATAAAGCATGCTGCCAGAGTTTAGTTTTTTTAAGCCGTGCACTTGCCAGTTTATTAAGCACGACCAACAAAATCTTGTAAATTTTGTATTCCCAGAAATTACATTGATAATATTTTAATTAATATTATAAAAAAGTGCCCTTAAGCTTGAATAATTTACATAATATTTTATAAAAAAAGGTCAAAAAATTATAATTTACTAAACTGAAAATAGTAAATATTACTAGTCTTAAAATAAGTTTTTATTAATGGAATAAGCATTCATTGCAACAATGCAATGCAACTCTGATATGCCTTCACTTCCTTCGTTTTTTCTTCGGACTTATAATGTTGAGATAAATTTTCAGCTTGACCAGATGCCATAAAATACGTTTAAATACCATTTTTTTTTTTTTTGCAAATTGATAAAACGATAGTGCATCGTGTCAAACAATGCTTTTAGATTTGATTATTTGCCATATTTTGCTTTTAATGGCGGCTCAAACCAACGGCCTTTCCGTGAGAACCAGCAAATTTGTTTAATAATGTCATTCAAGCCTATAAAAATATCTTTAATTTTAAATTGAACACAGCTTAAATCAGAAACTATTATAATCTTTGAAAAATTCCCACACCTTTTTTTTATTTCGGTTAAAAGGGTTAAGACAAAAATAAAAACGGCGTTTTTATTATCAGGACTGTCAGATATGGCGATTTTGTAACGCAATTGGCGGTGGGATTTTCCATTTGGCGACTGGCGACTTTCTTGGGTATTTTTGATATAACTGGCGATTAACTTTGCTATTTTTCCCATTTATACTATTTCAGCGATTTTTTAACAGTTTGTCTTTTTTTGTTAGTCCGCTTTTACAAAGTGGCATGTGACAGGAAGACAGACGAAGTTTGTTGCTAAGGGGCAAAGGGGGCATTATCATTACTAAATTTTAAAAAAAATCTGGCAACTTTTTTTCACATGGTTTTTGTTTTGTTATCATTTTTAGTGAATTTTACATTCGGTCACTTTTAAATTCTAACGGTATGTATGCAGATCGAAACACCAGTAATCAAATCGATGAGGCTGAAGTGTACGATCTTACAGACTTATGCCCAATTTTCAGGATTGATATTAAAACACATTCATGTTTAGAATCGTTTTAAATGCAAAAATCTATTTTCCACTAAAAACTTAAGTGGAACTTAAGTCACCGATGTTGTACACTTAATTTCAACTTAAGTTTCCATTGTAATATTTTAGCAAGGTGGCCTCAATATCACAACAATGCAACAACAACAGGCAAAGCATTAACAGTCAGCTGTTTTTTCAGACCACCTTGTAAATAAATACACTTTTTTATATTTTTTTTTTGTATTTAGTTGTGCTACCATACTTTTATCTTAATTAAATAAGACTTTTCAAATAAAACTCAAAAAACCAATCTGTTTTTAAATACGATTTAAGTTTGTTATGAAAATTAACTTAATATAGATTTAAATACAATCCTGAAAATTGGGCATTAATTTTAGTTTTTTTTTTTAACTGAATATCAGCCCAATTTTAAAAAAAAATTCCCCGGGAGTTTTCTCCCTTCTTCCATTTTTCCTTAGTTAATCCAATTGTAAAAATGGGAAAAGGGAAAAACTCCCAGGGAATTTTTATTCAAATTTGGATATGATCTTCGTTTTATGTTATTAAAAAAAAAATAGCAGAACCTAAACAAAATTTACTTTCGGCGAATTTTTGTATTTTTTCTCAGTTTTTGGCGATTTTTGATTGAAACGTTATACTAGCTTTTTTATGTACCTAAAATTTAATTTAAAAAAAAATATTAAGAAAACTGAACAAAATTGACGTTTGGCGATTTTTGACATCCGGTTTGGCGATGGAGCTTAAAAATCTGACAACCCTGTTTAATATGCGTAAGTTTATCGCAGGCAAGCCACACAGGGGAAATGAGCACTTTGTATTTATATTTACGTTAATTTTTGTTTCCTGAAAATATTTTAGCTGAGCTCTTTTTACAAAATCGTTTCTAACATTTTATATTCCAAAGATATTTTAGAAATGTTTGTTTTTTGGAATTTATGCACTTTACACTTACGATGTCGCACACTACAAACTTAAAATACGTACCAAGAGCAAAGCACTGATTATTTTCGAATTATATCTGTTTGTTACTAATATTGGATGCGCATCGTACAAATACCTTCGAGGTACTTACTAATAACAAAGGTTATTTTTCAATGTCGCACGCTACATCGAAATATTCGATAAAGCAAAGAAAAAATTAACCTTAACTGGCAATCGCATCGTTCCTTTTACATTTTTCTTATATTCTTTGAATATAAACCGAGATTTAAACAGCAAATATTAATACATAATGTTTCTCATTCAGATCATTAAGCAAAACTAAATGTACAATAGAAATGTTTAAAACAGAACTTTTGCACTTGTTCGACTTTGCATTTGAATATTTCAAAGTGTGGTAGGGGTAAATCAAGGCGAATTTAAAAAGGTAAACTCATCTCGTCAGCTGTTCATCAGCTGTGTCCACGGCGCATAAAAAAAATTGAGAAACGTCAAAATATAATTTTGTTTTGAGAAGAAGTTGATTGAAAATTGCTAAAAATATTATTTTTAAAATAAAAAAATTTCAAAACTGCGAATGATTAAAGTGAATTTAATAATTTCTTTTGTAAAAAAGTGATAATTGTAATATGCAATAAAAAAATTTTGACAGCTATTAATTAAATTGCAAAAACAAAATACATGGGGCTTTTTGTAGTTGTAGAGTTTCACTTACCTGTTATGAATTCGCCTTGGGGTAAATGTAAAATGAGTGAAAAGTTCATATATTCCCTATACAAATATAACAAAACAACATACTTTTATAGACTTTGAATTTTTTGGCTGCGGTTGAAGTTTCTGTGGAAATTTAAAGTTTATAAATGAAGTAAATCAGTGCAGAAATTGTATTGTAGTTATGTATATTGAACATTTTCGAAAGATTTACGAAAAAATCCACAAACAACGAAAGGTTTAAATTCGCATATTCTGCCCGAATAATTTTAAACATTATAAAATGTTTAACTGCAGTAAACATATTTTTAAATTTTTTTACAAAGAGATAAACTTATGTTTATATTTATTAAAATGCAAGTGTTATTAAAAATTTTTAACAAAGGATATATGAAAAACTAGTATACAAAAGGAGATTTATTACACATGTTTCACACGTTCAAAATTACATAATTTATAAAAAAGAATATTTGGCAAAATTTTAAGCGGTTTAAGGTTAGGTAAGTTTCCTTGGGCAACCATCGAAATACAGCTCACTTGGATCATTCAGTGCATCCCTGCAGAATTCAACCTTTTCGCCTTCCTAATAAAGAGAAGAAGGGTCTATCTCCTCTAGGAAAACACTGGTTTTCCCAGATATTTTTCCCTAATGACCCAAATTCCAGGGCATTGACATAGAAAATGATACACAGTTTTCTCTTTCTCTTCGTCATGACAACTTCTGCAGTAGTCAATTGGATTCCAGACCCATTCTCCTCGCTTGAGACCCCACAGGCCAGACCCCGATTACAGCTGAGACCACTGGTCTAATCTGGTCCCTATTAAGCCTAAGTAGAGAGCTCGTTTTTCGTTCATCATATTTCGGCCATAGTGCTTAGAAATGGAGCAGATGGATTTGCAAATACATCCCATCTGCGCACCACTCTCAACGGGGCTTCAGAAGATAAGAATATGCGTTTTTTCATGATCGGTCTCTTTTTGGGCCCGTATATTTTTGTGTTGTTGACTTTTTCATTTGTTCTTCTTGCACTTGAGGAAGTCAATAGATTTGTTTTATGAAGTTTAAAGTTAACTGCTTTAAAGTGTACCACTTTTGGCTTGAAATTGGATGAATTTTTCTTCCAATTCCAAAATTTTTTATTTTTATGGAAACAAAGTCATGCATTTTTTGTCTGTACGAAACGAAGTAGAAAATACATTCCAAATAATGTGTAGTTCATTTCTTCTTTTGATTGAACATATCGCTTTGTATTTTCGAATTATGTTTCTTTTGTTGCACTAGCCACAATGTTCTGTTTTGTTTCAATGACAACCATGTCATCAAAAAGGAATAAAGTAACGACTTCTTAGGTTAAATACTACAAAAGCTGACAAAATAAGTTTAAAGCAGCATTTGATATAATTTGGTGCACACATTCATACCTCTTAACAGCTTTTATAAAACTTAAATCCTATTAGGATGCTTTTATTGACAAGATACATTGTATTCTTTGTTAAACGTAAATTGTTGCAATGAAAAGATAAACGTTTTGCAAACCTTCGGCCTTTTGTTAACTCTAGCTGATACCGAAATAAAAACATTTTTATAGCAATAATAGCTCTTGAGGACTTATTTAAAATTCTTTAATATCATTTCCGTTAAAATTAACATCGAAAGCTCAAACAATTAACGATAGTCACCTCTCACAATTGGTTTTTCGAGCTTGGAAACATAAAAGATGATCAAGTTGTCAGTCTGCGATGAATGAAAGTGGTGGCTTGGAATGGAGATACCATTTTGAATATCGCGTTGCTTGATGTTATTCCAGTTTTTTTTTAAGTTTTTTTAATAGCGGTATGTATGTATTTCAAATATAGTTATTAATACCAATTCATATACATGATGCCTGTACCCAAATAAAAGTAAATCCCTTTCTACTGCTTGCTCCAAAAGTGTCTCCTGGTTTCCATACACTTTAACACTTTGGGCATTTAATGCAGACTGGATGGTAAGTTATTCCAATGAACACAGGCCATTTCAGGAATATTATTTGTAAAATATGCATGAATATTTTCTGCATTTTTTAATCTGTGTTCTTATTCTTTGCATGGAATACTTATTATTTACTTATTCCCTTACGTTATGTCCAGTGCTTCTAGAGCAGCGTCTGAAATATAAACTGAGTCGCACATACTCAATTGACATCTACGAGAGCCCCTTTGCTCTTTTTTTTGTAGAGGAACAAAAACTGTGGGCTTTAATCTTGATGATTTTTAACAGAAATTTAGTGACACGGTTGTTGTGTTTACCTTTTCCAGTCTTTTTCTTTCTTTTAGTATTCGGAGTTTTGTTCTTTCTTCCTTATTCATAGATTTCAATCCACCAGAGATTCCTGTTGCCGCTGCAAAAAAATTGTCTTTACCGAATTTCATTATCTTTAAGGGATTAACTTTAGGCACCTAAAAGGCATATAAATTGTTTTTGCAAAACTCTGTAATTTCACTAATTTTTCTACAGACTTTTTCTCAAAAACTCCTGCCCTCTTTAGAGGCCCCGTCGCTTAGGGGAAACGTGGCCGCAGGGGTGTGAAATTACCTGTGAACTACAATTATGCCAAATAGAAAAAAATTAACGGGTACCGTGTCAACATTTCAATAATTTTAATAATAAGGGACACTCTAGTATACACGTACAATGACATTTTCATTAAATTTAGCACATAAATAAATAGAATATTTCTGCGACTAAAAACGAAAAGTTTTCGCAGTAAAATAACTCTTATTAAAATTAATTAATTTTTTTTTTTTTTTTTATTAAGAGTTACAACTACAATTTCACATTATATTCTTACTTTATAGTCCAAGCAATAATTGCTGATAGACCAGCTCACTACCAACTAGTCTACCGGGACACCCTAATTGAAATTTAATTTTACCTTTTAGTTTATGGATAACTGAGTTTAGTCTATGTATTTCCTATATTATGAGTTCTAAAACAATTTCCTAAAGTTAGCAGAAAAGGATATATGGCAAGTTTTTAAACGGTTGCAGATAATTTAATAAAATTTGCTGCATATTGAAAAGAAATGTAGAAAACAACTCGTAGCAGTACTGCAAATATTTATTTATTACAAATATTAACATGAATATTATAAAAGGTTAATTTTTCCAGTTTTTTTAAATAAAAAAAAACGATTGTTTATATTAATTAGTATTGTGATTATTTTGTTGAACTATTTATGGTTTTTAATCCAAATTTTTAATATTTTTAATTCGGCTCAAGTTGATCAAACTTAATTTTCATAAAATTTTTTTTATGAAGAAAGGAATTTTACAACATGAAAATTAATTAAAATTGTTTTTGATAATCTCTCATTCTTGACCGTGGCCGGGGCTCGAACCCTGGCCGGCAGGTTACCATGACATGTTTAGAAAAAACAGAAGTAAGGAAAAACATGTAAAATCTATAAAAATGGATAATCATTCAAAAAATAATCATTCTACCAAAGGTTAAAATACAATTTGGTTTAAGGATTAATGTTTGACTATTGACGTCAGCAGTCGTCGATGGCTGCGAGTGTTAGACGGCAAATCCATCTGAGGAGATCGAGTGGTTGCGATCGAAACATGCCATGGTAACCTGCCGGCCAGGGTTCGAGCCCCGGCCACGGTCAAGAATGAAAGATTATCAAAAACAATTTTAATTAATTTTCATGTTGTAAAATTCCTTTCTTCATAAAAATAATTTAATGAAAATTAAATTTGATGTACTTGAGCCGATTTAAAAATAAAAAAAATTTGGATTAAAAAATTGTTTATATTTTAAATTAAAATATAATTCATGTTCAAAAATTTTGCAACATAAAGGATATACGACTAGTTTATAAACGTAAATAGATATTTAAGTGAATTTTCTATTTATACCTAGGAGATATCAAACCACGACTGGTAGTCAAATTTCAATTGTTAAGACAAAATTATATAAATAAAAAAAATTTCATTTATAATTAACTATCAGTTTTATCTGTCAAAACATACTGTTTACTGAGAGATAAAGTAATAGTTAGTTTTAACTGAACTTGGTGAAATTGGAAGTTAATGATGCTACTTGCGTCAAGTTATTTTCCAAATTCCATAGTTCACAAAATCTGTTTATTTTTTTATATACATATATTAAAATTAAAAGTTAATTTATTTTAGAATATAAATTCCTTATTTTTTGACTAGTTTTTGATTTAAAGATTCCCCTTAATTTTATACCATAATGAGCATTTAAGCCTCATATAAGATTTATCGCTGAGTTTTTTTCTAATCTTTTATTTCTGTTCTTCTTGTAGGTAAGTTTCAGTTTTCCAACTAAAAGTAAACAGATGAATGGGTAAGTTTATTTTTCTAAGACTTAAAGGACATTTCACAAATTTTTTTTTGTAAAAACGAAATCTTATTTCACAAACTACCAATCCACACAGCTCAACACGATACATATCAAAGTAGCAAAAATATTTGGTGACATTAGTCTTTAAAAAATATAAATTAGTTTTCCATTTAAAAGGTCAAAGAGTAATTCTAAGGTGTCAAAACCACATTCTAAATATTTAATTTAAAATAAAACCCTTATAAATTATGCTTAGACTTTAAGCAAAGCTGTCAATATCACGCGGGTCAAGTGTAGCTTTATAAAAGGACAGTTGTATGAATATTTTATCACTTTTTAAAACTTTATCCAAAAAAGAACAAACAAAAAATCAAGGAACATTGAAACTGGAGAAAAAAAACTAGGCCATCAAAGTCAAAGTGACAGACACGAAACAAGGGAAAATATCAACTAATTATAGACATCACAATTTAATGAGCACGAAAACGACAACGTTTATGTAGAAGTTAATTCTATATATATTTTTTTATATTTTGTTTGCTTTTTTTCTTCTTTACAAACAATCCATCATTATCTAGTTGTGTGATATAATAGCAACTACACGTAGAGCTCTACAGCCAATACACGCCCCTCTCTACAATAATATATATCTGTATACAATAATACACGCTTTTGCACATTGATATAAAAATTAAAAAAAATTCAAGCAGGAAAAATGAACCTCCATTAGCCGAAAAAAAGGAACAGGAAACCAAAAAACACTGCTATCATACCAAAACAAAGGCAGGCAATGATAATGGAAGCTAAATGAAAACTCAGGGTATAAATGCTGGTAAATACTACAAAACACGACAAAAAAAAAGATAGCCACAGCAACAGCAACAACAAATAACAACACAACAACTATAGCAACAAGAACAATAGCGACAGAGATGTTGTTGTCGCAGCATTAAAGACAAAAAGACAAGGCATCAGTAACACCACTAATTATTTCGACATTATGCAGGCTATTTCGTTTTAATTATAGAAAGAAGCATTAACGTTACAATATTCGTTGCTCATTTCATGTCCTTATCAACCACCCACAACCCACTGATTTTTCTTTCTCCCCTTTCATTCGAAGAAGTTGTGTGCTAAGCATTAAAACAACAACAACTTGCATACATTATCATCATACAAGCTCTCATACACCTACAAGCTCAAGCCATGAAATGTTCATTCCCAACAAACACAAAGTCAAACCTTTGATATGAAATGACTTTATCATTTGACATCAAACGCAATTCTCAAACGTTTTTCAATTGTTTGATTTAACATTTAAATTCAAATTGATAATGATTTGAAAATAAACATTTGATATCAAATGTTTTATCAATTTGATGTCAAATGTTTGTCAAATGTTAAAATCAAATCAAAAATAAACTTGGCAATACTAAAACGAAAAATAAATGTAAGCATTAAAAATGGCGATTAAAGTTACATTTTTTTCCTTGTGGTTACATGTGTTTTACTATTAAAAATAAGTTTTAATATAAAGTGAACAGTTTTTTTCTTGTGAAAAATAAAAATTATTTGTAAGAAATTACAATGATTAAAAATACGAAAAGAAAAGAAAAATAATAAAACGGGAAAGTGAAGAAAGTTTGTTGAACGATCGCGGTGCTACAATCCTCAAAATAAAAGGGAGCCAAGTATGTTGTCTTTCCAAGAATTAGAGGACGGAAAGAACACTATTTCATCTTTTAGCTATGGTACCGAATGTTTATATCAAAGTTTTTTTAAATAAATAATAAATTTAAATTAAAAAAATTAAATAGTTTTATTTATATTCCACATTGTATTATAATCCACATTTGAAAAACATTTGAGAATTACGTTTGAAAGCAAGTTGAAAATAAAGGCATTTTTCAATTTGAAAATAATTTCCCCTTTTTGTTGAGAACGCTATGATTTTCAAATGATTTTCAAATCATTATCAAACGTTTGTCGTTTGAGAAAACGTTTGATTTCAAATCATTTTCAATTTGAAATCAAACCTCCGTGTTTGTTGGGTTAAACATGTTTATGTTACAAACAACAACAACAATAACAACATTATTTGAGGATACCCAACAAACACGAAGTCAAACTATTCATATGAAATGAATTTATCACTTGATATCAAGCACAATATTCAAACCTTTTTCAGTGGTTTGGTTTAAACATTTTAATTCTTCGAATGAAAAAGTTTTATTCTCAAATCAAAAATAAATTTGGCAACACTCACTAAATAGCCATAAGGTGATTTTTAAACCACGTATTTCATGTAAATGTTGCCCGTGGCAACGTTGTTGTTGCCCAGAAAGAATATACCCGACCTAAATTTAAGTTTTTTCCACATACTTTAAGCACGAGTCGTACTTAAAAATTCTAAAATGGCACTTCTTTTGAAAACTAATCCCGGAGTTTCTTAAAAAAAGTATGAAATTCTTAAATCAAGTAAATAAAACGTTGAACATTTCGTTAGTCGTGACCAGTGTTTAAAAAAATGCAGTTGAAACCAGAAACTGTCGAACAAAAATCGAAAATTTGTGTGCAACTTTTTGCCATTTGAGTTGGTTCGACAGCGACTGTTTACATTTAATGAATAAGAAGTAAAAGCAACAGTTTTTTTTTGACAATAATAATTAAAGAAGAAGGAGAACTGGCAGTTTCTCTACTTTGACTGTAGTTTTTTAAATGCTGGTGGTGACACTCCCTATTCGTTAACGTCCATATGCGTGTGTTTTTTATAGTTTGTTGTAGACACGAAAACAACAACACTATAAAAGTAGGTAAAGAAATGTTTGCTTCTTTTGTGCAACAACACTATTAAGAAGAAAAAAAGAATTATTTGTATGTTTAAATAGTAAAATAATTAGCAAAAATTCCCGAATTCTATTTGCTAAAGTTATTTAGTTAAAAATATAAAGTTTTCTAAGTAGAATGACTACGAACATCAAGTTGGGCAGGCTGCTGGTGTCTTAGAATCGAGAGTTGTTCTGTAAGCGACAAAGTTGAAAGAAACATGTATAAGGAAATCGTGGGTAAGTAAAGCTAAGATATAATAATAATATTCTCTTTATCTAGCTAACTGAGGTAAGTTTTAAGATTAAAATCAATCAACTTGTGGATTATTTCAAGAACGAATTCGGGATTCTGGATAGAAATTAATTAATATATAGAAATAGATTAATTTGTATATCACTTTAACTTAATTAAATCCCGTTTTCAAATTATTTTAACTACGTATGAATTGTATTTTCTATTCAGTATAATCCATCATTTCGGCTGGTATCTCGCCAAACCGCACCAAGCAGTGCAGCTTTCCGGGCAAATCTTCTTGTTTGTTGGGTAACCATATACAAACACGTATAAAGAAAGCACAAAAAAACACCTATAAAAACTCGGGCAAATATCGCTTAGAGAAAAAAAAGAATATTATGTATAACGAAGCAGACAAAACGAGCAAAATTAAATAAATGAAATTTATGGGAGAGTGAAAGGACATTGTTATTTTATTTTAAAAGCTTGGAAATATCAAAAACAAGACAGCAAAAAGGAAATAATAACATTAAAACAGCAAGAACAACAAAAACAGCAACTATGAGAACACCAACCAGCTTCTGTTATTTTCTTGTAGCAGTTGCTGTTTTAATTTTTGCGAAAGGTAAACAAATTCCAACAATCATTATAAAATCCTTACCATGCTGGGCAACGACTTCAAGATTGTTGTGGAAGTAGCAGTTGCGGCGAAAAAAACTAGCACAACACTGATGATTACGATTTGAAAAATTTAAGCCATAAGAATTTAATGAAACTCATGGGGCAAACAAAATAATTTTAACGCTTTAAAAAGTTTTTTAAAAATGAAGTATTTATGGCTTTTGAAGAAAGTTTGTGTATTTTTGATATGTAATCACTAGAGGGTAGAATTTTAGGTATGAGAAAATATGCGCTATTAAAAATTAAAAAAGCATCTCTTTATTAAATTAAAACTGACGGAATATAAGTATTCACATAAAGTGGCTGTGTTTGAGATTTTAAATTGCGACAAAATTTTTTTAAAATACCTTCACAGGCATGCAATCTTTTTTTAATAATAATTTGATGTACACACCCATCCCAAAAAATTCAGGATATGTTGGGTCCAACCAAAACGCACGATGGTTATTGTAAATAAAACAAAAATGTTTAAAGAAATATCTTGAAAATTTTTATTATTATAGAATGATTTATTTATTATGTGTATAATACGCCAAGAACAATTCAAGAGCTAAAAGATGAGATAATTTCGCACATTTACGACATTGAACCTCAATTATGGCCATTTAACACCTCGTCTCGAAAGCTGAAGGACAATATGCAGCATATTATAGAAAATGTGGGCCAAGCACTTTAATGAAGATTTTTCTTTATTTTTTGTATAAATTTTTTTTTTTAGCATTTATTTAGCATTTTCTAGAAATTTTTTTAGCAAAATCTAGCATTTTTTCTTAATAAATTTTGCCAACACTGATTACCAGATCCTTTTGAAGTGAACATAGGCTGAAAAAATCCCTGAATAAGCGCCCGGACAATGGGTCGTAATGTTTTAAATCTGCGGGTGTCTTTTAAAACTGCCTTGTTAATAATTAAGTCTCAGGTTTTTGGTAGCAGTTTTTTAAAAGCTTTCAAAGTAAGTCCCGCAAATGCATGAATGAAACCCAAAGCCGTTAGTAAAGTAATTTTACCTTCACTTAAAAAAAAGGAACACTAACTCCTGAACGATTATAAAGTCAAGAAAAAGCTTACTAAGGAACATTTTTATACAAAATTTGTTTTGTGAACGTTAATTTATTTTAAACAATTTTAATGAAAGCAGGCGTAAATGTTTTTAATAATTTTTTTTTGCTATTTTTGTCATCTTAACTGTAAATTCACTATTTAAGTATGTGTGCTAGTAGAACTGTATTTTTATATGTGTATTATAGAACAGTGGGATATAAAAGCAAATTGTAAAGTTGGAATTTTAAAGCAAAAGTATTAATAGACTTAAAAAAGATAATTATACAGGGTGGCCAAAAATGAGCTATAGGGCTTAAATGTTTTAATACGATTTTATTTGTGCAATTATTACTAAGCAATTTTTTTCAATTGGCTTTGTAAAATTTTATCCTGTAAGTGATGTTAATTTTCTGCTTCGCACGTAGGTGCTCTTTTAAAAATATTTTCCATAACTTTTCGTGAAATTTCAGGAGTAATTATTTTTGTTTCATTTTATAACTCTTCAAAACTAATTCCTCAAGTCTTCTTCCAAAATGAAGAAAAACCCCAAAGAGAAAAATAATAATAACTAAAAAAGTTATAAGAATCTCAAATCATATATCTCATTCTGTGCCATAAAAATAAAAATTACTAGCAAATGTTAGGAGAATGGTATTTAACATAATTGTACGTAGGAAAGTTATAAAATTAATTTTAAAAATTATTTAATAATTTTTTTTTTTTAATTTCCTAAGTTAAATTCGCACACGTTTATATTGACAAAACTGTAAAAAACAACCTAATTTTAATTTTTTAAATTAATGATTCTTTTAACTCTCAATTAGCTCTTTAATTTCCGCAAATGAAATTTTTCGCTTACTGTCGTGGTTTCCGAGATAATTGCAAAAAACCAGTGATTGTAAACGGGACAAAAAACGGAAGTGGGTTTTAAGGGGTAACCGTTTAAACAGTGATTTCTGCGAAACCTGACACAATATTTTATTGGGATTAATTTTAAAATGTTGCGTACTAATGTGCCCTAAAAATGGTTTTGATTTCAAAATAAAATATGAATTACATTTTTTTAAATAAATTGTTAAAGAAATTGTAAACGGGACATTGTAAACGGGACAATTTTTCCACCATGATTTAAAATTTTTTTATGTTGCTATTTATAATCCTTTATATAAGAAACCTAATAAAAAATGTTTTTCAGATCATAAATATGCCTTAGATTAGAGTATTGTTTAGGGTGATCGATCGAATAGTATTCGACCGGTTTTAACCGGTTATTTTAGTTTTGCCCAAGTCGAATATTTTAAAATGTCCATTTTTCGAATATCGAATAAACCGGTTATTTTAGTAAAATTACCCGGTTATTTTAGTAATGTGTAATTTATATACTTATTCCTTACTTTTGTTTTAAATGCACCCGTAATTTAAGTATTTTTCTAATTGAATATTTGCAAACTTAAACTTTTTATAAAAAATGTCAAAACAAAATGAAACAAATTCAAAAAAACATTATGAGCAATGTAAATACAAATCGCTTATATAAGCGTACTACAAAAAAAGTTCAGCATAAAAAGTAATAAGCAATTGGACAGTATTATAAATACTATATATAGCTTTACAAAGATGTCATCTCTGGTGATATTTCGAACTGACTTAAAAAAAAAATTGTGCTTAATCGGCCCTAAAATGATAAGTGGCAAAAGTTCTTTACATCACGACTTATTAATCACTTTTAATTAGTCTACAAGCTTGACATAAATATACGCCAAGTAAAACTTAACAGGGTCAAGTAGTTTTTAAGAGACTGCAAATAATACTTTACTAAAATATGCTGCCAATAATGAATGAAAAACTCTTAAGTAGTTCCAGCACATCTTCATGCTTAAAGCAAGAACATACCGGCGGAATCAACGTTATGGGAAAATTCATCAGTTTTATTTATTAAAACACCAAGAACTTAAAATAAAATTGAAGGAATCAAAAATGTCCTGGAAGGGTTTAAGTTGTGTGATCGACGAATTGACAGATATTTCATACAAAAAAAATGTTCATATTACTATTGTTTCTATAATGCTGAAACAAAAATAATTGAAATATATAATCCTGGATAAGAGGTTTTGTTTGCTACTTTTCAAAAATATGGCTGAAGTTTACTGCTTCATATAGACATGCTTCACCAGCAACAAATTAAAACTCATTTACAATAAATTTAGGAAAATATGTCAAATAATAAATTTATTGCATTCCTATATTTTTAAAACCAATGTTTTTAAAAAATTCTAAAGCTATGTTCACACCTATTAAATATTTGACTCCTAACGTAAACACTAGTTTTCTTAAATAATTGTTTGCTTTTGCAAAACGTTTAGCTAGAGCAAACATTATTTAAGGGTTTCTTAACTACATTATACATAAATACAATTATCATCTTAGACATAAAGTTTAGCAAATAACAAGAAATTATTTAAAATAATGCTTTAGTTTTATCAATTTACTGGTCACGCTTTTGTTTGATTTTATCGTCAAATATTTGTTAGGTCTGAACATACCTTTTGTCATATCTATGTATTTTGTTGGTTCCTTACCTTCGTGAATTGTTTTGTTTTTATTCTAATTAACTTTTTATTACAAAAACTAATTTGATTTTTGTATTTTTATGTATTCGAATAAAAACCGGTTAACCGGTTATTTTAAAAATGCTTAACCAAAAACCGGTTTTTTTAAAATAGCAACTATTCGGAATATTCGGAAACCGGTTATTGAAAAAAGTCGAATAATCGATCACCCTAGTATTGTTGTTCCAAATGCATATTTTCTAATATACACAAGTATGTGATAAAAGTTGTAGTACTTCGTTTACCATTTATCTTTTTTTTCGAATCAATTAATTTATACGCATATATTAAAAAAATATAAGCAATTCTCTAAATAAATCTTGAAAAGAAAAATTATTTTTTTTTTCCATTTTTTGTGGTTGACGTTTTTTTGGAAATAGCCATATACTATGTATATGCATGTATTTTTTAATAAATCTAGAACGTTGCTACTGATTCTATAGCTCTTATGCTTTCGGCCTTAACTTTTTGTTGTACATGGAAAGTCGAAGACTTGTAATATCTACAATATTAATGTTAGACCCTATAACGTATATATATATCCTGGTTGTCCGTGTGACCGTTAAAATGGGGTTTCCAAAGACACCAAATATGATGAAGACTTGGTAGTTATATATTTATTTCACATATATAGAACGGAATTGTTTGCTATTGAAATTCAGCCCGATCGGCCCACAAATGAGCAAAAACCACGACTGGCTCTAATATTACCTCAAATCCTTTGTTGTTGATGTTGTTGTTGTTGTTTCCAAATTACGTACAAGCATTTTGGTTATTATTTCTCAACATCCAACAAAATGTGGCCAGGATTGCACAAGTGGGCGTGGCACAAAGTTATTTATATTCAAACAACGATGTTTATATAACTTTCTGTTATTATCGCACCATGGTGAAGGGTAGCACTCTTACCTGTTTTTTCATGAGTTGGATTAATGTAGCGAAAGAGCTTTGGTGTGAAGGAAAATATCAGATATTTTGTTTACGTTAATTTTATTATGCATATGCTTGTGTATTAAAATATCTGGCAGCAGTGGTACGTATAAACAAACGTTTTTACATACGAATTTTTTATTATTTTCTATAGTTAGTAACCCTGTCGGACTTTGAGTTAACTTAAAACTAACTTATTGTCAACCAGAAATGAGTCACAGGTGACTAAAAAGCTAGCTCATTTCCCTTGTTAAACTCAATTCAGTTTTTACACGTAGTGTCATCAGAACGAGTCAGTACTCACTCACTCTGCATAAGTTGCAGCTAACTACAAGCTAGCTCATTATGAGTTTGCTTGTAGTGACTAAGAACTAGTCAACTCTCTCTCCACCCTTCTCATTATATTATTATTAATTAATTACTTAAGTATATATTTTTATTATTTCTTACAATATTTATTATATATTATAATTGAGTATTATCTATGTACGAGTACCAATTCACTTTTTGCACTTTGATTTTCCAATTTTTTTAATTTTATGAAATAACTTGACAAATTTTTCTATGTTAACTGAAAATAAAACAAGTTAGAGTGCTATATTCGGATGTGCCGAATCTTTGATAACCTCCACCGACAGCTCAGTGGGCTTTATATGGGGCCTATAGTAAATAATGAACCGAGCATCACGAAATTCATTAGTATGAGTAGTGAAGTATTTAATTTTATTTTGATTGCATTATTTATTACGGCTTTAGGCGTACTAAACTGTTTTCCGGGAGAAGGGTTCATTTGAGGCCTAGGGTAAATTATGGACCGGTCATCACGAAAATTCACAGTGTAATTTTTAGTACTATAAAACTGTGTCGTGCCAAATTTTGTTATGATAGCATTATTAATTACGGTCTTAGGCGTACTAAACTGTTTTCCGAGAGTAGGGTTTCTATGGGGCCTAGGGTAAATTATGGACGGATCTTCACGAAATTTAACAGCGTGATTTTCAGTCGAATAAAACAAATTTTTGCAAAATCTTATCTCATTCCGTGCCTTGTTCCACCATTTATGTTATTTTCTGTAACAAAATTATCATTTTTTTTTAGGTGGTGGTTCCACATTTTGATTCATAGCTCTGGTCCTACTGCACCGATTTTGCTGAATTTCAATCCCAAACTGCTTAGGATAACAACAAGCAATTTTGCACCAAGTTTGTTCATTTCTTTTGAGTTGGTCGAAAGTGAGCGTGTTTTCAACAGACAGACAGACAGACGGCCAGACAGACATGGCTAAATCGACTAAGAATCACTCAAGGACCCAGAATATATATACTTTATGGGGTCTGAGATGAATAATAAGAAAGTTTCACACGGAATGACGAACCTAATATACCCTCTTCACAACTAATTGTGGTGGAGGGTATAAAAAAATTTTTCAACAAAAAAAGTTTCAACTGTATTGTTCATGTTTTTTAATTTTTGTTTATTTCTGTATCAGATTTGAGTTATTTCTGAAGTAAGTTAAAAATAAGTTAGTTAAAAGTCAGCCTTATTTCTAGTTAGCTCATAAAAGTCCAACAGGGAACTAATTAAAAATGTCAAACATACATAAAAAAATAGTTTTACCTTAATTTTGAACAATATTTTTAAATTTGGGTCACCACATATTTAAAAAATCCAGTTCTAGAATTTTTTTTCTTTTTTAATTGTAAAATTTTTTACGGTATTTACGACAAAAGACACAAAAAATGTTAAATCAAATTACAATAAAGTTTTACAACACAGATTGATAATACAACAGCAGCAACAACAATTTTATTTGTCATGTAAATTAATTTTTTTTTCATATTATAATTAAAACAAACAAAGATATTGTGATTTCAAATTGAACTGTTAATTTTTAATTTTTGACATTTTTAGTTAAGCTTGAGTTCATCAAATTTAATTTTCATTAAATTGTTTTAGTCCATTTTATCTAAAATAGGTCACGTTGTCCAATATTATTTGCACGGACTATTTAATAGCACGCGAACGCTTTTCGGTAATATTCGCATCCGGCGAGGGGTCATCTTTTTGAGTCGGTTACAAAACTATTTTTTAACAAAACTTTAGAAGCTTAAAACTTTACCTTATTTTGCCAAATTTTATAAATTTGTTTCACATAATAATTTTAATACAAAATGTCATCATTTACGCATTTTGCTTTTGTTCTATCCACTATTTAACACCTACTTAATCGTTGCAAATAAGACAATTTTGTATGGAAAATTGTCAGCATTTATCAACTAAAGTTCATCAAAACAATTGAAAATCATACACATCCTCCTGCAAAATATGAATCAAATTTTTTAATATTTTTAGCTTAATTAAGGAAAACTTTTTTAAAATGTATTCCGTTGTACACATTTAAAATTTTATTTTTGTAATTAAGGACCGCAAAAAGTTTACAATATATACTAAAGAGTAATTTTCATTAGCTTGCAGGCAAGTTAAGCTGTACAAATCGAATCATTAAGACAAAAACATTCCCACAGGACACCCTTGTATGTGTTTTTGACTATAAATATTTTTTACCTACATCAACTGTTACAGTTTGTAAATTGTTTAACAACAAACATTTATATAAAACACAAATACACTCTCACCCACAAAAAAAAAAACAATGGAAAAAACAACTTGGCAATTATGTTAGTAATAAAAAATAGTTAAAAAAAAACAGTGCTACCATTGGCTGTACCGAATCTTTGATACCTTTCACAAGGATGAAAAGTTTAAGGCTTTTTTCAGGAGTGGGCTTACGGTAAGTTGTGGACCAGGCATGATGACATTCACTGTTAAAGTTTTCCTTAAAATAATGCAAGATTGATTTAATACGAAAGAATAACGATGAAAGGCTCACATTTTATCGTTACTCGTCACGGTCGAAGATGTCTAATTCGTACCATTTCGCAAATAGAAAATAAACAGGAATACTGATACCCTACCGTTTTTTAAATAATTAAAATACAATGGTTGAATGGTGAAAGGACAATAGCATATTAATCCTAGGAACTTATTTCGATGATAACGAAATTGGGTCATGTAAAGGTAATGTAAAGAGTCAGATGTGTAACCGATTTACATGGAAACCTGCCCTGGGGCCTTCTCTATGTTGGATCTTAACCACTGGGTGACAAACAACACAGTTACTGGTCGCCCCCGAGTGTAAGCGCACCTAACATACCCAGCTTGAAATTTTATCAGGATCTGGAGTTATCTTACCTCCGCTGCTCTTTAAGAAATGCAAGTAGCATCTTCTGAGTAGCAATAGTGCCCAAGAATAGTTCTCCTTAAGGCCGATTTGTCCCATATCTGGTGAAAAATCAGCCCATTATAAGGACTTTTAGAATATCTCTTGCAGCAACTTTGGGTGGTTTGCCACCGTGATCTTTCAAAGTAACTTTTTAACGGAAAAGTAAAACCTCTGCAAAGACATCTTTCTGAAGGACAGAAAGAATTCCCCATAAAAAGCAGGTTTCAAAAAAAAAATGCAATCGTAAATGAAAATTGTTCAACAAAAAAAGATAATATTTGTACAACTCTTCGCTTTTTAGGTTTTTTGACATTTAGCAACAGTTTTTTTTTTGTACCAGTGACAAATGAAGAAATATAATTTTTTCTTTTCTGACTCTATTTTTTTTAAAAGCATACTAACGGAGGTCCCAGCCAATAGTCAGTTTGGTGCCGTGACACTGGGGGCTTCTTACTCCTGTAGTACTTCTGGTAAGTCGCGATCGCAAGAAATCGTGAAGATCTCTTGTAAACTGTCAATTTGAGATTTTTGCGGATCCCAGCTATTGGTTGCAAGGAGAAATAACAAAAAGAGTACAGATAAGCCTCAATCCAATGTGTTTTTTCACGTTATACACCGTAACTGGTCGAAGTGGGAAAAGTTGATCAGCTCGTGGCTGCTTATCAATCGCATATTAGACTGAATGGTCGGCTACTAATGCAAAAATTTCTCCAAAAAAATCCGAACCGTTCCAAGTTCCGATGTGATATAACTACTTCGTACCTGAAAATAATGGCCTTCCCTCTTCAAAGGCTTCCTAGGTATTACATTTTTGTTAATGATGTCAAAAATCATGTAATAGACAACTCAAAAATATACTAAAGATGTGCAAATTTTGCACATTTTTGGACCAATGTTATTCTCGTTATATGCTAACGATCTTCCTAAACAAAACTTTCGTATTCTAGAATACAAATATTTGCTGATGCCGTTCAGCTCTACAGGAATTAAATCATGATCTTGGGAAAATATTCCCATGGGCACCATCTAATGGCTAGAAACTTCTTTCTAATGAATCAGTATGCACATTAAAAAGTAAAAGAGCCTTTCAAATAGATATTGCGATAAATGTATATGTATATTTCTTTGCGGTTTGAGGATCAGAATATTAACTAGGTGAAATTACATTTTACATGTTTGTGGTAGAGATAATGGGCTTGTTGCGAAGATTATTGGCTATTCAGCACATAAGAATATTGCTGGCAAAAAAAATTTCTATTGCCGACACATTTGAACTCGTCTAGTTGTAACACAAACAATGTTAGAAGGCTGATCGTATTTAATCATATTTTGCAGCATTCTTGTCGATTATTCAATATGTCCTTTTTAAACTATCTTCAACTTCAAAAACCTTATTTAACTTTACAAAATTATTGTGACAAAAGAGCAGTAATGGACCGATCATCTTCAAAGTTTGTAATATAATTTCTGGGCATATAAAGAACCCAACAAATAAATGCAAAATTTTTCTTGCAAAATGAAAGAATTTTTTTACTTAAATACATAAAATTAAGTATTGTGTGAAAAAGCGCCCAAAACAGAAGTCGGGTCATGTTTTTTTTTGTTTACTGGTGTAACAATATTAGAATGCATTTAAAAAATAGTTACGCACAGAAAAAATTTAAAATTTTCTCTAACCACCAATTTTATACCAAATTCATTGAACCCATTTGTTGATTTTGCATCAAAACCCCAAATGATTATATTGATTTCTAAAAATTGTTAAAATATTTTTTTTTTTTTTTTCAATAAATATTTTTAATATTTTTAATTTTAATTACAGAAATTATCAAAAAAAATTGCCGCTGCAAACAATGTGTTTATTGATTTTGACAATTTCCAACAGCAATTTCACAAGTTTAAATTATTTTACACGAAATAATTTTTTGTTATTTGATTATTATTTTAATTCAAAATTTATTTTAAAAGAACTAAAATGTTAATTAAATCAAAATTTTATTTTTAATTTTCTTTCAGCAAAAAAAAATATTACATTAATTAAGTTTAAATAAAAAATAAATAATTTTTTTAATTGATAAAAAAAATACTAATAATTTTTTCTGTGCGGTTGGTTCTAATAAGTAAACAGTGTGTAAATAAAAGAAATTTTGAAATTAAAATTTTGTATTCCCAAAAATTTAAATTACTTTTTGATAATAAACAGGCGAGTGCACGGCCTAAAAAACACTTAATTGACAACATCTTTTGTAAGTTGTTGTTGTTTTTTATTTTGTTTTTCTTAACCTACTTACAACTACAATTAATGTTGAGAGAATTTCAACTAATAATAATAAAAAAAAAAATATAAAACGGCAAAGACAGTGTGGTTACTAGCGAAAAATGTCAATTCAAACTGTTCGCGAACGAGGGTTCAATCCCGTAGTCAGTCAAGAATGAAAATTTTTCAATAACTTTTAAATTGTTTTATGTTTTAAAATTCATTTATTTTTAAAAATAATTTAATAAAATTTTAATTTGATGAACTTTAGGCCAATTAAAATATAAAAAATTGGATTAAATTGCATAAACACAATAATAATTATTTAAAATATTTAGCTTTTTAAGGGGGTTAGGCAACACTCTCAGCATTATGTATTTGGGATACAAATTATTAGTTCCTGATCATACGCTTAAAATTAAGCATTTTTCAACACACACACAGATAGACAAACGGATCTGGCTCAATTGACTTGGAGTATCTTGAATAAATATCTTTTACAATATTTATTGGGTCTTTGATAAAAATTTCTTGATGTTACACACAGAACGACATACTTATTATACCCTCAATTACCACTGCTGTGGTGGAGTGTACAAATAGGACAAAATTACAAGAAAAAAAATTAGCAAAAAAGAAAAAATTCCCTTTAGAGATGTCATGTTGCTGTCTGTCATCACATTTTAGTAAAACTTTGCCGTTAAGGTAGATTTTTATTTGAATATGTTGTTGGTATATTTTGGGAAATGTTTTATCATGCGTACATATCGTTAAAATGTTAACAATATATAAAAATTTATTAAAAACAACAAACATAATCTTTTTTTTTGTGTTTGTGTGTACGTGAGTGTCCTGTTTTTTTTAGCATTTGTTTTGATGATATTGTGGATTGCATGTTAAGATTACATTTGTATAAATGTTGGAAGTTACATTTGCGACATATGAATATAAAATTAGTAAAAGAAACAAATCTATTTAGCTGATTTGTAAAATTTAAAATTTTTATGAAAATTTAAAACAAAAAGCTTTTGTTACAAAATTCGATTTCGTAATCAATTGTTTGTAAATTCAATTATAAATTACTCCAATAAACAGATAAAACGACATTCTCTGAAAATATATAATTTTTTAACTCATCATCACAGATGGCAAGGGTTAATATAAGTTTGTCATGCCGTTTGTAATTTTTAAAATATTGATGTTAGATTTTGGTTCCTTATTAGTAGCGAAATTGATCGAACGATGTTGGTCTGTCTGTGACCGTTGAAATGGAATTTTCCGAAGACCACAGATATGATAGGGACTTTATTGTAGCCAGATCGATGCACAAGTGGCTGAAATAAAAGTAAAGAACACAGTATGCCAAAAAGTTTTATACAAAAAATCCCTCGTTTTCTTTTTTTTATTATTTTAATGTTTAAATTTGTTTAGCATTTTTACTATGGTATTCATTCGGTTAACCGATTAATTACTATCCAATTAACAGATCGGTTTATTTCATATTGGCTTTTTTCGATTAAACCGGTTAATTTGAGTCGATTAACCGATTTTTTTTTTGTAGTATTAAACCATATTTTAATTATGGATGGCTTCCAAAACATCAGTTGCAAAGAAACTCGCTTTTTTAAATGAATTCTACAATTCAACCATGTAAAATTCTACAACAACGATCTACCAAAGGTTAAAATACAATTTGGTTTAAGGATTGATGTTTGACTATTGACATCAGCAGTCGTCGATGGCTTCTAGTGTAAGACGGCAAATCCATCTGAGGAAATCGAGTGGTTGCGATCGAAACATATCATGGTAACCTGCCGGCCAGGGTTCGATCCCCGGCCACGGTCAAGAATGAAAGATTATCAATAACAATTTTAGTAAATTTTCATGTTGTAAAAATTCCATTCTTCATAAAAATAATTTAATGAAAATTAAATTTGATGAACTTGAGCCGAATTAAAATATTAGAAAAAAATATAAAAGATATAATCGAAATATCCAATTATCCATGATTTTGGCGCATAAAACTGGCGGAATTTTAACGCTGGCATGGACTATGTTGGCTTTGACAGCCGCTGTAGTTTGCGGGACGAAATCGCATAGACTTGCGACTTAAGAAAACCCCACACATCTTAACGTGTCAAATCTCACGATCTCAATGGACAGGTTACAGCAGCTCCAGGTAAGATGGTCTTGCCTTTAAATAGCTTCTGCAAAATTACCAATGTGGCATTAGCTGTGTGGCACGTAGCATCATCCTGTTAAATCTGCATGTAGCAGATATGCAGACCCATTTCTATCTCAGGCTAAAAGTAGTTGGTTGTCATCCTGGTCAACGGAGTTCTAAAAAAATTATGAAGCGATAACGACGCCAAAAATTCAAACCAAAAACTTCGGTATTCGCTGGACGCTCTCTGAGCTCTGTTGATTGGTATCATTCTCAAATTCGACTATTTTGTTTGTTAAATAACCCGTTAATGGTTCATTATCGTTAAAGTTTACTTTTCTATTAAAATAAATTTGAGTTGAAAATTTTAAAATTCTATCATTTGCACGTGTTGTTTAGTGCTTAATCCGTCCGTGATAATTTAGACAAGCAAACGTAATAAAAGACAGTCAGTTGGAGAGTTAAGATTCAAATATATAAGGCCAATATCAAGTGTCAAAGTTTAGAAGTCTTCCTTGAAAGTCAGTTAGGATATCTTTCCTCATTTATATTTTTTTTTTATATTTTCCCTCCCTACAAATCTCTTGTAATTAATATTGTAATATTTACATACCCTTAAGACAACATAATTTGTTGTCTGTTTCGAATGACAATGTCATTTATACCGAAGAACCTTAATTTTCGTAAATTTTGTATTGACGCAATAAATTTTGCAAGAATGGTGCGCATAAAATGCGAAATTGATTTCATTTATTTTACAATCTTTTAAGGTAAGTGAAACGATAATTTAAAAAACTTTACAGATATTCTAAAAGAGAACAAAATTAAATAAATTTTGCTACTTATGAATAAAAAATATTTCTTCTGTATCCTTTTACTTTCTCTTGTTTATGGCAGAGATAAATGTGAATTCTAAAAAAAGAACTTTCTGGAAAACATGTTAGAAAAATTATTTTACATTACCAAGAATATTTAATATAATTTTTCAGGTAATAAAATCATTGTTTTTAGTTCCTATTTTCAGTTACATAATTTGGTGAACGTACTTTGGCATGAGATTATCTTAACTGAATTATTAGAGGATATTTAAGAGTTTAGGTAACTTAAAAGAGATAATTCCAAAAATTGCTGGAACTCCAAAGTCATTTTTTTTTTTTATTTATCCGTCTAGGCTGTATATAAACTTTTTTTTTTGACATCAGAGATTAACTCTTAGGGTTCTGTGAATGTTTCCTTTTTAACAAAAAGGCAGGACATCGAGTCTGTAGCGAATTGTTTCTACCCTTGCAATATAATTTGCTTTTGCATTTATAAATTAAAATTGAGGAGTTATGCTTGATTTCTATAAGTCCACCACAGAATAATACTGCTCTAGTAAGGGCTTATGACAGACAGGCAAGTTCTCCTCGGCTGCAATATCCTTCAACTAGTCAAAGCTTTAGAGATGGCTATTCTAAGCCCAATTCGTTTGAGCGATTGGATAGAATTTTTATGTTTGTTAGAAGTTCGTAACGAACAAAAAAATCCTGCAGAATCATTTAGAAAATTTATTATTATTATTACCATTTTGAGATAAAATCCGTTTATAATCCAAATTTTGTTATTTTAATTAGACTAAAGTTCATCAAATTTAATTTTTATTAAATTATTTTAATGAAGAAACGAATTTTACAACATGAAATTAACAAAAATTTATTGATCATTTTTCTTTATTGACTGCGGCGGGAATTGAACCCAGGGTTACACTTGCATGTTTCAATTGCCACCTCTCAATCTCTACAGAGGGTTTTGCTGTTTAACACTCACAGCCATTGACGATTGCTGCCATTAAAATATTTTAATGAAAATTAAATTCTAATTATTAAAATGCGTTTATTATAATCGATTAATTATATGCCATTTAATTTTAGACAAGAAAGTCCAGTTCCGAGTATTCTTCAAAGGCACAAAAAGGATGATCAGTGACAGTTAAGGATGATCTAACACGATAAAGATTAATTAAAAATACAAGTAAAACAATCAAAACAATTGGAAGTTATTTAGCAGTCTACTATAAAAAACATGAAAACATCATCAACTAAGTCCAAAAAACGTCCAATAGCGATTTTACTTGAGCGATTCAAAAAGAGATGATTGCTTGCAATGACTATAAGAATTCAGAACGGTTCTTTTTCTGAAACGTAAATCGGATAATTTCAAACAGGTCTAACTATTTAGTGCTGCATTTCATTGGTCTAAGTTTAACAAATAACGATTTGTCGCTAGCATAAAAAGAAAGTTAAAAAAACTTTTACAATGTAAAGTGCTGGAAGGCTTTAGTATTTTTACCATCACAATATTCGATCTTATGTACCGGTTTAAGTTAAACACTTTTTGCCCTGTCCGCATTCCTTTTGTTTTGATTTGTTTTAGATAAAATGTTTGGGCATCGTACAGTGGAATTTTTTTTCGTATTCTAGTCAAAAATCTCAGAGATAAATTAGAAACAATTTAGCCAAGACGAATTTTAACCCTTGTTTAATTTCGAGTTGTATACAATAACACTAAAGCTACGGTCACACTTATCAAATATTTGACGAAAAAAACGGGACCAACAAGCAAACTAAATAATCATTTCCGCCAATTCCAATATTTATTTAGATTATAATACCACATTTTACAAAAAAAAACTTTTTGCTATGCCTGGTAGTATAATTAGTTTATTTTGTAATATTAAGAACATGTTAAATCTAAATGACTATTGGCAAAAGTAGGGGGTTACGCTTATTTGGTCAAATATTAAATAAGTGTGACCGTAGCTTAAGTAACCTGCCGATGTTTATTTTAAGTCGGAGTTTAGACTGCACAAAACAGTATTTTCCATAAAAACACTAAGCGATTATCTGGAAAATCGTTCCAACTATATTTATGTATGTCAGAAGTAGGGGAAAATCCTTACATGTAGGATTTTTGATACTAAAATAAAAGCGTAGGGAAAAATCGGATAGATTTTTTGTAATCTCCAATATGTAGGGAGTTTTCGTCATATCGCATTATTTATGAAATCAATGCAGGAAAAACGTATTTTTAGTGATATTTTCTTGTCCAAAACAGTTAAAACATTTTCTTTTCTCTAAAATCGTTTAAAAATATATTTCCAGAGTTGTTTGTGGTTTAGAAAGTTGGCGACACTAATATGTATGTATATGTTTTTCTGAAAAACAAAGGGGTGGGGCTTCTAAACAATTGTTTGCTGAAGTGGAAATCAATGTCTTAGTGACAAATAAACAATTTGTCGTAGAAAAAAATATTTTTCCGGCATTAAGCCTAGTACTCTGTTAAAATTTGTGAAAAATGTTGAGCAACATTAATTATTTCACACGAATATTTTGGCATGTATCAATGTTACCTATCATGCGAGTTTGTACAATTTAACGTTTCTATTCCTGCAAAGTATGCGACATTGTTTTGCGTATGTTAACAAACCCCACAAGTATTTTACTAAAAATAATATTTTTTAATAAAAAATTTAATAAAATAATAATTGTAGGGAAATGTAAGAAAAATATAAACTCACTTTTTATTGTTGGTGTTTTGTTAAAGCTTTAATATTGTCAAGGGAAAAACCTGAGTGTTTATAATTCTTATTCGCTTTACAGTTTTATTTGTAGAATATTTTTAAGCTTTCCGTCGACAGTAAATATCAGTGTATTTATCAAAAGTAAAAATTAGGAATTTAGCACGTCACACAGTGAAAAATTTTGGTAGTTTTCGGATAAAAACTCTTTTTTTATGTTGAACAGTAGTGCGATTCACTATGCTTTTTAAACCACAATTGTTTCGTTTAAAAATGTTAACCACAAAATTAACCATTTTGCAATTCACTAACACTTTTAACGACATCTGCTGGTGTTAAAAGCCAGCTGTTTCAGTCAGCTGTTATTTTAAACAAAACAAATTGTGGTTTATTAACACCAACATTTTTGGTGTGGTTAAATCCGCTTAGAAAAGTGTTTATTTTTTCTTTGTACCTGTATAGTCGATAAATGATATGGCTTTAAGGTATGTATTTAGCCCACAATTTATCCACTTCTTATCACACACCAATTTTCCGTAAAGCTTCTTATTTATTTATCCTATTTATTTATAATATTCTTATCAAATAAAATTAAAAAAATTAATTTAGTTAAAATTAAATTAATAAAATAATTAAATAAAATAATTAATATAATAATAAAAATTAGTAATTATTTACGCACTTTGCACAATATCATTTAAAATCTCTAAATTTAAAGGTTTTTGTATTGTTTTTTTTATTCTTCTTTGTTATTTTATCCTATTTTGATGTTTCTCTTGGCAGAGTTGCCACGATATATCAATTTGACTAGAGGGAAATATAAAACTGTTTACCGTGGTTATAAATAAGTTAGTGAATCACATAGTGGTTAGTGCAAACATCAAAATGTGTGGTTAAATTTAACACTTTTTAAAGTGTTAAAAGTTAGTGAATTGCACTACAGGTGGGACTTTAAGCATTAATTATGAATAATAGAAAAAAAGTTATAAACTGTTAAAAACACATTTTATATTTTCTTTTGAGTTTTTGGATAAATGTTATATTATAGTCAAGTAAAAGAGATGTTTTTATGTATTTTCTCATTAGTTTTAATTGTTTTAACAACTGTCATTTATCAATAGCTTTTTAGCTTAGATTTTTTAGAAATTAACAACCTTCGGCCCGAAGTCTTTCAAGCCGTAATATTTTCAAGGGCCAAAGCTTGCATTTTTTTTAACATATTCAGCTGCAGTTAAGTTTCCAAAAATTTAACTGCTGGCAAATGGAAGGTACTTAAAATTATGCTAATGAAGTTTAAAGCTTAGTTTTTTTTATTTTGGTGATTATTTTATAAAGTTTTTGGTACAAAACAGTTTGATAATTATTATTTACAATGGAATAAATAATTTTGCCAAACTGTATGGCCTGTAGCTTAATCTTCAAGGTTAGCATAAATTATATTAGATTTCTCGGGACATGGTTGTTTAAATTAACTTTGCCCTAACGACCCATCACATCCCCATTTACAGTACAGAGTTAATCTTTAAAGATTTTTAATTTCCACAGACTCTATTATAACAATCCTGGCTGTTGTGTGATCAAGTAGATCTAGGAATGATCTTACATTAGCATTCGTATTTTTTTTTTCTATTGATGCTGGGGGTGGATAGCAACTTTGTTTTACTTGCTGAATTTTATATATGGTGGAAATACAGGAAGTTTTCTTACCAAAAAAATATTTCTTAGAAACTGTATTGAGCTTTTGTTAAATTTCAATCAATTCATCAGTTTGTAGATGCTCCTTGTTTTTGGTTTTTGAATCATTTTTGCTTCATCTACTTCGCCAATTGACTGCAGTCCTTGGGTACGTATCATGAAAATGATATACTCCATTATCCTTACACAAGAAAGTATTTTTACGTTTTGCTGCTGATTTCGACGTTGTCCGATAAGAGCTGCATGGTCTTCCTCGTTTTTGTAAAGAGTTTAAGGACTTACTTTTTAAAGCGATGTAACAAAACATTTTGTATTAAACAATCTTCATTTCTTTAACATTTCTGTTCGCCTTCAGCCAACGAATTTTAAACTCTGGTATTAAAGATTAAGAATCTTAACCGCATATTCATATCTAGCCGCTGTAAAAATATCATCTTATTTTTGGTAATGAAAAGGTTTAAAATGTTGTTTCTTTTTTGCCTTTAATGTAAAATAAAAAATTGTTTTGCTTCTACAGAATATTTTAAAATGTTGAGTTAATACAGTATTGTTGAACAAGTGTGATGTGTGAAGAATAGAATGTTACAATATTTAATTAACACTATGACATAAAAGTTTTGTTTAAATCATAGAAAATTAATTTTGTTCAGCTTATGATCTTTTATTTTTCACTGTGCTACTCCTCATTTTGCTAGTAGATTTTAGTTTAGCTTAACAAAATGTCTGCCCCATATTATAAGCAGCGCAAAAGGAGTAAAATTTCTTAATTGCCTGCATAACAGTCCAGCTATCGATTAGCATTACTTTAATGAAGTAATGAAGTCTATGAACACAATATTTATGTTACAAGACTCGACATTTTAAAAAAACATCCTGTTTAGAACTCAATTCATTTTACACTTATTGAGTAAAAAAAACACTTAAGATTTGTGTAGCTTACTAAGGTAAAATTCCTAAGCACTTGTGGTGTATTTAAATGAACGTCCAGTAAATAATCATTAACATCTAATAAAACTGAACTTTTTTCCCCAACCCAATATATTATTTTTGTGCTAATAACAAAAACAACTTTTTAATGCTAATGTTTGTTTATGATTATAACCCTGCAACAACTAAAATGAAATAAAAGAAATAAAAATATACATACACATACTTGACTAAAAGTATTAACAAACATATACACACACCTTTTGTGTGCAATTGTATAATGGTTGTAAGGATGTAAATGTATGCTCGCTTCTGGCCTTGTTAATGAATGCATAACAATAAAACAAAGGTAATAATGTTCGTTAAATGTTGTAAATATAGTAGTAGTTTATGTTGTTGCTGCTGCTGTTGTAGTGGTAGTCGAGGTAGTAATAGCCAACGTCCTGTACTATAATAACAATTAAAATACCCATACAACTTAAAACATACAATCCAGGAAATATATATAGGAGAAAAAGGACTTTATCTGTATGTTGGACTTGCTAAAGTTTTATATTTGTCTACAATATTGTATGTGTATGAATATTTGTGTATTGTTGTTGTATCCATGTGTGTTAGTTTATGCTTATCCTATAGGAATTTATAAAGCATGTCATTTTATTAGATTTCATTTTAATGTTATGTTATTTTAATGGTAATTTTCTTATGTTACAAATATAAAATTACAATTAATTTGGGACTTATGATAGCCATTTTGTATATGATTTCTGTGTACAATAGAGAATTTTACAAACAATAGAAAATTTCTCATATTTAAGGATTTTTGGAATGTTTAGTTTAAGTCAAAATAAACTGTTGCTTAACTTAAGCATAATTTTTTTTAATTATATTTTTTATGATTATTATTTTTGGTTTTTTTTATGTTATAAGCCAATGTTTTTTGCTGCCTTATTGTAGGTATTATGGAAGAAATTTAATTTTTTAAGTGTATGTGCTTTGAAAGGAAACTAAAACTTTTTGTTATTCATAATTTAACACAACATTATGTTATTAAGCCGTATTCTTATTTCTAATTCATAACATTACGCATACGTAATGTGTTATTTAATATTTAATATCTTTTGCTAGTTGGAATACTTTATAAAAGTTATTTGCTGGTATAGAGAATTAGGTAACAAATTGTTAAAGAAAATTTATTTCATTACAAGGGCAAGTTTTTTTTAATGTACAGAAAAACTTAAATCAATCATCGCAAATCATTGATGCCAAGAGTATATTGTGTAAAAATACGTAAATGTTCGTATTATTTTAATTTAAAAATAGAAACTGGGAATTATTTCCTTTCATAGGTTACTTTATTATATTCAACATTTTTTATTTTTTCGAATTTATTCTATGAGCTAAATTTCAGTTATGTATTTTATAAAGCTTTTTTGTAATAGTCATATTTTTTTGCAAACTATTCGCTTATTTTTGCATTCGCACTCACATTCGCTAAAATGTATACGAATATTAAAGCGAACGTCTAATGAATAAAATTTCATACATATGAATTTATTCTTCTGTATCTAGAGAAAAACATAATCCCACCCTCTTAACTAATGGCCAATTTTCAGGATTGATAATAAAACACATTTATTTTTAAAATCGTTTTAAATACAAAATTCTCTTCTTCACTGAAAACTTAAGTGAAACTTAAGTCACCGATGTGGTACACTTAATTTCAACTTAAGTTTCCATTGAAATATTTCAGCAAGGTGGCCTCAATATCACAACAATACAACAACAACAGGCAAAGCATTAACAGTCAGCTGTTTTTTCAGTATTTAGTAGTGCTACCATACTTTTATCTTAATTAAATAAGACTTTTCAAATGAAACTCAAAAAACCAATCTGTTTTAAATACGATTTTAGTTTGTTATGAAAATTAACGTAATATAGATTTAAATACCATCCTGAAAATTGGGCATAAGAGAAATAAAATCATACAATTTCGAATTTTAAAAAAATTTTTATTGAAAACTTTTAAGGATATGGAAGGCTTTATTTTTAAAAAAATTTTTTTTTAAATTTTTGTTCAGGGGAACTGAAGTAACATTGGAGCATATCGATCTTAATGGATTATCTTCCTTTTGGATTTTAGGAAGTCCATATATTCTCGGTGCTGCGGCTACGTCAGTTTTTAGTCTCCTTCCTTCAATTTCTGAAATCACTTTGTTACTGAAAAGTTCTTCAACCAATTCGTTATTCTTCCTTTGAAGGACGGAAGTGGGGTCTTAATTACATCTTTGATATGTCATCATGTCACCTATTATACTATTCATCTTTGCATCGTAGTCATCTTTTTCCATTGCCACGAAATCTCCTGATTTTAACAATGTACAAGTATTACAGAGTGAAAACAACTACAAAAGATGTTTCACATTGGAAATGTTACATATCAAGCCCTAACCACGAAAATAACGTAAGCGACATAATTTTAAAATTTCGCTTTTTTGCATAAATGACTTTATTGGCACCACTAGCATTATATCCTCATATGTTATGGTCACATAAGGTACCGTACCGATTTTAAAGCAAGAACAATTTTATCGTAAGCGACAAATTTCATACAAAATTTATATGAAATAATATAAAATAAACTCCCTCCTGTAAAATTTGATTTTTGGCGCTTACGTTATTTTCGCGGTAAGGGCTCGATATAATCAAAACAACAACAAGGATGAATTTTAAAGCCGATGTTGATGAGAATTCTGCGAGAGTATACAGACATTTAGTTAACAAACGAACATAGTGCAATATATATTTTTTTAAGCTCAGTTCATAATTAGACGATGTTAACACAACATAATAAGAATTAATTTTTTAAATTTTTTGTATATTAATAATTTTTTTCTCTGTAAGAGTTTTTTTTGTTTTTTTGTATACATTCGTGTTCTTTTTGTTACTTGTAATTTCTATATTAAAGCCCAGAAGATGTTTTTCAATGAAAAACAAAATATTGGCAATATAAATATTAAAAAATTAGAATAATTAACAATAAAACCAGGACCTCGAGCTCAAAAGAAAAACAAGTTCTTTTATTAATACATATTAAAGGTCGAATAAAACACAAAATAAGATTAATCCTTTAATTATAAAACGTTAACAAAATATGTTTTGTTTGCCCGTTGCTTAAAACAATAAATTTTTAACGTAGGGAAAATTTTTTTTGTTGTTGGGAAAATAGGGATTTTTTTAAATTTCTCCTGGCATCACTGGTCCCGATGGTAAAAACTATATTTTCGTCATGAAATTTGTTGAAAAATTTAAAATCACTAATAAGAGATAAGTTAAAAATACTGAATTTAGGATAACCATGGATACACAGACCCCTTAAAAAATCCTTGTTTTCTTGGAAAACGTATGCATTTCGATTTTTGCCCACATTCTACGACCTTTTGGTTAATTCTTTGCTGTAATTGCTATAACAGGATACAAAGCGAATTAGAAAACACTGAATGCAACGTCTACCAAGTCTAATTTGGTAGCTTTACAAAAACGTCGTAACTCTGAACAGGGCCAGTTTTCAAATGCATATATTTCAAATTTGCAACAAAAATCTTAAAAAAAAACAAAGTTATTTCCTTGAAATGCCTACCAAAAAAATATTAATAAATAAATTAATAAGATTTTGCTCTTCGTGCTTAATTCCCAATTTAGATTCTTGATAAAAACACTGAAATTTATTGTTGATGGGATAAGCTATTTCCACTCGCATTTCACTGGTTGCTTAGGCCAGATCGTCAGGAAACTTTATCCAAAGATTTTAGAAAAACTAAAGATATTAAACAAATAAATCTGTTAAGCGAATATCAAAGTTTTAACAAAAACATCAACAATAAACAGTGATTTTATCTTTTCTTACATTTCCCACTACAATAAATTTCAGTGTTTTAACAAGAATTAAAATTGGGAATTTAGCACGAAGAACAAAATCTTATTAATTGAAAATTTTGTATTCCCAAAAATTACTTCGATTAATAAAAAACAACAAAGATAAATGGTTGTTTTGTAAGCCCTTAAGAACTTGAAATTTTAAAAAATAGAACAAAAATTTTAATTTTAATCAAATAAAATATTTATTAATATTTGAAAATGCTTTTGGACTTAGACTCAAGGCCAAATATTTGCTTGCCCTAATCTGACCACAAAATATTTTTGAGGGGCAAACAGAAAAACTTCTGAGTTAAGACAAGCAAAACTTCAAATATTTCCTTCGGTTTTGGGCAAGCAAATATTTGTTCTTACAAAAATTTTGTAAGATCAAACAGGGTCAAACAACACATTTTATAAAACAAAAATTGATAAAATTAACAAAATCAAAAAATTTTTTAATGATGAAAAAGGAGATTTTTGTATAAAAAATTTTTTTTGTGCCGACGAATTTACTGGCGCCGACATCTTTTTGAGATTTTTTGTCTTAAAGTGACTGTAGGGCTTATTAGGGACATAGAATTTATCTCGGCTAGATGCTTTAGAATTCTATTCAAAAAACTTTGAGCAATTTAATAATTATATTGAATAGCTTGTTAAGACCGATGATAATGCAATTGAAAAAGTAAAAGCAGTCAACTAGCATTTGTATTTTCCAACTATGGATATATTCCTAAAACAATAACTAATATAATAATAATAATACCAAAGTTAAATTAATTGATATTGCAGTAAATAAAATAAACAATGCTGAAGAAAGACTAGACCAACAAATAAAAAAAAATCCAAAATGTTTTGCCAGAAAAATGAAGGATTTAAAAAAAAAATCAAATATTTTTGATCTAAAATAAAAATGTGATCTGCATTTGAACAATAATATCCTCCACATGAATTGACGTCCTTCAGATATGCTGCTATAAAGTTGCTAGATATTTTTCCCTGTACAAAAATGTTTTGCTTCCAAGCAGGCAAAGTTTGCCTTTTGATAATATAAAGAAAAATTTAAATTACTAAAGTTATTTTCGGAAATTATATAAATAATTTTAATATTTAATCAGCTTTTCATTAATAAGATTCTGTTTGGCCAACTAATCAGAAAACCTTTTCCCAAAGACTTTAGAAAAGCTAAACTTTGTATGCAAATAAAATTGCAGAGTGAATGAGAATTACAAGCACTCAAGTCTTATTTGCAACGTTATCAAAACTTAAACAAAATACCAACAACAAACAGTGAGTTTATCCTCTTTTATTTTTTACAACACATTTAGTTGCACGTACCCAACATTATTTGTACAACTACAGGGGGTAAAGAAAAATAAATTAAAAACCAATTGCTTTATTGGTTTTGTAAGAAAATCAGAAAAAATCCAGTTTAGTTTTTTTATGCACTTGCACTTGCATATTTATAATCAATATTATTTTCCGGAGTACTTAATTTTTCATTAACAAGATTCTGCTAATAAGACTTGGGTGTTCGTAATTCTCATTCACTCCGCAGTTTAATTTGCATATTATCTCTAGCTTTTCTAAAGTCTTTGTGAAAAGGTTTCCTTATTATCTGGCCTAAGCAACTAGTGAAATGCGCATAAGAACTAGCTTATCCATCCACAATAAATTTCAGTGAATTTATCAAGAATTAGAATTCAGAATTTATCACAACAAACAGAATCTTATTAGCGAAAAATTAAAATTAACCCAATAAGCAATCAAAAAATAAAATTTGAAGTGCTTAAAATTTAACTGGAAATAAACTTGAACTTTAACTTATTTTTAATGCTATTCAATTTGCAAAATATTTAACTAATTTCAATATTAACTGGAGATTGCTAAATTGGATAAAGTGTAACCAAAAGAATATCTCAACCCTTGAAACTTAAGCTTCGTTCACAATCCCAGAATAATTTTCACTGGGTGTTTATAATATATCAACAATTTTTTTTCGCAACCACACACATTTTGCATTAAGAAACCGTAGGCAAATTTTACCCACAACAATATTATGCATTTATAATTATTTTTTACAACATTATGTTAACATTTGCATTCAAAACTAAATAAAATCATTTTAAACGTCAGAAACAATTTCATACAAATTGTTGCTGAAGTTCTTGTTGACTCAACTTTTTAAAAAAAAACTTTAGTTACATTTTTGTTTATAAAATTAAAGAAAAATATATGAAATACTTTGGGAAGAAATAAGATAGAAGAAAAAACGAAATTGTTGCTCTTATTGTAAACAAAGCTTCAAAATTCGAACTTGAATACCAATTGTTTTTCACTTGATTTCCATCAAAATTTCTAACTACATTTTGTATATTAAATAAAATGAAAAACACGATTTTTAAATGAAAGTTTTTAAGTTTTTTGTGCAATTTTTTGAGTGTTTTTTTGAATATTTTATGCACATGTTTTCGACTTATTAGTGCTTGATATTCTTAGCCCTTCTAATCACAAATGCCAAAATGTGACCGCAGTTTGACAGTGATCGTTTGACAGCTAACAAATTTGTTATTTCTATGGGCTTAAACAACTCCCTGTACATATATTTTATTCAACTAATTTTAGTCCCAAGGCAAAATTTGGTAAGTTTTATAAATTTTTCTCTAGATCTGCATATAGTCGTGAAAGGCTTAATCCTTAATCTTGTGAAGATTGCAAGGCCTTTAATATCATATAGTTAATATATACATTTCTTTTAATTATTTAAGCTTGAGGTCGTTTTTTATAAAAAATTATATTTATTTTCTCAATATTTCGCTAACCTTTGGTTAGCATCGTCAGGAAATTAACAAATTTTAATAATTACAAAAACGATAACACAATTATGAAAAAATTTTTATCAAAAATTAAATTCAAAAACCTATTTGTCATAAAAATTTTTTCAAAAACCATTATAACAAAAATAAAAATTTAACTAAAGTATAACAATTCATATAAACTGAAAAAATTTCCTATCTATAAACCTAATTCGAAAACCATATTGACAATAATAAAAAAATATTTTGGCTAATGAAAACTCCTATAAAATTAAGATTTTTTAAAAACTAAACTTATTTTTAATTGCTATAAAATAAAGATTTTTTAAAAACTAAACTTATTTTTATCTTATATTACATTCATAATTAAACATATTTTCATTATTACACAACTAATGTGAATATCGCGACCTAAGGACAAGAAGGTCCTAGTTTTCATGTAACAAATTGAACCCTCTTGTTCCAAGGCTGCGATAGGTACCTATATTTATATTATTATATATGTAATCTTCTATCCCTTAATAACTAAATTCCTATAATTATTCGCTATATGTTCTGTGTCTGCTTTAAAATTTATTCTCTGTGTCGTTGGTGTATTAATTATGTGTAACATTTCCAATATATATCTGCGTTTGTAGTTTGTTTCTGTGTTTAAAACTGATACTTCCTCAAAATTTGGATAGTGATTAGACTGATAACAATGATGACTTAATGCAGTTTTTTTAGAATTAATGTCCCTATATTTTTGATCAGATCTATGTCCCGCAATTCTAGTCCTTAATTTGTTCTTCGTTGTACCTATGTAAACTTGGTTGCATCTTTCATTATCATTTCCCTTGCAAGGAATTTTGTAAACAATGTTTGACATATCCCATTTACTAGTTCTATCCTTTGTCTTGCTAAATAAATTGTTCAATGTGTTATAAGCTTTGTATGCTACCTTATATTTGTCAGTGTCAAAGATTCCCGATTCTTTTATTCGTTCCGAAACATTTGATATGTATGATAATGATTTATATATCATTGGTTCTATTGTTCTGGTAATTCTTGTATTCCCATTACTCCTATCATTATATTGATTTATTAATCCATAACTTAAACTATTTGGAAAATTGTTTTCCCTTAATATATTTCTAATTTTAATTATGTTTTTTCTATGATAAATCTTGTCACTAATTGTTAGTACCCTATTAATTAAATTTCTAGCAGTATTTATAATAATTCTTTTACTGTGTCCTGAATAATAATTTATAATTCTGCCTGATGCTGTTGGTTTTTGATACCAATCTATTAATAATTTATTTCCCTTTCTTATTACTAAAGTTTCCAAAAAAGGTAATTTTGAGTTACTTTCCATTTCCAAAGTGAATTTAATATTACTATTAAACCCATTAAATGTGTCTAACAAGTCATCTACCCCACATTCATTAGTAATGCAGAATATATCATCAACATATTTTATCATTATTTTGGGTTTAATATTTAATTTTTCAATGGATGTATCAAGTAATCTTTCCATTACAATATCTGCTACAATTGGAGATGCAGGAGATCCCATTGGAAGTCCCTTCAGTTGTGTATATACTTTCCCATTACAACTAAAGTATCTGTTATCTTCTATACAAAACTTTAAAATTCTTAAAAACAATCCCTTGTCAATTTTCGTATATTGCTCTATCCTGATGCTGTTGGTTTTTGATACCAATCTATTAATAATTTATTTCCCTTTCTTATTACTAAAGTTTCCAAAAAAGGTAATTTTGAGTTACTTTCCATTTCCAAAGTGAATTTAATATTACTATTAAACCCATTAAATGTGTCTAACAAGTCATCTACCCCACATTCATTAGTAATGCAGAATATATCATCAACATATTTTATCATTATTTTGGGTTTAATATTTAATTTTTCAATGGATGTATCAAGTAATCTTTCCATTACAATATCTGCTACAATTGGAGATGCAGGAGATCCCATTGGAAGTCCCTTCAGTTGTGTATATACTTTCCCATTACAACTAAAGTATCTGTTATCTTCTATACAAAACTTTAAAATTCTTAAAAACAATCCCTTGTCAATTTTCGTATATTGCTCTATCCTGATGCTGTTGGTTTTTGATACCAATCTATTAATAATTTATTTCCCTTTCTTATTACTAAAGTTTCCAAAAAAGGTAATTTTGAGTTACTTTCCATTTCCAAAGTGAATTTAATATTACTATTAAACCCATTAAATGTGTCTAACAAGTCATCTACCCCACATTCATTAGTAATGCAGAATATATCATCAACATATTTTATCATTATTTTGGGTTTAATATTTAATTTTTCAATGGATGTATCAAGTAATCTTTCCATTACAATATCTGCTACAATTGGAGATGCAGGAGATCCCATTGGAAGTCCCTTCAGTTGTGTATATACTTTCCCATTACAACTAAAGTATCTGTTATCTTCTATACAAAACTTTAAAATTCTTAAAAACAATCCCTTGTCAATTTTCGTATATTGCTCTATCCTGATGCTGTTGGTTTTTGATACCAATCTATTAATAATTTATTTCCCTTTCTTATTACTAAAGTTTCCAAAAAAGGTAATTTTGAGTTACTTTCCATTTCCAAAGTGAATTTAATATTACTATTAAACCCATTAAATGTGTCTAACAAGTCATCTACCCCACATTCATTAGTAATGCAGAATATATCATCAACATATTTTATCATTATTTTGGGTTTAATATTTAATTTTTCAATGGATGTATCAAGTAATCTTTCCATTACAATATCTGCTACAATTGGAGATGCAGGAGATCCCATTGGAAGTCCCTTCAGTTGTGTATATACTTTCCCATTACAACTAAAGTATCTGTTATCTTCTATACAAAACTTTAAAATTCTTAAAAACAATCCCTTGTCAATTTTCGTATATTGCTCTATCCTGATGCTGTTGGTTTTTGATACCAATCTATTTTTAGTATATACACAACTGAAGGGACTTCCAATGGGATCTCCTGCATCTCCAATTGTAGCAGATATTGTAATGGAAAGATTACTTGATACATCCATTGAAAAATTAAATATTAAACCCAAAATAATGATAAAATATGTTGATGATATATTCTGCATTACTAATGAATGTGGGGTAGATGACTTGTTAGACACATTTAATGGGTTTAATAGTAATATTAAATTCACTTTGGAAATGGAAAGTAACTCAAAATTACCTTTTTTGGAAACTTTAGTAATAAGAAAGGGAAATAAATTATTAATAGATTGGTATCAAAAACCAACAGCATCAGGATAGAGCAATATACGAAAATTGACAAGGGATTGTTTTTAAGAATTTTAAAGTTTTGTATAGAAGATAACAGATACTTTAGTTGTAATGGGAAAGTATATACACAACTGAAGGGACTTCCAATGGGATCTCCTGCATCTCCAATTGTAGCAGATATTGTAATGGAAAGATTACTTGATACATCCATTGAAAAATTAAATATTAAACCCAAAATAATGATAAAATATGTTGATGATATATTCTGCATTACTAATGAATGTGGGGTAGATGACTTGTTAGACACATTTAATGGGTTTAATAGTAATATTAAATTCACTTTGGAAATGGAAAGTAACTCAAAATTACCTTTTTTGGAAACTTTAGTAATAAGAAAGGGAAATAAATTATTAATAGATTGGTATCAAAAACCAACAGCATCAGGATAGAGCAATATACGAAAATTGACAAGGGATTGTTTTTAAGAATTTTAAAGTTTTGTATAGAAGATAACAGATACTTTAGTTGTAATGGGAAAGTATATACACAACTGAAGGGACTTCCAATGGGATCTCCTGCATCTCCAATTGTAGCAGATATTGTAATGGAAAGATTACTTGATACATCCATTGAAAAATTAAATATTAAACCCAAAATAATGATAAAATATGTTGATGATATATTCTGCATTACTAATGAATGTGGGGTAGATGACTTGTTAGACACATTTAATGGGTTTAATAGTAATATTAAATTCACTTTGGAAATGGAAAGTAACTCAAAATTACCTTTTTTGGAAACTTTAGTAATAAGAAAGGGAAATAAATTATTAATAGATTGGTATCAAAAACCAACAGCATCAGGATAGAGCAATATACGAAAATTGACAAGGGATTGTTTTTAAGAATTTTAAAGTTTTGTATAGAAGATAACAGATACTTTAGTTGTAATGGGAAAGTATATACACAACTGAAGGGACTTCCAATGGGATCTCCTGCATCTCCAATTGTAGCAGATATTGTAATGGAAAGATTACTTGATACATCCATTGAAAAATTAAATATTAAACCCAAAATAATGATAAAATATGTTGATGATATATTCTGCATTACTAATGAATGTGGGGTAGATGACTTGTTAGACACATTTAATGGGTTTAATAGTAATATTAAATTCACTTTGGAAATGGAAAGTAACTCAAAATTACCTTTTTTGGAAACTTTAGTAATAAGAAAGGGAAATAAATTATTAATAGATTGGTATCAAAAACCAACAGCATCAGGATAGAGCAATATACGAAAATTGACAAGGGATTGTTTTTAAGAATTTTAAAGTTTTGTATAGAAGATAACAGATACTTTAGTTGTAATGGGAAAGTATATACACAACTGAAGGGACTTCCAATGGGATCTCCTGCATCTCCAATTGTAGCAGATATTGTAATGGAAAGATTACTTGATACATCCATTGAAAAATTAAATATTAAACCCAAAATAATGATAAAATATGTTGATGATATATTCTGCATTACTAATGAATGTGGGGTAGATGACTTGTTAGACACATTTAATGGGTTTAATAGTAATATTAAATTCACTTTGGAAATGGAAAGTAACTCAAAATTACCTTTTTTGGAAACTTTAGTAATAAGAAAGGGAAATAAATTATTAATAGATTGGTATCAAAAACCAACAGCATCAGGATAGAGCAATATACGAAAATTGACAAGGGATTGTTTTTAAGAATTTTAAAGTTTTGTATAGAAGATAACAGATACTTTAGTTGTAATGGGAAAGTATATACACAACTGAAGGGACTTCCAATGGGATCTCCTGCATCTCCAATTGTAGCAGATATTGTAATGGAAAGATTACTTGATACATCCATTGAAAAATTAAATATTAAACCCAAAATAATGATAAAATATGTTGATGATATATTCTGCATTACTAATGAATGTGGGGTAGATGACTTGTTAGACACATTTAATGGGTTTAATAGTAATATTAAATTCACTTTGGAAATGGAAAGTAACTCAAAATTACCTTTTTTGGAAACTTTAGTAATAAGAAAGGGAAATAAATTATTAATAGATTGGTATCAAAAACCAACAGCATCAGGCAGAATTATAAATTATTATTCAGGACACAGTAAAAGAATTATTATAAATACTGCTAGAAATTTAATTAATAGGGTACTAACAATTAGTGACAAGATTTATCATAGAAAAAACATAATTAAAATTAGAAATATATTAAGGGAAAACAATTTTCCAAATAGTTTAAGTTATGGATTAATAAATCAATATAATGATAGGAGTAATGGGAATACAAGAATTACCAGAACAATAGAACCAATGATATATAAATCATTATCATACATATCAAATGTTTCGGAACGAATAAAAGAATCGGGAATCTTTGACACTGACAAATATAAGGTAGCATACAAAGCTTATAACACATTGAACAATTTATTTAGCAAGACAAAGGATAGAACTAGTAAATGGGATATGTCAAACATTGTTTACAAAATTCCTTGCAAGGGAAATGATAATGAAAGATGCAACCAAGTTTACATAGGTACAACGAAGAACAAATTAAGGACTAGAATTGCGGGACATAGATCTGATCAAAAATATAGGGACATTAATTCTAAAAAAACTGCATTAAGTCATCATTGTTATCAGTCTAATCACTATCCAAATTTTGAGGAAGTATCAGTTTTAAACACAGAAACAAACTACAAACGCAGATATATATTGGAAATGTTACACATAATTAATACACCAACGACACAGAGAATAAATTTTAAAGCAGACACAGAACATATAGCGAATAATTATAGGAATTTAGTTATTAAGGGATAGAAGATTACATATATAATAATATAAATATAGGTACCTATCGCAGCCTTGGAACAAGAGGGTTCAATTTGTTACATGAAAACTAGGACCTTCTTGTCCTTAGGTCGCGATATTCACATTAGTTGTGTAATAATGAAAATATGTTTAATTATGAATGTAATATAAGATAAAAATAAGTTTAGTTTTTAAAAAATCTTTATTTTATAGCAATTAAAAATAAGTTTAGTTTTTAAAAAATCTTAATTTTATAGGAGTTTTCATTAGCCAAAATATTTTTTTATTATTGTCAATATGGTTTTCGAATTAGGTTTATAGATAGGAAATTTTTTCAGTTTATATGAATTGTTATACTTTAGTTAAATTTTTATTTTTGTTATAATGGTTTTTGAAAAAATTTTTATGACAAATAGGTTTTTGAATTTAATTTTTGATAAAAATTTTTTCATAATTGTGTTATCGTTTTTGTAATTATTAAAATTTGTTAATTTCCTGACGATGCTAACCAAAGGTTAGCGAAATATTGAGAAAATAAATATAATTTTTTATAAAAAACGACCTCAAGCTTAAATAATTAAAAGAAGTTATAAAATAAAGGTCAAATAAGAATAAATATCAAGTTAATATATACATATATTTAAATTATATAATAGCAATAAACTTAAAAAACCTTGACGTATTAATGAAATTGGCTTTCAAGTTGATTGTCTATTTTCATACCAGAAATTAATCTAATGTTTCTTAAACATATCTTTTTCTAGTCCCTAACATTTCTTTTGTACACTTAAAAATCATAAAAACAAAAATTCTTAAAAATAGTTTTCTCATTTCCTATTTTTAAATGATATCTTAAATATTCCTCAGAGTTCGTATTTTATTATTATAACATCTTTGATTTAATGGCTTTTATTAAATATGACAGAAAGCAAACAAAAAAAAGGAAACTTTCACAACAACTCAAAGTGATGGCAGAAATAATTTCTAACACACAATAAAGCACCAGGTTTCAAATATATGTCAGCCACATGAAGAAGAAAACAGAGAGAACAAGAAACAGACGGGCATAAAAATCAGCATGAAATATAAATTTGCTTCTCTAAAAAAATTTGCAAAAACATAACTTTTTTTATTATTTTTTATTTTACATTTTTGTGTAGCGTTCGTTGTCAACAAACAAACAAATAAAGATCTCTTTAATTTGAAGTTGTGTTTGTGTGCAAGTTTTTAATAAATATTTCTATATTTTTGTCGATTGGTTTTTGCATATTTCATTTCCATTTTACTCCTGTTTGGTTTAGCTTCATTTCGGTTTTGTTATTGCCCTGTTCTAACTGAAAGCGGTAATAAAACAATGATTTTCAAATGAAATGCATACAGAAGGGCTACAAGAAGAAAAAAAAGGAAAGGATAAAAAAAAGCAAGTATTAGGGTTTGATACCAAAAATTTGTTGGGGGGAAAAATATGTTTTTTTAGGAAAAATTTTCAATGTGGAAGTGTGCCAACACAAGTAGAAGTGGTTTTATAGTTAACATTTTTTGTTTTTTTTTTTTTTGTTTTAGTAGATGTTAAAGTAGACGAACTGAATGTAAAAGTATGTCTGTGACAGTTTAAGCCAACTTTTTTTAGTTTTCTATAGATTTCTGTTTTTTTTTCTTTTGTATACCAACAAAACCAAAGTGATAAATAGACTTGGCTGTAGCATAAAGTGGGTCATTTGGATAATGACACACAAATACACTAAATGTTAGTTACATACACCCTTGCAAAAAAACATACATACATTTACATTTATTAAGACTAGAATACTGAAAAGAAGAAAAGGCACACCAAAACAGAAAAAAAAACTCCGAAGGTTTGAATACCAGTCACAAGTTGAATTGTTTGTAGTTGGTATAAAACTGTCATTTACTATGGGAGTAAAACCACATAAACTCTGCACTCACATACACAAACACTCTTACATACATAAACATATTACAACAACAAATATTTCAATTTATCTCTATGTAACTATGTGTTTGTTTGAAAACAAAAAAAAAAAAAATACAATCTCACATACTACTTATATAGACAACCAGAGAAAAATAACTAAAAGGAATAAAAAAAAATATTGGCACACATTTTCTGTCATACTCGTAAACACTCTGACAGAGACAGACCAAGAAATACATAGACATAATCTTATATATGATAATTAGGATGGTTCAAAAAGTTGGGGATTTTATAAAAAGTTGGTTTTTAATAGAAAGCAAACGGCTTAGGACAAAAATTACGTATTTGAAGAGCAGTAGTGGGCAGCACATAAACTTTTATGAACACCCAGAGAAAAAACACGTTTAAATATGGTCACCTCCAACAATACTATTTTTAAAGGAAATTTTAAACGTATTATGTTTAGTTAGTGTTACCGACAACCATAATATGGTTAAATTTAGGCATAAATTAAGAAGCTACAACCATATTATGGTTGCCTCCGAACATGTTGTGATTAAAAATATGTTTAAAACTTATAATAGCCTGGTTGGTTTTCAAAAATAGCATGTTGCTCTTCGAAAAGAGGAAAATACTTTTGATAATTTATAAACAAATTATTGTCATATTTACCAATAACATGTTTATAGGCAACCATAATACGGTTGTGGTTACTTGATCAAGGACGAATACAACCATAATATTGTTGACGGTGACAATAATATGGTTAAATTAAACATTATATGTTTAAAATTTCCTTTAAAAATGGCTTTGTTGGAGGTGACCATATTTTAACATGTTTTTTCTCTGCGTAAACAAGTACTTTTTTTATATTTAAAAAGCAGCAGAAATGTTTCCTTATTTCCTTTAAATACATAAAAGAGTTATACTAGAACAGTGTTTAAATGTTTTAGTAAGGACTAGAATTTTTCTTTTCCAGGACTTTTTCATTTCCCGGGAAAGCGGGATTTATAATATCAATACAAATCGATGCAAAATATTATTTAATTTTTTCGGACAATTAACATTTCCTGAGATCAATTAAATAAGTTTATAAATGCATTAATTTTTTTTATTTCTGTGGCAAAAAGGGGAAAGTGCTTAATGGCAAATTAAGATCTTCATGTTCAAAAGTACACATTTGCAAAATTTCTATTGTTTTGTAAGATTTTGGAGGAAGTTATATTAAAATGACTTTTTGGTTATCTTTTTTCAATGTCCAATAATATTTGGAATAATTAAAACTTCCGATCTGTGACATTAGAAATGTTTAGGAATAAAAACTTAAAAAACTATAACCGCAGAAAACTGAACAACTAAACAAAAAGGCTTGGAAACTTATTGCCACAGAATTAATTTAAAGCCAACAGCAATTATATAAAAACCAAAAACGCTATATTATTTAAACTTGTTATTACTAAATTTTTCTTTTAAAATAGGATTTAAGTTCAGAATAGGAATTTACAGAATCATTTAAAAGAAGATTTGAATGAGAAAACACGTTTCCTTTCTACGGACGTTTGCTATTATAGTCAAAGGAACATTATATAACCTCTAGACACTTTCAGTTTTCTTATCACTTCCTTCAAAACTAGTTATTCCTTTTTTTAAAAAAAATATTTTCTTCAAATCGAATAAGCTTTTTCTTTATTAATAACTTTTGTCATCATCTCATTCAGAATATAATCTGAAAAATCTTTTATTCAGCTGCTTTACATACAAAATCATTTCGTTTTTTGAAGAAAGTGAGAACAACTTTTTTCGTTTTTATAAAATAAATCTGGGTCTTTTAATAAATTAAAATTCTGTTCATTTTTACTCTTTCGTCTTTTGAAATTTCCGAACATTAAACATTGCCTTACTTATCGGCTATGAGTTGACATCTCTTAGGCGTTTGGCAAAAATGTAATAAGTCAGAAACTGTAGATTTTTGTTAAATTGAAAAATATTTATTTTGTTTATTTCATAGACAGATGATAACGATTAGAAGCCGTTATGCTAGACTTAAGTGATTTAAACCAAACAACAAAGAAAAAAAAATTGAATTAAAGACAATCAAAATCCGAAACTAACTAATCGTCTCCCGTACCGAAAGGGTTAAGACCTTTTTGCTAACAGCTTATATATTTCATGACACAACTTATATACAATATTATCAGAAGTAAAGTTACCATAGCTAAATAAAAAAAATCCCTGGAATTCCCGAGCAAAATTCCCGAGATTTTTTTTCCCGAAAATTGTGCAGGATCCCGGGAAATCCCGTATGAAAAACACTAGTAAGGACCGAAAAACAACGTAGTTGTGTAGTACAGTGACGCGCAAGCAGAATTTGTTTGCTTCAGAACCACGTGAGTGTTGTAGACTTGCAGCAGCTTTTAGCTTATAGTTTTAGTTTTGCTCATAAAAAACGTTCGTAGCGTATGTTGGTTTTTTTTTGGAATTAAGGAAAAGTTTAACAAATATAAAAAATATATTTAAAAAAAAATCCTAATGACGGGGTTTTACGTACTTTTTCACTTCCGGAAGTTTAAAGGTTTTCGGTATTTAAATTTTAAATCAATTTAGGAAATAATAACTAAAATAGGAAATTACAGGCGATTAAGCCCGATAATAAAAATCCCTACACTAATATATTTAGAGAAAAATTAACGAAAGTTCACCATTTCTGGGACACATGGACAATCATGAGCACGCAAAAACAAAATAATATTATGAGCTTTTTTATTGTTTAGTTAAATAAATCTACATATCGTTACCTAAAATGCAAACAAAAATTAAAAATCGACCTAAGATCTCAAAAAACAACATTCTCGAACATATGAACTCCCTAAGAATAATTCCTAACACCGTTTAGGTAGCGCTTAAGTAGCCGCTGGTACATTTTTGTGGTTGATTGTTTTCTTGAATTTTGAACGGTTTGCTACATATAGACCTGAACAGGGTAAAAAAGGTAAAAAAAAATCGAATTTGTTTAAGTTTTTTGCGATTTTGATCTTGAAGATGAAGTTTGTTGATTTTTTATGTTCACAATTTTTGTTCTTTATGGCAAGAGCTACAACTTTGTCTCATAGGGTTAATCAAACGTCCGAACGGTTTGCAAGATATGAGCCTGGGAAAATTATCACTTTTTTGCAAAAATGATACCAAGGCCCTCAATCTGTTTTTTTGGTCCTTTATGGTTATTTATTGTCCGTATATGGTTATTTTGCCATGACTTAAAAAATTACACACAGTGTTATAAGACACCAGCAGAATGACCGATATGGTTTCGCTTTAATTTTACTTTAAACATTTTTTGTATTTTACTAAATAATTTTAACAAATAGAAACTGCAAATCTTTTTTTTTTAGATAAGTAAAAATTTATTTTTCGTTTTTAAATTAATATAATAAGTGCCGGTTCACAAACGTCAAGTTTGACACGTCAAGTCTTGAGTTTTTAGAAGAATATTCCTTTGTTTTAACGGAATATGTAGTTAATTTTTTTGGAAGATAATTTATTTAAAATAACTGAAAATTCAAATTGAATTTTTGACAGTAAAAATTAATTGTACTTTTCGTTACTTTAAATTACATTTTCATTTAATTTTACATAAAGAAGGATTTAACTTATCCAACGGACAATATTAACTGCATCTGAAAATATGTATTAATATGCACGTAGTTTTTTGAATAACTGTTAGAATCAGTTGAATATAAATTTGCTTGGAATTTTCAATGTTTATTTATTTAAAAGTGACTGAACGGAATACTTCTTAAATAAACTACAGTCCGTTACTGCAATAATATTGTGAGTGTACACATAGCAAAAAACTGTTTTTTGAAGGATGTGGTATTATAATGCAAATAAATACTGGAATTACAGTAAATGATTATTTAATTTGCTTGTTAGTTGCAAAATGTAATATTTAAATATCAGCAGTTATGAATATTTTAACCCGACACTTATTTTGCGGTTTTTATAAGAAGTTTCTTTTAAACTTCATTATTTATAAAAATATAACAGGTTTATAAAGGGTTTACTAAAAAGATTTTTATTATATAAATAGGGACATTAGAATATTTATTTAAAGATCCATGTGTCCTTTAAACCACAAGCTCGATTACTGTATTAACCATCTAAAACCAAATATACACTTGTTTGCTGTTTCTGTTTGCCCATAAACAACACAAACCTTTTTCGTACAAACATAAATTTTTTAATTTTGTTTTGTTTTTAATGCATGAGGAGGAGAAATATAAAAAAAAGGAAAAGAATATGGAGTAAAAATGTAGTTTGAACAAAGAGTTTTTTTTGTGCAAGCACTGCTGCTTATAATGTTAGAATTTACAGGCGAAAATGATTTGTATGCTTCTCTTTCTATTTTTTTACTGTGCAAAGTTTTCACTTAAATTAAGAACAAGACACCACAAAAACTTTGACAAACATCCAACATGACTGCAAAATAACAAAAAAAATTTTAATTAGTTTTTAAAAATGTTTGTCGAAACAGCAAACACATCAATTAATAGCACAAACTATTTATATAAACCAAAACTTTTGAAATGTTTGCTAAGGAACTTGTGTGGTTTGTTTTGCCTTTAAGTCTAAAATTGATAACCGCTGCGTAAGATGTGAAAAATCATGGACTGCATGGTGCACACAATCAGCTTTAAAGTTACTTCCGTAATTTTCCGCTAAACGTATGAGTAATATTTTCATTTTTTAAAATATCAAAATTGCGCATATGTACCCTGTAATCCACCGATGTTAAATATTTCCAAAACAAAAAATCGTATGGGATATTTATAAATATTTCGTTCATTAAAATGCGTATGACCCACAGGACCTGAACGGAAAGGTGCTTGGTTTGAAATTTTTTAATTTACCAAGAAATTTCAAAAACGTCTTTTATGGCAGCTTCTTGTTACCCACTTAAACAGTTTCTCGAAAATGCGTTCTTAAAACCGTTGACTCAAATAACTCTCTTGAACACCCTCGTTTTAAAATACAGACAGACATACAGATAGACAGTTTAAGAACAAACACTTATATACGTTTATACATTTATAACTACAAAAACAATGACAACAAATACAAATTCATACATACATTTGCCATTTCACATTGACACTCAATATTTATCGTTCCATAAAAATACACACACCATTCACACATTTTCGCACTCATACTGAGACAGTCGGAAGCAAAAACAAACCCAGATGAAGAAAAACAAATGTCCAGTGAACACCGAAGCTCGATGTTTAATTAAAAACTAGTCGAAATCGAGCGCAGTTACGGCAAATTTAATTTGAAATTGAAAACAACACTTGTTTGCTGCGAAAATTTCGTATTTCTGTGCCGAAAAAGCATAATTTACGAAAACTTCTGCTTTGCTTTTATTATTTGATTAAAATGCCACTGAAGTACATCGAGTTTCTGCCGAAGCCATCGGTTTCAACGTGCGAGAGATGGATTTTGTAGCTTAAAAGTGGTGATTTTGTCAGAAAGAACACTAGAGGTCTGTGTTGGCAGCTAAGATAGTTCGAAGGTCACGAGCTAGAGACATTATTCCATTAAGATTATTGTCAAACTGAAGAAGAACTTCAAACTTTTAACTTTTTTTTTCTTAATATTCGAAGAGAGTTTTGCTGTAAAATGAGGATATCAATGGAAAAGGAAATTTTTCAAACGTCTTTGTTGTGTTAGCTGGGTTATAACAGCAGAAATAGTTTAAAATTGACTAAAAGAAATTGTTTTTTCTCCCTCACTCTCTTTCTTTTGTTTTACTTTATTGTTTTCCTTTACGTTTTGTTTTATTGATAGAGATTGTGTGTGACACATAAGAAAAGTTTATGCTGCCAAATGAATGTGGATGTGTGACAAACACTTGGAGAAAATCTTGTAATAAATACAGGGCCGATTGTTTTGACGTGCACTTTTAACTAACTTATCATGCATCCAACAATATTGATAAGAAAATATATGCTTTTTATGGTGTTCTTGTGGATGTATGCACAACTTCAATATTTTTAATAAATTCTTAGCATAAAAGTGGCAAAAAGGCGTTTTAAATTTTCGTTAAAATTTACAATAAAAGCAATAAATTTGAAAATACAAAGATACCACAAGGGAACAAGGTTTTTGGTAATTTGTTTGAACTGTATGTTGTCATTAAGGTTATTTGGGATGCTGAATCGAAATCTGCACTTGGTTTATTTCGGTTACCTCCAAAATAACTTGAAATCGGTTCTCCATATTAACCCTTCCTTTACACATGCAAGAAATTACTTGCAATTAGTGCATACGTATTATCAACGAAAATGTCGAAGAAAAACCCGAAAGTCTTGCAAGTAGCTTGAGTGTTTACACAGTCAGTTGTATGTTCATTTTTCAAATGTTCTCGAAGCGAAAACATCTTATTAAGGATTTGTGTTTCGGTTTAAAAACGTTACCATGTTAAAAACATTACCATGCTATAATAAAATATATTTAATAATAATTTCTCTTTTATTTAATTTTCGGTCCACCTTGATGAAACAATTATGTTTATTTTATAAAATATGTGACTCCAGTATTGCCGTAGTGTCGATGTCATAATATTACTGAGAAAATATTTTGATTAACAATTTTTTTTTTAAATGTTTAAAATTTTTAATTAATATTGCCATTAAAATGCGTTAATGTTTAGTTGTGCTTTTTTTTATTTGTTATTTTTTATAAATACACATAAAATCCGCTATAAGCATTAATTTTATATTACTTTTTCTAGTAAATTGATTCAAAATTCATACACGCAAGTGTCAAATATTTACTTGCAAGCAAATTCTCTTGCAAGTTCGGCTGCAAGTACGAAAAATGTGATGGTGTTAGTGAAAAAGTGTGAGTGTATTGAGTTTTTCGAACTTGCACTTGCAAGTGTAAACCGTAGGTAAGTTAGGAAAGAAAATCCGAAATTTGTCAACAATATTATCCTTAATGCTTAGTGCTTATATTGGTCTTAAATATGCCCAGTAGTTTCAGAGATATCGTTGATGTTGAAAAAAAAATAACAATTAAATAATTATTTTGTTCATTAAAAATTCATAAAAATAAAAATGCGACACAAATCACAGTTTTGCTCGAACAACATTTTGTAAACATATTTCGAATGAAATGAACTTTATTCGAGCTTTATTTCATTGTTGTCGGTGCACGAGTTTTGATTTTGTTCACAATTAACTTAGAACTCTGAATTGGTAAAAATAGCGATTTCCATACAAAAATCATATATTTTAATACGTGTGCGTTTGCAGCTGTTCTATTTATGGACGCTTTTTCCTTCACTTAAAAATAAGGTACCTTTACTTAGCTGTGAATCGATAACGCAAAACGCGTTAATCGATATTAATTATCTTTGTCTTATTTTGTTCGCAGGTTATGTGACTTAACGTCAATGTAATAAAACTTGAAAATTTTCCCGTTTTGAATTTTTCATGATTTTTTAAATTACAAAATTTGTATTTTTTTTTTTTTTTTTTTTTTTGTAAAAAAGCATTACTTAGCTTTTTTAGAAGTTTGGCTTTTTTGAGTGTTAAATTTATTAAAATTATTGCCAAGAATTTAAAATATAAAAAAATAAATAATTAATTCTTGATAGAGTTTCTTGTGGAGAAGCACATTGCCGATTAAAGAACCATATCGTTATCCTTTCTAAAAGCATTAATACAATTTTACTCTAAGTGCATTAAAATATTCTTAAATTTACTTTTTTACAATCAAAATGCTTAAATGTTCTGTTGTAAATAAATTGTAAGTGTGTGCCCCACTGAAGATGTGAATGAGTGTTTAAGTGTCTTTTAACAGAAGTGGGAGTAAATGGTTCTTCATTTTTTCCATGCCATTATTATTACTACTCAAACACACACATGCCCCAACTTTTGTTTTTTGTAAAATTAAATGCAATTTACTTTATATTCCTCCCTTCTTTGCTTTTTTATATGTATTTATTTTATAATTTTCCCCCCTTTTTATTTAACTATGGTGATATTATTTTTATTCTTTATTTTAATGTCCTTCTCTTTGTTTTTCCTTTTCTGCAACCAACTGTATATAAATTATTTTTTTATGTCATCTCAAATTCATTGAACTTTGATGGACATCTTACAGTGTGTTAAGAAGTGAATATGTGAATGACCATAAGTGATATAATAATGTTGATATAATGTCCTTAAATTTGTGTGTATTCGATTGTAAAATAATTTTTTATTATTTACTGAAGACAGATGCGCAGTGTAGAGTAAATTGATTAGAGTAATATTTTTTTGATGCGAATAGATATGTATTGTACCATGTTTTGAATAGAATTGTAATAAATTAGGGCATGAATTTGAAATTGATTTTTAAATATAAAAGACTCTGGATATGACGATTTGTTTGGACAGAGTCGTAAACAATAAGCAAAAGTGTTGGGAACTCAAAAAAGAAAATTGTATAGACATTCATAAATGATAAAGGGTGTTTTTTAAGTCCTATGAAATTTTCAAAATTATTAACTGTCAAACGCTTTGTCATACTGCACTCAATTTTTGACATTAAGGATCAGTATACTCTTGAAAATAATTACGAATAAATTCGCGCTTGAACAACGCTAGCAAATCATGCAAATTTATTTTGAAACTCAATCATTAATTCGTGCCACTTGGGTGCTCCGATAAACTAGTTGGAGGTCTATAGTCTATACACTCAAAAGAAAAATCAATCCATCCGAACTCAAATCAATCCAAAGCTGTATTACTAGTACGGTGAGTGCGGATTTCCTTGGATCAAGTACAGAAAGATTAATTCAAGTACGGATTTTTAATCGTAAAATGTTTAAATTATCCATATTCAATCCCGATTTCGTAATTGAAATAATGCGAAAATGAGATGGATTTAAAAAAACCTTGATTGAATCAATCTCAAAATTTGCTTGATTCAAGTATTAAAAAGTCGATTTTATCCGAAATTGGTGCTTGAAGAAAACCAAAAAAGAAATTATAAAGAAAAATTATTCTGATTGATTATATTGATAAAACACCAACATCATGCCCGATATGGTTTTTACTTTAGAAATCTTATTTACATATTTAACCAAAAATATAAACTCAATGAGAACCAAGAGTTCAAATTTACTTTTTAGCCCTTCATGGTACACATGAGTCTGGGCAGACCTTCAAACACAACGAAAACTTTAACCTTTTTTTACTTGATTTAAGAATTGTATACTTATTTCAAGAAACTCCGGGATTGATTTTCGAAAGTAATCGCATTTAGGATTATTTCATAAAATAAGAGGTAAGAACAGTTGCGCAGTCCGACATAATTTTCACGTTTCCATTGAGCATTCGAATTAAAAAGAGAAAGGCGGAACGTTTTCTCCCGCTTAGCTTTAACGCTGATATGCTATACCTGAACAAGAGCCTCAACGTTGTGCCACAAACCGCTTCGTTAACTTTCTTGTTCGATAGAACCCACATAATAGAAATAAAAATGGAGATAAAACCGCTAGATTGACAAAAAATAGCTACATATCCAATATTTATTAACAATAGCGACCAACTTCACTTTTAAACCCTGTAAGTTATTCGAAAAAAAAATATTTTTTACTATTCTCTTTTCAACAAAACTGTAAGAAATTACATTATTTCTAATGTGTTTTAATAACAACTTGTGCTGGATTAATACCAGGGCTGTGGAGTTGTCCGAAAAAAGTACTAACTCCGACTCCGACTCCAAATGCTGAAATTTTTTTAAGTGCGACTCCGACTCCTACTATAATTAGCCGTTTTACTGATACTGATATATTATTCTTATTTTAGTACAAAGCTATAAAATACATGAGCTGTGTACTAAAATAAGAATAAAATATGGGTTATATTTCGAGCTTGCGAATTATTTCAAAAATAAAACAAATTTCTTGAGCTCGCGGCCAGTGTTTTACTTGTATCGTCGGCTTAATGTGCAAACCTGCTATTTACCTTTCAGCACATTTTACAGCAGAGACAAAAAACTTTTTAAATTAAATATTTGCAGCTTGAAAGGAAAACCAAAAATATAGTTGGTTTTACACGCTTTAAGACTCAAATTGGAGAAAAACTACATTCCGGTCGACGAGGCGTAACTTTTTCCACCCCACTGCATTAAAATCTTAATTTACTTAAAAAGTGGATTTAGCAGGTTGGCATATTAAGCCGACGATAGTATTTATTTTCGATATTTCAATACTCTTCTGTGATCATTCTCAAGAAAAATTAGTAACAATAAACGGAATAGGACGTCACAACTAACTCCCATTCAATACATATTGTAATATTTATTATGCGGAAAATAAATATTATATTTAGGTAAAAAAAAAGTTAGGGTGCTATATTCGGCTGTGGCGAATCTTTGATACCCTCCACCGACAGTTTGAATATTTCAGGAGTGATATCTATATGGTGTCTATTTATTATTAATTTATCTTGATAAAACCAGATATCATAAAATTGGTTATTGTGGTGTGAGATGAATAATAAGAAAGTTTCACACGGAATGACAAACTTAGTATACTCTCTTCACAACTAATTGTGGTGGAGGGTATAAAAACTGGTCTCGTGTTTAACAAAATAGTTTTAGTTTTCTAAGCTCCTTGTCACCAAAAGCCACTTAAGTATCCCGTCTGATCATTGTTTGTATAAAAACTAAACTATTGACTTATTTAATAACATTTCGTATTTCGTTTTTTATTGTACAACATGCATACATAGTAAATTAACTTCTCCGTTGTCGATTTGCCAATGTTTTGTATTAGAATTAACAACGAATGTTGGCGAAATTTTCACATTTGATGCCATCAGCTGCCAATTAAAAAACTTATTTCTTTGCTCTATGTTAAAACAGTCAGTAGCTCAAGTTTTTTTTTGTATTTCTGTTATCACAGAAAGCAGTAGTCTCTGGAGTAACAAAATTGATAGTAGAGTATCGCGGAGAATATGGCCGATGCTTGGGAAGGCTTATTATAATTCACAACATGCCAGGAGTAAGGTCTGCGTTAAAATCATGATAGGTGTCATCACGGGCTACTGCATGATAGGCAAGATGGCGTTCGATTTATGTAGGTTGTGCAAGAACACAGGGGAGATAGAGACATTTGAGCACATTTTGTGTCGCTGTCCTAAGCTAAAGAGCAGCAGGCTGAGCTGGTTGGGTAGTGGGTTCATAGGCGAATCGGAGGAGTATTGAACAGTTCCCTCGAGAATTTGATGGGTTGCGCAATAGACATGATCTGGCTTTATAGCTTCCGGCTGAGGACTGGGCATATGAAGGACTATTATGTTTAGTAGGGTTTCTTTTGTTGTTCTCAGGGTGAAGATTGACTTTGCCTCCTGTACCGATTATTAATAGGGACCTGTTGACAGTTACGTTGTTAACGCGTCCTTAGCTAAAATAAGGCCAAAATGAAAGTGTTTACATTAGCGGAAAACATATTTAACCTAATCAAGTGACGTTTGACAAAAAAAACCCGTTAGCCACACTTATTTCATTGATTTGCTTCAACGTCGTCATAACTCAAAAAATATACTTTTCAAAAAAAAGGTGTTTCAAGTTTTTGATTTGCGTGCACCACTTAAAAAAACTAACGACACATACACAAGTATTAAGGATATAAAGATGAATTATACACAATTTAAAGGAAAAAACAGCGAACTAACTACAAAATGTAATTTCTTGAGTTATGACGACATTGCAGCAAATGAGCGATATGAAGATTTTCATGTTTAAAGACAAAAATCAATCAAAAAGTTCCTTTTTTAATACTTTATTTTGCATTTAGAGCCTCATTTTTATCTTTTCAATGAAGCCTCATGACTTTTTGTTCTGAACCGTTTATCCTTTTAACTATATTCTTCACACGTCTGTGGCTTTTGCTTTCATTGGCTGTCATTCAGTTGTACTTTCCACTTTTTTTTTTTTTTTGTTGGCTTTGACATCTTCTTTCGTGTTTGATGTTCTCATTTATTTTTTTTTTATTTTTTTGTTGATGTTTGTCTTTTTCTTTCAATACATTCTTTTAACGGTTTACAATATTTGCACACTTAAACAAAATTGTCCTTATGGAAACATTTTTTTTTTGATTCGATAACAGAGTTGTCTCTTAAAAATAAAGCATGTGTGTTTGTTAAATGTAGATGTAGGTAAATTGTGGTTGAGGGAAAATTCCTGTGAGTGTTTAATTAATGCAGACAATTACCCAACAGAAAAAAGGGAAATAAAGTGGGCTTCGAATTAACGTTTTCAAAGGAATGAAACTTTATTAACAAATAGAAACTGGGAATTATTTCTTTTCATAAGTTACTTAATTATATTCAACTTTTTATTTTTCGAATTTATAAAATACATAACTGAAATTTATTTTTTTATTTTTCGAATTTATAAAATACATAACTGAAATTTAGGAATAATTTCGAAAAAAAATATGTGGAATTATACTTTCTTATATCATTTCAGTTAACTTATTTTAAACGGGGTGTTATTGAAAGCAGGACCGAGTCTTTTCTCTTTCGCTTTTGAATTTCATAAAACTTTTTGTCTCGGATATTTTAAGCAGGTCCTTTGGATAAGTTCGCTTAATTATATAAACGAAATTGACAACTTAAATCAGTTCGGATTTTTAGGAAATCTCTTAAGAATGATAATTTTTAAGGTCTTTCAAAGACTTTGCGTTTTCTTTTGCTTAATAGATTTAGGTAGGAGATGGAGAAAAGGAGATTTAATTTATGTTGACAATTCATGTCAGACCCAATTAAATGTGGGTCATTGATTGTAACGGTAAAGACACACAACTACCAACCAGCAATTGCTGCAATGATACTTATGTGTTTATGGTACTGTTAACGGTAAAACACAATTACACATACTCTAAAGTATACACAAATGTACGTGCAGACAATCATTGCAAAGAAAATCATTTATCCAAACATTCAGTCATTCATTTAACGTAGATGATGATGATTTCTGTGATGCTAAATCGTTTTTATTATAGAAGATTTTCTATACGATTATTTGCTCTTTTTCTCCCCTGCTGCTGCTTTTTTATGGTATGAGAAATCATTTTTCACCGTTTTTTCTATTTTTCTGTTGTTATTTTCGTTTTGTGGTTGTAGTTGTATTATTTGGTAATTTTTTTTTTTTTTTTTTGTTTAAACTGACTTTATTACATCTGTCATTTTAAGTAGGATTCTAGTTTAGACATACATATGTTTGATTTATGTTGCCATTTACGATTCAAGGTTGTTTAGTTTGGTTTAATTTTGATTTTGATTTGGGTTTGGGTTGAAGTCTGGGTTAAGGCTGCTTGTCTAATAGTGTGAATTTCGATTGATTCGTGTGTGAGTGCTTAAGAGAGATTTTTTTAGGTTTGTATGCATTTGAAATGTTTGTTGTAATAAATCACTTACAAAAAAAAACCGAAGATAGAAACATATTAAGGGTTTGATTAGATTAGATAAGTAAAAAGGTTGATTTGTTTACTCATTCATAAAAAATAAACCCTGCCAACAAAAGGATTTAAAGCGATTCAAAACACACACACACACACAGACACACATTTTGACAAGAGTTTTTCCATAAACGTAATTTATCATCAGTTATCAAGTGTTTGGGTTTTAATGCTTTATTAACCCAATTAACAGAGTTTATTGTTTAAAACTAAAAGAGAAAAATTGCACATTTTTTAAATTTATCATCTATTAACTTTAGGTGAATTTAAGGGGTTAGCAGATTAGCATAAAATTTTTTTTTTTTTAAAAATTATTTTTTCTTGCGATTGAATAAACAAAACAATAAGAATAATTAAATATTTTAGTGGATTTCTTTGCACTTCTAAACATTCCAAAGTGCAATGATTTGTTATAAATTCCACAAATAAGGAAAATATTTTATGCCAAGAACTTTTGATAAATGAATTTTATTTCAATTTACATATGGGTATTTCTCTGAAATGGTCCAGCATAATTTTTTTAAGCACAAAAATTAAGTTGGATTAATTTTGTAGTATATTTTTATTTTTTATTAATTTTTTTAATTATTAATTACTTTTTTTTGTTAAAAACTTCTGAAAATATATGTAAAATTACTAAAATATGTATGAAGGTAAAAAGTGTCACCTGCGTAATGTCACATGCGTAATTTACAATTTATTTTTTTCTTCGCCAGCCCATGCATAGTTGCTTTTGAACAAAACATGATTATAAAGGCCCATTACTAACCTTTATAAAAACATTTTTTCCGAAATAAAAACCTCCTACAATTCACTTGCTTTCGCACTTTTTCATACGGTCCTAAAAGGCACTTCTATTTTTGTCACGTGAGTAAGTCAACTTTGATTGCAAGGCATTTGGGTACCCAGTGCTCAATTTACCATTATATATACTTTTTAGAAAGAACTCATCACAAACAATGTAACGATTCTAGAATTCATTCTAAAATTCCAATCCACTTCTATTTTTTTAATATTCAAACACAATAAAACGCGTACAAATGTCGCGTGCATAACCAGAGAAACACCCATATGTAAATGTTAAAAAGAATTCAAAATAAATCTAAATACCGCTTAGCAAACAAATTTATTTCTTAGAAATCTTCAAAAATAAAAAATCTAAATTAACTATGCCAGGGAAGCCTATCAAATATTTACATACTTCTAAAATAGCATTTAAAACTCATTTATATTCATATTAAAGGTAATTACAATATTGTTTTACATTTAAAGCACATTTTATGGAAATATTAAGATTTACTTTATCATTAAAGGTACCAATACCACCACCACCACCACCACCAATTCCTGCTAGGTAACAGCCATTCATTTATTTGCAGTGATGAATTTGATACTTTTTTGTTTTTCATGAAGAAAATTTAATAAAGAAAATGCGAAAATGTTAGTTTACCAGCATTTTAGGCTTTCCGGCCTGTTTTTTGTTATTATACACGCATAAAAAAAATTTCACATATGGCCGCGTATAAACACACAGAAAAAAAGTAAGAGTGCTATCTATATTCGAACACCGACAGCTCGAATATTTTAGGAGTGATATCTATATCAGTACGAATAACAGTAAAACGTTCTTAAAACCATCCTAATCGGGTTTACTTTCGAAAATCAATCCCGGAATTTCGTAAAATAAGTACTAAATTCTTAAACCAAGTTAAATAAGGATTACACTTTTTGTTAGTAGTGCCACTCTGAGAGTAAAATTACAAAGTGAGCGTTTTAATCTCATATAACTTATTAAAGTTTGTTGAAGACTACTACAACAACACCACACAAGTAGGTTAAAAACGATTTGCTTGTTGTATGTAGAAACAAAAAACACATTATTTTCATATTTAAAGAATTAAATTGAAAGCAAGAGTTCTCATTTAGTTTAAATTTGTAGTTAAATATTAATTCTATCTTTCTTTTCTTCACTTTTCTCTTTACCTTTTTCATTGAGGTGGGCAGTGTTTAACATGGTGGTAATTAAGTAATTTATGATTTTTTAGTACGACTGTTTGGCTAGTTCAGGTCGTTAATTACCCCCGAGAACCATGAACCATGAACCACTCCCCACTTAAGTCAGCGCTTGGTTTTCCAACATTTATTGCCAAATGTGACGATTTCTGACCCTAATAGCGATCTTTCAGAGACATTTAAAACATGTGACCATTATTTATAAGTTTTTTATGTAGAAATATTATAATTTAAAACCAACTCATTATCAGGTAATGTTAAGCATTGTTGTTATATCGATCTTTGCATTTAAATGTAAGAAATTGCTTTGTACAAATAATATATTCTTTTACAGTATCGTAAACCTTTAGGTTTCGGGAAGCTGCATATTTCAAATAGTATAAAATTAATATTTGCAATCAATACTATTTGACAAAACTGCGTAGTGTCTTTATGGCGATGGTAAACTGGGAAATTACTCACTACTAAGTTTTCGACTCCAATGATCTGGCTTGCTATTTTTGGTACTATTTAAAACATGTAGAAAATTAGATGAAATGTGAGGATGTTTTCTTAACATGGCACGACCCTTTAAATGGGTTTAAAATCTGTTAGTAAAATTAGTTCGCAGGAATGTCTAGCTTCCATATACTATGAAAACTGGAGGACAACCATTGGATTTTTTTAAGTCTTAAGGACTAATCTAAAAAAATAATTTAGAACATCCTTGCAATACAAAATAGACATCCTGATTGCTTACCAATAGGATATATTTTAAAGTTTGTAGGGTCATTCGTGAAATATTAAGCGAACAATACAAAAAATAGTGTTAATTATGCAAATATTAAATGTCACTATATTTTCAAAACCAAAGCTGCCAAAAAAAGCTAAGGATGACATTGTAATCACCACTCTCAGTTTCACCAAAAATATTGGACAGAAGTCAATCATTCTTTTGTTTGTTGGTCGGTGTAATTAGGGTTGCTCTACGGCCTGGAATGAAATCGATTGTCCAGTTTTTTTGGGTCTTGTCCAGTTACCAGCTCAAATACAATTTTTCAGTTAAAAAATTTTCTTTAATTTTAAAAAAAAATTTCTTATTTAATACATACTAACTCTAAATAAAGTACAAAATTCATATAGATAAACTATTTGTTTTTCCCAAACCAATTAGCAAAGTTTTTTGTGAAAGATTATGAAATAATCTATACTAACAAAAAAGGAAAAGAATGTCCTTTCGAAATTTTAACTAGGCAACATTTTGATGAAAGTTAACTGAAACAATATTGTCTAGTTGTTTTTTCAAAATCAAGTTGAAGTTTTTCCATTGTCCAGTTAGTTAGTATCTGGCAACCCTTATTGTAATATATACGAAAATTTTGTTTTTATGAAGTTTTGTAAATTTCATTATTTTTAGAAAGTTTTGGGAATTGCATTTATAAAGTTTACTTCATAGCAAACCAACTACCACTATACGCTAAACGGTGATAAACGTAATACCCAAAATTTCAAATTTTGTATAACAATAGTGAGCATATGTTTTACATTTAAATTTAAAAAACAAGTATACGCACCTGAACAGATCAAACCCATTATAATTATAATTAAAATCCCTATCGTGAATAAAGGGGCTTCCTTCACACACAATTTTTGGAATTTTTTTTTTTCAAAATTCTATATTTGGCTATGCCGAATTTCATACACCCTTTACCACACTGCTCCATAGCCAATTGTTTCCTATCTCATATAGTATGGGAGCCACATACTGGTTCAGCTTCAAACGATTGGTGGCATTAAATATAAGGAAACATCGTAGAGCCTTGAATTTTGGTATAGTTGTGATAAAAAAATACCGGAAATATAAAAAAAATCCGATTATAATTATAAAGTATTAATTTTTTTGCAGCTGATGAATTTAGTTCTGCCGAGTTACCAGGGCTGTGGAGTCGGAGTTGAAGAGTCGGAGTTGAAGAGTCGGAGTTGAAGAATCGGAGTTGATGTTTTTTTGCTGGAGTCGGAGTCGTAGTACCCACAAAAACTCGCGACTCCGACTACAAAGTTTTTCGGCATAAAAATTTAAAACAAATTTCCAAAATAAAAATTATCTTCTTAAAATACATTTAAAATTTAAATAAATGGCTAATGAATACTGCTCTTATGTGCTGTTTCCAAATGAGAGTCGATGAACTGAGTGGTTTTCAGGGGTGCGCTGGAAATCGCAAACGTTAAATGCAAGAATTTTAAAAGTCGTTTTTAAATAAGATTTTTGTAATAAAAGAATATTATGACAAATATTTCACAAATATTTTCCTATTAAACAGGATTTTAAACCAAAAATTATAAGAATTAGGTTTAAAGTTTATTAAAAACAACTTCCAAATTCTTGCGTTTTGCTACATAATCAATCGCCTGTCATTTGGAAACAGCACATTAATGTTTGCGAACGGTAATTGCTTCTCAAAATCTCTAATTTTTAGAATGTCGTACGGTAATGAAAAAATAAAAGTTAACATCACTGAGTCTCATATACATTTAGCATCAAGATTATAGTAGGAGTCGGAGTCGGAGTAGGAGTCGGAGTCGGAGTCGGAGTCGCACTTTAAAAATTTCAGCATTTGGAGTCGGAGTCGGAGTTAGTACTTTTTTCGGACGACTCCACAGCCCTGAGAGTTACTATCACATAACTGCTGTACTTTGCTTCTTTTAGCAAGAGATTAGAAATTTAAAAGGTTTAGAAGGGCGACTACGTTTGACTTCATGAGAGCACATAGGTTCTTCATATTCTGGAAGATTTTCACCAAAACAATACATATTTTCCAACCAAACTTCGTTTTAACAAGGTTTCTTTCAAATGTGCAAAATTCCCATTTCATACTATTGAGAAACTGAAATTTATTGTTGAAGGGATAAACTATTCCTATGGGCATTCCACTGGTTGCTTAGGCTTTTTGCTCAACAAATCTATTTTTCGTACGTTTTTCACTGGCCCACTTAGTTTTTAATTTTGGTGAAAATTGTTTATTTAAAAATTTTTAAAAATTAATCTACGTTAACAATTGATAAATTGGTGAATTTGATGAAATAATATCGCAAACTACATCAATGTTCTTATCGCAATCTAATAAAAGATCAAAAATTTCATAATAAAATAACTGAAGATTATCCATATTTAAATAAATTTCTTTCATTTGTCACTTCATAATTCTTAAACTTATTGGCTTTAATCATTTAAACACAACTAATAATCGCAGCTGATAAGAAACTAAAAACAATAAACTAAAAGGCTTTACTCACAAAAACAATGCAACTAATATTTACTGCTGATAAAAATATTGAAATTTTAACATCGACAAAAACAGTATTAAAATAGTGGGAGGAAGTTAGTACCAGGGTTGAAAAACTGCAGTCGAAACCAAAAACTGTCAAACCAAAAAACAGTTTTTTTTTGTGAATGACAAATTAAGAAGTGGAAGAAATGGCAGTTTTTATAATTTGACAGCAGCTACCAAGTTCAATAATTTCTATGTTATTTTATTATAAAGTACATATTTTTAAACTTGAGTTTATCTTTTTTGTTTTTTACAACAAAACAACATTGCAAACAAACAAAACATAAAAAAAAAGCTGTTATTGCATGCATAATAACATGTTTGTGCCAGAAATGTATCCTTATAAGTTTTTTATCCCTGAATTGATTAGGGGCAGAAATGGGCAGCTGTATTTTTGAAAATCGTTAGCTGAGACTCCAAGCTTTAATTTGATATAAGCCTCGGGCTAAAGGTCGTTGAAAAAAATAAATATTTTTGGACAATTTATAATAGTAAAATAAATTTGTTTAACCCTAGATTACTAACCATATTATACGTATGTACGTTGTAACTATTGATCATCGATTCGACGATGTATTTTTTAACTGCCTATAAGTGTGGCTTAAAGCCAAATATACTTTTTCAATAAAGGTTATTAATATTTGTGGCACTTTATAAGTATATATAAAAAAATTTAATTCATATAGATAAACAAAATATTTCATTTTTGTACTAACTTATTTTATGTTGCACATTTTTTTTTTGGTATCATAAAAAAGGACCTTAAAATATTGCAAGGAAAACTGAAAAACTAAAAAAGAGTCAAAAATTAAAAAAAAGATTTTTGGCTAAAAAAAAAATTTTTTTTTTTTAAATATCACATTGAGCCAGAGTTTCAGAGTTCAACTTTGTGCTTTCCGCATATGGGTTTTTTGCATATATAACATTTTGATTTTGTCATTCGGCACTTCTTGCTATGGGTATGATTTACGCATACTTCATTCGTGTTCTTTTTGTATTTTCTCCTTAGCTAGCCATTGTTGCCACTACTGTTTGGAGAATTATATATAAAAAACAGAATAGTTTTAAATCCCGGTAGGCTAGCTTGAAGCGAGCTAGTCTATCAGCGCCGAGGTTGCGGGTTCGATTCCCGCCAGAGACTCTGGTTTCTTTCCTGAAGGCAAGCATAAAACTTCGCGGGATTAGCTTAGGAAAATAAAAACAAAAAATAAAAAATTTACAGAACATACCCGATAGTGTTATTACAAGAATATTTTAAAAACATGAAGCGATAGAAAGTAGAATACATAATAAGGCCAACTTTGAATGTCTCTGGACAAAAAAGGAATAGAGACAGAAGCCTGTCTCTTTATTACAAATCAGGCAGATCAGAAGACATGAATAAAATTAATTAATGCCGCTATTAAACCATTGTGCGCCATCGTTCTAAAATACTTATTTCGGGAAAATATTTGTATGTGCGCTTGGTTAAGCCATAGGTTAATTTCGCTGATTTTTAAACCAATCAAATCTTATAAGTGGAGAGTATTTAAGTTAAAGGACACTTTAATGGGACCAGGTGATAAAATAGGCCGATTTTAATTATTGTATTTTGTAATACACTAAATTTGGTCGTTCTAGCTCATATGGTAAGTGCGCTATTATTTGGGGAAAAAAAGTAGTTATTTATCTAGGACTCGGTTATCAATGAACCAATTTTATTAATTTTAACTGCCATTATTCTAGAGAGTTATAAAGTATGGGTTAAAATGAGGGATTAATGGGTAAAAATTTAAGCCAGTTGTTGTTTTTTGCTCATCTCTCATCCATTTGAGAACCGATCTATCTGAAATTCAGTAGCAACCTATGTAACAACCTTTCCCCATCATATCTGGGCTCTTCGAAAAACAAATTTTAACATACACACTAAATGACGGTCGTACGGACATCGTTAAATCAACTTCGCTACTCTAAAGAACTTTAATATATATACTTTATAGGGTCTAAGATCAATATTCTAGAAATTACATACGGCATGACAAACCTTTATGTGGTCATCTTAAATGCAAACGGACGTTACTAGATAAAAATTCGAAATCAAGTTTTTGATTGATTTTGGTTTATTTAATCAAACTTGACGTTCAAGCTTATTTTTAGACCCCTGCGATCAAAAATATTGACACTATGAAAGAAATTTAAAAGCCAGTACTATATTATGTATGTTGTAAATTTTGTAAAAATTTTCACTCCTTCTGTGAGAAAAATAAAAGTGTAGTTACTTCCGTATGCATTTAAGGTGATGGTATACCATTTTCACCTGTGGTGAAGGTAAAAAAATATTAAGAATCACAATGCTGATATGAAGACTTTAACATTTGACATTTTGAATTTTACAATGAATTTTAATCAAACTGAAAATTGCTCTTATTTTATTTAGCAAGGAAACTTTAGTAAATACTTTGATTTAAAAAAAAACGTTTTAAAATTCCATAAAATTTTTTCTAATTTTCTATCTTGATTTTCAGAGCACTTTTTTAAAATCACTTAAATATTAAAAACAAAAACCAACAATGTAGTCGTAGATATTCTTGAATGCAATACATTTCAACACTTATAATTTGAAAATGTTCGCCTTTGCAAACACTAATAAAACTGTCAAAAAACTGTCATATGAAACATTTCAAATATTGTTTGTTCCATTTATTTCTCAATCAAACCAAGCACTGACAAGCACATACAAAAAAAAAGGAGAGCATGAGTGTAACAGTAGCATGTAGAATGTCTATATTGTATTTTATATTTAATTCAAGTACAAAAACTTGCTCATAAATGTACACACACACACATACACATATTGATAATCAAACACTGTATAATTTTAGTAGAGAGAAACTACGAAAAGCAATGAGATATTGTAACTACTCGATATCATCATATCATCGTGTCACACACAGCTTCCATCAATTATTGATTCGGTTTTCTGCTGAAAACATACAAAGTTTTTTTTTAATTTGTAACTTTACGGCCAAAATATTGACACAGCGAAAGAAATAATATGCAAGTTTAACAGAGGTAATTTAGATCCTGCGTTAAACTGAAATCAAAACAACTTCTTGAAGCAACAAGAACAAATTGCTTAGCTCTTAGGCAGACACCTAATTTGTGTGGCACAAACTGCCATCTGAGACTGGCTGGGATTACTTCTATTTTGAATCGAGTTTTTCGTGGCTATCAAAAAAGCTCACACTAACTTGATAACTTAGTGGCAACTGTATCAGCCAGACTTTTTTTTTTTGTTATCTCTACCGCATTCGAATAGTTGCAACAATTTGTTTTGAGTTTTTATTGTGTAGTAACATGTCGTTTGAATAATTTTAAAAGAAGCAACATTTGAGTGGATACCTCTTTTACTTTACTGCACGTTTCTATATTCAAACGGTGAATATCTGTAGTATTTGTTGTGGAAGATAATGGTTAAAAAATTCCACACTTAACAGGCTATTTTATGTGAAAAAATTATATATAGTCAAGGTATTTTACTCATATCTTATCTTTTTATTGACCGATCTGGTTGCAAAGCAATATCTTCCGGGCATAATGTTATGTAAATATATAATAATCTAGTCTCTATTATAAATGGGATCTTTTAAAAAGCCATTTCAACAGACACATAGACAGAAGAACATCGAAGGACCTTACTGATTAATGGTACCTTTTTGACGAAAATAAATTCTTTTTAAAAGTTGCTTTTGAAGAAATACATATCGCACTAGTTCAACAATAGTGTATTAACTCAAAATTTTTCTCTTTTCTTTTTTTGGAAAAAAAAAACGAAACGTTTTATATGTATTCATATCTAACCGCTGTAAAAATATCATGCTATTTGGTTTACTTTTTGGTAATGAAACTGTTGGTTTAAGAATTCTTTCGCACATATGCGTTTTATGTAAAATTAAAAATTGGTTTGCTTCTACTGAATTTTTAATTTTGAGTTAATACACTATTGTTGAACAAGTGCGATATGTATGTATGTACATTAGAGCGACTCACCAAACAAAGTGCTCGATGTACCCTCCTAAAAATGAACCTTGGACTTTTTTAAGATACCATTTTAAATATTTCGGCTCCAGCTTTGACCTCTCGTGAGCTGGACCATTCTGAAAAAGGGTATATTTTTGCATGTTTTGTTAATTTGAGAATCTCTTTCCTTACCAACATATACAAATTGGATATCATAAGAAAGTTTTTTTAAGGCGCGTCGAACTGTATATACAATTTGTCCAAGGACGATCATACATGTCCTTTTATTAAGGCTTTTCTGTAAAAAAAAACGGTTTTTGAATTTTTTGTTCGAGGATGTTTGTAATAAAAATGCCAAATTGACATATTTTAATCTTTAGTCGATTTAATTAAATACGTGTTTCCGCTTTTTTGAAAATAGACCCTTTTTCAAAATGGTCCAGCTCACGAGAGGTCAAAGCTGGAGCCGAAATATTTAAAATGGTATCTTAAAAAAGTCCAAGGTTAATTTTTAGGGGGGTACATCAAGCACAAATTTTGCTTCCATACAACTTGAGTCGCTCTAATCTACATATATATTTTTTGACGAAAAGTAAATTTAAAAAAAAATTGTCTACATTTTATAGGAAAAGTACGATTTTTGGTAAAGTATGTATTTCAAGAAAATTACCTTTTTAAAGAAAGGACTTTCATTAATAAAGGTATCTTTTTTAAAGATAGTACCTTCTTGAGGTAAAGTGCTTTTTTAAGAAAAGTACCTTTTTAAAAAAGTACCTTTTTTAAGAAAAGTAACTATTTTAAAAAAGTACGTTTTTGAAGAAAACTACGTTTTGAAGAAAACTTCTTTTTTTTAAAGAAAGAACTTTCTTTAAGAAAAGTACCTTTTTACAGAAAACCTTTTTCAGGAAAATTATTCTTTTAAAGAATCTTTTTTACAAATCGTTCGTATCTTTTTGAGAAATGTATCTCCTTAATTTTTTTTTAAAGGTAACTTTTACGAAAACTACATTAATTAATGAAGTAAATATGCCTTTTTGGACCAAATATCTATTTGAAAGATAAGTATGATATTAAAGATCTTTTTTTATTGGAAAAAGTACCCTTTTGAAAAAACTGCTTTTGTGCATAAATGAGTTTTTGTGCAAAAACTATTTTTTTTATTATTTTTGATTCAAATTAGATTTTTAATTTGTTGTTAATTTTTATGATAGCTTTTTTTAATGTGACATTTTTTTAAAGTATTTTTCGAAAAAGAAACCATTTTCTGGAATAAAGTAATTTTTAAAGAAAGAATATTTGATATAAATCATTTTGTAAAAAAAACCATTTTTGTTATAAAAAATAGAGGATTCGTTGGTGAACTATTTTGAACCAAAATGTTTCCTCTTAGTGTAGTATAAAAAAAAACAATAAAATTTCTAGATACACAAACACACATACACGTCCACAACTACATTTACCATATAACACTAATACTAATATTTTCTACGTATTTTGTTATGAAAATTTCAAGGATTTGTTGAAAATTTTTTTTTATTTTGTCCAGTTCTATGCGAAGGACAAACATGACAATGTTTGAGTTGGTTAAGCATCTCTGGCTTGCTGTCACAACCATATGACATAGATGATTCATGGATACAGGTTATTGAATACAATTTAAGTGCTGATGTTTATGAAACAAAAAAAAATACATTTTTGAAAATAAAAATTCTTTCACTAATCCTTGTCATAACAAAAATGCATCTAGCCATTCAGCAATTGATTTTCGCACAGCAGCAACCGTAACACAACATCATGATTGCCATTGGACACGTTGTTAAACAATTTTACAATCACTGTTTTGCTATAATTTTTGTTTTTTTTTTTGTTTCTTTGTTTTTACTAGTTAGTCCACAGCTGAAGCCGTTAAATTGTTGCTATTTGGAATTCAGTTGTTTTGTAAGGTGCAATATACGGCAAGAGGGAAAATGAAAGACCAGCGACCAGGGCCAAAAATAACTTTATCACTTGCTGTTGAGGCAGGCGGTGGAGGTTTGTTGGTCTTGATTATGCTACTAGTATTACATTTTTAAAATTTACTTGCATCAAAAAGCTGCTGTCATCATAGGGAAATGTTGAACGTTTACTTTTTTGTCCATCAATCTGCCTTTTTGCATTTATAAACTGTATTAAAATATTTTTAGTCAACACTGAACATGAATGAAATTTTAAATAAACCCTTTTTCCCTGCCACTGAACGGTACATCTTCCTCATAGATACGTACTGCTCAAAATTAAATAATTTTTTTTTTTGTTCAATTGCTGCTGTGATTTTTCAATTGAAAAATGATCAGGAAATTAAAGAGGGTTATTGGCCAGTATGCTTCTTTTTTTTTTTGTTTGGTTGGTCTACTTTGACTGAATAAATAGTAACGCATTGTTTGAATAGGGTTATTTAAAAGGAATAATGTAAGGATGAATTTACGCTTTTATATTTTGTTTTTTATCCTTTTTATTACAAACGGTATTTTGTTTGTATGAACGCATATGCATATGCATATGTAAATGTATGTCATTTACTTATCTGAATATAAAATATACTGAAATAAAAAGCTCACGACGAACAGAGGACGTTAACAAATCCTCTAAATTCTCTGGCAAGGGCATTGATTTATCTTCATGTTTTACCAGCTGATAGGAGTTCATGTCGTGTGTCTCAATACGTGATCGTTTCTGATTGCAGTGTACCTGAGGGTCCCATTCGAGGACAACTACGTACTACCGATCCATATCCATTTACGCCTTCTAAATTCCTGTTCAATACTTTGGTTGTTGCCACATTTTCACATTTGATATTCGATTTGGCCAGAAGATCCTTATGATTTATCTTAGACAACGATTTATAAACGTTTGAATTTTGTTAAGGGCCAGTTTGGTAAAGTACCATTTATGAACGTAGTCATAAAAAAATGTTGTTACATAAGTAAATATGATTTCCAATAAGGTTTCATATAAAATATAACTTCTTTATTTAGAAAGCTTTACTCAGTATTAGAAGTAACTTAATAAAATGTTTCCCTAAATAAAAAATTAATTTTTATGCAAATAAATGGGTTATAAATTAATTGGAACAATGACTTACGTTCACAATTTCTCTGCACTTTTTCAATCCATGACACAATTTCCAGCAGCTTTATGTCTTGATAAATATATTTATTCTCTTCAAAAATGCATAAGGAAATAAAAAGATATACTATGAAATCATCTGATTCCCTGCCCTTTGCGAATCCAAAAAAACCTTGTACTTTGGTAAAATATTAACTAGCATTTATTAAATCTGTCATCAAAAAATCTTGGCATAATAAAGCGTGGTCCAACCAAAATGCACGACGTTAATTGTAAACAAAACAAAAAGTTTTCAGAAAATTATCGTAATATTTTTTATTATGATAGAGGGATATATGTATGTCAGTTATGTGTGAAATGCTCGCACGGCTTCGAAGGTCTATAGTTTCAAACACTCTAACACATAATTAGGGTTTAAAGGGGTTAATGTGGCGAATAATCTTATTCTTTAGCTCTTGAAATGCTTTTGGCTTATTAACGTACACTTTTGCTTTTAAATACCCCCCAAAGAAAGAAGCCCCAATTAACATTGCCAGGACGTGAGATAACACGGCCATTGAATTTATCACGCAAAAGAGCCATTGTTTATTTGGAAAGTAGTGTAAATTCTATTTTTGCAAAGCAAATTTTGATAAGTTTGTCAAAAATTTGCAAGGTAAACGACCGCTTTGCAAATTCATATTCTTATAGCTAGTGAAGCTTTCAAAATGTTAAGACGCGAGTTTTTGTTCAATGATAGTGGAGATGTGGTTATAACAACAAATAATCGAGACCGAATTAACGAAACTTTAATTTTTAAGAGCGCTTTCGTTTAAATCAAATCCAAGCAAAAAGTATGTGAACTATTGAATTAATAAGAAGCTTTATAAATTGAAATTTGATTCACTGAACACACTTTAAAAATACATTTGATTTTGAAATTGGATTCATTAACCACATTCGAAAAAATGGATTATATAATAAAAATAACTTATAAATAGAAATAATTCTCACATTCTATTTACAATAATTTTATAAAATAAAACTTGCTTTATTGCTTTGAAAACTAGAAAATAGAATTTGGGCTGTTTCACCTGCCGAAACCTACATAATATGGCTCTTATTTTGAATTGAAAAAAACGTTGTACAGGGTTTGGATGACTATACTTGAAGGATATGAAGTGCAAAGTGTTACGTTGAAAAATGTCTTAAGAATTTGTGGTCATATAAAATTCGAAAAATTAAAAAAACGACTTGAAACTTGCAAGAGTTTTTTTTATCCATTCCTTTTTCTTTGTAATAGTTTTAAGCTTTCAGATCCAAACCAATACAAAATATAGTCAATAGACTTGGAGGATATATCCACAAAAAAAAAAAATTTTTGATATCGCTGCTGGGTGAAAAGTTGCAAGGTGGTTTAAAAGTTAAACTAAAATTTTCCGAATTTTAAACTATTTGAAGCGATTACATAGGGTTTTTGCGCCGTTTAATAAAAATGAGTTTTAAGCGCAGAAATAAAAAAACTGCGTAATTTTATAAAGTTTGAGGTATATCACAAACTTAAAAGAAATTAGTGTAATTTTTTTTAAAAATTTACCTTTTTTTGCGTCTGACAATCTAAATTGTCTTTTAAGTTGGCTAGTGTATTGCGTGATGTGAGTCACTTCGTAAAGGGCACCTCCGAGGCGAAAACGCACTTTAAAAATTTTAAACGCAAAAATTTAATGAATTTTTGAAATTTTTTGCAAAAAAACCATTTTCTATAAGCTTTTTTATATCAAAACATGGCATGGGAATATGTTTAGGTACCTAAATAGATTCTTCGCGACGGACTAAACTGATAAAGTGCAATAAAAAATAATTTTTCAAACCTGGCGCGTGCAGCGGCATTTTTTCCAAACACATTAAAAGCATCCTTGTATGAAATATTTGATTTGGAAAACTGAGAAGCGAAACAAATAATGATCATAGTAGCCTTTGCTGAAAATATTAAAAAAAAATAAATTTTATAGGAAATTAAAATAAATATCTCAGTACCCAGTAAAAACTTCGCTTACTTTTTCAAAATGAATAACTTCTTTAACTCATTATTTAGTAGCTTTCTTCTATAACTACATCTATAACAACTTCTATAACTACTTTCTTCTGGATGTATTAATGTAAAAAAATAATGACTTATTTTTGAATGCGTTATTTTTGGGACATCCCATATAAAATTCATTGGTTCTTTCAGTAGAATTGTAAGTAGTGCTCTTATGTTTTTCTGATTACTTAACACATTATTTTGTAGGCGAAGTTTTTACTGGGTAAGTATTGAAAAATATATTAAAACTATACTAAACTCAGAAAAACTAACCATTTTAAAGGTATCGCTGATCTTAATATACAATTTGGTAAAGAAAATCATGAGTGATAAAGTTTAAACGGTTATATCTCTTAAACCATTAGCGATAGCCAAATAGTTTTTTTTCCAAAATATTGCAAATTATGTGTTATACTAGCCGCAATTTTGTAAAATGTTTAACAATTTTAAATAAATTGTTATTTGCATACACGATCAAAAAAAAATTGTTATTTTTTTTCAGTGTATTTTAAAAAGCATTGAAGCTTTTACAAATATTATAGTGTGCTAAGAAAGCCCTTAAGGGGTATTATCAAGACGCGTTATACTTTTTAAATTTTAACAAAAACTGTTATTTTTATATTTTTATTTAATTTTTAATTTAAACCGCTGTTAAATTTGCGCCGTTTAATAAAAATGATTAACGCGAACGGATTTCACATGCTCAATTATCGGTTTATACACACGCAAATCAACATTGATGTCAGAAAAAAACAAAAAATTAAAACAAAAATTTCTAGGTAACGTAAATTTTTGAAGTAGCCCATATCATTTTTTTTTTCTTTAAGACCATGTAAAACTGGAAGTTTTTTTTCATTTTACTATTCAGCTCATTTTAATAATTTATTTTTAGCAATGCAAAGTGAAAAGTGGAACACTTTGCGCATTCACTTTGCAAGAGAGCGCAAAGACTTTGCAAAGAGAGAAAAGTCTTTGCAAAGAGAGCAAAGTCTTTATAAAAATTAGCTTAGTGCAAAGTGAGATTTGCAAAGAATGTTGTGGAACAGAAACACTTATCACTTTGCCAAAAACTGCAATTTGATAAGTGAAAAGTTGATAAGTTGGTTTGTGGAATAGGGCGCAGGTCCATATCCTCAATTTAAAACCACAAGAAGTCTGTTATCATCTCGCGTTAGCGAACACCACGGATACTATTTGGCCGACCTCGTTTTCGAAGAAATATGGCCTGATGACGCAGAACGAACTGGGCGAGCATGCACAGGTGTTTTCACATTTCCTATAGACCCGGTTTGCTGAAATTTGCGCACAATTCTCGCGATTGTGGACACATTTGGTCGATTACGCTGACCAAAAAAAATCGTGAAGTGCAAGAAATGCATTATGATTTGAACGCCCATTTTTGTTAACGCGCTGCTTTGTCGAACACTGAAATAAAGAAATGTCAAATTAAGATGGGGAAAATACTTGACGTTAAGGTAGGGCTCACAATTAACATCGTGCCTTATGGTTGGACCACAACTACCAAGAACAGGCTAAGGCGTATTAAATCGTTGTTCAAAAATAGGATTTATTTGGAAGTCTTCATAATAAAGAACGATTTAATGACTATTGGCGCATTCCACTATCGATTTTCTGCCTATTTTGTTAACGTTCTCGCGAAAATACATGAAATCCAGGTTTTGTAATGTAGCGATCACCTAAGTGGGGGGATGTCGCAAAATTCTTTAATTGGAAAAGTAATATATCATTGTGATAGACTGCAAGACATAATCCATTTGAATTTTAAATAAACTAATCAGTAAGCCATAAAGGCTTAGAGTACATCAGGAGTGGGCGTTATATGGTATCTTTATAAAAACTGACATCTGTATTGGTTGCGATTTAGTCCTGTATGAAATTATTAACGGACTACATGAAAAATCTATGCTTTTATTAGTAGACATTTAAAACTTTATTTGAACTAATTTAAAAAAAATATCATGATTCGTAACAGTTTTAGACGAACTTAAACGATCTTCAGGAGGGGAAATTATATTAGACCAATGGTAAATTATCGATTAATTCAGCATTTAGAAACCTTAACAAGACGAAATTTCCATACAGTAGTTAAATTTCTTCTTGCGTTTTAAAACGCTTTTCAGAAGGTTGCTTTATATAAGACCTACGGTTAATTATGGGCTGGCTATCATAAAATTTCTGGCCACACACAGCTATATTGGGCCACCGTTCTAGGCGTATTTAAGTGACATCCTAGAGTGGGTAAATTATATGGGTAAATTACACCGGTTCACAAATTTTAAACTTTTCGCCATAACCTAAAAAATAAGATGTTTTCTCTCAAAAATCGTATATTTCAGCAGTTATTTTAGCTTTTCATAAATCTTAACTATTTTTCATCTGAACTGTACAAAACTTAAACTGTTGAATTACCATGTTTTTCCTCTTTCAGCATATATTTATAGTGTGTTGATAGGATTAAAATACACTGATTTACAAGTCTTTAGATTTGCAAAAAATGTATTTTTAACGTTTTTTCGAAATTGAACATTTTTCAGTCTCCTCTTTAAGGCAATTTTTTCAATTAAAAAGGCCTGTAACTCAGTGAATTTTTATCCGATCAACGAATAAAAGGATATTTAAAAAGTCATTTGTTATTTTTCTATAGTTTTAGCAGCCCTTATTTAGAGAAGGAATCGCCAAGCCATACGTAAATATACTGATTTATTTTAACTACAAATGCCAAGTGGTCGAAATTCGACCCCTGGCTAATCATTGTTTTTATAATCCAACTGGTTAGTGCGGGTTCTCACTATTCAAGTTTTAGCCATCAAGTTTTGAGTGTTCAGAACGTTAAAGGTGAACCAGCACTTACTTCTTTAACTTTAAGTAGAATTGTTTCTTAAGAGTTCAATCGAATTTCAAATTAGTTTTTTTTATATTGTATTTTTGCACTTCTCATATGAATGGTAGTGTACATTTCATAAAAATATGTTGCGAAATTTCTTGGTCTAATGAAATGCCCATATTTTTTGTGTGCATTAGTAGACAAAACTTTGTTGTTTTTATTATTATTATTGCTGCTGCTATTGCTACATGTCTTATTGTTTTTATAGTTGTTGTTGGTTTTTTTTTTAATTTAATGCCTAGATACGCCGTTGCTACATTGAGCAACAGTCGTGACTGTAAATGAAGCAGTTTTAATGGTTTTTATTATGCCCTGGTCATAGACTCAGTGGTTAGACGGTCACTAACATTTATTCTATGGTTAAACCCTAACTGGCTGCATCATGGGGTCTCTAGCATTTTTTTCTCTTGCATATGCAACATTTTTTGTTGTTTGTATAGAAACCACATTTACATACACACAAACGCATATTTGGCTATGCAAAAGTATGACGATGTGTGGCAAAATATGGTTAAAGATCATAAATAACACATACACCAAAAAAAAAAAAGGAAAACTAATAAAAAAAAATCTAGTATTAATATTCTATATGCATAATATCAAAAGTATATATGTATGCATGTATGTGTGTTTATAAGCTTATAAATATGAAAACAATAACTATACATACATACATGCATGGATGTGTTTGTGTAGATATTTGAGAAAACGCTTTATATTGTTTTGAATGCATAATATATCCAACAACATGCCTGTGAATCAGTTTTTAGTTGCGGCTTCTACTTTTTTGCAATATTTTATGCATCATAGAAAAGCTCTACTGCAATCAACATTAATATGACTTTATTACATGGAAAATAAAACATAATTTTCAATTCAAGTGTTTTATTAATGTTTTGTTATTATGAATATTAAAATAGTTTTCCTTTTATCTCTGAGTTAAGCAACAAAAAGAAAAACAGAGAACAATTATATGAAAAAAACTGTTTTAACATACAGAATAATAATGTTGAGCGCGTTTTTGAGATTTATATGACAGTTTTGCATAAAATTTATTAAAAATTTATATCTCCAACATAGAAGAATTTATGTGATTTAAAAATGTTGCAATTTTAATGGTAATTAAATATAAAAATGCAACCGGATTTTCAAATGTGAAATGAAAAATGAAAGAATATGGCTGTAATTAGAACAACACTTAATTTAATGGGGCAAGTTATAGAAACGATCTAACAATTTTAGAATAAGTTACGTACTTTCATTTGAAAATATTTTTTCTTTTTACCAATCACACATTTTTAAAAACAATAATTTTGAAGCTTTTAATACACTTGATCACAGGTGGATTAAAGGTATAATTAGTTTGTAATTACATTTGTAATGTCTACAATACTTATATTGGACTTAAAAAAGTATGTATATTCCGTCTTCTTATGATTAATAGGGTGTTCAATTAATCTTAATTAATTAAAACTTGTCAGTATAGGTTCAAAATGTTTCTTCACTTTCGGTCACTTAAATTTTAAAAGAGTCAATATAACTTTGGTTTTTTTTTAACTCTTTACAGACATTACATCCTCTGCTATGCTTCTGTAAATAATTTCCTGTAGAGAATCGATCGAAGTTTGAAATATTTATTCACTGGATCACCTGTAGCCCTCTACACTCAACCAAAAAGTGTTCATAATATTAACGAACAACGATTTTTAAAATAGTTTTCGTTGGCTCAATGATTTTTTCGTCAATAAAATATCAATTAATATAGTGTTCGTCCAGTTTACGAAACCTTAATAAAATGTTACCCCACACAAAAAATTTACATTTGATTTGATGGCTCAACGAACTCGCACGTTGAAGTCAAAAAGTATCATGGGGGAACGTAACGTCTGTTAAATTGGTTTTTACAGTGTCAGTTTAGCATTTTCTTGGCATTTTTTGTTATTATTCCATTCGTATACAGTGTAAAATTAAAAATATTGTCGTGTGTGTAAAAAACACTTTCTCAAATTAAATAAAAGTGAAAAAGGACACTTCTGAGTTAAATTCAATTCAAAAAAATGATTTTATATCTGTGTAAAATAAACTTAAGTGCGATGGATTTGCTGATATTTAATATAGATCAGCTTCAAGTTGTTCATTGACGTCCAAATTAACGAAGGAAGCACCAAGTTTCATTGAAAACCAAACGAGTGTAATATAAAATTTAATGCAAAGAACTTTGTAAAAACTATAAATAATAATATAATATAATAATAATATGTATGTATATTTCATCATATGTATTTATATATTATACATACATAAATATGTGTACTACAATAAATATCAAGCGTTATTGTAAAATGAAAAAAATATAAACTAAAATATATATAAACACATTTCAAATATGAGTCTTCTTAATTCTGTATGGGGTTACAGTAGTAAATTATGAGGGGTCAGACAGGTGGTATAATTTAGCATGGGAAAATTTTAAAAAATAGTTAATTGCGACAATGTGCTGTGTACGTTGAGTCAACAAATTTTTCGTTGAATTGACGTAAAAGTTCACTAAGTTAGCGAAATAGATTTTTGAAATAAAAAAATTCTTTCATTAAATTATAATTGCAAATTTATGATAATTTGTCGTTATATCAACAAACAGTTTCTTAAATTATTAAAACAAAATTTTTTAAAGAACGGACAAACATTGTTACAACGAACAAGTTCATTGGACGAAAAATAATAAATTTTTCGTTTGCTTAACGTACATTTTCGTTGTCTCCACGTACCCTTTTGGTTCAGTGTAGTAAAGTTGTTGAAGAACATTTACGTTGATACATTTTTGGGCACCTGTAAAATTTAGCATTATTAGATATATTCTTCGTGCAATTTTTTTAAACCAAACTCATTCAAAAAAAAAACGCATCAATTATTTTGTTAAAAAAAGGGCGTGTTCGAGAAATCGAAATTAGAAGAGGATTTAAAATCGAGCAAATTTTAAAAACGACCCTGTAAAGAAAGTTCATAAAAATATTCTATTTTAACTACTTCATTCTTTAAGTATCTTAATACAAGATTCTTAAGATTTCGACAAAAAAAACCTTATATTTTAAACCGTTGCAGCACCTAACATGGTTAAGGCTTCCAATGGGTTTAAAACATTATACCCAAAAATGTTACAACTTACTTGCTTGGCACCGCGTTGCAGAGGAAATTTTAAGCCAATTTGATAATATTGCAATTTTTAATGAAATGTACCATTGGTTCCCTTTCCAGGTCATCCAGTAGTAACAAGATGGGGGACTTCTGAAGCATCTAGAATTCTATTCCAAAAACTTTGAGTAAATAAAAAATGTTAGAAGAGCTTGTTGATATCGATGATTTTGCAATTAAAAAAGTAAAAGAAATATTAAATTCAAATAACATCAGAAGTCAATTAGCATTTGTATTTTCCAACTACGGCTATATTGGTGAAACAATCACTAATGAGGAGGGATTAAATTTAGTTCACTTAATACTCAGGTCGAATAAATTGATATTGGTGATAATGGACCGACAAATAAAAAAAAATTCCAAATGGTTTGCAAAAAAAAAAATGTAGATGTTCAAAAAATAAAATAAATTTCAGTTAATTCAAGTAAAAAAACTCAAAAAAAAAAATAAGAAATGTAAATAAATTACATTGTTCTTCATACAATATACAAGTGTATCTGGCTAGATACATGCGCTACGTATGTGATGTGTAGATGAAAAATCCACATAAATTGTTTTGTTGTTTTTTTTTAAGTTTTTTTTTCTTAAAACGATAGCTTACAATATTTGTAGAGGGTACCTGGAAACTCAAACAACTAGCTGAATTAGAAATTTATTTAAATAACTGTTAATTTCTTAAAAGATCTGGCCAATGTACATGACGGAGGGTTAAGCACACAAAAAAAGTAGCTATTTATGTGTTGTTTCCAGCTGACAAGCAAATGATTGTCTAGTAAAATTAATATGAAAATCACTCAGTTTTTTTAGTGCTTTTCATATACATTTTTCTACACAATCAATTGTTTTTCACCTGGAAACAGGACATTAAGGTTTTTAAAGATATTTTAATAACTAGAAACTGGGAATTATTTCCTTTCATAGGTTACTTTATTATATTCAACATGTATTTTATAAAGCTTTATTGTAATAGTCCTATTCCTTTAATTTTTAGGAATGACTTTATACACTACCAGACTATTATATTGTATCATCTTGTTACATTTTACCTTAGCTGTCCTTAGCTGTCCAATGAATGTCTAATAATTGTAAATTTTTCTATACATACAATATACTTCATTGCTATCCAAAAGACAAGTAAGGTAAAATGTAACAAGAAGATACAATATAATAGTCTGATAGTGTATAAAGTCATTCCTAAAAATTAAAAGAATAGGACTATTACAATAAAGCTTTATAAAATACATAACTGAAATTTTGCTCAAAGAATAAATTCGAAAAAATAAAAATGTTGAATAGTTTAATAACAATAGAATGAGTTCTTTATATTTTTTTTTTTTAGTAAAAAAAAAAACGATTTTTATGAAAAATTTTTTAGTTTTTATTGCATATTTTTTATTTTTTTTAGTGCATATTTTGGATTTTTTTGTGCATATTTTAAGCGCTTATTTTCGATTTTTTAGTGCATGCAAATCTCATCACTACTAATGAGTAAAAATTAAAAAAATTAAGCCATATTGGTTAGCAAAAGGCTAAAACCAGACTTCGCTCCAAGCATCACATCCAAATTTACAAATAAAAAATAATTGTAATCGATATTCCGAAATAAGTATAAAAGTCAAAAGTGCCAGAAAAGCTCTAGAATTCAAACGAGCATTACTGAGTGCTGGAATTGCTTTTAATTTATTTAAGGGAAATATTTTTTATGGAAGGTATTTAAAAGCTTTCACCAGTTCGTATAGTATGTATTAAATGCCACATTTATATCACTATTTTTAACTTTTATGCGATTTCAAAAGAATAATATATCGCACCCTAAATACAAAAGGGTCACAACTCAAAATTTTCCAAAACTGACTTTTTCCATAAATGAATTCAGAATACACATCCCTTACTGCTGCAAAAATTTCTTTCACATCACTATCTTCTTTAACTGTTATGTCTATTTTTATGTTAAGTGTGTTGCTTCTGCACGATGAACTAAAACGAATTATTTTTAGTTACGTTAATGTGTTCAAGAACAACTGATTACTTTTATTACACATAAAGAGTTTTATTTTGAGTTTTGACTCTATTACTGTAAAAAGTGATAAATTTCAGGGTATATTATTTTGAATTGTGCTTCTTTAGTTGTAAAAAGTAAGTAGGAAACTTACAAAATTAAAACATTTTATCAGTTAAAGAGACACAACTTGAGATAATATCACTAGCTAATCGAAAAAATTTCAGTTAAAGAGTCATAAATCAAAATTTTGTTTTATTTTTGCAAATATAATATAAAATTGAAAAAAATATAGCAGAACCTTCCTCAATATTGCATGTTTTCATAATGGAACAATATTTTCTTTAAATATTACAATCATTTTTACATAAACAGTTTTTTGACTCTCCTGAACATTTTAGTATTTTGAGTTGTGACTCTTTTGTATTTAGGGTGCGATATGTTCACTCAAAAAATTATGTAGTTAAATTCAAACGAAATTTCATTTTAAACAACTTAAAATTCATTTAAAAAACGGATCATTAACATTTCATTTAAAACATATGATTTTTACATTTATTTTAAAATGTTTTATATATTAAACTGCATATTCCGTAAAATATAATAATTTTTACTTTTAAAAATACATTTTAACCGACAAAAAATCCAACTACATAACAAAATAAATACGGAAAACCCTAATTTTTTTGGTAGGTTGTTTTTCGTCAAAACCAATATTTGTATTCAACTTTAACAGTACGGAAAACGAATTTCATAACCAACAATTAATTACTATAATAATTTTATAAGAGTATATATAATGGGTGTTTCATACTTTGTATGCTCTAATCGACTATGGTACTGCCTTTTCAAAAAAGTTTGTGGCTTATTTCCTTCAAAATTAACCTCTTGCAAATAAAAATAATTTTAACACAATCAAAAATACTTGTTATGTTCACAACCTTTATTTACAGCTTACTATTGTGATCTACACACTTGAACGTTTGTATTAATACTGACTCAAGGCCATCTTTTGGGTATCTGTTTACATGTCTAGATAGCTGTAGATAATTCGAGCATCAACGTCTTTTATGTTACTTAAATTTATCTAAATTAACATTGTTCCTATTCCTAATATTAAAGCTGTATTTTATTTGAACAATTACACATCATACAACTAAAGTTATGCCTTATGGCGTAACAATGATCTGTAGAAGTTTCGAGTATACTACAGCTTTGTATAACAATTTTAACATTACATTTGTGCCAGAAAATTCTTTACTGTGATTTTACGCAAGAAAAATGTATAACTAATACAATCACAATTTCAGCTAATGAAATAACTAACAAATAAAAAATAAATACAAGATAACTAATAAATTAAACTAATTCGTAACTAAAGTTACTTTCGCAACAAAATGTTTATTTCACAATTAGTGTGAAATTCTCTGCAAAATTTACATCTATCCAGTTCTAACCGACTAAATCAAAGAGTGTTTCAATACTGCAATGTCAGTTTACTTACTCAAACTCTAGATATTTTCGAATTTTCTTATTTGACCTGATTTGCTTCAGCTCAGTGCTGAACTCCAAATATTGCAAATGAGTGAAAATAGTCAATTATTTAAATTTAGGGACTAGGTTCGATGGGCTCCTTACTTTTAATTCAAATATTCTCTTCATTTGAGAGTTGGTGAGAAATAATGTCTTTCTTTTATCCCTTATTTTTCTCTACCGAATTCGTTTACAATAAAATAACAAAAGTCAACAAAAAAAAAAAACATTATGAGAAATGTAAATACAAATAAAGCAATGCAAATACAAAAACCAAAATCAATTCAAAATACTACAAAAAAATGTTCAGCTTAAAAAGTAATTAGCAATTGGACAGTATTCGAAATATTATATGTATATATTTTTATAAAGATGTTATCTCTGGTGATATTTCGAACTGACTTAAAAGAAAATGGTGCTTAAAGGGCCCTAAAATGATAAGTTGCTTAGGTTCTTCAAAGTCACAACTTGTTTATCATCTTTAAATAGTCTAAAAGCTTGACATAAATTAACGCGAAGTAAAACTTGCCTCTGTTCTACGTAGTTCTTAAGAGACTGCAAAGAATACTTTACTAAAATATGCTACCAAAAATGAATGAAAAACTCTAAAGTGGTTCTAGCGTATATTCGTGCTTAAACTTACAACATACCGGCGGGATCAACGATATAGGAAAATTCATCAGTTGTATTTATTAAAACACCAAGACATCAGCGTAAATGTTCCATTTAAAAGCAACACACTCAACAAAACCAACACGAAAATTTTTCTGTTTCTAAAACTGTAGCTGCGATGACTTAAAGCATCTTTTATATAATACAAATTTGCAAGATCTTCTTTCTATTCCTTGTTATACTCCAGCAGCTTTTAATTCCATGATAGCAAAATTTTCATCAAAATACATTTATCAAGTTAAAACTTAAATTACAATTTGACAATAATCCAGTAAATTTGCATTAAATATTTAACAGGGTAACATTGTTCATCGTTTTCTCATTAAAAGGCAAGCAAGTGCCTAATTTCCACTCGCATGCAATTTTTGCTGCCACTGGAGCTGCCATTGTAGTCTAGACACACCTCAGCATAAACTTATTGAATTGCTCTTTTCTTAATTGTTGCTTATCTATTAAATTTTACAGCATGGAAGACCATATATCTTTAATAAGAACTTGCATTGGCTTACGATTGTAGCTGCCCGTCTATACCAGAGATAAATATTGTGGCGTTTATTGCAGTAACTGTCAAAATTATGTTATCTTTAATGTAGACAGCTTTTTTTTGTACATATTTAATGCCGGCATTTTATATTGCAATAATTGTTAGCCGATTTTCGTTGACAATTATTGCTAACATTGTAACGACACGCTTCCGCTGACTGGCTGGGGTAGACTCAGCGGTGGCCAGGGTCGTAGGGGAGCGAAATAATAGTACGCTTCGCTTACCACGTTATAATACGTATCGCTTTATTTAACTAATTTATGTCGGTTGCTCAGTAGCGCCACCTGGTGCAGTGGGAGCAGAGCCAGAGGCCAGCACGAGGTTTACCACTCGGGTGTTGACCAAAGCCTCTGCTACCACGCTGGGGAAGGCTGAGGAAGCACACTGGGACGGCACAAGGTTGACCACTCACGTGTTGTCCAGTGGTACTTCGCGTCAGCGCAGGCGTTATGAGTATTTGCCCGGAATAACCAACAGGTAATACTCACACTACCATGAGATCTAACAATTGAAAGTATTCAATACAAACTAATAATAACTTAACTATAACTTATACTTAAGAAGTACATATTCATTTGATTATATAACAAAATAAAAGAACATAAATGTAAACTACAACAACAGTCCTCTGGTGTGGGGCAAAACGAACCTCGGTGACTTTGCTCGTCACAACATAAAACGGCAAATTTGGTTGTCAATTGAAAAAAGAAGCCAAGCTTAATTTTCCAATTTTTTATGAATTTAAAAAAAACAAAAATTTCAAAATTTTGATAAAAAAAAATAAATAATCTTTTATTTACATTAAATTAATGACCTTGAAAGCCTGTATATAGAAAACTATAAAAAACTATTTAAAGTAATCAAAAAAGGTCGATAAATACTTAAAATTATAAAAAATTTTTTTTCAAAAAAAAAAAATTATGTGTCTAAAACGACTGTTGACATTGGAAAAAGGTTTTACTTAAATTCAATTTTTCAATTTTTAGTAATTTCAATAAACTAAACCGTTTTTTTAGTTACACCATTGGATTCAGCGTAACCGAATTATGTTAAAACGCCAAGTGCCCAGCTTGTCTAAAAAAGTGTAAATTTCGAGTACAGTGGTTATAAATTGTTAATCTTGTTGTTCGTGCTAGAACCGGTGGTGATGGGTATAATGAATTCTGCACGGTTAAATATTGCCTTCTCATTTGTTGGTGTTCAATTTTCTTATTATAAAATATTGTTTTTTGACATGTTATTTAATTTGCTGCAATTTCTTTTTTATGGTATAATATTTTTTTTTAATTATAAGCATTAAATAATAGATGCATATAAAAATATTTGTATTTAATTAATTAACGATGATATTAACTTTCGCTTAAAAAAATAAAATGGCTAATTAGGGTTTTGTTAATTATGTGTTAAAAAAAATTAATCACTACTGGTAGGAAAATATAAATATTTTTATTTGAATTTGTTTTTCATCATTATGTAACTTAAATATATTATTTTACTGTGAGTTGAAAAGATTTCTGGTAGTATTTCAAACAATATTTTGAAAACAAATGAATCTGAAAATTCTAGACTTCAACATCTTTCCATTATACTGTCAATCTTTGTTTTGGACATATTTCTATAAATTTATCTTATCAAAATGTCTGCATGTTGAGTTGTGTGTGAACAATAATTAATTTTTGTATGTAGATTTTACCAATCTAAAGAATTTTATCAAATAAAATTTATCTGCCCCAACATTGGCATACAAGGAACACATGGAACACAATACAGCTAGTTGGTAGATGTGTTGTAATTATTGAACCAATAGCAAAAACAATATGACAACACCACCAACAACACCATTATCAACAATAACAAATATTTTACAACAATTTTTTTTTTTTTTTGACACACTACAAAATCCGAATACGAATACGGCAGACTACAGCCGGAACAGTTTTTGAGCTGTGATAGTGATGCATTTGAATTCCAATTAACAATAAAATATTAAATGTCAATGTACTGGTGCAGTGTCTGTGTACGAGTAATTATATGTGTTCGTTAGTGTAAACTATATCCTGTTTGTAATTTTATTTCTTTTCGTGCTTTAATAAACGCACGTATGTTTGTAAGTCAACAGTTAGTTGCATGTATAGTCAAAACATAAACAGTTGCTGCAAATTTGTAAAAAAAATAAAATAAAACAACTTCAAAAGCAATTTCAACATTTACATCCAACATCAACAACAAAACATGAAAATAAAACAAAAAACAACAAATTTTGCAATTTGTACAAGACCAACATACAGTTTTATCGTCACATGTACACAACTACCTTTAACATGTCCTTTTAATATCATTTAGATGGTGTATTTGTATATGCATGCGTTTCTCCACCCCTCCAAGCAATTGGTAGAGTGTTTTTCGATTATATGCGAAATTTGAACTACTTCGTCACATTTGGTAGTTAAACAGTAGATTTTGCGAAATTTAGCAACAACAAAATACATTAAAATCGAATAATGAGTTCTAAAATTATAATTTTTCGTCACTTAAAAAAGTTGTTCAGATAATTGTAAGACTTATAAAATTACAACAACAGAAAAAATGAGCATTGCCCACGGAATATTGACTTCTTCGCAACGATTTGCAGTTAAAAAGTGAATACCAAGTACAAAAGCAATTTGCCTAACTTATGACAGTTTGTACTTAAATAGCATTGTGATCGGTGGGGAGTGAATGTGAATTAGTATAAAGCTGTAAAAAAAAGTTTAATTTTGAATATTTAAAAATTAATAAGTTATGTTGTGCTAAAAGTTAAGACCCAGCTGGATACCCAAGTTACCGCACATAACTAAAAGTTAAATGAGTGCACAAAACAGCTCAAACTCATTCTTCGGGTAGACTGGGTAAATTATTAATAATTAAGCCAATAAAAGTGAACTAAAAAATTATAATTGTCTTTTTTAAAGGATGCATCATGGTTGATGGAAATGAGGTGGTGGATTAACTCGTGAGAGGGGGTTCGAATCTGGACTTAGTGGTAAGGGACAGGGGGTAAAGTCCCCCCTACGTTACTACTATGGGGTGATACGGGAGAAATTCCGTGATGACGTTAACCGATCCTGGGGGAACAGAACGGATTGCAGGGTGTCTAGGGCACTATGACCCAGATTGGACGCGGGGGCAACCAGGGTTCTACTGGGATTGGATAGGGGTGGTACTAGAACACTTATAGGGTTATTGACTGGTCATTGTCCTGTTAGGGCTTTTACGGGCTAATGGGACAACACCATACCGGACTTCTGCAGGTTATGCAATGATTTTGAAGACGATCGAGCATGTATTGTGCCATTGTCCTAGGATGCAGGGTCATCGGCGGATGAAATCCGGCTAATCTACTGGGGTTTTCCAGGGAAATAGTGCGGCTGCATTGATCTCCGAGTGGAAGTGTGCCCTTAGCCGCATAACCCTTCTTAGCCTTACCTTACCTTACCTAACCTAACCTAACCTAACCTAACCTAACCTAACCTAACCTAACCTAACCTAAAGGATATTAGTGATTTTTTGAACTGTTTGTTAATTCAATGGCTTTAATAATTTTTGTCGAAAATTAGTGTTTTTTATTTTTCTAGTGACAATCAACGTTATTATTAAAAAAATTTATAAAATAATTTTAGCAAAGCATTAAAAAAAAAATATTCTGGTTTTTATATGATGAAACTTTGATAAGGTTTGAAAAAAATTTGCAAATTTCTGTAAATTTCTTAAAAAAAATTTGTCCACATTAGGTTTTAAACTTTAAAACATTAATGAATAATTTCACCAATTTATTTAAACATCAATTAATGTTAAAAATTGGTTTTTGTTGACAAATTAAACAAAATTATATGAAAAACTATCGGGCATGTTCTAGAAATCGAAATGAAGTGTATGTGAAAACGAACGAAATTTCGATTGCAATTATTGTCAAAATGACTACAGTTATTTATGTTGTTAAGAGTTGTTCTTGTACAGATAATTAGTACTCAAAGTATGAAGTATTTAAAAAGAAATATTCTTAAGAACTTTCTTTGCAGGGTCTTTTCAAAATTTGTCGATTTTAAATCCACTTCATTTCAATTTATAGAACATGCCCGTATGTAAATATATTTAAAAATGCATTTATTTTTATATTATTCATTAATTTTAAGGCAATATTGTTATTAGTCAGTAAGGATAATATCCATTGATTAAATAAATATTTAAAAAGAATTGGTGAAATTTGTCACAACAATTGTTTTGACTAAATGTACTGTAGATTTTTGATTATTCGTAAAACTTTCAGCTCAGTTATTTTTTATGTTACTCAGACTCGTCTAACAAAAACAAAGAAACACAGAAAAAATAGAAAATCGACTTCAATTAACTAATTTTGCCCCTGCAAAGGAAATGATCATATCAATTAACGGATTTGTATTTTCGAGTCATGGGACACAAATTTAGTCAATTAAAAAATTAATTGCATAAACAAAAAATACGCCACATATACACAAACATTTAATTTTTTATTAAAAAAATTAATTGCAGCAAACTAAAAATTAATTGAATAATTAATGTACACCAATTAATTATGTAATTGAATAGTTTTTTGCAAAAATTTTTTCTGTGAAGATAAAAAGTTAAATGTCCGACTTCTTATAATAAAGAACCGTAAGAAAAAAATTAACTTTAAAAGAGTACTTTTTAGAGCCAAAAGCGATACTACTAAATTCAGTTGATATTCAACGTCATAAAATATAGACACTAAGTAGATTCTTAATGTAAATATTACCATAGTGGGACACTTCTTCCCGAACGATGTCACTACATCGATAAGAATTGAATAGCAACAGCGATAGATATTTGCTAAATGGGGAAACTATTTAGATTATTTTTCGATCGAAATTGTTTGCAGGGACATTTGGTGTTTGTGTACACATGCAAACAATTACACTTTGTTATATTTGTATTTCATAGAAGATGTGCTTTTGTATACAAACAAACTGGCCATAGTTAACATACACACACACACACATATGTGTATAAACTTGACACCCATACATGCATAAACATGCTCGTAAACTCCTTAAATGGGAGAAAATTATGTGCTTTTTGGACAAAAATGTGTCACTGACATGTGTCATATTTAATATTGTTTACAAACAATATAATAAAATAAATATTTATGCATTTGAAAAGGGCGGCCAATAAAAATATAGTTTTTTTTTAGAGAGTTTCTCTATTATAACTAGTTAAGAATAACATAACATAACAGCCTAACTCGATTTAGGACACAATTCAGTTATAAATACCATCGTATTCAGCGTGTCTAAATCTATTTGCTATACCTTTTAACCCTTAAAAAACCTAAAAGCTGAAGTTATTTTTCTAAATGACTGTTTTGGCATAACCGCCTAATGCCAAATTTTCCGGATTGATATTAATGGCGATTTCTTTTCTGAAAAATATGTTGCATTAGTGTAACATGTTCTACATTTTTGTGTTCGTTTGTCCAAAAAATACAACTTTGGGAAGAATTTTCAAGTTCTTTTGTGAATATTTTGATGGAAAACATGTTGCATATTTTAGCATTACTTTTACTTAAGGTGTTCATACTGCACTGTTTTACTACTTTGTTTATACAACCATTATTTTATTTTGTTTGTCATAATTCATACCGCTCATAATTTTGTAAAAAAATGGTTTTAAGACAAAATATAAAAATATTTTCACTTTCTTCTAATTTTTCTTAGCCATTAGTGATGTCAATATTTGTTTCCAAAACGTAATAGCGTGCAGAAACCGCTCAAATAGCTTTAAAAACGCTCATGAAGTACATTAATGATGAAAGTGTAATAGTTTTAAATAAAAGCAGCTAATTGTATTCTAATGAAATTGCCCAGCATGTAACACTTTGAGTCATTATAGGTAACATTAGAAAATGTTACATGTATATACTGTAACACATTTTCACAGAAAAGAAATCGCTGTTAAACACATTTATGTTTAAATCGTTTTAAATACAAAATTCTCTTCTGTACTAAACACTTAAATAAAACTTAATTCACCGCTGCGGTACATTTAAATTTAACTTAAGTTTCCATTGGAATAACTTAGCAAGGTAGCCACAATATGACAATAATACATCAACAACAGGCAAAGCAATAACATTCATCTGTTTTTTGAGACCACCTTGCAAGTTAATAAACTTTTTATTATATATTTTTGTATTCAGTAGTGCTACCATACTTGTATCTTAATTAAATAAGACTTTTCAAATAAAACTCAAAAAGTCAATCTGTATTTAAATAATATTTAAGTTTGTATGATAACTTAATAAAGATTTAAATACTATTCTGAAAATTGGGAATAAGTCAGTTCAGGATTACAACATAAGTCGTTATTCTTTTAACTTTATGAATTATTATATAGGAAAAACAACCTAAATCAACATAACAGATCGAATTTATGGCAATTTTGGCGCTCTGAAAGTTTTTTATTTTATTTGCACAGAAAAAATGTTTGCAAAAAATTATTCAATTAAATAATTAATTGGTGTACATTAATTATTTAATTAATTTTTTGTTTGCTGCAAGTAATATTTTTAATCAAAACCCATAAAATTAAATGTTTGTGTATATGTGGTGTATTTTTTTGTTTATGCTCGAAAATACAAATCCGTTAATTGATATGATCAATTCCTTTACAGGGGCAAAATTAGTAAAATATTTAATTGTCTGAACAAATTGTTTAATAAAAGTCGAGTTTCTATTTTTTCTGTGTGGAATAGTAGCCTAACTCAACTTTAACTTTTTGCTATTCTTTCGTTTAACAATTGATAAGAGCCAGTATATTTTTTGGTAATAAATTCTAACTACGAGAATGAACAGCTATTTATTTTTAACAACTAAGTAAAGAAATTCGTTACTTTGGAAGCTGTAGCTAATTTTTCCAAAAAAAAACTGTCTCCTGATTTTCAGTCAAGATTCAAAACTGAAAATATTGAAAAACAGACTCAGGCTGTGGCCACGGATATTATGGTCGTTGCTCCCCCACGATGGTTTTTAGAGGTCATTATAAGGAAATTTTACCGTTTGGTGTTACGTCCTCCGTGGAAATCAAGTTCAGTCAAAATCGGCAAAAATCCAAAATTTACAGAGATCTGTACCTAGCGATTGCAGATGACCAGAGATCCAATCTGGCATCTCGGCCGTTAGTAGCACCTGGTGCTTCGGCATCATACTGACCATAAGGTAAGGCCTTGGGATGAACACGCTTTGTAAAAGAGTGCTGCTTGGAACCAAAAGATTGCTTTTGTAAGAGCCTAACTTTTCTGATAAGAAGTGCTTCTTAGGTTGCAATTCTGTTCGATGAGTGTATCCAAAGTAAATTATGGTATTACAATAAGGCCATAACGGATATATGTTTTTTAACGCAGGCTTTTTTTCATAATCAGGTGGAGGTTGCTCTTTAAGCCAAAAGTCTCGGGAATGGGATCATAGAAAGCTCAATAAAGGGCTGATTTTTCACCACTTGTTTGAAAGCACGTACTCAGTGACAGATCATCACTAGGTGATTTTGCTAATCAACACATGCTGCTAGCATATTTCTAAAAGCAGTGGAGCTCAAATGGATCCAGCTTAGGGTGATCGATTATTCGACATTTTTCAATAACCGGTTTTCGAATATTCCGAATAGTTGCTATTTGAAAAAAACCGGTTTTCGGTTAAGCATTTTAAAAATAACCGGTTAACCGGGTTTAATTCGAATACATAACAATACCAAAATCAAATTAGTTTTTGTAATAAAAAGTTAATTATAATAAAAACAAAACAATTCACGAAGGTAAGGAACCAACAAAATACATATACATATGTTCCCGTCGATCCCATAAGGAGCATAGAGCCTCAATACATTGAGTTGACTTAAGGTATGTTCAGACCACAAATATTTGACGATAAATTAAAAAAAAAGCGTGACCAGTAAATTGATTAAACTAAAGCATTATTTTTAACAATTTCTTATTATTTGCTAATCTTTATGTATAAGATGATAATTGCATTTATGTATAATGTAGTTAAGAAACCGTTAAATAATGTTCGCTCTTGCCAAACGTTTTGCAAAAGCAAACAATTCTTTAAGAAAACTGGTGGTTACGTTAGGAGTCAAATATTTAATAGGTGTGAACATAGCTTAAGCATTTTTGAAAAACTTTGGTTTTAAAAATATAGGAATTTAATAAATTTAATATTTGAGAAATTCTTCCAAATTTATTGTAAGTGAGTTTTAATTTGTTGCTGTTTAAGCATGTCTATATGAAGCAGTAAACTTCGGCCATATTTTTGAAAAGTGGCAAACAAAACCTCTTATCCAGGATTATATATTTAAATTTTTTTTGTTTCAGCATTATAGAAACAATAGTAATTCGAACATGCTTTTTACGTGAAATATCTGTCAATTCGTTGATCACACAATTTAAACCCTTCCAGGACATTTTTGATTCCTTCAATTTTATTTTAAGTTCTTGGTGTTTTAATAAATTAAACTGATGAATTTTCCCATATCGTTGATTCCGCCAATATGTTCTTGTTTTAAGCATATGCTAGAACTACTTAAGAGTTTTTCATTCATTATTGGCAACATATTTTCGTAAAGTAATATTTGCAGTCTCTTAAAAACTACTTGGAACAGGGTCAAGTTTTACTTGGCGTATAATTATGTCAAGCTTGTTGTCTAATTTAACGTGATTAATAAGTCGTGACGTTAAAGAACCTTTGCAACTTATCATTTTAGGGCCATTTAAGCACAATTTTCATTTAACTCAGTTCGAAATATCACCAGAGATGGCATCTTTATAAAAATATATATAGTATTTATAATACTGCCAAATTGCTAATTACTTTTAAAGCTGAACTTTTTTTGCAGTACTTTAAATTGTTTTTGGTTTTTGTTACAAGAACACACGCTTATATAAGCTCATAATGTTTTTTTGACTTTTGTTTCATTTTGTTTTGACATTTTTTATAAAAAGTTTAAGTTTGCCAAATATTCAATTAGAAAACTACTTAAATTACGGGTACATTTATAACAAAAGTAAGGAAAACGTATATAAATTACACATTAATAAAGTAACCGGTTTATTTTACGAAAATAACCGGTTTATTCGATATTCGAAAAATGGACATTTTAAAATATTCGACTTGGGCAAAACTAAAATAACCGGTTAAAACCGGTCGAATACTATTCGATCGATCACCCTAATCCAGCTCCTAAGCAAAAGGCGAGTGTATAATCTTTCTAGTTTATGCACTCAAACTGTTACCTTGATATACTGGCTGCTCTCACACTCCATCATGAAGTAGTCCTTAGGGCAGGTATCCATGTAACTGTTTTCCGCATTTGTACTTACTAGTATAAGATAGGGGATCTGTTATTAGAAGATAGAAGCATAGCATTGCAATTTAAATAACAGTAAGATTAGAGTATGATTTCATTTCAAGTAGAATCAGATATGACTTAGTAAAGTAAAGAGAAGAACTTAGGGCATAATAAACTAGACAATCAGTTTGACAACAACAAGAGATTTGTATGATAATAAAAAAATTTTAACATTTGTACAAAAATGCTTCACACTTTGTTGTTTAATTATTAAACCATTTTTGTGGTTTATTTTTCCCTTTAGAAGAATTAAAGTAAAGTTAAAGTTTTGCTAGATAAGAAATTGAGTTAGAGTTAATCTTTAGGAGTAGAGATAAAGTTAATAAAGCAATAATAGAGCAAGATAAATGAGAGCTGATTTTGATTAGGCTTAGGGAAAAGTAAATGTTGAGTTGAAGTGTTAAGCTCTACAGTACAGTTAGACTGCAGTGAGCAGAGATTAGAGAAAAATTAAATTAAATTTCGGATGAAGTGCGTTGCAGATGCAACCCTAAAGGCCGAACACAAACCAATTTACTAATACCACAACAGAACATTAGTTCTTATGAGACATCCCACACCAAACAAAGCAACCATAAAACTGTCTTTTTTACTTACTGTGAGAAAACACACTCACAAACTCACATTGTTACGTGCTTAACTTTTGTTGTAAAACACACCAATTACGAAAAGTCAAACAAAAACAAAAAAAGACAAAAAAAAAAACTTTGTCAAATTGCTGTCTGATAACCGGTTGCCTTTAAGACAAAAAACTTGATAATACGTTTATGCCTTTCGTTGCTATGAATTTAGACATTCATGTATTTTCAAGAAAAAACATTTCCTCTACGCCAATCCCTATAACCAACTTCTTAAAACATTAAATAAATATCTACAATTTATTATAAATTATATTTATTGCTTCACTAGTCCAGATTCAACTATTACAGTGAGTGTTAGTACATACAAGTATTTTATGATAATTTCAAAATCATATTTGTACATTTGTCATTTTGAATACTTAAACACTGAACTTGTGGTCACTTAATAACTAACCATATACATATCAACACCCGACACATACATTTACATGTATTTTAAATGGTACAATAGATACTTATATATTTAGATAAAATTACACTATCTATTTATTTATGTTTAAGTGGGTGTACAAGGGTGTGATATAACAAAAAATATATGTATGGATATATAATAATTTTATACACTACATAAGCACTTGCCATTCATGCCAAATAAACACTTGGTTAAACACAAATTTAAACAAATACAAACAAACACATGTTGATACAAAGAAGCACATTTACACTTTTGTATTGATATTTAAAAGAAATGTTTGAGCTGTGAAAATGCTTTTTGATTTTACGCTTGTTTTAATTTGTTTCCTTATTTTCTTTTGTTTGACGTTATATGGGTTTAAAAATGAGATCAAAAATTCTAAAGACTATACCAAAGCGAATTTAACTCTTCGCTACAACAATTACAACTCTAACAAAACAAACTTGTATTTATCTTATCAAAGCTATTTTCGGGAATACAAAATGTATTATTAATACGATTACCATGTGACGTGCTAAATTCCCAGTTTTTCATAATTGATAAATACACGGAAATTTATTGTTGAGGGAAAGCTAGCTTCTATGCGCATTTCACTGTTTGCTTAGGCCAGCTCATCAGGAAAGCTGTTCCAAACTTTTTAGAAATGCCTTAAATATAACATAAATAAAACCCTAAAGCGTATAAGAATTATAAACACTCAGTGTTACTTGTAACAATATCAAAGCTCAAACAAAACACCAACAAAAAACACCAAGTTTATCTTTTCTTACATCAACATCTTATGATCAACAAAGTCATGTCTAGTTTTGTCTATAAAAGACTTACTGACTCCCGCGATGAAACATTTCGATGGGAAGAGGCAGGCTTTAAAGTACATGAATCGATCATATTAATAGCCCTCGATTTATAATCAAACAATCGGTAGCATATAGAATTATAAACTTACCAAAACTGATTGTATATTTAACTGAATTTTTGCAACTTTACTATCAAAATTGTGCAGCTACCTATTTTTTTGGTTAAGCTTTTTAACTATTACACATTGGTAATTCGACTGCATTTTGTAGATTGGTGCAATTCCAACCCATACAGTTGGTTAGATTGACCCACAAATTGGTTTGAGTGTAGAGGAAGGCCGCCCACACTTGGCGTATGCAACTAGCTTTAGAAGTTAACAATTCAAGCAAACGCTGAAGTGAAGTAATAAACCTAGCATCGAACAATATAATTGGAACAATTTTGTTAAGGCCCTATGCTCCTTAAAGGAGCCAAAGGAACCAGTATATATAAAGTTGTATTATTTTTTATTCCAGTGCTCTTGTGGTGCAGAGGTTAGAGCCCAAAGTATTTTGATGAAAGAATGTGGTAATTCTTGAAACATGTAAATTCAACCCAGGTTCGAGCCCCAGCTCAAAAAATTTCTCAAAAATTTTCAATAAATTTTAATAAAATTCCAAGTTGTAAAACTCCTTCCTTTAGTACAAATAATTGAATAAAAATTAAATTTGATGAACTCAAGCCTAAAGGCCCAACCATAATGTGATTAAGTTGGCATAAGCAAATTTGCGTATACATGTTAATTATAAGAGGCAAACCATATTGAACTTAAGGAAATTTGTATCTAAGTTTAATGAAACGGTCGTTTGCTTAAGCAAGGTGCGAATCTAATCGCTTTTTATTTTGTTTTTGTTTTTTTTTTAATACATTTGAGAGACTTTTTGTTAATTTTTGGCAGTAGGTTAAGTAAGGCTATGCATATTATGGTTAGGCCTTAACTAAAAATATCACAATTAAAATTAACAGTTTAATTAAAATCAAAATTGTTCTGAAAAATCTTATTGTTTGAACAATTTTCGGAAAATTATAAGAGCTGTAGAATTACTTAACGTATTTTTTGAGATTTCATAACAAATTGATTTCAGATTTTATGGACTAGATTTTGCTCAAACATTTCCAGGTACCAGATTTTGGTGTAGTTTTATTAAACTTTTTCCAATTTAAAGTTTCTTATAGACTTTCTGGGGTAAAGTATATTTTCAGACACAACGGTTAATAGGGATGTCGTCTAAACGCCTTCAGGCTGGCCTGAACTTTAAGAATTTCTTTTTAGCTGGCATGATACCCTCTTTGGCCACTCGTGTTACTTAGATGCAATCTCACTCTATTTAGCTCTTAAACGGGAGTTCAGAGGCTATTGCCCGGGGAATACCTGGTATATACTGGAGGTAGTGAGCTGCTTTAACTGTGCAGCAAAGGAATAATCCTTGGCCACTCCCAAGTGAATGGCAAGCAAGAACATTTAAACTTTTCTTTTCTTACCCCTAAAAATTTTTTTAAAGTAATTTGTGCGAGTTTTCATTTTAAATTAATACATTAAAATTTTTATATATTTAATAAATCCGAGGTTTGACTCTTTCCTAGTTTTCCATTAACCTTTTTTCAACAATTTATTTCTTGTACTTATTTTTGCTTTTAAATCTGAAAATATAAAGAAAATTTAATTTCAATAAAAATTATTTTAATTGTAATTAGCAGAGAAAAGAAAAATGTTTAAAACAAACTGTTTGCAGCTGCTTAAAGTGGTACTCAAGTTCAACAGCAAACATATTTAACACGACTGTGTAAACGAAATGGAATTATGCAAATTATTTAAAAACAGAAATTTTCTTTGGAACCTTTTGAAACTTTTTTTCCTTTCTCGCTTAAATTGCATACAATATTACAAACGCAAACATTTTAATAACAGCTTTTATCATCATAATCATAATTTGTATTACAAAAAAATAAAAAAGTGTTTGCATGTGTGACTTTTTTAACAAAAGACAACATTAAATGTGTTTGTTTTACCAGATTTAACTGAACACTCAAAGAAATAATTTAAAGAGTAGCAAAACCACTATTTTTTTTTTTTTTTGATTTGAAGGCTTAAATTTGTTATAGACAAAATTCTTTTTTTAATTTATTTCTCCAACAAATTAATTTTTGCATTTTATCTAAAATGTAAAAGTAAAGTAATGAAAAATAGCCCCAAATAAAATCAAAATTTTAACTTTGGTGATTTTTTTTTTTAAAATCAAAATAATGCAAATTTTAAGAAATCAAAAATTACCCTAAAATATTTTATATAAATTTTATAATAAAATTTCTAGGAATAGTATCAAAATCTCGAATTCTTATACCGAAGAGGAGAAAGTTCTTGTCGACTATGAAGAGAAGCTTTATTTTCTAATCGAGTGTTCGCAATACCATAGACGAAAAAATCCTTGCGCCCGGCCAAAGGCCAAACCATAGTAACTATCGTGCGATTTTGAAAACCAAAACTATATATATAATTATTCGGGATCTTTTAATTCAGGACACTATAATTCTGGATTTTTAAGCTTAATATTTTAAATTTCAACCCAAAATTTTTAGTTTAAATTTTGATGTGTTTTTATTAGTTTTATTGAAAATTTTAAGGTGTTTTTTATTATGAAGAATTAACCCAAATTTCGGCACAAATTTCATTTTATTTGTAGGTCTTTTTTTTTCTTTTTTTTTTTTTTTGCTGCAATGGTTCTAGCAACAGTGTGGTCCACTAAGCTCTGAAGGGGCACTTCAGCAGACAAACTTGTCACCAATAATCCATTATACAGAAAAAAATAACAAAAGCTATTAAGTAATTAAAGAAAATTTGTTACATTTTTGTGATATTTTTAACAATTTTTTTAATTAACATGTTTGTAAATTGTCATATTAACAAGTTGTTTTATTTGTAGAAAATTAATATGTATGTATGTATATCATAGAAAAAATTTTTAGTGTCAAAAAATTCAAAACTGAAATAAAAAATCTTTATTTTTAACTAAAAATCTTTTAAAGAATAAACGATGCGATACGTGTTTTGGAATTAAGTCAATCTATACGGTAAGTAAAGTTATTATTATACGATTTATAAAGAAATTTTAATGCATCTGTTATATATTCTAGTTTAACAAATAAAACTGCTAAAGATGCAAAGATTCCATGTTGTGTTGATGTCAGAACCTTATGAGGCATCCAGGTCTATATATGGTTTGCTTAAATAATGTTAAATGCTGTTTATGATGTGATGTTAAATAAATTTTACCAAGAAAAACTAATAAAATCCACTTTTAACTGCATCTTTTATTTCAATTTATGTAGCAACCAAATATTTTGTTAATGTGACAATTTCGTAACAAAAATTTATATTTAATGGTTAACAAATATTTTAATTAATATCACATACTCATTGTTAAAAATATTTGTTAGGTTTTAATTAACAATTGTTATTAACAAAATAATTTTTTGTATTTACAAATTTGGTTGTTGGTGCCTTTTCAATTAAAAAGGTAATTGTATTGACGAATTTGGTATTAAATATGACAATTGATTTGTCGTAATTTTTTTCTGTGTAGGATAGCACATCTGCTTAGCTTGTCTCAAAACATCACAGATGTAAAGAAAAGAACGAGTTGTTGCAATTAGCTCGGTACACGAAGATTATTTTATTAATGAAGAACTTTATTGACCTGACTTTCTGCAGTACAAGCTAAAAGCTCCTTTACCGGTCATCAAACTTGTGTAGAAGTTGTTGGAGCAATTAACTCAAATTCTCCTTCTAACCATTATTAGTTTTTTCTCACAAAATATGTTGATCTTCTATTGAAATATTTCCATTTTTCCACTTACCTGAAAATAAATAATCTTGATTTCCTTCATTATGATTATTTTTGTCAATTATGGTCCTAAATATGTGATTTTCTACTGCCAAAAATTTTTTAGACGGAACAGCTTCGTTATAACGTATTGAAAAAAGTTCTCGTTTTGAAACTGACAGTGCACCTACAAAATGGAACAAATATGAGAGTCGTTAAAAGTAGCAGAAGATGATAGACATTTTACATTCACAAGAAACTAAATAAATAAGATTTGAACTGGACACTTTTGAAAAACAAAAGATCTGCTCTACAAAAGTTCACTTAAGGACATTTACCGGGCGACACATCGAAGGCTGTTTTCTACTGATATTTGTGACAAAAATATATAAAACACAAGCCATAAATACTTTATTTTTTTAAATACATACCACAAACTTAAAAAAGTTCGCTTAACTTGGCAAATAGGAAAATACTTCTTTACTGTTTACAGAGCTCGTACTGCACTATATGAAATGGCGGGTAAATTTCTTGCCGCGCCTTTTAACACAAATATTATATTTGAAAGCTCACAGCTATTCGAATATAAAGGTTATGAGAAAAAACACGTTATTGATAAAATCAGTGGGATATTGGTTTTGAAAATACCAAAAAAAATTTCAATTTCAAACTTGAATTAAACAACGCTAAATATAATTTTGCTACTTTTTTGGTAAACAATTTATCCTTTTAAGTAATAAAGACAAAAATAAAATTTAAATTGTGTTCTCTTCTCTTTAAAAGCTCTCATATAAATGTTGGTACCTTTTGGAAATTCGAATATATAAAATATAATTGGCACTTTTTTCTGTTAAGCTATTTTTAATTTTATACTGAATATATTCCCAATATTTGAATGCCAAATTTCAGCTATTTACTGAAAGAAATAAGAAAGCTATGAGGTTTGATATTTGTTAAAAATTGTTATGCAGTCGCGAGTACAGGGGAAGAAAAATTAATTTGTACTCATCTGGACCCACCCACCTTAAACGGAAAAATATATACCGTTTCTATGGTCTTTCTAAAAGAAGTTTTGCAAAATGGTATGTTTTAGATGAAGGTTCCTAAACAATCCCACCCTCACCAATCCCAAAGGAGCTCAAGTCGGATCATGTCTGAGTTATGTAAAGATATACATACATATGTTTACGAATATAATCACATAAGTTTACATATTATATTATAACCATATATGATCATATCTTCTTTTATTTGCTCAGGTTGGCAAAAAGAGGGCGATAGGAGATGAGCATTTAAAGATATTCCACAAACTATTAATATTATCGCTGCAAATGATCATATTTTATTGCACCTCCAAAACCATTTTTTAGTTTTTTTTCGTTACTTTTGGGTCGTCAACCCCTGTATGTACGTGTCCAAAATTTTACGTAGGGATCAAACATGCTATTCTCAAGTTTGATACTAAATTTCATCCATTTACGTAAAGAAAGAAAGAAGTTTTGGATTTTTGGCCGGAATTTCCCAGTGTGCAATGTTTCAAGTTGATGACGATCTGGATAAGGAAATTAGTATATATGAAATAAGCAAAACTTTATACAAAGCAAAAATAAACAAAGCACCAGGGATTGACAGAGTGTCATATGAATTTTTCAAAAATGCGTCTCGCGAATTTTATTCAGAGCTAAAGCGGCTGCACTTGCAATAAAATTGTTCAATTTTACGTATTGTACAAATATATCGCCAATGTGTATGGGATATTCGATGGTGGCACAATCTATTCGAAACAATCAAAAGACTTTTGATGTTTATTGCACAACGAAAAGAAAGTGCTGTGTGTTGGCAACAATGTACAATGCTCTTTATGGTATTCCTATAGGTTATGTTCACCTTTTTTTTGAATGAATAAAACCATTGTGCGACTTATTGCAAAATCTATGTATATCAAATTGTAACGTTACTGACTGACTCACTGACTGATTCATCATCGCACAGCCTAAACGCGTGAAGCTAATAACTTGAAATTTGGACCAGAGATTGGTCACTCTCCAAATCGATTCACTAAGACGGGATTTTTGGAAATTCAGATGTTTAGGGGGTAAAAAGGGTAAAAACGGGAAAATACGGTAACCTTATGTCTTCAAAACTAAAAGATATACAAAAAAAATGTAATACTTATCGTTGTTCTTTAGAAAAATAAACGGACAGGTGTCTGGTACTTTTTTGAAATTCGGCCCTTTTGGGGAGTGAACGGGTAAAACCTGAATTTTGGTACTTTTTTGACACCCCATCTATCTTTTGAACCAATAAACACAGAACCAAAGTTTATACCACATTCGAACATTTAAGGGGTGAAAATCGTAACTATTTTTTGGTACTTTTTTTACAAAACATTTTCCTCCATTCTTTGACATATTCGTACTAAATTATAGGCTCCCACTACAATACTGAAATTTTTGATACTTTAATGGGGGAAAAAAATAGTACCAAAACAGGAAATACGGGAAATTTGATATTTTTGTTTAGCTTTTTGGTTCTGCAACTGGTATTTTTATAATTATTGTTAATATTGGACCTAGAAACATAAAAGGCAACATGTAATGTCCTGAGTGGATAAAAATCTATGAGGGAACTTTTTGGTACTGTTTGTTCTTTAACTGGTACCTTTTGAATTTCCGTTAGTATTGGACCAAGAAACATAAAATTCAAGATGCATGGTCCTGAGTGAATGAGAAAATAAACTTTGGCATACAGATATGTCCACGAAGAAACAGAAGACGCTAACGAAATTGCGGGTTAAATGCTAGTATAGGATAAAATGGAAATAATATATTGAAAATCATATACAATAATATTGCAAGTGTATGGGCCGCTTAAGAGCTGCTGAAACTGGAAAAGTAGATGATAAACGTTCACTGTGCATGGTGAAGGGTTTATAAGATTCTGCATAGCCGATTATAGCACTATAACTTGTTTTCATCAAACATTCAACGACCATTTTCTTTCCTGTATGTATGTTTCTTTGAGAAAAAGACACACTCTGATAATTATTGCTTACTCCAATAGGACACTACATTATTTCTTTTATACACAAGCACATACTTGTTTACTTTGTGTGTCATTGTAATGGGTATTCTTTCCTTCATCTTGCCACCACATGTTTTCATGACTTTGATTTCGTATCTCTTTTCATATTCAGCGCCCTGTAGGGTGTTTCGTGCAACTAAGACTATTTGGTCTTTAATTAGCAGTTATTTGAAGTAATTACCAATATTCTTAACAATGTTAATAAAATATAAAATGAAAATAGCAGTACTTACAACAACACCACCATTAGCAATGAAGAGCTGCTTCAAACTGAAAATAATAATACTTAATTGTAAAAAAGGACTAATGATTCTATTAGTCATTAAAATGTATGTGACAATATTTAAATAAATACAATGTGTTGTTTTTGTTGTTTGTTAATTATATAATTAAACAAAAAAAAATACAATTCTATGTGAAAATGCGCACACACGCATTAATACACATTTATATTAATTCAATTGTGGTTTTGAAATGTACATTTTACTATAAATTTAATTACACTTACAAATTTTAATAAAATTAATGAATGTTTAATTGACATTAAAAGTTTAATTATCTATTTACTCAGGAAATTAATAAGTGTCAAATGAACGTAATTATTTTTGTTTTTTTTTTTTTGTAAGGGAGTTTTTGCAGTTAAAAAGTGCTAATGGGCATATGAAAAAAAGAATCAGAAATAAATTAATAGACGAGAATTGTAAGGAAATTGCAAATAGAGTAGATACTAAATAATAAAAAGGAAATAGTAAAAAGTTTATATAAAACGGGAAGTAAAGAAGTAATATTTTTTTTTTTGGAATTTAGATAAAATATTTATTTTGTACAAAAAAAAATTTATAAAGAAAATTAAATTTAAAAAAAAAATTGTTTACAGGAAAATCTTAAGCAATTAACTTTTGGTAGAGAATAAAAAAGAACAGTCGGGCAAGCCTTTCTATATGATACACTACTCAACTTGTTAGTATTGCAAAGCGCTTAATATGGTTAAGCGTGACAAGAATTTGGTTAAACTAATCGTGATATTTTTAAAAATGATTCGGCAGAAATAGTTTTCCTGGAAGGGACCATAATCGCTTCAACTGCGTGTATATAGAAGCACATTGTGTAAAGTATTAGGATAATAGGATAACGTTAACAAGCGCCGCAACGACGATGAAGTATTTACAAGGGAATCAAATAAATTTTTAGTTTTTGTAAAAATTTTGCCAATAAATAATTTTTTTCAAATTAAATAGATAGAATCGAAATGTGTAAGTAATTTTCATTATAATTAGATATAAAAGACAAAATTTGTTTAAACAATATTAAAGTAATTAAAATTTCCCAGACCATTTATGTGTTCCAGGTCCCTTCAACAAGAAATGTAGGAAAAAAATTACCATATTTTGAGAAATATTTGAATTAGAGCTCAATTTTTCCTAAAAAAATATACCCGTATTTACTTGTATATTTGTTTTTGTTCGCAGGTGTGATTAAAAAAATGAATTTTATTGGCTGTTTCAAAACTCCTCTTTTAACCCAAAATATATTAACAAAGTGACCTCAGTACTACAACAATCAAACAATAGAAAAAACAACAGGCATTTTGTTGCGAGAATTGAGACGGCAAATGTCAAAATGCCTTTACAAAAAATGTAAATAAACAAAAACATGACGCCAAACGTCACACACGAAGAAAATCACTGCAAACAGCTGCGCTTGTGAGGCCAATTTATTAGTACATTCTTTTCAACCTTTTGAAATTTTTTTTTGAACAAATTTTAGAATTTTTTTGATAATTACATTTGGGATTAATCAAGTATATGTTTGAGAATAATAATATGGAAAAATTATCTCAATACATGCGACTAAAATTTTGAAATTTTTGGGAGAAACTCAATTTTTGGACATATTTTTACGAAGGATCCCAATTTCCTTAAAATTTAAAGAAAAACTTTTTCCGATTATTATAGTCTAGATAATTTTAAAGGCTTAACTCAAATGATACAACATTAACACTAAAATCATGAAGTTCAAAGGTCAAATTTTGACATAGTTGGAGTTTTCAAAGGAAAGATATCGCTGCACTTAGAGTCAAAATGATCTTAAACTTTTTAAACTTTGAAAAATCTGTCAATTTGAATAGTTGACAGTCTTTGAATTTCTCACTAGACCATAAATATTTTAAAAATCAAAACTTCAATAGAGGAAAAAAGTAAATATTGAAAAAAATGTTTATAAAATATAAAAGATTTGTCAACTTTTCTTTTTGTATTAACTCAATTTTGGCTTATATCGAATTAAGCTAGTCTTCCTTAAACACACATACAACCCATTTAAAGACAATAATTTCGAAACATGAAATGCGTATTTATTTATTTAATAGATATTTTTATAAATATTTACAAGTTAAGTTATAAAATTTTTTAGGTTATATGCATCTATATTTTGCTTTAACTACATATAACAGTTGTGAGCCAGATTGGCATTTTAAAGCTGATTTTAATTAAATTAATTACAAGCAAATTTACTTTGGTTCTATCAAATTTTAAATTAACTCTATAAAAAGATATTGTACATTTAAATAAATAATAAATAGAAACTGGGAATTATTTTCTTCCGAAGGTTACTTTATATTATCTTCAACATTTTTTATTTTTTGAATTTATTCTATGAGCTAAATTTCAGTTATGTATTTTATAAAGCTTTTTTGTAATAGTCCTATTCCTTCAATTTTTTCAGAAATGACTTTATACACTACCAGACTATTATATTGAATTTTCTTGTTCCATGCATAACTGAAATTTAGCTCATGGAATAAATTCGAAAAATATAAAATTTTGAACCTTAATAATAAATTTTAAAGGAATTTAATTGAATTCATTTAGGATAAGTTTTCTGTACTTTAAACAAATTTCCAAGTATTTGTATAAAATATAGCGATTAGTATCCAAAAATGTTTTACCAAAATATTTAACCCGGAACTCATTTAAAACAGGAAGAAGAAGTGAAGTGTATTTTCGGATGCATCCAGATTACAAAGGGTACATAGGCCAACAGAATGACGTCTAAATGCTCTACTATTTAAATCAAGAAGACCTCCACGTACTCTGATTATTACACTTGTAGCACGCGATGAAAATCCTGAAGTAAAAACAGGATTTGTGCTAACAATTAATTGCGGATACAAATCATGAAATTGCGAGCCTCTTGCATAAGATATAAGATCTCCTCTTTCCGTTGTTTTTAAAAGTTCAAGTATTGGTTTCCAGTATTCACACAGGGGTTTAGTAGCATTTTCATTGAATTTTTTTCGCGAGAAACGACGAAAATTTTAAGTTTATTGTTGTTCGATGTATTAGGATGATTTAGATATTTTTACCATGTTGACGCAATCGCCATTTTCGCAGTTGTTAATTTGTTTCCTAAGTGCTTTGTAAAAGATAAGTTATTTTTTATATTGATATCCATTCCCAGATATCTGTAGTTATTGACAATTTCTATATTACGTTCTCCAAAAGTCTACTTAATATTATTGGATATTCAAACACCACTTCGAATCATAACTATCTTTGATTTTTCCAAATTGACCTTGAGACACCACATCAAGCAGTACGAATGAAGAACCTCAATCATGGTTTGCATTTCACTTGGGGAATCGGCCAAAATGACAATGTCATCTGCGTAAAGAAGAATTTTAACAGCAATGTCTGCAACTTTTACTGCGCCAGGAAGGAAATCAGCTAAGTCATAAAGATACAATGCAAAAAAAAATTGGACTTAGTATGCATCCTTGTTTAACGCCAACATTAACATTAAAAGGTTAAGGAAACGAATTTCCATACAGTTTTCGTATGTAGGCTGTAGAATACGAACAATTTTTGGGAACCAAATCGAAAGCACAGGAAAAGTCCGTAAGTGTTCTTACTATTTATTTTTTTCAAGTGTACAATATAGTCAGATTAAAGACGTTACAAACTGTAGAGCATTTTTTTCTGAATCCAGCTTGATATTCTTTTAATATGGAATATTTTCCGATCCAATTTGTTATGCGATTTAAAATTATGTTGTTAAAGATTTTGCACAGGATATCAATTGGTGATAATCCACGGTAATTTGAAGTGCAATTGGGATCACCTTTTTTAAAAAGTGGTATTAATATGGCGGTTTTAATTAAAGCTTGTTTGAACATTTTCGTGTAAAAATATGTAATTGAGAACTGAAAGTATTTCCGTAACATATGAATCATTATGAATCGCTTATGAATCTTGCAACAAAGAAAGTCTTAAAATGTGAAACATGAAATGTTTTTTAAAACATTTATAATATTTTTTTGATATATAAACTTTAGCTTCTTGCTTAACCTGATGATTGATTACAAAGCTCTTATGATCTTAACAATATCCTGGGTAAACATGTACAAGTGTTTTTAAGAAATATTTTTTTATTTTGTGTAAAAAAGAAAAACACTTTATAAGTTATGGTTACATAGACAAGTAAGTTATTCATGTTTGGTTGTTTGTATCTTTTGTACTGTCTGTCCAACCTTATGCTGCGCTGCTACAGCAAAAAAACAAAAGCATAAAAGTCAAGAACAAACAATTTTACCATTGCAGATGTTGATACATAAACATTTTGCAATAAATTAAATTTTTGTCTATTTTAAACATATTCATTAAATGTGTAACAGGGTGACCATTTCAGACCAGTGAAATCTAAAATTTTTAAAGAATTTTGTAATTCAAAAGTTATTGAAAATTAGACATTTTCGCTTTTCTTTCTCCATATATAAAAATTTTTAAATTTTCAAAAATTTTCATTAGATTTTAAACATTTTCTAGAACCATAATTTATCTTTGAAATAACTAAAAAAAAATATACTCTGAAAAGTCTTTTAGCCATTTGTATTTATTTATATTATTATTTTAAACAAAAACTATACAAAAAAAAAAAGAACTTTAATGAAAACCCGAGAAAAACTATCTCTTGTAAAAACTTCTATTCTTATAAAATAACATGTTACAGAAACTAATTGAACTTTATACATTTTAAATTAAAATACAGATACATGTGCAGCTACATTTACATACATACATACATACGTGTTTATGTATTCGAATAGATGCACTTAGATACATTAAAAAGAAACATAAATGCAATTAGAAAGTCTGCATAAAAAATACTTTAACACATGAACGAACATAAAATTGAAGGAAGGCAGAAAATTAAAGGAAGCTCTTAATTAAAAGAACAGATTAATTAATTGGCAAAAAAAATAATTCTACATTCGTCCATACAAAATCTTATCAATTCCAATTTCAATTTACTATGTGTTCTGAGAAACACTTTTCTATACATTTTTTTTATTTAAATATTTATGTATATAAAGGGTGGTTGAATGTGAACCACACCTAAACGCCATGCTTTCTTCTGCATTTCATTTGGCATTTCTCAATTTCAGACTAACTCAATTTGAACCATGGAAAGATTCACAACCGAGCAACGCGTTAAAGTTGTTCAGGCTTATCATGCAAATGGGTGTTCAAATCAAAATGCATATCGTGCACTTAGTGATTCAGTGGTGAGGCACATTTTCACCTCAAAGAGTGACTGTTTGTGCGGTTTATGGGCTGGCGGCATCATCGGGCAGTATATTTTCCAAAATGAAGCTGGTCAGGCAGTTACTGTGAATAGTGTTCACTATCGTGAGATGATAACGAACTTTTTATGCCCCAAATTGGAAGATATGGATGTGAACGACATGTGGTTTCAACATGTGGTTTCAACAGGCCATACATCTAACGCAACAAAGGATATTCAATGGTCGTGTTATCTCACGCGGTGGTGATGTCAATTGACCGCCAAGATCATGTGATTTAACATCGTTGGACTTCATTCTTTGAGGTTATTTGAAAGAAAAGCTGTACGTCTATTTGCCAGCAACAATACAAGAGTTAAAGGATGAGATAATTCGGCACATTAACGGCAAAGAACTTAAATTATGCCTCAGCATCATCAAAAATGTGGGCCATCGGATGGAGGTGTGCCGCCGAGGTCGCAGCGGCCATTTATCCGATATTTTGTTCCATACATAATTGAACCATACCAATATTATCATAATAAAAAGAAATGGCAATTATTTCCTAAGTAATTTGTGTTTTATTCGAAATCAACATCGGCCCTTAAATTTTAAACAACCTTTACAATAACGTTACCTAAAATGCAAAAGGCCCTGACAAACAAAAATATAAAGATTGTTTTTTCATTAAATCTGATGTCTTGCATTAACACAAAAGTCCAATACATCTTTCGGCCAACATAAGCGATTTTATTGCAAAAAACAAACGCCCCTACCTACAGGAAATGATATGACAAACGCTAAAAGACCTAACACTTTGTAAAACTGGTAGCTTTTACAAGAAAAATTAATTATAAGCAGTTTAATGCAATTTTTTAGTTTATCATATTGAAGAGTTTTTTCTGATCCTAAAAATTTTCAAAATGTTCGATAGGGCCTTTTGCGTTAAGAACAGCATTATGTTTGTGTTCGAAAGATGACAAACAGGAAAACGTTATTTTTTAATAATTTACTACACAAGCACCATTTGCGTTTGTGTTTTCTACAAATCTACAGAATCAAACAGTAAGGACCAAAAACAATTGACAGCACTAGCCCTATAAAAAGCACATTCTCTAAAATTAATAAACCTTATGTGTGTGCTGTTTCTAAATAACAAGCAAGTGATTGTGTAGTAAAATATATATAAATATCGCTCTAAAAACTGAGTGCTTTTCATACATTTTTTGCGTATTATACAAACTGTTAGTCAGGTCTTTTAGAGTTCATCATATAAACTTTTGAACGAAAGATTCCAATGCATTTTACATCAGATTAAGTGAAATATTCAGTTTTTAATTTTTAGTTTGTTAGGGCCTTTTGCGTTTAAAGTTACGATAAATAAATAAACAGGTTTCGGACAATCGCTTTTTTTCTTATTTTCTTATTTTCTTATGTCCATGAACGTTTAATTTAGTTCAATATGTAATATTAAAAAAACCAAAAAGTACCAATTAAAATACAAAAAAGTTCCAAAAAGTGTCCTCTAGATATAGTTTCTCAATCACCATGGACTATGCATGTTGAATTTTATGTTTCTAGGTTCAGTATTAATAAAAATGTATAAAGATTTTTTATAGAGCGATTAAGTATCAAAAATATCCCTCTGACAGATTCTCATTCTTTCAGCAAACTAAATGTTTAATTTTATGTTTCTACGTCCAATACTGAAGGATATTCAAAAAGTACAATTTAAAGAACAAAATGTACCAAAAAGTTTCCTCTTTTAGATTCTCACCAATTCAGCACAGCATGTTCAATTTTATGTTTCTACGTATAATATAAGCGAAAATACAAAAAGTACGAGATGCAAAACAACAAAGTACCAAAAAGTTGTCGCCTATAGATTCCCATCCACTTAGTACATTACATGTTTCATTTTATGTTTCTAGGTTCAATATTCACGAAAATTAAAAAAGTACCAATCGTGAGACGAAAAAGTACCAAAAAGCTTCCCCTTTAAGATTCTTATTCCCTCAGAAGCAGTCAATTTTAATTTTATGGCTATAGATCCAATATAAACGAACAAAAAAGTACCATTATTTTCATCTTATAGGTTCTCATTCACTCAAGACCCTGCTACTTATATTTTAGGTTTCTACATAAGTTCAATATAAAAGAAAATTTTGAAATTACCACATTCAGCACGAAAAAATATATCCCCTTTTTGAGACTTTTTTCTCCCCATTGAAGTATCAACAATTTCAATATTGTCTTAGGAGCCGATAATTTAATACGTATATGTCAAAAAATGGATGAATATATTTGTGTAAAAAGTACCAAAAATAGGTACCATTTTCACTCTTCAAACGTTCGAATTTCGAAGAAGTACCAAATTGATAATTATTTTGTTAAGATAAGTTAATTGACTTAAAAGATGGGGTGACAAAAAAGTACCAAAACATAGGTTATACGCGCTTTCTTCCGAATGAGGTCGAATTTCAAAAAAGTACCGAACACCAGTTGTATTAATATTTGAAGACATAACGTTACCGAATTTACCCGTTTTTAACCCTTTTTCCCCCTGATATTTTAATGAAATATATCTTGTGCACTTCTGTATGTCAATACCTCTCAAATCGTGTATTTTTTCAAATCGGTGGACAGACAGAGGAGGAAAGTGTTCTTAACTGTTTTGCCTTTGCCGATTTATATAAAAATTTAACATAACGAGATTTTCTTTAACGTTATTTAGCTTTAATTGGAGGATTTTTTTTCTCGAGAAAAGTATTTTCCTTGAGAAAAAAATTCCCTGGAAATATTCGTGATTAAAATTAAATTGATCTTTTTTAAACCCCAACTACTTTCTAAATTAAAATTGCAAAAATCCAAAATGATTTTAATCTTTGAATTTATGACCTCAAACAAAAGTGAATTGGAAAGTATATTAAACATTTGCAAAATATTAATACGTATCTAATCTGCAACATTGTGTGTAGTGTTTAAAAAGTTAAAAATGTAAAATATCTGACTTTACAACAACTTCTACTTTTAATAATAAAATATAAAAAAATCCAACCAAGAAAAAACTATATATAAATTAAAAATTTTACAATCTTGTTAAAATAAACATTTGCAATAAACTTAAACAAAAATGTAAAATAAAATAAATTTTTTTAACTTTACTTTTTGTGCTCTTCTCTTTCTAGATGTTACAAATTTGGAATATGAAAAAATTATAGCAGAGGCTGGTAAAAATGTAACCATACCCTGTCCGGGTGTCACAGAACACTCTCTTGTGGATACTCTGGTATGGAAAACAGCCACAACAACAATAGCCCAATTTGCCAATCGTATACCCTTGTTACATAGTCCTAGAGTAAGTATCTATTGCAAGAAGGCTCTTAAAATAGTAGTCATATTTTAGATATTCTTTGCATTTTAAAATATTTGTAATACTGTGTATTCTATATATGAAATATGTAGATGTCAGGGTATAAGTGTCCCACTTGAGAGTATAAAGTATAAGTTTGTGTACATATAAGTTTGTAGGAGTATGTTAAATTGAAATCCTTACAACGCATAAAATTATTATTGGTTTCGGTTTTTAAGTCTCTAAGAGACAAATTATTTGAATTTATTTCATTTTATATTTTTGTTTTTTTTTTTTTAATTTCTCTTGGTTTTGGGTTTATATTCATATGCTTCATTTAATGTTAAAATGCTCATGGTCTTTTATTACGCTTAGCAAAAGGACGATAAATTCTTTGCTGTTTGACAAAATCTCCTGAGAGCGTTTTCTTTTTTTGTACCCTGTGTTCTCGATTGGAGTAAATTAAAAACCAAAAATGAAAATAAAATATTTTCTATTTTTGCAAGGCAAACAAACTTTAAATGTTTTAATATTAAAGGCCAGAAGAAAAAAACTCATGAGGTTTTTTATTAAATAAAAGAAATATTTATTTTCTGGTGGCAATATTTTACAAAATGCGGCAAAAGAAATTAAAGTAAACTTAAAAACGAGGGGTTTATGGTAAATTTTGAGAATTTTTTGTGATACACTTTTGTATAATGTATACTTTTTTCCACCCATCTGACAACTTGCCGATTCCGCTCTTAAAAAAAGCAAATTTTTTAAGGCCAAAAACGAATCAAGCTAATTTCAGAGACCCTTTTCTGAAATAAAAATTAATATTCCAGTAAGAGTATTCGTCACCATCGATCTTGGCAAATGGTAGGCGGGCGTTGAGACAACACTTCGCAACATTTTTTAATGAATATCATCCAAGGCGCAGAATTAGCTAGTTGACCGCGATTCACACCTAATTTATTTTGCTTTGGATTTTCGTAATAAATTAATATATCGGACTGGACAACACAAGGGATAGGCCAAAATTTCCAAACCAGTTTTTAAAACTAAAATTAAAACTAAGTGTTCAAACAGAACTGAGTCTTTAGTTCTCTCATTTTTTTTAAATATTTTATTTAATTTTGGTCTTCATTTTCTGTTTGTAAAATGTTCGAATTTAAATGAAAACATGGTCCCGAAAAATGCTGTCCCGTCTCGGGAACTACCAGGCAAAAATTTCAGGGCTATAAACTGCACAAAAGACCATGGTTGCATTGTTGAGGGAAGGAGTGTCTAAGAACATAAGAAAAAAATGCTTAAAAAAAATTAGAGTCCATATTTTCTACGGCAAATTTTTATGATCAATTTTATGTCAAATTTATTGTGAAGCAGTTCTGTTCTTTACTCTAGGAGAGCATGAATCTTCACACGGGCGGGGTGTAAGATCGGACCTTCGAAGCGTTGTTCGCGTTCGTAGCAAAGAAGGTGCCTTCCTTGCAAACGGATTGAAAAGATTTTAACACAAACATTTAACTGAAATGATTTAAAACAAATAAAAAAAAATAATGCAGTATCTAAAACTGATCGAGACAACATCGGAGGCAAATAACTTGCCATCATGCCACAATACTCGAGTTCAAGGATTTCGTATTGTAATCTGAGCTTTTAGGCATTACCCTAGAGGGAAGCGAACTGGCACCAAGGTAGTCGCGTGATAGGTCTTTGGTGGTAGAGACCGGTTCTAGTTCTAACACTTTATATGAATACGACTTATCACTTTTACATGGGGTTGTCATTGGAGGGGGTCAATTGACACCATTTGACCAGTCACAGAACTAATCTCAATGAACGTACTTAGTGTCAGTTACTGCAATGTAGTATTATTTCAATACAATGTAGTAGTTTTTCAATAAAACAAGGCCTAGAATTATATTCAAGAACCAAATTTTAAAAAGTACCAACAAATGTGCTACAGCACCGCTGAAGACTGTACTGTAATTCATTACTTTTTCTACCTTTTTGTTCTTCATAAACCAGTTAAGGAATTGATTCTTTTTTCACTGGTCATGAGTCCTTTCATTTTCTACTTGTTCTATTTTCACATATCCCTACTTTCACATTTCCCGCAGGGTATGTTCAAATATTTTCTATAACTTTAAATATTTACATGACATATTCAATTTTACGTAACTTGTAATCGTTTTAATTTGAAACAAAAATGTTTAAACATAAATCAAAATTCTTCTTTATTTCTCGCAATGATATCACTGTACATACCCATGATTAATAACAAACATTATAATTAATATTTTAAATTTGATAAAGACTTACAGAACAAATTTTGTATGAAAATTTTCTTTAATTTTGTAAATTTAACAATCGTTTATGAATACAGAGGTTAACATTTAATATAATTAAAATTTGTATGTAAGCCTAATTAGTACGCAATTTAAGTCCCAAATATACACATTCAAAATAGTCTTTTTTCACATTTTAATAAAACATTTTGCCCTAAAGAATAACGACTATAAATTTTACAAAATGTTCTTAATCAAAATCTATTACCAAATACAACCAAAATACAAAATCATAATGAAAAAGTTTGCTCAAGTATTATGACAGTGTACATAATTTTAACATAAAACACTAGAGGCTTTTTAAATTTATGTATGTACAGAGTGAAGCGTAAGGAACGGTGCAAATAACTTGTTTATTTCTAATTTTTTTAAAGGTTGACATTATTAAAATTTGTATTATACAAAGTTAAGAGATACAAATGTATGTTGACAGTATATTTTAAAGATAATCTGTCGTACTCATAAAAAACTTAATTAGATCTTTAATCTATTTAAAGATAATTTTGTGTAGAAATTAATTTTTAATGAAAGTTTAAAAACTAGATGTTTTTAATGAATACAACATAATATCTTTCAAAGTGTAAATATCATTTGCTTAGACTTAAAGAGATCTTGGCAAAACATTTCGCATAGGCTATGTAAGTTTTAATGTACAGCCGATACAAGAAAGGCTCACTTGCGACCTTATAACGGTCCCTTTTTGGAACCCTTCGCCAGTGACCAGGGTCAGTCAGTATCACCCAGATTATTCCCCAGACATCACTGTAGCCTCGAACCTCTACGACACTCTGCAAGATATTTTTTCGATTTCCTTCCGACACTACACAGTGAATGTGAAACAATGTTTCAAAAGAAAAGATGTACATAAATTTTAATTTTTTGTTCGACAGTTTTTGCTTTCGACTGCAGTTTTTTAACCCTGTTTTATTTCATGGCGGCTTTCTACAACAAATTTGTATATACAATTGTATGGAAAGTGTGGTCTCGACACAGTTCCGTTAGAATATGTTTATACACTTTGTTTATTGAAATTTAAATTTGTTTAGTAAAAGTTTTTTAAGGGTTAATGCAAGAAAAACTTGAGTGGTTTGTAGTGGCTGATTCAGACGCTTAAAGTTTTAGTGATCAAGTCCATAGTATAATAAGTACCTGGTATGTTCATTAGGGAGAGTTTTAATTATTTGCCCATGTTTTATCAAATTAATTTATTTGATTTTTGACGCTTGTTTTAATTTTTTTCCATATTTTCTTTTGTTTGACGTTAAATTGGTTTTGAAATTGAGAACAAAATTTCTAACTATGCCTTGTACTGATTATACCATGTTCAAGTCTTGAGTTTTTTGTAGAAAGCTAAAAGAGAATTCCATTTCTTTTCCTAGTTCTCCTTAAGACTCAAGACTTGACACTTTATACCTGAAGCGTGTTAACCAACCCTTGGTAAAAATAAATTTTGTTATAGGCTACGTGAGTAGCTTAGAGCGTAAACCTGCTAACTAACTTCAAGCAAATTTTACAGGACAGACAAAAAGGATCTATTATTTTCTATTTCTAGCTTAAGAAGCAAACATATACCTGTATATAATTGGTTTATTTTAAAAAATTCTATAGAGTCCAAAATTCAGGTAAATGCATTGACTTTATATCTTTCGAACGGTATCAAAATATACTACAATATTAAGAATGGATTTAGCAGGTTTACACTCTAAGCCGATGATTCAATTTTCTACAAAGACCTACTAAATATCACAAACAAAAAATTTATTCAATTGTTTAATCATAACGTTACTTATCCGCCACCCTATCAACACTTAATATGGCTTAATATGGCTTAATATGTATGTGTATCTCTTTCTCCATTTCATGGAAACAAAGCAATTTTTGCAGAAATAGACTTAAACATGAAAATAAATGATTTGTCGCCGAAATAGCAAATTATTGCACAAAATTAAAAAACAAAAAAAAAAGAATACATACACAATTTGCAACAGATACCAGTAGAAGTATACAAATACTCGAAAAAAAAAAAACAACTAAACATTTGATGTGTTAGAATTTTAAATAAATATTTATAAAAAAAAACAAACCCCCGAATAAAAGATAATAAATGAGAAAAATATTTTTTGCACAAACTGTTTTATATTTATCCTCTTTTTAAATATGTATTCTAAAAAAGTTTTATCAAATGGAATTTTGTAGCATCAGCAGCTCATGTAAGTTTTATAAAAGCTGGTGATTAATGGAACATTTTTTTTATTCTTTTTTATATAATATTGAAAAAAATATTCGAAAATAGTTTAAACTTGTACAAACTTTTTTAAAATTGAATTACTAGCATTAATATAACATATAACATATAACATATATATAATATAACAAATTTAATTTAAAAAAAAAGTGACTGGTATTCAGCTCAATTGATTGATTTATTGATTTGAATGTTTAAAAACATATTATTTTCACTAGAAAGTGAATTATAAAGTAAAATTTCCAATAAAATAAATTTAAAACTTTTTTATGAGAGATTAAAACAAAAACATTTAAGTAATTATTTTAGCCAAAAGAGAAGGTTTTTAATTAATTAAACATGATATTAATGAATAATAAATAAATAATTCGGATTTGACCAAGGAGAATTTAGGCAGGTGACATTTTCGAGTCATCTGTTTATTGTTTATTTTTTTGAGTGTTAGCTGAAATTTAATAAAAACAATCCTTAAATTATAATCGGTAAAGCCCAAACACCTAATTATTTACAGACGAGTTTTTGTGATTTTAACGTATTTGGAAACGATCCCAAAAACAAGTTATGTTAAAGGTTAAAATTCATATGAGCGTTATTTGTGCTGAATATTATCTAGATATTAACCCCCATAGGAGATTTTTTGTCTTAAAGGGATTTTAGGGTCGGTCGCTACATTGTTTATTAATGTTTACATTTTAGAGGAGGCTCTTATGAGTTGACTTTTAATAATTAAAGCTTTTTATAATAGTCTTACTCCCTCAATATCATACAAACTTTTGCTTAAGACAACCTTTGGTTAACATTGAAGTTATATGTAGATATGTACTTAGAAATGGCTGGCTATCCAATAAAAAATTTTATTATTTTGCGAAGCACTAATGGCACCTTTAAAAAAATTAGCGCACAATTATGCGCTACGCAATAAGACATACAAAAATGCAGTAAAGTAAGTGAAAGAACTCTCAGCAACTTTTATACAAAAATAAATATAATTTCAAGTGCTACGGCATTCCCTTACCACGAAGCAGGTTTGTAAGGGAGAGTACTAAAAAATAACTGTTTAAAAACATTCAGTGTTTAAGGTCGATCGTTACATAACACAATTTTTATATGCGCTGAATAATGCGCTTTATGTGTCAAAAATGTATTGCTTCAAAGTGGAAACTCGGCATATAAAATTCATGTCTTCCGTCAGCGCAATGGTAAGCGAAACGTATATGTTTCTCCCTTACAAATCTGCTTCGTTGGAAGCTCCATTTTTTATTGGGTATATTCGAAAAAATATTTTATGAAAAAGAAATAATTCCAACATTTAATTTAAAAGGAGGTTAAGTCATTGGAAGCTTTGGGCAAATGTGAACTGATTCGAAAATAATTAAATTTGAATTAAAATATTTTTGGGGCGAATTAAATCAAAAAAACCAACATAATAAGATTGGTTACGGAAACAAAGAGGCTAATTTGGAAATAAGTTTTTATGGCGAATATGTAAAATTTTAGACCAATTCGCGCCATTTACATAGAATTCGTCCTTAGAAAGTTCAATTAAAATATATTCACCACATTTGATCCAAGTATCTACAAGATTGCAACTTGTGCTTTGCACACAAAATTAACACGAAATGAGCCAGATGGACGGATAGTTGACGTTTGATCACTTTCAAAAGAGATTCTAATTCGATCGGTATACTAAAATATTAGTCCAGATTTCTATGTATTACACACATCGCCAAAATCGTATATAAATAGTTTTCCTTAATTTTTGCTTATAACTATATAAAATTTTAATGCTTTGTCTTACAATTTTCGAGTTTAAAACATAAAAGTCAAAATTTCGCAAAAAAAAAATTGTTTTTTTATTTATTGCGAAAATTCTTTAGGCACCTAAAAAATTTAATATGTATCAAAATATGATTAAAAATGCTGCAAAAATATGCAATAACAAATCGATTTATAAAAAGCTCTAAAACGGATATATTGGTCGCACAAGGAAAAACATGCAATTGCATATTTTTGGTTTCCCTGGAATTACAATGTTACTTTTTATTGTTTCATTTTATTTCAAAAAATTAATAAAAACAACAAATTCAATCAAAACAAAAAATTCTGTTATAATAAAAACAAAAGGGAAGAATACAAAAAAACCATATGAAATCCAAAAAAAAAGTAATTTACGAAAACATTAAATGGAAGTACCAACTAAAGCTTAGAACTCTGTTCGAACTTGCGAAAAATGTTGAGCAACATTGATTATTTCACACGAAAATTTTGTCATGTATCATTATTATCTATCTCGCGGTTTTTAAAAACTTAACGATTTTATTAGTTACAAGTACACAACATTATCTTTGAAGGTAAACAAAAACCAGAGTTGGGGGTAGTGCACTAAATTTTGATTTAAATCAACATTGCACTCTTACTTAATAAAACTGCAAAAAATTAGATTTTTTAATTTTATACCAGCTTTAGTGATGATTGGTATTTTTTCACTCTTATTGAAAATTTTTTCACTATCGCTAACAGTGATTGCACGCATAAAATCTGCACTCAATCCAAATTTCTAGTTCAAACTTGCAATCAAAAAGCTGTACGAAAACATAATATCACTAAAATTTAAATAAATTTAATTTTGTACGTGCATGGTTTTTGATTTTTGATGAAACTAAATGAAGTTTTGTATTTTAAATTGTGTGCAAAATTTTTAGTCAAATAAGTGAAGAAACAAAACTGCTTTTTTAAATCAAACTATTTTTTAGCGCAAAATGTTTTAACATTGCAATCACTTATGTGTAGTGAGATTGCTAATTTTCAATTCATCACTCAACTTCAACAAAATCATTTTAAACTAGTGCACTACCCCCATCTATGACAAAAACCATCTATTTTGATAATTGTCATTAGAAAAAGTAAAACAATTTTATTTAATAATTTTCTATAGTAAAAAACAAAAAAAAATTATTTTATTATTAATTTTAGCACTTTTCTACATTTTTCTTTTTGAAACGCTTGTTATAAACGCCACCTCACAAATACAAAATAAAAGAATCCAAAAAATGATTAGCTGTTGCTTAAAATTCCGTGCGAAATAATATGAGCTGCGTTTCGCACGGAAAATAAAAATGTTGCTAGAAACATTTCGCAAGTTTTTCGTAATATAAACAAAGTACAACTCTATCAACATTTCTTCGTTTGTATTTCACAGAAATTTTTTTTATATTGAGTTTGAAAACATTTCGCACGAAATACTGAACAGAGTACCAGGCTTAACCTTAAAATTTGAATTGCACCCCAAAAGTACCAACTTTAGTTAGAAATGTTTTTGATTGTTTTAGTCAAAACAGTAATCATCAGATATGGACATCAGAAGAACTCTCTGTTTTTTGTGCTCTCCTCTCAATCTGCCAATTCTTAAAAAAAAATATTGTTTGAAAAACAGCTAAAATTTTGAGTTTTTAATGAAGACTAACTTTTAAAAATATTGAATTCGATAGTCGTATTTCAATATCGATGTATTGATATATCGGTATTTTAAATATCGGCGATATATGTATATCGATTATTTTTTTAAATATCGATATTTTGCTATATTGATATTTTTTGCCCATTCCTATCTTGGCTACGCTAGACCTTTTTTTATATGGTTAAGTCAAAGACCGAGTCTACGCGGATAATCCCTTTACGTTAAAGACTTTAAAAACCAACATTCGTCAAGTTATCACCGAGATACCGCCCAAAATGTAAGAAAAAATTTCGAAAAAATACCTAAAAATCGACTGCTGCAACCAATTTAGAGCCAATCATTTAAATGAAATTGTGTGTTGCACGTCATCGCAAATTTTCCTTAACATTTAAATTTATATTGGGACCAAAAAATGTTTAATCCTTTATTAGGAAATAAGGAAAATAGAAGTGAATCATAAACGTTAAGCAGTCCCACGACGCAATAGCTAAGACAAGTCCTGTTGGGAGGATGGTCGCAATGGGTAGGCAGTTTAGTAAGTAGGCTGCAGGACATTAAGCCAAATCAACATAATACATGTCTTACGAAGATTCTTAACATTATATAAAAGAACCCGTATTCACAACATATTTGCGAAAAGTCCCGCAAAAAAAGGAAATGTTGTTGTAGCGAAAAATTTCCGCTTTGTTTTAACAGAGTCTTAGGCTTCCAATTTCGAGCCAGTGATGAACAGAAATAAAAATAAAATTCGTATTTAACAACAAAAACCGTATTGATTAAAAACTTTGTTGAATAATGTTTAAATTTTTAACTTTAATTTTAGTCAGACAATTTTTAAAATAAACACATAATAATATTTTGACTAAATATTTCATCAAACCAACAAATTTTTCGTTGGTTTTTGTACCAATCTGTATACAGGGTGGCGCAGAATGAGCTGTACGGTTTAAATTCTTTATAACTCTTTTTAATTATAAATTTTTATATTAATTCGAATGTGTATTCTGAGTCAAATTACAATTTTAAAATGCTTTAATACTTTAATAGTCTTATTCTTTCAATATTTTCCAGGAATAGTTTCTATGCACTATCAGAATTAATATAAATATTTTTAAAATAAATGTTACTCACCATTGAGAAATAATTTTTCAGATTCTATTTCATAAATTAATTAAGTTAAATACATAAGAAATTTACAAAAGGCACTATACAGTAATAAGATACAAAGAATGCTGATGAAGGCCGTAGCGGGCCAGAAAATGCATCACATTCTGCTGGTATCTAACAAGTATATAAATTGTCTGTACAATTTACTTCATTGCTAGCCAAAGGATAGCTAAAGTAAGCCTCGTAACAGAAATATACAAAATATTGAAGGAATAATAATTCAAAAGTTTAATCTTTTTTTTTACTTGATTTAAGAATTTTATACTTATTTCAAGAAATTCGGGTATTGATTATCGAAAGTAATCCCATTTAAAGTAATCATTAAAAACTTGATTTATCCCGAGTGTTTTTCTTTCTGTGTACTATATCCATTTCTTTCTTGTCACAGTTTTCTCTCCAATGAATTTAATTTGCCAAGTTACAATCCTTTTCTGGAACTGAAGAATAACAACAAAAATTGTTTAAATGGGAAAAATGACTTATGGCAAACGAACACTTATAAAACTTGCCATTTTCATAAGAACTTCAATTAGTAAATATTTACTTAGTAGCTACCCTAACAAAATACGTAAGAAATGGATTTAATACAATTAAAAATTTTGTTGCCAAAACTAAAAAAAAATTAAATTTATTAAATGCTTATCAAATATTTTTGTTAGCAGCTTTTGTTCAAAAAAGGCTTTTTGACTAATTTTTTTTATAAGTTAAAAAATTTTGTAATTAAATAATTTCTGTATTTGCGATGGAAAAATTTGTAAGCTATTTGGGCTCCCCATCTTTTTCTGTGAAATATTTACAAGTAAAACTCTTTGTTGACAAATACCTCGATATGATTTATTTAAATAAAATTGTAATAGTCCAAGAAAATTTTTTTTGATAAAATTTAGATTTAAATTTACATGAGTGGACAAAAAAGCTTTTAAAATAAATTTTAGATACAATTTTTATTTTATTACAAATTCATGTTAAATATTTACTTACAGTATTATTTTTTCTTATAACATGTTTCTACCATTTAGCCTGAAATAACTTATTTTGTTTTTTCTCCTGAATTCAGTATAAATTGCTAATTTTCCCAATCAATTCATTAAATTTTACTCAAAATAATTTGATTTATTTTCAGTCTAAATTTATAAAACTTAAACATTTATTTGAGAGAAAAATATAATTTACACTAAAACAACAAATAATTGAAACCACAACAAAAAGTAATAATAAATTGTATTTTAAAAATTATTTCTATAACTGCTCTTGTCAACTAGATTTTGTTTTGATTTTCTGAAAAAATCCATAAAATAAATATTAAACTCCAACAAAAAATACAATAAGGCTTTACAAAATCAACCCAATACTGGGTCACAACAAACAACTAATTTTAATCATATACAATTAATATTGATATATAACTTTATAGTTTAAAATTACCAATACAATCAAAACAAAGAATGTATTGAAAATATTGTTTAAACTTTATTTGGTGTGCTTTTGTGTATTAGTGTATAGTATACATGCATATTTATATGTAATTGTAAATATGTCAGTAATGAATGGCATTTACACATATGTTGCATGCAAATGACTAATATTTTGTTCTATTCTATTCTATGTTTACACATACTGCCATTATGTTGTAATGGTAATTTAATAGTTAGTTGTTGCCAGAGATCTATAAACTACTATGCATGTGTGTATTGTTGAAAAATAAACAATCAAATTACATACATATGTACATATGTATTTGAAAATTTAAGAGATAAAAATATGTGTCATCTTAAAATTTAGAAACATGAAGAAAAAATGTCAAGACAACACATAGAAACCCAAGAATAATAAATTAGATATCACTCAATATTATCAACTAACGACAGAGCTCGGCTAAAGTTACAATTAAAAAAAGATTAAGACTATGACTTTTTAGATATTTATAACTACAGCTTTGACTAGACTATGACTAGACTATGACTAGACTATGACTAGACTATGACTAGACTATGACTAGACTATGACTAGACTATGACTAGACTATGACTAGACTATGACTAGACTATGACTAGACTATGACTAGACTATGACTAGACTATGACTAGACTATGACTAGACTATGACTAGACTATGACTAGACTATGACTAGACTATGACTAGACTATGACTAGACTATGACTAGACTATGACTAGACTATGACTAGACTATGACTAGACTATGACTAGACTATGACTAGACTATGACTAGACTATGACTAGACTATGACTAGACTATGACTAGACTATGACTAGACTATGACTAGACTATGACTAGACTATGACTAGACTATGACTAGACTATGACTAGACTAAGACTAGACTATGACTAGACTATGACTAGACTATGACTAGACTATGACTAGACTATGACTAGACTATGACTAGACTATGACTAGACTATGACTAGACTATGACTAGACTATGACTAGACTATGACTAGACTATGACTAGACTATGACTAGGCTATGACTATGACTAGACTATGACTAGACTATGACTAGACTATGGCTAGACTATGACTAGACTATGACTAGACTATGACTAGACTATGACTAGACTATGACTAGACTATGACTAGACTATGACTAGACTATGACTAGACTATGACTAGACTATGACTAGACTATGACTAGACTATGACTAGACTATGACTAGACTATGACTAGACTATGACTAGACTATGACTAGACTATGGCAAGACTATGACTAGACTATGACTAGACTATGACTAGACTATGACTAGACTATGACTAGACTATGACTAGACTATGACTAGACTATGACTAGACTATGACTAGACTATGACTAGACTATGACTAGACTATGACTAGACTATGACTAGACTATGACTAGACTATGACTAGACTATGACTAGACTATGACTAGACTATGACTAGACTATGACTAGACTATGACTAGACTATGACTAGACTATGACTAGACTATGACTAGACTATGACTAGACTTTGACAGAAATTAGTGTATAGTATACTATACTACGAATACAATTGATAAAAACTACAATTATGACTATAAACATATTATTGACAAAAAAGTAATTTTGTTTCGGGCTCATATGTGTTGATCCTAGATTCTTCGTCTGTGTACATGTCACGTTTGTACTGCTTAAGCATTTTTTTGCTCCAATCAACAGCATCATCTGTTTGAGTTTTTGTCAAATTATGCGGCTGCGATTATATTCGTTATATCGGCGTTTCAGTGAGGCTAGGGATAGACCTTTATTTCTTAAAGTGAAAGTAAGTTGTTCGATGCAAATCTCTGTGTTGATTATCCTTTTCGGAAGCCGTAAAGTATCATTGTGTTAAAATTTTCACGCGTTAATTTAATTTGTTTCGCTTAGACAAAATTTTCAAGGAATTGCAAACAAACAAAAGTTGAGGTTAAATGAAAAAATCTAGCTCGAAATTTTTTAAATCATGGCGGCCACACTCGCTTAAGAAGAAGAGATACTGCAGCACTTACCCAACTAAATGAGCGATGTGAACAGAACCCGTGAAGAAGAAAAAATTTGTTTCTGGCACTGGCAGGACATAAATAAAGAATAAGGATAAGATTTGATTAATTATTCTTATAATAAATAATAAATAATATATAATGAAAAAAAAACATCAAAAAAAAAACGTTTACCAAAAACGATATGGTTAACAAAGTCAAACTTTCAATTCTTAATGTTAGATGACTCCTGGAAACAGTTAGTGCTTTAAAGGCTTTAATCGTTAATAGCAACCATCGTATATGATTATAAATATTACATAAGTTTTACTACAAATTAGACTATAAAGGAGCATATAGACGACATGTTTTTGTCATCTGACATGTCAATTTTTCAAGTCACATGTAATTGTGCATGTCTGTCAAAATCGCTGTTTTACATAAGGTTTATAATATTCGGTCACAAACGTACATGTAATTTGCTTCTGACATTGTCTCTGTTTTTTCGCATTGTTATTGCAGAAACCAAAGTAGTGGTCGGTTTTCAAGGAGTTTGCTGCCGCCATGAAATTTTTTAGTTGCGCCGTAAAATAGTTTAGCCATCTTAACATTTTTTTCTTTTAATTCAAAGATACCAATTTAGGATTTAATAATAAAACGATTTTTATATATATATTCACATAAATTCTATTCAATGGTAAGATGATCAAACATATCTCGGTATTGTAAAAAATAAACTTCAGCCGGCTAATGATTCCGTCAATAATGAACGCCGCTGCCGTTTTCTTCCCGGCATAGATTTCTGATGTCAGATGGTTTGTCAGAAGAAAATAGAACACGCTCTAATTGAAATTTTGTCAGATGACTTTGCGTCTGACTTTTACAGAAGCAAAGTTAAAAAGGTAACACACGACATGTATACATGCAGTGGGAAATTTGACATGTCAGATGACAAATACATGTCGTGACCGTACACGTAAGTATGACTTTTAAATAATGGGCAATATTGCCCTTAAAATTAATATGGGAAGTACTGCAGTTTAAAAATTTATATTCCTTTAAACGTTATAATTTATTGCAGTCTGTTTCCATCTTTGTACACTTAAATATATGAAATAAATGCGCAATTTTTATCGTTTTTGAACATGTTAATATTGGTTTAATAACTAATACAGAAAAGAACTTTAATTATATTTTAACATCAAAATAAAAATATTAAATTATTAACTTTTATTAAAGCATATAATCACTACGTGTATATTTACAGAAACATCTGCAAATATATGATTTTATAAAATACTCATGTGCAATGTATGAATGGATGTGTTTACGTACTCACGAGTTTAATTTATTAATATAAAAATATGAACATTAATTTAATGTGATTAATAGAGCATAATTTTATGGCAGCAAAAAAAAAGGAAAAATAAAAATAAAAACTCATGGAAAGCAAGAATTTAATTTCAATGACGATTTTTTTTCCTAAAGGCGAATAATGAAAATTAAAGCGGGTATTATTAAAAGAGGAAAAGTCTTGTTTTTCCTTGTTTTTTTGAAAAAAAAAAAAAAAAAAAACAAATCCTTGGGTTTTGTTGGATATTTGGATTTAAATTCCTTTACGAATTTCTTGATATCAGGAGTTTGAAGCTTTTAATACAATTTATTTGCATAAATTATTTTTATATGTTCGAAATATTTCTAAATTTCTTTTAAGTTTACCCTCATGTGTAAGTTCTTCTAGCCATAATTGTCTTTGATTTAAAGATTTTACTGTTTTATTCTTAGAAAACTTCTACAAATCTCAGTATGGAAATTAAACATTAATTTGGTATAAATTTATGCATTGAAATCTTTAGCAAAATTAGATTCTTCTACTAGAAACTACAATATTGTTAGAAAAATTAAGGCTTTACTTGGGTAATTTAAAATCTCGAAAACGCACACCCAGTCATATATAAATTTTATATACTTTCATACTTTCATACACACAAACCACTACCTTTAAAACCTTCCAATGCAAATTCCTTTAAAAGCACTGGCAACATGTTCCAGGTGAATTAAGAAACTTTGGAATTTTTACCATAAATTATGTTACCAACCATGCGCATACAATCAACTTAACAAAGGCAGTACAAATGAAAGGATTCCTTCTCCCCCCCCCTCTAAAATTTACAATACAATGTTTTCCCAGACCAAAGTTCTTTCTTATCCACCGTCGAGGTGGCATTAAGAGAAATTAATGTTCAAATGAGAAATGTTCATGTGGGAGTTTTAAATAAGAATTTCAAGACTTGAAAATGAATCTTTTTTTGTTTTTGTTGTGCTTTTAAAAGATGGAAAGTCTTTAACTTAAAACTATTTTAATGTTGGGTAATTTAAAAAGTGTATGGTTGTGTGTGTGTGTGTATCTGTGTGGGAGAGAAATGTATTTTAAAAAGCAAATGTGTAGTTTTGCGTAGCAAACATTAATAGCAGAATTCACTCAACGAAATCATTAAGTGAAAACTGGGTTAAATATGAAAACTAAAATGCATTTTAAGAGATGAGTTGTATTTTCTTTTTGAAGCAGAATAAATGACAGTGAATGTTAAGTGATGATAGTGGAGGTTATACAGTAAAAGATAATCGCCCAGACGGCTTAATTTCACTTTAATTAAATTAATATAAGTAAATTGTTTTAACCAAAAGGAATTTCAACTTCAAAAGTAGATGCCAAATAAAATCTTACACTAAATTAAAATGATATTTGGATTGTTCACGGAAGTTTGGTTATCAGGTTATATGGCTATTTAGTTATTTTAACAACAACAAAATATATTTATTTAATTTTTTTTATATATATGTATTTTGTTGCTGTTTATATGACTATATAACCACATAACCTGATACTTCGCCTTCCGAGAATAACCCAATTAATTTTTTTTTAATTAAAACTGATTAAAAGATACTTAAAATAAAACAAGAACTTGCTTTTGTCGCAGATAACAACAACGGATCAAGTTTATACTACCAGCCAGTATACAGACAGCGCCACATTAGCTGATGATTTTGGACACTTCTCAACAAAATTATCGAAAATTTTAGATATTGTTTATTGGCTATTGGCAATCAGTAATTATTTTCTAAGTGGCTTCAGCTTCAAACGGACTGCAAATTTTTGGGGCCATGAACGAATCATGTCAATTTTTGATGCTCTGTTCTGTGCGACTATTCCGCGTCAATTGAAATAATGTTTTCGGACAGGACAAGATCTATCCTATTAGGCGGGTCAGACAGAACAGTTTTCGCACTAAAAAGTTGTTAACTGGTCTGGCCAATCCTTGTCATGATGAAATGCAAGAGCTTAATGCCTGGTCGCATATTTCATGCCTTTCGTCTCGCTAAATGCAAGTCGGATTTCAGCCTTTGGAATTGATTCGGCTGATTGCTTGGGATAACGAATGTATGGGAAGCTGTCTTTTTGTAATTATTTTATGCGAAAATTACTTTTCATTTATAGGTTTAATTAGCGATTCGCCGATGAAAAGTCGACTTTGAAAGAATTTTGGTTTCAATTCTTGGGGTTTCTATTGCTTGTTGGGAATATAAGACATTAATCAGGTATTTCCTACGTTACTGTTTCAAAAAAGCCAAAATACATGTAGGAATTTTTAATATCTCTTCGCAACACCATCTGAACAGCAAGTTTTCGAAGCAAAAGAAATTCTTCTTGCTTACACAAATTCGTTGCATGAGAATAAATGACAAACCCCAATAAAAAATTTCAATATTTTGCGAAGCACTAACATTTAACATTTAAAAAAATAAACGCAAAACTATGCGCTACGCAAAAAGACATACAGAAATACAGCAAGTAAGTGAAAGAACTCTCAACAACTCTTTAAAAAAAATATCATTTCAAGTGGCGCTCCCTTACCACGAAGCAGGTTTGTAAAGGAGAATACTTAAAAAATAACTGTATCAAAACATTCAGTGCGTAAAGTTGATCGTTACATGCATTAATTTTTATATGCGCTGAATAATTCGCTGTATGAGTAAAAAATGTATTGCTTCAAAGTGAAAACTCGCCATATAAAATTCATGTCTTCCGTAAGCGAAACTTTAATGTTTCTCCCTTACAAATCTGCTTCGTTGGAAGCTCCCTTCTTAGTGGGACGTTAACGCCCAAAAACGCCATAGAAGTTATTAAAGACACAAGCCATGTTAAAATAATATCTTGACCAGTGTTTGAAAATCAACAGAACATTATTTAGCGTTTGTAGACGAAAAAAACCCATAATACCTTTCGTAACTATTTTCAAGAAAGAGCCGAATATTATAAAGTGTTCTGTTCTTCGTTAAAAAACAGAACGATTGTAGTGAAACTGTAGACAAGCATTATATTTTAATGTTCTATAATGTTTCTTTTTTACATTGATAAAGAAATGAACAAAAAAAATTTAAGCAACGACAACAGCACGAAGAGCTTGTGTATATATTGTGTATATGCTTTGTTTGTGACAAATCAATTGGCTGGCTTTTTATTTTTTTTTCGTATGTGTATCTTGTTTTTGTAAAAAATGTTTGGTTTTTTTCCAGCCAACAGAAACGAACGAACATTACTGTGCTGAGCCGAATATAATGAAGTTGTTGTTTTTTTTAATACCGAACGGAATTCAATGTTCTTATTTTTTTGTTGAGTTGGATAGTTGGACAGTATTATTTTTGTGTTCGAAAGATGGCAAACATGGAACGTTATTTTTTTTAATGATTTACTACACAAACATCATTAGTGTTTGTGTTTTCCACAAATCTACTGTACCGAACACTAAGGAGCAATATTTAGTTTTTATTTTCAAACACTGATCTTGACAAGTATATCCGTAAAAAAATTTTAACAAAATACCTAACAAAACTTGTGTTAAAGTATGACCAAAGACTATAGATCAGGGGTTTCCATTTCTTTGCACAATTGTGCAAACCACTACAAACACATATTTTTATGCTCTTCAATTCAGTCGTTGGTGTGACTTCGACAAGTGTACATGTTTAGCGGATGCTATATTATTTTGTTTCAGCTTACACTCAAAAATATTGTGCGGTCAAAAATGCTTTTGGTAACATCCAACGCCTTGCGTGCAATATTTAGAGTCTAAATTTTAAGACTTAAATGCAGAGTAATATAACATTTCTATTTAATTTTAACATAATTTAAATTGTTGAAAATAGAAACTGGGAATTATTTCCTTCTGGAGGTTACTTTATATTATATTCAACATTTTTTTTTTTTTTTTTTTTTTTTTTTTTTATTTTTTTTTTTTTTTCGAATTTATTCTATGAGCTAAATTTCAGTTATGTATTTTATAAAGCTTTTTTGTAATAGTCATATTCCTTCAATTTTTCAGAAATGACTTTATACACTATTTGATCGAAAATATCACTTAAACACGTCAAGCCGATGGAAAATGTAAACAGCTACCATGTAAAATGTAATGTGGAGTACCATACCACCAAATAATTGTTTTTTTTATTAATTTGTTTTTCCTTACGTATGTACACAAAAGTTTCTGAATAATAAACGACTTGAATTAAACCACAAGAAAATGCTGCCTTTTGTTCCCATATGTGACGAGAGTACTACATGTAGTACGGACTTAAAATCCAAGTTAAAAAATATTTTTTTGTATTCTTTGTTCAGTTTTGTAATATAATCTGTCAGAACAAAGCTATGTTGGAAAATTGCTGGAAAAAGTCTTGTTTTGCTACAATTTATGTGTAAATAACCTGTACACATAAAAGCAAATGTGACAGTAGGTAAAATGTTTGGGTAAGAAGATGTGTTTTATTGATGTATTAATGAAACTTTATTGTTTCGCACTATTTTTATTGCTTACTTTTTTATGCTACAATTATTTGACCGAGCCCAAAGAGTTAAGGCTCAGTAAGTCTTTACTTTCTGGTCTGTTACGAACCAGCTGATTTGTTTTTGTTATTAAAAAACCTGTGAAATTGATTAGTTGTTCTGTTCTGTTGCGGTTCAGTTTGATAAAATCAAGAACTTGTAAAGTAATTGTAAGTTACCGCAAAATAAATAATAAAAAATTCGTTAATTAAATTTTATTTCTTCAAATTGATGTGCATAAAAGTTATTGAAATAAAACAATGGATGGTGCAAAACTAATAAATTTGTCATAAATGGCTACAGTTGCTACTGAAAAAGAAACTTTTACAATTTTGAAACAGAACGGCACGGAACAGAACAGAAACAGAAAGTAAAGACTAATTCTGCCTTTAACCTTACTAATTTATGGTAACTATTTAACGTAACTTTGACCTGTTATAATTACTTTATACATTTTTGCAGGCAAACTCATGTGTGCATTTGGTATTTTCTAAAAAGTTATGATATACCATTAGCTAGAATAAAAATGTATGCACAGATGTTTGAAGTATGAGCAACCCAACACCGTGAAAACCATTTCTATCCTGAACTAAAAAAAAATTCATTGACGTGCCTCTCTTTATTCGGCACTACTTACCTATGCGAACAAATTTTTTCGGATTTAAAATTTATTTGTTCCAAGCAACGTAATAAATTAAGTTCATCCCATTTGAAAAGCATTCTACTATTACAAAACTGCCATAAAAGTATAAATTTAGAAGATTTTATTTCATAACTTGTTTAACACAAGGGAAAAAAATTAAAAATTGTTTGTGTTGCTAGAAAATTTGTAGCAGTTCTTTACCAGTTCAATGTCGCTGATTTTAAAACTGCACTTTTTTTCTATCAGCTATGATTTGCGTGCAATATTTATTTTTATGAATTTTTAAAACATAAAAATCTTTAATTTTTTACAATTGTTTGATAAGATATTTGAAACTGATTTAGAGTCAAAAAGCTTCCGAATAAAAAAAGTGTAGTTTTAAAATCAGCGGCATTGAATTGGTAAAGAATTGCTACAAATTTTTTATCAACACAAAAAATTTTTAATTTTGTACCTTTGTGTTATACAACTTATAAAAAATATTACTAACATTTTATTTCGGCTGTAAATAAATGCATTCTCTCAATATGTTACTCTCTGGTACTCACTAATACACAACCAAAAAAATTTTGGAAATCCCTGCTATAGATTTATAAAGATATTGCACGACCATACAAAGTTCATACATTTTTCTGTCTATATTAATTTTTCTGGTGGATTTAGCCGCTAAATCCACTTGTGAGAGTAAATTACAGTATTTATTATTACTCTCAGAGAGCTTTTCTCACTTATTAGTGTATATGTATGTGCACACGCGTGTGTGTGTATGTATGTGTATACATTGCATTTAAAAAAATACAAACTAAATGAAATCTCGTTTTCTCGTTGAAAACACATTTAAATAATAAAAGATGTTTTGTTTGCATCCTATTTATGTGCAAATAACATAGGTACGTTAAACCAAATGTGACAGATTTTAATTGTAGGGCAATAATATGTGTTTTATTGTTGTACAGATGAAATTATATCGATTCGCACCGAAGTTCAAATGCTGTTATTGTCTAAATTTAAACAATTGTAGGCATATAAAAAATAATTTTTCTGAAAGAATAAACTGCTTTGTTCATAAAAGATATACCTATTATGTTTTCTAAAGCGACAAGGCCACACATTAACATGCCTCATCAAACTCACAATTTTGTAATTGTGTAAGTAATAAAAAACTCATGGTTCAATGTGAATTTGATGATAATCAAAATACAGTCAGCCTCAAAATAAAGTGTACAGCGAAAAGTTCAACATTCATAAGTACATAGATGATAAAAGAAGAATACTACAATAAAACAACTTTTTTTTTTTTAAAGTGTATTTAGTAGTAGTATATTTAAATAAAAAAAATTTGTCATTTATTTCTCTTTCATTTTCAAATTAACACTAATCTTAAAAAAGGGCTTATTTTACGCGTCAAAAAAAAGTGTACACTTTCGTATTATTTCAAGGTTTCATTGTTATAACGGTAAATTACCCGCTAATTTTTGTATTTTTCTTCTTGCATTCATATTACTGATCTGTAATTATCTCTACTAACTAAACTGATCAATAACAAGTCAAGTTAATTTTAGTTTATAAATAATAGTCAACATGGGTAAGCAGACTACAGAAGAAACCCGTAATTTAGTGGTAAAATTGGCATCTGAAGGCAAATCTTTAAGAGAAATTGGCAGTGCTATTGGCAGATGCCATAATACTATTAAAAAAATATTAGATAAGTATAAAAAAGTGAAAAATGTTAAAGACCTTCCGCGCTCTGGCAGACCTAAAATTTTGTCCGGCGTGGAGAAGAGGGCAATAGTACGAAGAGTTAAGGCTAATCCCTGGTGCAGTGCAGTTAAAATAGCAGAGGAACGGACAATAGCATTAGGAGCTAGTGTAAGCGCCAGTACTGTACGCCGAGCACTACATGAGCATGGGCTATATGGTAGAGTTCCCAGAAAAAAGCCACTTATATCTGTGAAAAATCAAAAAAAACGTCTGGAATATGCGAAAAAGTACCAACACAAAGATAACTCTTTTTGGGACAAATGTTTATTCAGTGATGAAAGCAAAATAGAAATTTTTGGAACAAAAAAAGTTCAAAAAATATGGAGAGGCAAAAATAAAGCATACGAGCAAAATAATGTTACTTAGACCGTAAAACACGGTGGTGGTTCAGTGATGGTGTGGGGGTGTATGGCTGCAAGTGGTGTTGGTAATCTTGTGTTCATAGATAGTACTATGAATAGCATAGATTACCTCAACATTTTAAAAGCTAATTTGCAGCAGAGTGTTGACAAACTATGCTTAGGACCGACTTGGGTCTTCCAGCAAGACAACGATCCTAAGCATACCGCTCGAATTGTCAAGGAATGGTTGCTTTACAGAACGCCAAAACAGCTTGATCACCCGCCTCAATCACCAGACTTGAATCCCATCGAGCATTTATGGGAACATCTAGACCGGCAGATCCGAAAACGCAGTATAAGCAACAAAGAGTCCCTAAAACGCGCAATCATTGAGGAATGGAATAAGATTCCCTCACAAGTAACCAAAAACCTCGTCGATTCAATGCCCAGACGACTTGCTGCAGTTATAAAAGCAAAGGGCAAGCAAACTAAGTATTAGTCTTGGAGAAACTTTTTAGTTTAAAAGAAAACAACTTTAAGTGTAGGTACATTTTATTTTGACGCTTAAAATAAGCCCTTTTTTAAGATTAATGTTAATTTGAAAATGAAAGAGAAATAAATGACAAATTTTTTTTATTTAAATAAACTACTACTAAATACACTTTAAAAAAATAAAAGTTGTTTTATTGTATTTATTTTAATTTTTATAAAAATATGCCACCAGTTTGATGTGTATGAACGTAATTTCTTTCAATTTTATTTATTTTTGTTTAAAAATATTTTTTTATTAAAATTGTATTATTTGAAAAATTATTGAATCGTTTCATCCGAAAAATCCAATTTTATTTATTATTACAACAAATTATTATTACAAATTATGCAACAGATTCAGGCTTTGGAAGTTTGTGTGCTCCTTCCGTCTTACTTTTTGAAGTTTGTAAAATTCTTTTAAAGGTCTGCAAAAATTTTTTTGTACAAGATAAAGAAATGAAAATAAAAAATTTATTGTTGAGCAATGCGTAAATTGTATCAAAATTTTAATTTATTCTTTTTGGTTTGCGTACGTATCTACATACATATGTCCTAAACACAGTATGGAGATGTTAAATTTACTAGTCCTTATATTATTTCGGAAGCATTACATGCAGTCTACAACTGACATAAAATGCTTAACATGGGATCTTCACCTGACAATTTGTTGTCTTACCAAACGTCAAAGTCTATATAAAAAAAATTTTAAAATTTTTGTCAGCGTTTTTTTTTTATTTGAAGTTTGACATTTATTATGACAAAAAATTGTCGGGCAAAGACCCCATGTAACTTAAACACTAATATGATGTTATTGTTAAGTATAGACTCATCATGTTAGAAGTTTTCTCATGTTATAACACGGTTGTTAATGCAAATGTTTTAACAACGCTTTTATAACTTCAAGTTATAACTTTAAGAGCTTCGCGGGATAGGACAAAAAATGGAATTATAATTCGGTGCAAATCGATGTAGTTTAAGTTTTACAAAAATAAAACAAATACTGTTGCCCTACAATTATTAATCGGTCGCATATGCTCTTACGTAGGTTATTTGCACATAAATTGTTTGAAAATAAAACGCAATCAATTAAAAAAAATACAAAAAACCGGTTTCAACCAAAAAAAAAGCACACACACACACTTTGGCTGGCAAAAACAGGTTATTTGCACATAAATTCTTTGAAAATAAAACGCAATCAATTAAAAAAAATACCAAAAACCGGTTTCAACCAAAAAAAAAAGCACACACACACATACTTTGGCTGGCAAAAACAGCAAACATGTGTATGTATTAATGCATGTGGTTTCTTGCTCTCTTTAGTTCTCTGAATGTGAGCAAGAAGTTTTTGCTTTCTTGTTACTTCCCCCCCTCATCAATAAGAAGAACAACATTTTTTAAAATTTCAAATGTACTAAGTGCAACATCTTTATAAATCTATAGTCTTTGGTATGACTAAAACTACGGTCACACTTGACAAATATTTGACAAAAAAACGGGAGCAACAAACAATCTATATAATCATTTCCTTTCAACATTTATTTTGATTATAATACCACATCTTACAAAAACCAATTGTTTGCTATGCCTAGTAGTAGAATTAATTAACAAAAGTAGTGGTTACGCTTATTTGGTCAAATATTTAATAAGTGTGACCATAGCTTAACACTTTGTTGAAATAACTAATATGGACTTTGTATTTCCCTTTTCTTTCTTTAAAAAGGAAATTCCTATGATTGTTTTACCTTATAAAAAAAAGAAAAATACATTTAAAAATATGGTACAAAATTCCACTCTGGGACAACTTAAAAACTATTTTATGGCCGTTTGATATTTTCTTTTCATTTAATTTTTGTTCAAACCATTTGAAAGCAAGAAGAATCTAGATTTTTTGAGCATAATTTTCCACACTCATTAGTTACGTCATTTAATTGCCGCAGCAACGCAGACCTTCATTAACACATACATGCACACGAAACTTAAATTCGTTTCCAAATTCACAGTTGTAGCTGCCCTGCAAATAATGCGACTAGTCCATACACGCATGTAAAATGTAGCCCACAAGGGACAAGGACTAGTCCAAAGGTAACCCCAATGTATGGAAAAAACATGGTCTATTTAATATTACGATGCCCTAGGGCAGGACCATATAACCCAGCTTTGCATTACAAAGGAGTAGTCTAAAAGCTACAAAATGGTATACTCCAGAGGATTAACTTTGAAATCGTTTAAAAACGAAAACATGTCGTTAAAAACGAAGACATGTAGTTTCACTAGAAATTCTTTTTAACAATGACATGATCCACGCTTGCATTACATTGGACCAGTCCATTCGATCATAATAGATCAGGTAGGCCAATATTATTTGCAGGGTTGAAGTGAAAAACTGGTTATTTAAATAAGTCTAAATTTACACGTTTCATCTTTTGATGCTCAACTTCTTTTCAATTCCCTTTTAAAGATGCCAATATATTCACACGCAGCAATCGGTTTCAACTTTTTTCAGTACAAAACAACAACAATTTTATTAATAGCGAATCAAAGAGAAAAAGAAAAGAAAAAAATTACATGCAGCCATCGTTGTGCATATACCAACGAATAAAAACACAAAGCGTACTGACCGAGTACAGGCATCTCTGTACTAACCCCTTTCTTCTTTCTTCTCTCACCTAAAAACATAAGAGTTGAGCATCAAAAGATGAAACGTGTAAAAGCAGACTAAGAGATATTTTCTTACAAATTTTAAAAATTTAATAAATTAAACTGGAAACAAAGTTGAAAAAGAAATTGGATATCCTTTCCTTGAAGACTAAACCCTTTCAATGTTATGTTATAAAAAAAATTTAGAGTGCTGTTACCAATGTTTCCAGCGCTTCTAATAACCTATTTTTTTAAAGGATTTTATTTATATTTTCCTTTAAAATTTTTAAGTTCTTTTCTCTTGGACCCGATTTATTTATCATTAGTTGGTTGGTACGAGTGAAAACTACTAAATAGTTTTCTCATAAAAAGTCTTGCAGGGTTTAACACAAACACTCATATGTCTTTATATAATAAACATTTAGAATGTTTGCGCAATGTTCATGAAAGTATGTGTGTGTGCCCAGAGTATGTACTTAATTATGTTACAAATTCTTATGTTCCTTTGGATTTTTTGGCACAAGTACAGGGTGGCCCAAAACAAATTAAAGGATTAGAATATTCAACAAATATTTTATTTTAAAGTCAATTCCAAGGCCCATTGAAAAGGTCTGCGCAAGAAGCCTGATGATCATTGTTTATGTTCTTTTTAGTCTTTTCTTATACTTCATTGTCTAATGAGGATTTCAGCTTACTGAGACGCAAAAAGTAACGTCGTAACAACAGCACTGGCTGCTTTACTGTATCATTTTTCCACTCCATTGCAAACACTTAGCTCTTAGCTTGAAAACGGCAGAGTCTACCCTAAGGAGTAAGATATTCCATTGACTGCTCTCCTAAAATCGTGGCTGACCAGAGTTCATATCGGCAGTCAGTGGCCCCTCGTGGGACAGCAGATAACTGACTGTTGCCTGAGAACCTCTTGAAGGTTACGAGGTGAACGTGATTTGGACATAAAGTCTCGGGTAGGGATATACTGAAATTGTTATTTCAACTTTGTGGGTGCTGTTGCTATTTAACATTTGCCGCAGTCTGTTCTAGTGCAGCGGAGGGTAGATAGCTCCAGCTCCGAAACGAGGTTCGAGTGTATATATTTCTTTAGGATTATATTTACCCGTTTTTGCTAGTTTTTTCAATCACAGATACGGTTGGTAAACGCATAGTTTATTTTCGAAAGTTTTTTCTACTTCAGACCAGAGTCAAAACTGGTACCACAGAAACCAGAAGCCGCAAGGGTTCTGTATAATTATACACTTAAACTGCCACCTATACGTTGGCTGCTTTAACACAGGGGTGTTTTAGTATTAAGCCCTGTATTTAGTACCGTTAAGGCAGGTAATAACGTCGACTTAAACATTTCCGCAGACTTCCTCCTATGAAATGTATGAAACGATAACACTACGTGACAGTTTTTTGACCAAATGAATTTGACACTAACCTTTATGTAAATTTGTTTGCTGAATCCGAATATGAAGTCAGAATTGTCAAAAGTAGAACAGTTAGATTAGATATTCCAAAATAACCGTTATTTGTGTTTTTAAAAAAGATGATGTGACTGAAATGCAAATATCTTTAAAAATTTTAAACGGATTATGTATTTCCTTCTTTTTTTCACATAAAGAATAGCTGTCAAATTCATTTGGTCACGACTTTGTTGAAATTTTGTCACGTAGTGTAATTCTTTCGGATGATATTTCACACTAAACTGTATACACTTAAAAGAAATGAATTATCCAAGGATTTTCGATACCCATGCTCTGTAATACTATTTATTGTCAAAGCCATTTAATTGAAAATTAGCTCCATGTCTCGCGAACAACATCATAACATTCTTTAATTGAATTATTTTAGTTAAATTGCTCCTTGGTGTACCTAAGCATTTTCAATTTCCCAATTCTTTTATACAAGACTCTAAGGAAAATAAGGAAAATCCTATTACAATAATTAAGTTTAATACTATTAAATCCCTTCGTTACATTTGGGCCGCCCTGTATATTTATGAGTTTTTTTAAGTTAGTTTGTGGGCAATTTACTTTCAATGTTTGTTTTATGTTTTAAAGTTTTGAGATTTATTAAAAGTTTTCAAGGTTTTATTTTTGCCTTCCTCTTTCGTAAAAACCATTCTTACAAGCCTAATACATACGTATTTCTTAAATTCATAAAAAAAAGACTAACAAAATAACCAAAAATTATTTCCCTTTGGAGAAATTTTCTTTTTGGTTGTTATCAAGAGGAATAAAACTTAATCTCATTAAGTCTGTACAAAATAAAGTTGTGCTTACAAATTTTCCACATGAAACAAAATGTTGAGCCTAAAAATAGTACAAGTTAAAGGTGTATTCTGTAAACTGGAAATATTTAATATTTCAATAATTTGATTGCTCTTGAAATAGTTTAATTATGTACAAGAAATGAAGTCTAAGGGAAATTTTATATAAAATAAATTTCAATAAAATCGTTGAAATCAACTTTAAACCAGTGTTCAAAAATAACACTAAATATCGCTCGTTAGTGTTCGGTTCGGTAGATTTGTGTAAAACACAAACGCTAATGCTGTTTTTGTAGTAAATCATTAAATATAAAATAAAGTTTCCTTGTTTGTCATCTTTCGAACACAAAAATAATACTGTTCTCATCCAACTCAATCAAAAGATTATCCAACTCAACAAGAAGGTGAGAACATTTAATTCGGTACCGTTCGGTTATTTTTACCACAAACTTCATTTTGTTCGGTTCATCTCAGTAATGTTTGTTTGTTTCTGTTGTGAGTAGCGCCCTTTTGGCTGGCAAAAAAAACTAAAAAATTTTTGCAAAAATAAAATACACATACGAAAAAAAAACAAACAGCCGTCAAAATAATTTTACACAATACACACACAAGCTGTTCGTGCTGCAATCGTTGCTAAAATTGTTTGTTTGTTCATTTCTTTATCAATGTAAAAAAAGAACCATTATAGAACATTAAATTATAATGTTTGTAAGTATCACTACAATTGTTCTGTTTTTTTTTAACGAAGAACAGAACTCTTTATAATGTTCGTCTTTTTCTTGAAAATAGTTACGAACTGTATTAAGGGTTGCGTTCTTCTACACAAACACTAAAAAAAATAGATATCGTACCTGGGAGCGTAAGCCGAACGATAAAAATGTTCTTTTTATTTTCGAACACTGCTTTAAATTGCTTAACAACCATCAGAATTAAAATTAATAATTAAATTTTTATTCTGGAGCTGAGATCAGCAAACACATACAGTCACGCAAAGAAAAAACTTGTTAAAACATGATCACCTTCAACGATAATATTTTTAAAGAAAATTTTAAACATATTGTTTAACCATATAATAGTCACCGACCACCAATTTATGGTTAAATTATTCCTCTATCAAGAAGCCACAACCATATTATGTTGCCCTTATGGTTAAATATGACAATAATTTGTTTTTAAACTAACAATAGTATTTTTCTCTTTTCCAAGAGCAACATGCTATGGTTGAAAACCAATCATGTTCTTATAAGTGTTAAACATATTTAAGTTATTATTAACCATAACATGTTCAGAGGCAACCAGGATCTTGCTGTGGCTTCTTGATGGAGGACTAATTTAACCATAATATGGTTGTCGCTGCCAATAATATTGTTAATTTAAACATAATATATTTAAAATTTTCTTTAAAAATAGTTTTGTTGGAGGTGACCATATTCAAACATATTTTTTTCCTGGGTGATGTAGCATTATACATAAGTGAGAATAGAAATCAATGTAAGCAGTGTTGCTGAAGTCAACAGGCTCATTTTTGCACAAAAACATCGCCAAAATAACGATAAATCATCAAATCTGGCAACCGTGGCTACATCTGCAAAAAACAACGAGAAGGGAGTGTGTGTTTGCGTGACGTTAGCAGGACTTTTAATGCACGCGTGAAAAACAATATGTATGACCTGCTTAATTCCCAATTGTCTATATTTGATAAATACACTGATATTTGTTGTTGAGGGAAAGCTAGCTTCTTTGCGCATTTCACTGGCTGCTTAGGCCAGATCATCAGAAAACTTCATCCATAAAGATTTTAGAAAAACTAAAGATATAAAACCAAATAAAACTGTTAAACGTATAAGAATTATAGCAACAGTTCTACTTGTAATAATATCAAAGGGAATGTAAGATGAGATGAACCCACTGTTTATTGTTGATGTGTTTTTGTTTAAACTTTGATATTATTACAAGTAGAACTGTTGCTATAATTCTTATACGTTTAACAGTTTTATTTGGTTTAATATCTTTAGTTTTTCTAAAATCTTTATGGATGAAGCAACCAGTGAAATGCGAGTGGGAATAGCTTATCCCATCAACAATAAATTTCAAGTGTTTTTATCAATAATAAAAACTGGGAATTAAGCACGAATTACAAAATCTTTTGAAATTTAAATTTTGTATTCCCAAAAATTTAAATTACTTTTTGATAATTTAACCGACAACTATTTTAATTATTAATGGTAATTAATGTAAAATTAATTAGTAACTCCTTAAACAATAAATCTTAACAAAAAAAAATCAGGATAATGTTTACCTTAATTACCTACATTTAGGGAAAATAAAGGTTATTTTTTTAGCTGCATGAGAACATTTAATTATAATACAAGACAGAAATATTTTTGGAATGAAATTTTTTTTATTATAATCTGGTAGATAGTTTCATGGCATTTATTTTTTAAATATGATTTCCGGCATATGCCCACCACTGCAACGGGTTACCGGGTTCATTCGATCAGTCCATATTTTGACTTCTTTTTCAATAACTCAATGTTGGCTAGAATATTGGCTGGCAATGCTTAAAGTGTTGCTGGCTTATGGGCATAATTATGCTTATAAGCCAATGACTTAACATAGCCCCATAAAAAGTTATCCAGAGGCGTTAAATCACACGAACGAGGTGGCCAGTTAACAGGACAACTTCTGGAAATAAAGTTGTCGCCAAATTGATAACGCTCGCCATTCACCATAATGGAAGCTCCTTATTTATTTAGAAAGAAATAAGAACTGATGATGCCGCCACCGTGTCAACCTCAGCAAACAGTTAATTTTAATAGACGTTTTGGCGATTCGTTACCGGCTGGAGGCCTGCCTTTGCTTCAAACACCGCAATTTTTCTTACTAACGTTGCCTTTTAACCAGCAATGAGCTTAATAACAAATTCAATTCTTTAATAGAAATTCTTATCTTCGGCCAGTTTGAAAAGAGCCCAATCAGCTAAAATGCTACGCAAACGGTGGTCTTGCCTTAAGTTTTTGCACGCGCTATATGTTATAGGCTCGTAAGCCGATATCCTTACGTTGAATTTTTCACGTTGTTGAGGGATAAAGGCTGCCATGTTGAGAACTAGGACGAAGCGACGAATCTTCAATATATCGCGTTACAGCAGCAATATTCTCTTCCATACTCACATTCTTTTGTCTTGTTGATGGTTTTGAATCAAGAATAGTAAAATTAGTGCGAAAACGACCAATGACTACACAAATTGCTTGCTCATAGGCCGATTATTTTGACCTAAAATGTACAAACTGCTCTATGAAATTAGCAGACAGATTTCTTTTAAAGTTAATTTTCATAATTTGAAAACATTTTTCAAGCGTTAAACGATTCACGATGACTTGCCAAGCCTTGCTGAACGGAAATGTCAATACAGTTTGTCATTTTCAGCTGTACAACCATATTTATCGACATCTATTGCATTGTTCTTATGCAGCTAAAAGAAACACCCGATGCAAGGAAAACCTTTTTAAATGCTACTGTCATGTATTAAAAAATTTATGTTTTTTGTGTTATTTTTTAAAATTTCTAATTTTATGGGTTTAAAAAGAAAACACCTTCTTTCTACAAATAAATATAATTTAACAATCCCACATTTTTCCAAAATTTGCAATTCCAATTCTGTCACTAAAGGTATCTTTACGTGGTCATACATGTATTACATGTCAAAAAATATGTAGAATAAGAAATCTTATCACGTAAAAGCAAAATGAATTGAGTAGGAGGGAATACGGATACAAATTTAAGAAAAGATGAGTAATTGTTAAGTTTCCTAACCATTTCAGAAACTTAATTATGTATTCTCATCACACCAGAGCTGTATTTCAAAACAAGCATTGGCAGCACTCACTGTGTATATTGAAGGTGTTAAAATTTGTATAAAATTAACTCGGAAAATTTTCATGTTGTTTTTTGTAAATATTGTAGAACCGTAACCATCTGCTTCTTTTGTTATTAAAGGGCCAGATAAACCACACAAATAATGACTTGGCAAACTCGCACTTTTTACCCTTTTGCGGTCGCAAATAAACAGTACAAATATATTTTATATAAACATAAATTCTTTTTTTTTGTGTTGTTTTCATCGACGATGGTGCTCGCTATTTGTTTAAATCGGCGAAGAAATAAAAAATAAAGAAAAAGAATTTTTAGTAAAGAGCGGTTTAAACAATGTTGCAAACAATGCAGCTTATTTAAATGTTTCTTCTACAACGTCCTCAATCTGCAAAGTTTTCGCTTAAATTATTAAATTTGGCGGTAGACAATACAAAAAGTTTAAAAAATATCCAACATATTTGCTAAATATTAAAAAAAATGTTCTTCAAACATGCTTAAAATTAGCAAATACCCCAATAATCCATACAAAATATTTGTACTACCGTACAATTTTGATATGTTTGCCAAGCAATTTGTGTGGTTTATTTTGTCCTTAACTCAGCTAAGGGCATCTTCACTAGAGAAGCCTATGCTGGCTGTCTCTTTCATATGTATATAGTTGTATATGTCGAATCCACACAACTACACATACAAAAAGGAACAGCTAGATTCCTAGTGCTACCACCTTGTGTTATTTTACCTTGACTCAGCTCTAATTTGATTTCACTTATTCATCCGTGTAAACATGAAAAATACTTACAACAGACTTTCGTTTTCTTTTCTTAAGCATTAAGAGAATTTCATAATATTTTGATTCTACAAAACCTTAATAATTTGTAGAACCATGTTAAGATAGATGTCTTAAATAAATGTTGAGGTGCTCAATTGAGAGAACAAATCACCACTATTTGGCAGCACTGATCAATGTATAAAAAACAATTTAAGTGAAATAAACTAATTTTTTCGACTTTGCTTAAAATTTGCCTTTAGCTTTAATTAACTTCTATAAATACGAGTGTGGTTTTTATAAACTTAGGGCCATATTCATAAAAAGTTCTTATTTTAAGTTTAAATTAAAATCGAGTTTTGTGCGCATAAAACATACACTAAAAATAGAAAAATATGCGCTAAAAATTGAAAAAATATGCACTTAAAATTTTCCTTAACACATTTATTAATCATAAAAAAAACATTAAAATAAATAAAAATAACATGAAAACCCTTAAAATTAACGAAAATAAGGAACAACAAAAAAGAAGAAGTAAAAATAAAGTAAAACAATCATTTAAATAAGACACTTGTTAGATACATAGATATTTGAAGCTTAATATACAATGAATAAAGAACAATATTCATTTTCATATACATACATATTTATTTTCCCCTACGCTGTTTTCGTAAAAATTTTAATTAAATATGCCAGCAGTTTGTGTTGTTGTTTTGCGTCCTTTATTTTTCTAAAAGCTTTATCAAGTTTGATACGAATTTGTTTACTTAAGAATTTGTTTAGTTTAGTTATCAATAAATTTAATTTTCTTTCTCAATGGATTTGATTTCTCTAATTTTACAAAAGTCTCGGAGATAAATCTGTAATTTGAAGACATACAAATTATCCGAGCTTTAATATTTGGTAAATTTGTTATTTTTTTTTTTTTTTTGATACTTCACTACCATCGTTCCATCAGATCCTTGAACTGTTCGAAATTTTCAGCATAATACACAACTGATTGCAACCACTTTCTCCACCCTGCTATTATTGGATACTTCTCCTAATATACGACAAAAGGCGATGTGCTTTGCAAAATATTTTTTCCCATAAAATCAATTGATGCAACACGGTGCATCGAAAAACAAAGCAAATAAAACAAGGTTGTTTTTTTTTTAAATGCATCAAAAACATGCAATGTCAGCAATATATGCAAAAATATGCTTTTAAAGCAAAATATGCAAAAAAAATGCATCAAACAAATGCACTAACAAATCGATGCCATATTCTTTAAAATTTCTTGATTCGAAAAGATATTAAGTTTATGTTGATCTCAGACTGACGACAACAAATATGCATTTGCATAAAAATCCGGGCCTTGGTTATAACTATAAAACACTTTATGTTTTATAAATCTCTTTATAAAATGCGTATTCATTAACGTACAATAACCGCTTTTTAACTATTAACTGTTTGTAGCAATTTTATGTTTAAGTATGGCAACTTTTTTTACTTTTTTTTGCTTATTTTCCTTATTTTTTATATTTTTGAGCAACAATTCGTTCTTTTAAACATTAAAAAAAACTAATTGCAATAATTTTAAAAATAATTAAAGAGAATATCTGCACTTGCCTCTGAACGCATTCATTTAATTCATAAATTTTTTTAAAATATTTAACAATATAACTTTAAACGAAAAAAAAAATTAATTAAATGTATTAAACATCTCCATATTAATACTTATAAAACGTTTTTTCCATTATTTTTAAGCATATTTCTCAAAAATAAATCATAAAATGCAAACATTTATCAAAATGTAATTTTATTTTTGGTATAAAGAAGGGTTAATCCAACAATAAATTTTCTTACTTTATGAATCGTTTATTAAAGGTTTAATAGACTATTTTTCGTTTATGAATACAACTTTAGCAATTTTTCCGTAAATATGGTAAATTGATCATAAATAAGTATTTATGAATATGGCTGCTATTCTTTATTCATAAAAAATAATTTAGGGCAATTTTATTCTGTAAACCTTTTTCCAATCTTTATATTTTTTGTCATATTTTTCATAAGAATTTATTTAAACTTGATTTTTAAGATTTTTCACTAAAAGTAAAAGCAAGATAAAATTTCATTTTTTTTATTTAAAGAAAAAATTTTATTTCCACACATTTTTCTCATGCACCTCTTTTGATTCCTTTTTTTTCTTCTTACATTTTATAGATACAACTTTTGTCGGAAAATTTTGCATTACATTTTGCACCAGCCTTAGCCATAGATACAGCAGAATATATTTGCCTAGTAAATGACCGTCATATACCGGAAGCAATTGTTGATTTACTGGTGCAGGGTAAGTAATATCACACAGATATATTTGAACACATACACAGAGAAAAAAAGAAAACCCATTATAAAGATAACAAATATGCCAGCATCTGTTGTCAAAAGTGTACTAAACACTTTTGTTCTTAATTTAGTAACGAATGGTGTCAAAGTTCTAGGAATTCATCTTTTTAATTTTGTTTAATGTTTGTTTTTATTTTGATAAGATTTTGTTGTTATATTTATTACATATTTTTGTCACTTAAACAAAACGTTGGTGACGCCAAGTTGTTGTCATTTTGATAGCGTCATGTTAAAGTTTTAGAGATAATTAGTGCCTTGTGAACCCAACAAAGAAAATAACATACAGTTCTTTTCGCTAATAGTTAGTCTCACATCCTTTAGTTGCAGACAAATTATGAACTATATCGATAATGTGACTATAAGCCTTATTCACTTATATGCCACTATAAAGCCTGTAACTCTATTACGCCTTTAAATGTATAAAAAAGGTAGTAGAATTGGATCATAGGCTTAATTGTGTATGAGTTTTTGTAGTCGTATGATACCGTTAAACTCTTCGTCGGTATGTCCAACAAAAATTATAATTAAAGGCGCGCCGCGGCGGTTTCAAAACTACATTTCCAAATTTTTAAAAATTTGGTTAAACATATTTCCGAATTTTTAAATCACCACATTAGGGTTTATTGAATTAATATTTGGGAATAAAAATGTGAAAAAAATATGTCGATACCTCCCACAGTTTTAAACAGCGATTTAAATTTTGGGATTTTCGGGAAATCACTGTTATGAATTTTTAGCCTTTTAGCCTTCAAGTTACACTAAATAAAAATAAGATTTTCTGTGCAATTATGGTTTTTCCCAAAATTTAGCGGGCTAGGGGAACGTCTCAACGCCACCTTTTTACCTGAATTTTTTTAGTATAATTCACTAAACTGGGGGGTGAGAATGAAAAAAGTCTGACAAAAAAATTCTCCATATAGCTAAGAGCCACCCAAATATACATATGGCAAGTGTGCTTGTTTATATCGCTTAATGGACTATAACTTTAATACTTGCTATTAAATTTACTTTTAGCGTCAGAAAATACAAATAAAACCGACTACATCGCGAATTTGACTAAAAACGGTAGTGACTATAAACTAAATGTACTGAACAAATTCTTAGTTATTTATTTAAATTAAAACGTTTAATATAATAATAATACAATCTTACTAGTTTCGTGTTTTTTTTTGTAATCGAATAAAAAGGTGTGGCATATTTCGAGACCTCTTTTTCTACTAAGAGACTTTTGAGACTAAAAGCTGATTTGATATAAAATGTTTTCTTCCCCTCTCACCCATAAATTCAGACTTTCTAAAAGAGAACTTTCACAGTGTTAACCCAGACTTATATAAATAAATACCGGTCTTTAGATAACAATAAACCTGTTTTGTACCACGACAACTTCCTCAATTTCACCCACAGTTTGTCGGGTGTTGTGTATTGATAGCCAATAGGCTTGTACCTAATTTCGAATTTTTGACTCTTGCCGTTCTCCAGTTATACAGAAATATATAATGTCTTTGTACAGGAGGAGCTACGCCCACCTCTAGATGTAATGTGCATTAATAACGCATTTTTAAAAATTGTGTATTAATAACCCAGTTATATGTACACAAATTTCACAATTTTTTCTTACCCTTCTTTATATAAAAATAATAAATTTTGTGTCACGTCCACTTCTTTACTCCGACCCACATTTTTTCGGATGCTGTCCATTGATAACCAAGACTTGTTTTTTATTTGGAAACTTTGGCTATTGACGTTTTCCAAATATACAAAAATCTATAAAAACGTCTTTGTATAGGAAGTGTCATGCCCTCTTTACAAATTCCACCCACGCTACTCATATGGTCCAGGAATATTTAAACTTAATAGCAGTGTTCGAAAATAAAAACTAAATATCGCTTCTTAGTGTTCCATAGATTTGTGAAAAACACAAACGCTTATAGTGTTTGTGTAGAAAATTATTTAAAAAATAAATAACGTTTACTTGTTTGCCATCTTTCGAATACAAAAAAATACTGTTCCAACTCAACATAAGGATGGGCACATTAAATTCCGTTCGGTTTATCTTTAAAAATCACAAACTTCATTGTGTTTGGTTCAGCTCATCAATGTTCGTTCGTTTCTGTTTTGCGTAGCGCCCTTTTCACTGGTAAAAAAACCAAGCATTTATTACCCTGCAAATAAAGCGACTAGTTAATACACGCATGCAAAGTGTAGCCCACAAGGGACTAGGACTAGTCCAAAAGTAACCCAAACTTATGGAAAAAACATGGTCTATTTAACATTACGATGTCTTAGGGTAGGACCATATAACCCAGCTTTGGACTACAAAGGAGTAGTTTTAAAACTACTTCGTTTAAAAACGAAACATGTCGTTAAAAAACGAAGACATTTCATCTCACTACAAACAGTTTTTAACAATGACATGGTTCATGCTTGCATTACATCGGACCAGTCCATGGAGAAGTCCATTTCATGAAATTGGATTAGATGGTCCAATAATATTTGCAGGGTACATAAACAAAATACACATACGAAAAAAAACAAAAAGCCAGCAAAATAATTTTACACAAGCCCAACATATACGCAATACATACACAAGCTGTTCGTGCTGCGATCGTTGCTTGAATTTTTTGTTTTTTCATTTCTTTATCAATGTAAAAAAGTAAACATTATAGCACATTAAAATATAATGTTTGTCTACAGTATCACTATAATCGTTCTGTTTTTTAACGAAGAACAGAACAATATATAATGTTCGGCTCTTTCTTGAAAATAATAACGAACGGTATTAAGGGTTGTGTTCATCTCAACAAACACTAAAAAATCGTTCCTGGGTATGTGAGCCGAACGCTTAATAATATTCTGTTTATTTTCGAACACTGCTTAATAGCGTCTACCATGAAAATTGTATGCAGTAACTACAAACGGAAACACTAACTTATAAATATCCTATTACCTTCGGTAAAGGGTATAAAAACATATAAAATGATTTAAATATTTTCATAATTTTCCTTTGAATCACTTAAGCTTGAATCACTTTTGACAGAGACAGGTTTTATTTTGTTCGGCAACTTTTAACTTGAATTGATATATTTTAACTCTCGTTCACAAAAAGTTCAAATGAGATGCAACTCAATTTGGCCACCACATCATATAGTGTCATTACAGTTCTATAACAACAATTGTTTTTTGTTAAATAATTAAATAAAAAAAAAGGATTATGCAGTTTAATTAAAAATAATAAAATCACCTTTCTTTTTTCGTCCATTTCCTTTAACACACTTTTATAAAACATTTCAAAATAAGTAGTTTGCTACAGCTGAGCTGCAACTTTGGGCACATTAATAAGACGTAGCTGTTGAGCTCAACTGCTACAAAACTGTTGACAACTGTTGAGCCGAACACTTTCGTCTTAGAAACGGCATTATATGTATAATAAAAAATTAACAGCTGATAAATATAAACAATTGAAAAAAAATAAAAGTGATAATAAAATTTATTAGTTTAGCTAAAAAGTATGGATAATACAGAATTTATATCTGATTTTCAGCTGTTAGGGTTGACCACAACATGTTGACTTTAGGTAGCTAAAAAATTTTATGATGGATTAAATGGCTTCAAATACCCAACTGTTGTGTTGAGCGGAAGTGCTCAACTATGCGTTTCTAAGACAAACACTAAACGGTTACACAACTGTTACGACTTATGAACGTGCCCTTTGTTACATTGTTTACACATGTAAACTATATGGTAGCTTTCTTTTTGTTTTTCCAGAAAAATGTTCCGAAATGGGTGAATCGTTCTTCAGATCACTCTCAGTAAAAAAAATATTCTTTGAACGAAAATATAGTTCGGAACGCATGGGTGAATCCAGTTTTACTCTGAAAAAACAACCTCGAAATCAAAAAAAACTGTCTATAGATAAAAGGAAAAGATAATTTTAAGCCCATTTTAAAATGTCTCTTTAATTTTAAATTCATCTTTTCTCAACAAAAAAAGGAAAATTAGAAAAACAATAAATAAAAATGCGAAAACATAATGTTTTTTTTTTTTTGACGAAAATATGTTTTTAATTCGGCAACATTTCTTTCTTGATTTGACGATGTGTGTGGTATTTTGCAGTTTTTTGTTTTAGATGTGACAACTTTTCGTTGAAAAACATCAAAAATGTCTACAACCTACCGTTTTGACACCATCCGCAGACTATTTTGTAAGGATTTTTTTCTTACTGTGTATATAGTTACCTGTAAAAGATCCATGCCTTTAACACATTGTGTACATGCATTAAGCATCAACATTCTGCAGAAAATATTTTAAGTGCAGTTGCTGTCCTGTTATTTGTATGGGTGTGTGTGTGTTAACAACTACACAAAGTAAAACTTTTTTCCTTTGCATCTCTTTTATCATTGTTTTTGTATATTTTATTTTTCTTAGATGTACCAGATCCACCTGAAAGACCACTACTGATAAGTTTTACATCACGTTCCGTTAACTTATCATGGGCCCATTCACAGCATCCCAGAAATGCACCTGTAACGCATTTTATAATTGAGACCAGGTAAGTGAAGTAGAAGAAATGAACAGCCCAACTCTTTGGGCATAAATTCTAGTAAATTATAGAATATTGTTGCAACATGCATATTGCTACTGTAACTCGTTTATTAAGTTTGCAATTGTGTAGTTTTATAAGTTTTTTTTTTTTTTTTGTATAACTTGTAAGTTACAGTGGAAAAGGAATTTTTAATAAGAACCCTAGACTACAGCCATGTCTGGGTGCATTTTAAACATTGTCAGTCATTTGTTATTTATGCAAAGTAATTGTTACTTTTCCATCTGAAATACAATTGGGTTAAATAAATAGATGGAATGAATTTAAACATTAATTTTAGTTATAATTTAAGCGACAAGGAGTAAAAAAACCAAAATAATGACGTTTGAGAACCGTTTTGTGTTTTTTTTTTGCAACCTGAAAGTTGTATTTGGAATCAGAGATTTAGTACTGGTAACCTCTTTTAGCGTCTAAACTTAGACTCTAAAGCGCCTTTTATACGGCCATACTTGGTATGACATTCTTGTTATGTTGAGAGAGAGTACTTTGCTATAAGACTATCATACCAAGCATGATACAAATATAAAAGGTAGTTCCACTTCTCTCTCACAATATTTTTTTTGTAGTTTATCGGAATTATTTGAAGTTAGTTTTTTTGTTAACATTAAAAACCCGTTGCCACATATATAAAAATACAATTAATTTCTTTTTGGAAATTATTAGTAAAAATGTGTAATTTGTATTACAAATTATCCATATTTTATTTAGATTATAGTTTAATTGTGTTAAATTATTACTAAATAAATTTTAAGCAAGTAAGAATGTGAACTTGGTCAAGGCGAATTCTCGGCACATGGTGGACATTTTGAACAGCAAGCACTAACAATGCAATACAATAAACTTTTTTTATTTCTGAAGTTTTTGTATTATTATAGTACTGCCTCCACATGTAGTAATGCGCCTTGTGTTATGCCAAATGGCACACAACGATTCGGCAGTTATCATATTGGGTAATCACAATAAACAAAATTATGTACGATTCATATAGCACCTTTCTCGTAATTGGCGAATTTAAAATACGCCTGCGACTGTTCGGTAATAGATTTAAGAAAACGTCAACATATTTCTATTACCTAACAGTCGGAGGCGTATTTTAAATTCGCAAACCACGAAAAGGGTGAAGAGTTCTTTATGAGATTTTTTTTTTCGTCTCAAAGTGGTTTTATGAAGCGGGGTTTTATGGAAACTTATCGTTAATTATTAGCCTACCGCCGTTACATTTTGCCATGATATTGTAGCTATTACAGAATTTCTCATGTGCAAAATGTTTATCACTACCATTTATATACCAATACATTTATAAGGAAGCTCTAAACTTAAAAGCTATGTATTTTTAGGAGTGGTGTTTTGTAAAACGTATAATCAAATAAGCACCGCTTTGAAAAAAAATTGGTGGGATGATTTATATTGAAATTATAAGCCGATTTGCACCATTTTTAAAAGGCTTGTGTCAGCTAAAATGTATAAAACAAATTAAGCAATAATTTTTCTGAAATTGTGTACTTTGCACAATTTTGCGTACAATGTTTAAATGGACATATAACCAGCCGGACATCGTCAGATCGATTCTGAAAGCGAGTATGGGTATACAGTAGTTACCTCCAAACACACATACTTTGATATTTGCATTTACCGTAAATGGCGTTGTAAGCGCTTACAATTTGTTGTTGTTTATATTCAAATTAAGCTGCAAGCATTGTTGTCACCGCGATTTGTTTGGCTATTGCGCTTTCGTCGGTGTAAAAGCATTAAAGCTGGACAAAACTAGTATAGACTCTAGAATTAATATTTTTAGGTGTTACACACATTAGCACAAACTGTTTAAAATCAAAACGGACATACTTATGTGCATACATAACTACATTGTATATTATGTACATAAATAGGTATGAATGTAGCTGCACTTGCGAAATTTCGAGACTCCCAATATTTTTAAATAAATTCATCCGTGGCTGATATTTATAAATCCATATTTCTTGAAGCTGCAGTTTTTTTCTTATTAAAATATATGATTTTTATTATTTATTGACGATATAATTAAAAGTCGTTGAATATAAATTTTATTCAATCTTTTGCAAGGTAAACTCGTTGGCCCATATGTGTGTCAGCTGTTTACCTAAGTTGGAACACCAATGTCAAATTCCGTGTATATGAGCCAAAATTTGTACATGTGTGCGTTAAATTTATATGAAGACAATTTTGACAATTCCGTTCCACTCGGTTATTTTTATAGAGCAGCATGTCTACACTCCCAAATGAGTCTACCTTGTGTAAATATACCTTGATCTTTTGTAACTTAATAATAATTTTTTTTAAACTTCAAAAAATAAAACAAAAACAGAAAATTGGATTATTTTATGAAATATGGCAGCACAAATTTTAATAATTCCCATGAACGTCAGAACGTTAACATGGCGATAAAAAGAGGGAGTGGAACTACCTTCTGTATTTGTATCATGATACCAAGTATGTCATACATCATTACAAAACAAACATTGAAAAGTGAAGGTTGCCTAAATGATGGCGCGTGAATTAGTTACTGCTTTGGTAAATGATGTCTTTTTGGCTGACGATGTTTGTACGAAATGTATTTATTTTTTTCTTTACAACTTCAATTGTTGCTGCTGGCTCAATTGTTTTAAATTGTTCTATTTTAGCTCTTTAGTACCGTTTAATAAAGCAATAATGTTATAAGACTGAATTGTGCCCTAGGACCAAGATGCCAAGATGTATGTACTAGAACTGAACTAGAATTGAACAAGGAATAATTCTATCCGTATACCATAAGTGATTGCTAACTTTTTACAGCAAAAAAGGGCTATATCTCGTTCGGCATGAGCAATTATGTTTTTAGTTAAATAAAGGTCTTGATTTGGTGCTTGAATTGTCTTGGTGCGTCCACACACCAAGCTTTAACATAAATATGAATTATAAAAAGACATACACTTTTTATACCCTTTAACTCTTGTCTTATCATATTGACTTGATCGCGGAACAAATACGTTTAAGTGCATAAATCGTTTTTGTCATCCATCTAGGATGAAAAGTTGCAGCAGGTATTCGAAAGGTGTTAAAACTTGGCACTGTACCTCCAAAAAAACGGTTTATATGATTTTTGGCCCTTTAAAGATTTTCAAATACCCATTTAATGATACCCCACTCAGAAAATGTCATCTACTGTTTGTTAACATTTTAAATTATAGCGTATGATTAACGCCACATTGAATTTTGTATCTGTATATAGTGACACGTTCAAGCATAAGACAAATCGATTGACGTATATTTGTCAATTGTACGACAAAATGTAAAAAAAATTAATAAAGAATTCAAATTTGTAAAAAGGGTTTTTTTTCATATTTGCAAAGTAATGAATTAGCATTATATTCAGAAAAAAATTTACATTAATCGACCATACGGATTTAAAGCTATAAGCAAAAATATGCGTTAGCGTGAAGTTACAAAAAACGGTAGTGGAGTTTGACTGGCATTACAAAATTGCTTAAATCTGCGAACAGATCAGGACTTTTTGCATAAGACCTTTTTTTAATAAGCGTTGGACTTATAAATATTAGTTTTCCAAGTTATCATATTTAAAAATCTTTGCTCGTTTGAAGGTGAATAATGCCCATTCCAGCGAAAGGTAAACATACAAATAAGTTTGTATTTTATTACCATGTTGTTTAAAAGTTATTCCTTTAGTGAGAAAATGTAGAGCAAATCGTGCTTTACATTAAAATATAAAAATGTAAAATAATTATAAAAATTGTTTGAGAAAAAATTAAAATTACTTCTGGCTTTACGTTACAAAAAGTAGACTTTTCGCTGGAACTGCCCTTATCCTACGTAGTGTAGCCAAGTGAAATTAAAAAGCAGCTTTAAGAAATGGCAAAAAATTGTCTAATCCTGCTCAAATGCGCTTACCGTAATCCGAAATAATTCAAATAAGGACAAGTCTAATGTGCACATAAATAAGAAACATTTTATTAATTAAGAGAGTCAATAGAAAATAACATTAAAGAGTAATTTTTGTAAAAATGTACTTAAAATGTTGTGTGTAATGAGGCGAAGATACAAGAGTGATTCAGATTTAACAGGCGTAAATATTAACTAGTAATTCAAAAAACGCTTAATGAGCTTAACGTTAATTACAAACACAGTTAAAAATAATGTTAAGTTGCTGTATTTAAAATTAATAACTTTCTAGCAGAACAATATTGATCTTTTTAAAATAGGAATTTGTTACTTTCATTCAGTAATAATTTTTCCATTACCAAAATAATAAAAAAACGTCATTGAATTTAGCTAGAAGACCTTTTTTTCTTTTTGTTAAAATATTATCGTATAAAAAAAATATTATTGTCATATTTTACAGACAATATAGAATACAAAAGTTTCTGTAGTAACAAAAGCATCAATATAACACCTGAGACATGTGTGTCAGTATGTGTCGTCATTATGTCAAACCAAAAATACATTTGGGAAAAAAAATGTTATATATCTGATGAATTTTATGATCTGACAAACAAAAATTAAAAAATTTTTGATATTTTTATAGAGCCACACACTTTGGAGAAATATATGTATAATAAAATTGCTGATACCTTTTTAGTTGTATATTGAAAAGTTTAGAAAATGTGACATGTTATTGAAAAAATAAGAGTAAATAAAAGTGAACATGTCAATATTAAATGACAAATAAAAAACAATTGAAAAAAAAATAAAAAAAAAGAAAATTCTCTAGAAAAAGTGTTTAAAACCAAACAAAATACTAGGAAGAAAAATATTCTGTATGCATGAAATTTGCAACTTTAATTTTTAAAAAAGAAAAATATGAAATTCTACCCTGTACTAGTTTGAGCAAACTTAATCAAATTTAAACATTTATAAATAACTGGCGGAACCGGCGATCTTCGCCTCGCCCCAAATTCAAATGTCAAAATGACACCTATCGGATTTTGGCTGAGAACTTTCTATATTTTCATTTGGAACGCCATTTAAGGTACATGTAGACGACATGTTTTTTACATCTGACTTGTCAACTTTTCAAGTCACATGTAATTGTGCATGTCTGTCAAAATTGCTGTTTTACATAAGAATTATAATATTCAGTCACAAACGTATATGTAATTTGCTTCAGACATTATCTTGTCCTGAAACCAAAGTATTTCTCGGTTTCAAAATAGCGTGCGGCCGCCATACAAATTTTTGCTTAAGCCGAAAAAGAGTTCAGCCATCTAAACATTTTATTCTTTAAATTGGAAGATACCAATTTAGGATATTATAATGAAATGTTTTTTCTTAATATATGTACATCGTTTCTATTCAATGGAGAAATTACCATATTCATATGTATCGGTATTGTAAAATATTAACTTCAGCCAGCTAATAATTCCGTCAATAGTGGACGCCGCTGCCGGTTTCTTCCCGGCATAGATTTCTGAAGTCAGAAGAAAATAGAGCACGCTCTAATTGAAATTTTGGAAGATGACTTTGCGTCTGACTTTTACAGAAGCAAAGTTAAGAAATTTTACATGTCAGATGACAAATACATGTCGTGTATGGTCGCCTTAAGGATTAATTAAACACAAAATTTCGTACAAAAAAATTAATATTCGATTTTTCCAATTTTCCGACTTTTGCGGAGAGATTTTCCAATTTTCCGCATTTCGCATTTTCTGAAATTTTCCATGATTTACACTAAGAACTTTCTGTTGGTTGATATGGAAAGTCATTAAGGAATAATTTCAAACAAAATTTCATACAAAAACTCGATTTTCGCTTTTTCCAATTTTCCGAAGGGATTTTCTCCCGAAAAACTGACAAAAAATTTTACAGAAATCGGCCCAGCCGTTCTTATTTTATGAATTACTATACATTTTTTACACCATTTTTATAAACATATTGGATTTTGCCACGCCCCTCCGCCCGCAGACCAAAAGTCAAAAATCAGACTTCTCAGTGTCAGCCGCCTGAATATTCTGAAGATTCCCTGAAAATTTCATCAAAATCGGTCCATACATTACATACATACATACACACATCCTGTTATATATATGTAGATAGATAGATAGATAGATAGATAGATAGATAGATAGATAGATAGATAGATAGATAGATAGATAGATAGATAGATAGATAGATAGATAGATAGATAGATAGATAGATAGATAGATAGATAGATAGATAGATAGATAGATAGATAGATAGATAGATAGATAGATAGATAGATAGATAGATAGATAGATAGATAGATAGATAGATAGATAGATAGATAGATAGATAGATAGATAGATAGATAGATAGATAGATAGATAGATAGATAGATAGATAGATAGATAGATAGATAGATAGATAGATAGATAGATAGATAGATAGATAGATAGATAGATAGATAGATAGATAGATAGATAGATAGATAGATAGATAGATAGATAGATAGATAGATAGATAGATAGATAGATAGATAGATAGATAGATAGATAGATAGATAGATAGATAGATAGATAGATAGATAGATAGATAGATAGATAGATAGATAGATAGATAGATAGATAGATAGATAGATAGATAGATAGATAGATAGATAGATAGATAGATAGATAGATAGATAGATAGATAGATAGATAGATAGATAGATAGATAGATAGATAGATAGATAGATAGATAGATAGATAGATAGATAGATAGATAGATAGATAGATAGATAGATAGATAGATAGATAGATAGATAGATAGATAGATAGATAGATAGATAGATAGATAGATAGATAGATAGATAGATAGATAGATAGATAGATAGATAGATAGATAGATAGATAGATAGATAGATAGATAGATAGATAGATAGATAGATAGATAGATAGATAGATAGATAGATAGATAGATAGATAGATAGATAGATAGATAGATAGATAGATAGATAGATAGATAGATAGATAGATAGATAGATAGATAGATAGATAGATAGATAGATAGATAGATAGATAGATAGATAGATAGATAGATAGATAGATAGATAGATAGATAGATAGATAGATAGATAGATAGATAGATAGATAGATAGATAGATAGATAGATAGATAGATAGATAGATAGATAGATAGATAGATAGATAGATAGATAGATAGATAGATAGATAGATAGATAGATAGATAGATAGATAGATAGATAGATAGATAGATAGATAGATAGATAGATACCCGCTCTTAGGAGCAAGGGTGTGCACAACCACCTGTACAACATAATCGCGGACTACCTGGACAACAGAATCCTATTATATGAGACTGAAAGTGGTATGAAAGAATATCGTATCACTGCAGGGGTACCACAGGGATCCGTGCTGGGCCCTTTCCTGTGGAACATAATGTATGATGGTCTATTGAACATGAGACTACAAGTCGGTGCGAAAATAATAGGGTACGCAGACGATATTGCTCTCGTTGTATCTCAACGAGAACCAGAACTACTGGAAATAATAACAAACGACAGCCTTTTCCGCTGTAGCGGATGGTTAAAGAGAAATGGATTGGAACTAGCAGTGGCAAAAACTGAGGCAATCCTGGTAACGGATCGAAGGGCATTTAAACCACCAAAGATCTTCCTAGAAGGCAGTGAAATACACTTTCAACGGAGTCTGCGCTATCTTGGTGTAAAACTTGATGATAGACTTAATTTCGGTCAACACGTACAAATGATTCAAAAAAAATCCATGCAAACGGCAACGTCACTGGCTAGGATAATGCCAAATTGTGGAGGTCCTAAGCCATATATAAGAAGGCTTATAAATAGTGTAATACACTCCCAGCTACTTTACGCTGCCCCGATATTTGCCACGTCGATGAACATAAAGGCAAGAATAAGGGAAATGCAGAAGCCACAGAGACTAAGCGCACTTAGAATTATATCGGCATACCGTACGGTACCTACAAGTGCAGCACTAGTTCTTGCGGGACTACCACCAATAGACTTGCTGGTGTTAGAAAAAAATGAGATTTATAAGGAGACAAAACGAATTAAATGTGAACCATGCAACTTGATGGAACAAAAACAAAAAATTCTTGAAATAAAGGAAAATTCAAGAAGAACCCTAATAATAAAATGGCAAGATCGTTGGAATATGGAGGAAAATGGGAGATGGACATATAAACTAATCCCCGATATTAGAGTCTGGATAGAGAGAAGACATGGTAGCATGGGATACTTTCTCACCCAGGTGCTGACTAATCATGGTAGTTTTAACGGGTACCTGCACAGATTTAAGCTTCGGGATGCTGGCAACTGTGACACATGCGTGACTCTCGTGGAAGACGCAAACCACATACTTTTTGAGTGTGAGAGATGGGCAGATAGGCGACAAGAACTTTATGATGAACTGGAGACAACATTGACACCGGAAAATATGGTGAATAAAATGTTGGAGTCGGAGAGAGTGTGGATGTGCTGTGAACGTTTCATAAACTCCATAATGAAGATGCGCTGTACGGATGCTCCGAACCTCCTACCCTTATGATAGGAAGGAGGATGTAGGACTCGTACAAGAGAAAACCCCCGTCCTGATGAAATGCTGACGTAGTTCCGGGGTGGAGTAGGTGGAGTTATCGTGGGGCCACTATTGATATTTATATCATTACGTCCATTAAAAACAGATAGATAGATACCGACCAAGGATAGTTCTAAATTAAGAAAAGTTAACAACAAAAAAATTAAACTTTAATTTTAGAAAAATTTTCTTTACTTTTTTCAATGGTTTTAAACAGGACTTTACATTTGTAAAAGCCCTAAAAAATGTACAAACTTATGATGACATGTTTTTAAAACCTGAATAACTAAACACCCCGGGGGGTTTGAATGGACCATAAGGATATTTTATCTTTTGATATTACATCCTCCATCAGTCAATGCCTCGGCAAAAATCCAAAATTAACATATCTCAAGGAAATTTTAAGATCTTCTGCGATCTCGGATGACTTGAGATTTTATGCGGTACCACGGGTACTACCATTAGCCCCGTCAGCACGAAACTGGGCTGACTTTTGGTTAAGGCCTAGATTAATATATTTCTTGCGGAAAATGATTTTTATCTTTCAAAAAGACTGTCTTTGCAGCAGTTTCGCTTTTCCATTGAAAATATTCTTTCGGGGTGTGGTAAGTGAAATCCTACAAATTCCATTAAAGGACTGATTTTCTACCACTAGTGGGAGATTGGATGACTGTTGCTACTTAACAGATGCCAGCTAGATTATTTCAAAAAGCAGCGGAGGCTATATATATATATATATATATATAGCAATAGCTGCAGCTCCTTAACAAGAGGCGTGTGTGTAATCTTGCCAGATCACGCACTCCAATTGCTACATTAGTGGGCTAGTTACTCTCACACTCGTCTTAGGCCAAGTTTCAATGTAAGTTTCAATGTAAATCTCTTCAAGATCTGTACTTTTTATTCATCCCCAAGGGATGAGTAAAGATCCATCCTAAGGATATTTCACCCTTTTGGTGTAACATCCTTCGTAGAAACAGTTGAAAATTGGCAGGTGTTCCTTCTTTCTAAGATGCAGAACACAGCTGATGAAAAAGCCTTTTCAATAAATAAAAAACATTTCTAGTTAAAGTTTTTTACTTTTGGGGTGCAATTCAAATTTTAAGGTAAGCTGGTACATACTTCCATGACTTATTTACTTCCATTTGAATTTTTCATAATTTACTTTTTTAGGATTTCATAGGTTTTTTTATTCTTCCCTTTTGTTTTTGTTATAATTGAATTTTTTGTTTTGATTGAATTTTTTGTTTTTATTCATTTTTTGAAATAAAATGAAACAATAATAAAAAGTTACAATAAGGGTCCTCATGATGTCGCTTAAAATTGCCATTTGTGCAAATGCGCAAACTTACGAGTCTTGTTTCATGAAGCCCCTTTTTTTACTTTTGTGTAATTTTAAACAATTAATGTCAGTTTGTAAGAAACGTCAATACAAAAATAAATTAAAAATTAAAATTCAAATATATAAAAATTTGTGTTTAAATTTGTGATTAATATGTATGAGAAATTTGCTTTTAAAAATGCTCAAAGAAAGCCAGAAGACCAATTTACTGAAATTATTGCTAGAATTTATTGTTTGTGATTTATAGACACTTGACAGTTCATTTACGAGGGTGTAAAAATGCACAGTTTGCACAGATTACGAGACTTATAAACGATATCATGAGGACCCTTAATGTAATTACATAAAATATGTTTGTTCAAAAATATGTATTTATGTACAAAGGTATATTAAATTTTTTAATTTGGTCGATATTTTTGAATAAATAAATATCGATACTCTTAAAAAAATATCGATTCGATATATTTTTTCAATTTGCCCATCGCTAGTTCATATAAGGCGTGATAGGGGTTTTGTTTAAATCGTTCCTACAGACGAGCATTGTAAAATTACCAACTGAATTTAAAATTTTAAGATCAAAAACCATTTTTAATCTTTCCCTAATCCATTAATATGCCCTGCAGAAAAAGAAAATTTACTGGACTAGAAAGTTTTTGTTATGTGTTTTAAGTTTTCAATTTTATTGCTGCTCGGTCAGCATTGTCTGTTTTACCTTTTTTTGAAGAATTTCTTTACCAAAGCATTTTTTTTTATTTAGTTATTTGCTATTCGATCTGAATTTAAGTACTTTTACATTCAAATTGTTCAAGTGCCACAAACAACAGAAATATGCTGAGACATAAGTAGAGTTAAAATGCAAAAACACACTTTTACACCGTAAAACACCTACACACAAACAGTGAGGCACCTCCAAGCAGGGCTGCCATGCGAGCAAAATGGACAAGGAAAGTCATTTGGGGATGTTTTCGGGGATTTAAAAAAAAATTCGGTAATTTTTTGGGGATTTTATACATATCAAATATAATTTTCCCTTCTTTTATTATTTACGCTTATTTTTCTTTGTTTCGTACATAAAATATGAAAAAATTAGAAAAGCTTTTACCTAACTCTTATCAACAACTAATAAAGTGTAGAGGGTCTTAATTAAGATTACCATTTTTCTTATGTGTGTAAAAGGTGCTTAAAATTTAAAAAAAACTTGAGTAGTGTTTTAAAAGGGAAGAATTCAAAAAAAAAGAATCTAAAACCGTTGACTATACATAAAATTTTTGATTTTTAAATACAGTTTTTAAGCAAACATGTCTTTCCCAAAAATAAGTACATCGTTACCTGAAACGCAAAAGGAACTTCCTAACGAAAAATTAAAAATCAATGTTTTCATTGATTCTGATGTATTTTTTTAACACAAATGTCCACAAATTTTCGAATCTTTCGACTAAAATTTGCAATTTTATTCTCAAAAAACAAAAGGCCATATCTACAAAAGCTACTATGGTAAACGCTTAAAGGCATAACTGACAGTTTGCATAATATGCAACATTGACAATTGTCAAAACAACTGTAAGGTTTTACAAGAAAAATAAACGAAAATTTACGTATAAGCAGTTTAAGTTGATTTATTAATTTATAATTTTGAATAATTTTTTTACTAAAAATTTTTATTTGTTGATTTTTGGGGATTTTCTATTAAAATTTTTCTTACTATTTTTAACAAAATTTTAAATTTTTAAATAACAATAATCAAAATTTGGTCAGAAAAAAAAAGAAAGAAAATATTAACTTTTTAAGCTTTTGTTTGTTAGTTTGGGGATTTTTGGGGATTTTTTTTAATTTTTTTGGGGACAAGGCAAAAAAGTACCTGGCAGCCCTGCCTCCAAGCAACTTTTCTACAAAGTGAAAATAACGACAGTTACGCCAAGTTTTAATGGAATGGCGGAAAAAAAACAAATAAAAATATATACAAAAAGAAAAGAAATAAAATAAGTACGAATGAATGAATAAGTACAAAAGAAAGGAAGGACGCAGTTTCAGTTTTACTTAATGTTTATGTATATATTTGTTTGTATGTATATGTGTTATGCATTCTACAATCAGCTCATATGTGTATATGAAAGTGGGTGGATGTGTATCTGTGTAAACGATTTTTATATCAGAGTATCTGAATAACACTAAAGTGGTTTCTGGGGAAATCGCCAGGTTAACCAAGTATAAAGGACAAAACTGTATGCTGAGAGCGTTTGTGTATTAAATTGTGATTGGTTTTTTTATATCCCTTTTTGTGTGTTAATATTTCAAAAAAAAAAAAAAGGAAAAACAACAAAAACTTCAATTGCAAATCGAAAACATCTACGTAGAGAAAACGCATTATAAATATTAAGAGTAGACTTTGAAGAAAGTCATAAAGACCATTTTGTACATTTCAATTACAAAACTGAATCTCTTCACTCGAATGTTTTTACTAAAATTCTCTTTTTCGCAAATTCTGATTAATACATCAAAAGTTTTTTTACAAAAAGTAACCTCTTTTCCAAAAGTCAGACTTTGTACAAAAAGTCTTCTTTTTCCAAAACCTCACTTTTTACAACAAAAAAAAAATTTCGCATAATGTTCCATGTATGCTACAATTCGCGCGGGTCTTTGTTCTATTCTAAAAATATATGCAAAAATGTGAGAAGTTGTCATGAATCAAAAAAACAAGATTGCGCACTCAGCCGTACAAAAAAAATTTCTACTGCGCATCTACGTCATCATAGACTAAATATGTGTGTTTGTTGTAAAAAATGTAAGACACACACAAATGAACACACACAAAGTCTATTGTTTCGTCACACACAAAAATAACGGACCTGCGCAATGCGCAATCTTGTTTATTTGATTCATGAGAAGTTGTGGTGTTCTTTCTAAATATGTTGGAAAAATAAATGGCAAATTTGTTCCATTTCTTACCCCTACCCTACAAGAAGACTACCGATCATTTTACTAGTTATATGACCGGTAGTGTTGACCAATATAGTGTTATAGTAATAGTAATTTTTTTAGTTTTGGTTATGCATTTCTTGTAGGGTAGTCATAATTGGGTGTGAGATAATACTCTTTTTTGCATCTGCGTTAAGTACTTTTTTATGCAAGTAAGTTTTTTTTTATTAACTTCCCTACAAGAAGACTACCGGTCATTTTACTAGTTATATGACCGGTAGTGTTGACCAATATAGTGTTATAGTAATAGTGATTTTTTTTGTTTTGGTTATGCATTTCTTGTAGGGAGCCCTACAAGATGAGTAGTCACATTTTTCATTTTGGTGTTAAGAAAATGATAGAAAGAAATGACCGAATGTGACCGTAAACTTGATTTCGGTAATTTTTTCCTATAATTTTCTTAACACCAAAATGATAATGTGACTACTCGCTCATTCATTCCTTGTAGGGTTTTTTCTTGTGTTTGCGTACAATTTGTATTGTGTCGTGATTTTTGATTATTTTGTGCCGGTTAACACTCTTCCCATAAATGCGACTTTTTCAGATAAAAACGTTAATTTTTGCAAAAATAAAGTGACTTTTGGAAAAATTTAACTGATTGAATAGAAAGTGCCTTTTTGGAAAAAAGTTTCATTACGGATTTTAAACAAAAAGTGACCTGTTGTTATAAATAATTAACTTTTTTTGCAAAACTATGACTTTTATTACAAAAATTAGACTTAAGCTTCGTACAGACGACGCACAGTGGCGCCATTTGAGTTTTTTCATTGCAAAAATCATATCTTTTGAACCGAATAAGATAATTGAACAGTTAAAGCAGCATATGATAGATAACTGTTCAGCCTATTGTTTTTATTTTTTTTCTTTAGGGTTTTATGTTTTAAATTATTACCCAAAAAAAAAAATTTTTTTTTTCAATTTTCTGTAAAATATTCATCACAATTCGTAAGAGAAGGTATATCTAAACGACTAACCATTTCTAAACTATAATTATTAATTAATGGTTTTAGTAATTGTTGCGCCAACTTTCAGTCGTAGACTAATCCAGGCATTATGCTTATTTTGCAATATATAGGCTTATGCTACCATGCCTAAAAATTTACCTGTTTCCTGCGTACATATGGATTTAGGCTGAATAATGCAATTTTGATATTATGCACGCGTCCAAATAAGGTTTGTGCCTACCTGTAGGGACCATAAGTCAATATTGTTCTTGACCATTTGTACGCCAAAGTATTGTTTAAGTGAGGTACGTACCTGTTAATTTCAATTAGTAGTTTTTTCAAACTATTAGAACAAACTACTGTCAGTCAAAACATATAAGGGATGGACGCCATACAATTTCTGCAACCATGTCTGTTTAACCTTTTTTACCTCTAGAAGCCAAACGGGCACGTACGGGCAGATAAAACCTTTTAAATTATGTAAAGAAATAATCAAAGAACAGGTTTTGCAAATATGGCAAATATAAAAAAATATATATTTTTTTTATTTTCCGTCAAAGTTGAAAAATAGTGAAAAAACGGATAGTTTTTAAATGGTGATTTACCAGGAGAAACACAAAGCAAGCAGTTAATTTTTTTTATCATTATACATTGAATAAATACATCAATCAATACAAACAAAAAATAAGGCGATTCGTTACCTATTTTTCGTGATATTACACCTGAAATCGCAACAAATTGACTAAAAATTGTGTGTTTTTTTGAAAACCGAAAGTCGGTCAACTTTGAACGGTTATATCTTCTAAACTAAAAATGTGATATTATTAAGAGTGGCATATTTGAAATCGTTAAAAAGTTTTCTATAACATAGGTTTATTCAAAACTTCGTCGGCGCTCATGAAAATTTTGATTTTTGCAACCTCGTTTGCTCTACGGGCGCCACTGTGCGACGGTAATATTGTCATTAAAATTGCCTAAAAATGTCTTGCAACTGTGTGAACATTGTAAGCTCATTTTTATTTGGCAGATGTGTTAAAGTAATGAATCTGACAATGGTATCATTGTCGGAAAAATGACAACATTGTTAGATCTGATCACCGTCTGTACGAAGCTTTAGTTCAAAAAAAAAAATTTTTTTTACTCTTCCAAGGCACTTTTCTTACAAAAAACGATTGCTTGTTATTTTAAATGTGGATGTTAACATTTTTAATCTCTTACTGAAAAAACATTCTTGAATACTTCATGTATGAACAGCAACACCCACAAACATTAAAAAACAAGGGAAAGAAAAAATAAAAAAAATTTATTCCGGCTACCAAATGCGTGAGAGATTTTGGTATTCAGGCATTTTTGGATTAAAATCAGATTTTTATACCAATTTTTTCTTCTCTTTAATTTTTTTTTTATTTGTGTATTTTAACTGTTTTCCATTTTTATTATATGTACATTCGAAAATAATTAAAATAAATGTTCAGTGCACGCATCAGAATTACATTTAACATCAATTTGATCACATGATGAAGAGTATTTTCGGTTGAAATATAAAAATATTAAAAACATACGTCCTTTTGGTAGGATGGCCAGCGTGGGCTGGATGCCTGGCCTGGCTCGGCTTGGCTGGTTATTGTTTATGGTTTATTATGATGGGAGCTTATTCCGTGGATGTGGGACTGGCTATTTAAAGCCATGTGGTTGGGTTGGAAGCTGTTTCAATTTTTTTTGTATTTTATTTATTTTTTTTTTCTTTACAATATGAAATTTAAGCTTCAATTGAATGTAATTTTTATTTGTGTACACAAAAAGTTGGCGAAGAAAAACTGCAATTAATTGAAATCCTATTACATATATCGTATTTAAGAAGATTGTTGTAAAATTAAAACATGGGGAAAATTATAATAGCCATAATAGCTGAAGGTAAATTATTTAAAATTTTCCTTAAGCTACTTACTTGTTTATTAAAGAAAAAAAATTATAAAAACAAAACGTTGTAAAGTTCCGTGGAGGAAGAGCAGCTGAAAGCGTTGAGGCATAATTGGGCCAACATTTTAATTGCTTTCACTTAATAATGGCGAAAAGAAGTTGGCTTTAAGGAACAATTATTTTAAAAGTATTTGCAATGGACTTTCAAAAGATTGATAAATAAAAAGTACAGTTAAGAATATAATTTATATGAATGTATATTTTAAGAAAAATTAAAGAATTTTATTATTTAAGCCGGGCAAGTCCTCCTTTAGATCTCCCTTTCAGCGGTTTGGGACTTAAACTACAGATTACTTAAAAGTTATGTAGAAAGGGAAGTGTGAAAAGGGCCCAAATCAATTGCGAAGGCAGATTTCGAAGAAAACGACAGAAAGCTATTTTGGTAGTGAAATGGCAATGATTAAAAAACAGGCCGCAACAATCACCACAAATGGCGTGATCAAAACAAAAATAACAAACCACGTTAATCAAATGCATTAGTTCAACAAACGTTGTGTTTTTGTGAAAAAAATTTATTTAGTTATATCGTTTTGTTTTATTTTTTTACAAGCATTTAACCCGTTACTTCGTTAGCGTCTCCTATTTTTCGTGGACATATCTGTATGGCAAAGATTATTTTTCTAGGTTTTTACTTGTTTAAATATTTATTAGCATTTAACCCCCTACCGTCCCTCAAAAAAGTACCAGACAACTGTCCGATTTTTTTTTTGTTAAATTTTAAAATCTTTTTGTATCTCTTTAAGTTTAAGAGATATGAGGTTAGTCAATTAACCTGTTTATATCGCATATATTTCTAATGAATAACAATAATAGTTAATGTTTTGTATCTCTTTTAGTTTAGGAGGTATGAGGTATGTGCGATGAAAAATAAATAGATGGAGAAAAATCATTTGAAAAATAACAAACGGAGGTATAAGTTTCACGCCATAAACGTTCGAATTTATGCATTTTTTTTTTTGATAATTTACAAATGTCTTATAATTTGTATGTCTATGCGTATTAGTTGGACAAAACAGTTCCATAATACAGGTATTACCAGTTAATTATTTAAACGGGCCGAATTTCAAAAAAGTACCGACCACATGTTTGCTTTTTTATTTAATGATACTTACGGAAATTCAAAAACTACCAGTTAAAGAACAATAAAGTACCGAATAGGCCCCTCATAGATTCGTATTCACTCAGGTCATTTAATGTTGAATTTTATGTTTAAAGGTCCAATATTAACGATAATAAAAAAATACCAGTTATTGAACCAAAAATCTGAAGAAAGATATTAAATTTCCCGTATTTCCCATTGTGTTACTATTTTCCCCCCATTAAAGTTTCAAAAATTGCAGTATTGTAGTGAAGGCCAATAATTTACTACGAATATGTCAATGAATGGTGAAAAATGTTTTGTAAAAAAAAGTACCATAAATAGTTACGATTTTCACCCCTTAAACGTTCGAATTTCGAAAAAGTACCAAATTTATATTCGTATTTGTTTGATAGGTTGCGAATGTGGTATAAACAACAAAGGACAAAATTTCGGGTTATACCCGTTTTCTCCCTAAAAGAGCCGAATTTCAAAAAAGTACCAGACACCTGTAAGCTAATTTTTCAAAAGAACAACAATAAGTTTTACAGTTTTGTTGGATCTCTTTTAATTTTGGAGATATAAGGTTATCGAATTTACCCGTTTTTTACCCCCTAAACGTTCGAATTATAAAAAATTCCCGTCTTAGTGGACCGATTTGGGGAGGGACCCACCTCCGGTCCAAATTTCAAATTTTTAGCTGCAGGCGTTTAGGCTGTGCGATGATGAATCAGTCAGTCAGTAACTTTACAATTTTATATAGCGTGTCAAAAATGGGTTTGGACTTAAGAGTGGATTCTGGTACCTAAAAGGGTATAGAATAAGATGAAATGCGTTTTTCTCAAAATTTCATTTTCACACACTAGGTCCGTTTTCTCGGAGAAGGTCACATATAAGGATTTACTTACTTAAATTTTATTTACTCGTGCTGTGGTAATTTTAAAAGTTAATTTTTACAAAAGTTTTTCATGTAAATCTGAACTTAACAAATTTGTGTTCATTGTATTGCGGCAAAAAAGAAGATGCAAAGATAAATGCAATATCTGTTTAATAATATGTGGTTTACACTACAGCCTACACGTTATTCTTGAATAATCACCTCCAGAAAGAAGCCGCTTAAAAGAGACCTTTCGCAATGCAAGAGTTAACTCTTTGTGTAAAAAGTGTCCTTCTGCGAGAAAAGTACGCTCTTTGCAAAAGCAACCATTTTGTGGCGGAAATCATTTTTATTCAAAAAATATTGTTCCGATAATCCTGTAGTAAGACTGGTACCGTGGTACCAAATAGAATCTATAGTCAACCGCGAAATCAAAGAGAAACATCAAATGGCAGAATATCCTTTAAATGTTTCCTTACACACCCGTCGGGAGACTGGGTTAAGGTTATTGTTAAAAAATAAACATTATAAACTGTTCTTTAGTGTTCGGTACGGTAGAAATACAAACACAAACGCTAACTGTATTTGTGAATTAAACACCTTTAAAAAAAAGGTTTCTCTGTTTGTGATCTTCATTCGCAACAAAAATACAGTACTAATCCCACTCAGCATAGAGAGGAGAACATTTCATTTGTTCGGGTTTTCGTAAAATCCACTAACTTCGTTGTGATCGGCTCAGCACATTACTGTTTGTTCGTTTCAGTTGTGCTCAGCGTCCTTTTGACAAAATACATATTTGTTATCAAGGAAATAAAAAATATCCAACAAAAAATTAAACCAAAGCAAAACATGTTTACAATACACACACAGGCAATTCGTGCTGTGGTCGTTTAAATTGTAACAACAACAACGTTGCTAAAATTTTTTATTTGCTCATTTCTTTATCAACATATGTAAAAAAAACCACTATAGAACATTAAAATAAAATGTGTGTCTACAGAATTACTACAATTGTTCTGCCTTATAACTGAGAACAGAACGCTATATAATGTTCGTTACTGGGTTACCTGGGTTTTAATAATGATTGAAGGCGGGTTAGTAGAGGAAGGTTATATTTTTGCAGGTTGAGATCTGGGACATCCAGGGCTTAAGGGATGCCATGTGGAGATTTATTCTCTAGTGGAAGGGGCAATCCCGGTACAACATCAGCCGGATATGTGTGAAAATGGTGAAGAAATTGTGTTTTTTTTTGCTTTTCCTTTTTTATTTCTTTTTTTAGCTACTTCGAGCCCCAATATTTTCTATTTTTTCCAATTTCATAGCTGGTATGGAGTTTTTTGTACCCGGGTTTTATGTCAGCTGGTCGGCAAGAACCCCCCCCCCACCCATCCGGCGAGATTAAGCCGGGCAAACCGCCAGCATACCAGCGGCGCCGACAGTCTGTCGACACTCACCGGTTGTTGTTTAACAGCAACCAGCTTGTACTTTATCCTCGTCCCGTACAGTACAAAATGTTTATCCACGGTATTAAGGGTTGTGTACAAATACAAAAACCCTAAAAATATAGATATCGTTTCTGGGTGTGTGTGCCGTACGGTAAATAAATGTTCGGTTTCTTTTCAAAAAATGGTAAAGATATTAAAAATTAATCTTCTTAAGTAGTAGTAAATTTTTATTTAAAATGTATGTTATTAAATAAAAATTTACTACTTAACGACAAATTTAAAAAGTTACAGAATTTTAGTACTGTACCTGGTGTACACCGTTTACAGCTTTTTTCTAACTTTTCCTTAATATATACGAATAAAGTTACTTCTTTGTCACTCAAAGTTACTGTTAACGCACCACAGGTAACTGTGACATCACAGACACTTTTTTCACTAAAGACTTTTTTGCCAGTTATAATCATTTTTGTCGCTTTAAGATTTAATTGTCACCAGCAGTAATTTATGTTACCAAAAGTCACTATTGTCATCAAAAATCACTTTTGTGACTAATAGTCACATTTGTCACCTAAAGTCACTTTTGTAGCCCGCAGTCACTTTCATCACCACTAAAACGTGATTTTTTTTCTTTTCCCCACTTTTACTATTAAATTTAAAACAGAAAACTGGGAGAAGGGAAGAAAACTGACGTGGCATTTTTATTCAAAATTGAGTTGATTTATAACAAAAGCCACTTCCTTAGAAATAGTTAATCAGAAGAAACCCCAAATTATTGAATTGTTTTTTTACTCTTTAATGTAAAATTTAACCTGAAATTGGTTCAGTAAAACAAAAACTACCAACATCAGAAAATCTGAGCAGATACCATCATCCCCTACTAATATCCGCATTCACCTGTTGAGGAAGAAAGAAAAAATATCTCATTTTTTTATTATTCCCCCAAGTCAATATAAACCACCCAACAACTTTTAACAGGAAATTATTCCAAAACAAGCCTTTCATACTTCTGATTAAAAGGAAATTGGCCAAGAAAAAATTATTAATCATGTGTCAGAAGGCATCGACAAATTCATAAAGGAAAAACTTTTCACATAAAAGTCCTTGAAATAAACACCAACCATCTTTAAATATCTAAAAAAAAGGAATTAAAAAAGAAAATATTAAAATGCCACACGCACAACAATTTTTGGGTGTTTAACTTTGTTCCCAAACTGCCACGAAATCACTTGCAGCCAAATAAAACAAAGTTTGATGAAGATATTGACATTTTATGCCTCCTTAAAAAAATTTATATATTTCTTATAAAGATGTTGCTTTCTTTAACTTTTGTTTTTTTTTATTTTGTAGCTGGGGATTATTTAAATAAAATAAAATACGAGATATAAAGCTGTTGCCAAGAAAATGTAAATAAAGAGAAAAACCGTTTATCAGTTTAAACTTAAAGGAAATCAAATGAAACTCAAAATTTTTACATTTTCTTTGGCCATAAATTAGGTAGTGGAAAATAGAAAGCACAAAGCAGATAAAGGATAATAGATTTTGACCAAAGAGAAAAAAGGGTTAGCAAAGGATTTTTTCCTTTTTTTTTTTTGTAATAAATACATCATTAAAATAGAATTTTTTGACTAAGAAGGGGAATTTAAGTCAATTAGAAGTTAAGCCAAAAAAAAAAGTTTTATAATCTTGGGGGGCATGGAGAAGCGTTCGAAGACGAGTTTCAGCGAATTTTTACAAGTGTTTATTAAGCTGAATGATAAAATATTTAATTTTTAAATGGGAAGAAGTGTTAAACTTTTGGTGTTCACTTGGGCATTATTAAGATTAGCAACAGTTGACAAAATTTTAGTTTAGTTTTAGCCTTTAAATAGGATTTCCTGGCAAATTTTTTAAGTATAAAAAAAGGATTGTCGACAAGCAAATTGGTTAAAATGCTACAAAAAGAAAGGCGTTTTACTGCATACGGCCGATGAGTTCCATGTCCTTACTTTTAATAGAAACAATGTAAAGGATATTTTTTTTTGAGCTTTTGTTTATTAGGTTTTTATATTGAAAATAAATATTCCCCCAGTTTAGAAATCATTAAAAAAAACCCAAAGAAACGAAGTTGCAGTATCAGTGAAAAGTAATTGTAAGAGAGGAAAGAGGAACGTCATTTCATTTCGGCTTTAACAGATTTAAAGAAACCTCCCGATAAATCTACCACCTGCACGCAAAGAAACATGATTTTTAAAAATATTGTTACGTTTATTCCTTTTATAATAATCGTTTGAGTTATTTTTTGTGCACTTATGCAACTTAACAAACTTTGTTGTAATTGACAGTGAAACCGTAAATTGACAGCTTAATTCCAAAACATGCTAAGTCAATTAAGGATGTTTTAAACTTTTTTACGTTTTTGAATTGAGTATTGTTTAACTTAAATTCTGTCAAATTGTGGCTTTAGATTCCCACAAAAAAGACACTTTACATACAAATGAATGTTGTATCGACTTAGCATGTTTTCCCTGTGCGGCAATTGAAGGCTGAAAAATATGTTTATCCGTTTTAGAGCTTTTTATGCATTTTGGCATCGATTTGTTAGTGCATATTTTTGCAGCATTTTTTTGCATAATTTAGTTAAAAGAACTGTTTTGCAGCATTTTTTAGCTTGTAGCGCATATTTCACCTTTTTAAAGCATAATTTGATAGATTATGAATTTTTTTAGATGCCTACAAGTGCTTTAGCATGTTTTTATATTTAAATACATGTCTGTTTACCTAAAGGGGCCCATAGACGCATACTGCTGACAGTTACGGCCGATAAACCTTTCGTATACGTGCGAGATTGATATTGTACTACACAGCCATCAATTATAATTTTAAAATAAATTTAATTTCGTGAAATTTAAGAAACACCCTATTTTTTTCACACGTTTTTTTCTCAAAAACTATTTAAAATTTGTTTTAATAAATGGAAAAGAAAAATATATCAAAAAAATTAATGAATTTATTTTATTGTTCATTTGAACAACTGTCAGCAGTATGAGTTCATATCAAAATCAAACCTACATATTTTGGTTTTTCATACTGCATTGGCTGTGTGACGCATACATATGTAAATAAAAATTTTAAATTTACAAACACATGCCGATTGCATGAGCACCCTGTAGGAAGTCAAACACATTTATAAGTAACTTCAAACTGGTTATTTTATAACCACATCTAGTTGATTAAGTGACTTTTTTCCTTGTCGACGACTCATTATTTTAACACAAGCATGTCATAGGCAGTAGTCAATTGGCCATCTTTGCATGACTTTTAAACTGATTACTAACTGCTTATTGTTCAACCTATTTGTAATTAATTAATAGTATAGTCGGTTTATAATAAATTATTTAAATTTGAAATAATTTTTGTCAAAAAAATATACATATGTATGTTCCTATGAACAACCATGCATATTTTTAAATCGAAATTAATATTTAAGAACATTTTGCATCAAATTGCTTAAAATGATAATGTATAAAAGTGCTAAAATAAATACGCAACATAATTTCTAGTTCATAAACAGATTTGAATCGTTTTAATTATTAATTATTTTAATAAATTTGTATATATTTTTTTCATTTGACTTCATGGCATGCTTGTTTTACATATTTTGCTTTTATTTGTGTTTTACGTGTGCCTCTATGCAATATGTTTGGTTGATATCTGCATGTGAATTAAACCAATTTGTAGTCATTTGAAAAATAGTTAACTTATAGTTAGTGTTTTCTGCAACTGACTATTTAATTTACTACAGGGCATGAGCAGTATGTGTCTATGGGAGCCTTAAGTCCCAGTTAGGCGAACGTTGCTGTACCCGTAGTGTACCGCACCGTACTGTAAGCACGTTGGTGCCCTTGTAAAACATTTAAAAATTTGTAATAGGGTTTTCCCATACATAAACAAAAAGCAATAGTATACATAAAACAATACACACAGTGATGGGAATCAAAAATGTTTAAATTGTGACCGTTGTGCAGAAAAAGTACCAAGTGATTTAAATGGTATTAAAACAGTATTTTGTGTATGTAAAAAAGTTAATAAATTAATATTTGTATTATAGATTTACAATAAACCAATTTGTATTTTAGCATATACATATATTTTTAGCATACATACTTATATTGTAAATGTGCTTACACCAAACAAGGTTTTGATACCATTTAAAGCCTTTTATATGTTTCACATTTCCATTGTGTGTGTTTATACATTTGTTTATTTTATACATCTAAACATATGTATATTTGTTTATATGAAAATATTTTATATTGTAAGTTGTTTTCTCACAATTCCATAGCTTTAGTGAAAAAAGTACAAAAAAAGAGGAAAAATACCCGCATTCCATGTAGCCGTCCATCACAGTTTTACAAATGTCACGTGACAACGGTATAAAAAATTCTATTTTATACAGAATAGTACGTTGCAACTACGCTACATTGCAATTCGGTAAGCTTTTGTATTGGCTTTCATATAACAAAAAGCGAACAGCTGATTGATACAGTACAGATACGGTACAGCAACGTTCGCCTAACTGAGCCTTTAACGTGTGCCTTCAACTTCGCCATTCGCGTTTAAATTTCATTCAACAACTGAAAGCCAAATCAGGTTGTCATTAGAAATAAATAATTATTATTTCAAACTGACAAATTTTAAACATTAGCAAAGATTAAAAAGCGCGTTTGTAAAATTGATCTAACGACTTCTATCCGTCCGTCTGGCTGGTTGTCAATCCATTTTAACTGTATGAAACCCGGTTTTTCGGTTAACCGAACTTTAATAACAAAATAAATTAAACGTAAAAAAGAATTCATATTAATTTAAAAAACAACAAAAATAACATTTGTTGCATAAAATTTTTACTTTGTGGTAAGAAAAACAAAAATAGTGACTAAAAGACATTTATAAAGACCAAATGTAAATTTTATGAAGTTTTTTTTTAAAGTAATATTTAAAAAAAAAACACAATCCAAATGTTTAGGAGACATTCTGTTTTTTAATTTAGTTTTTATTAAAGATAATACCGAGAAAACTCTTTCACTAACAGTTGATGTCGGATTAATAGTAAGAAGAGCATTTATAGCATATTTAATTTTTCTGTTCTCTTGTTAAATTTTTCCAAATATTCGAAGTCATCTTTTAGGTTATTGAGATTGACACGTTTGCATTTATTGCTTAAGTTTTGAATAGATTTTGACGTCAAGTTTAGTTTTTCCTCTAAACTTTCGGAATGTGATAAAATTTCAAAATCTTCAGAGTCTGATTCACTTTCAATTGTTTCGTTTTCTACAATAAAAAAAGTCTCTTGTAAAGCTGCATAGCAAAGTCTTTGGTTGGATTTCGGAAAAAAACCACTATTTAAATATAAAAATAGGGTATTTTGGGTCATATTTCTTCTTTGGGAAATCCTCTTACGTAGACAAAGTAGTAGAGTTTGTGCGAAACTGCTTTTTGATTTGCCAATTTTGTTGAACACAAATTTTAAAATTGCTTCAGATTCCAATGATGTTACAGTATCACTTGGAAACTTATTAACTGCAATATTGAGCGGTTGTAATACGTTCAATACATTATCCAGAATTATAAATTCCAGCGATGTTTGACGTCCAATTTTAAGAGAATCTGGAGTCCTTCATGTACTATTACATACTTTTGAAGTTTATCTTGACTTCACACAACAATAAAATATAGAAATTTGACGATTTTTACAGATATAAAAAACGGTTAAGCGGGGGATAAAAACCGGTTTCTTAAAAACCGGAAATATGACCAAACCCCGGTTTTTCGGTTAATCGGTTAACCGAAATTGAAAACACTAATGCGGAAAGAATAAGTTGAAATTTTGTAGATTATTTGATAAAATTTGGTTAATACGTTTTTATTGTATGAAGAACGAAGCCTTCGTAAATGGTTAAAATCGTTCTATAATTTCATATAGTCCCCATACAAACTTCCTTCTAAATTTAGAATAAATTCGCACAAAAATATTTTGCTGCAAATTCAACTCTTTTTGAAGTCGGTTCACATTTGACGATAGCTGCCGTCCGATAATGCATTTAACTTTCTTTTAAAAGTGAATACTAACATAAAATTTAGCGACCGTCCCTTAAATCCTAGTATTTAACAGCAGTAGTGGCAAGTGTCATCAGGTTCAAAATTTGTAATTATATACATATTAAATATTGTATAAATATAAAGGAAGAATCGGAATCAGTTTGATAAGAAAATGCCATCAGTGCGATGACTCAGTAAAATCGGAGAAAGCACTCATTGGGATTGACTGAAGTCAAAGTTTTATTTACTTTCCCGTTAAACATGTTTGTTTAACTGTTGTTGTATTCCGCCTTTTGTTTACAGAAGAACTCTCAATTTGTATAAGACACCGGCAGCAGCTCGATTTGGTTTTTATAATCATTCTACTTTGAAAACTTATTGGCCCATATTCATAGTCAAAAATAAAGTCGACTTTAAATAAAAACCGGTTTTAAATGCGTGTGAACACCATTGTTTTAAAATATACTTTAAAAAAAGTCGACTTTATTTTTGACTATGAATATGGGCCATTGTTTTTAACTTAATTATTTAAACAAATAGAACATGGGAATTTTCGCTTCTTATTGTATTGTTTATAAATGAAAATAATGTATGTTTTTCTTCTGGTAGTGTTGTTGTCCTTTCCGGACAAAACAAGCAAAACGTTTTTACCTTCTTTTGTAGTGTTGTTGTGTTTTCTACAAAAAACTTTTACAAACACACGTGTAGTCTTTATTTTACAATTGACTCTTTCTCTTTCTCATTCTTTTTGATGTTGATGGTAAATGTGAAAATTAAATTTCATCAATATGAATGTTATATGTTGTTTAAAGTTTTTTTTTTTGCGTTGACTACGAATGTACATTAAGGCGATGCTCATATACAGGTTTTAAAAATGTGTCTAAAACAAAAATAGTGGATAAAACAATAACATTCTTCCCAAAACACACTTTTTAAATCTTACTTAATTTTTATTTATATTCATATTTCATACTTTACCTGTTAATAATACACAAAATGTGGCATCGGATTGATGTCACTGTAGTCATAGCATAGATGACGCATTAAATATGACAACATTTTATGATGACATTCTTTATTGGATTGATGGATGTTACACTTTGCCTCATTTGTAATAACATTAAGTTTACAAAAGTCAAAGTCGTTTGAAATATTTGTCGTTATTATTTAAATTTCCCCACAACGTCTATTTTCTTGACAAAATGTATCCACATTCGTTAGTACCGAACTGAATCGCTTAATGACTTGTATTCAACTAAACATTTATGTGTCAGGCTGTACTTTAAGTTCACAATCTTTTTCCCGAAGTTTTCGAAGCCTTCCTGTACTAACTACACTGTGCTAGAGTTTGAAACATTTTTCTGACAAGCGGAGCACCTGGCGGGTTAACCTCGTTCGGGTACGCTGCATCCAGTAGCCACGCTTCTAATTTTTTCTTCAAGTATAGAAAATAAAGTTTCAAACAAAACAAGCAACATATACTAAATTATTGTCTACAATTTTTAATTTTATTCACAAAAGATGAAAAATGTTTATATTTTTTAAGAATATTAATCGCCATATATGTATGGGGCCCCAAAGGGGCTTAGAGAAAATGTTTCGGACGAAAAACTAATGGACGTCGGTCATACATTTTACCTCCTTAGGGGTGATTCTTAGGCAGTTATGAGATATTTTCTTCAATATATTTGCAGCCTGTATTGAAAATTTTCTATGGGAGCTCATTAAGAAATGGATATAGCGGGTAGGTATGTTAAAAACAAATGATGGGGATGATAAATAAAGTAGGTTTGGTCATACATTTGACCCATCCACGGGCATCATAAGCACCGCAGGAGCCAAATTTAAGTTTTTAGTTTAAGCGCCATATTTGCTTGGAAGTCTTATAATCGATGGAGATAAGAGTATGCTTTGAGAAAATATTAAGTACAAAAAACTAAAGGAGATCGGTGATACATTTAATTCCCCTAATGGTGACTCCTAGGCAGTTATGGGACTTTTTCTTCCGTATATGTATATGAATTATAGTCTTCATAATTATTGAAGAAAAAGTCCCATTATTGCCAAGGAGTCGCCCCTAGTGGGATAATACATACATACATATATCAATGATATTTGTATTGAGGCAAAATTTTGTTAGAGTATAATGTTTTCACAGACCCGTAAAGATCCTAATATAGTTGCAAATGGCAAAAATTATATTTTTGTTGAGAAATTAAATGCTTGATAGCTTAGAAAAGCTTTGATATAAAAAAGCATTTTTCCAAAAAAAAAAAAAGTTGCGCTACATTCAACAACTTTTTTTCAAAAGAATAATTTTTTTTAAAAACAAGCCCTAAATATTAATTTAAAAATTTTCTTAAGCCTTAGATCTGTTCAACTCATTAATTTAAAACACATACCACCCAAAAGATTTTTCAATTCAATTTCTACACATTTCCTAGAACAATACACACTTAATGATTCGGCTGAAATCTTAATACTTGTCACAAAATTATTCCTTAGAAAATTCTTTGAAAAAAGAAATCCCATCTGTAATTGAATACGAAATCAAATTAAGTTAATTCCCAAAGATGTTGCAGAAGAATAGGGAAATATTAAAATAATTTATATTGTTTAAGTGAAGAAATATAAATTGCAACTTTCTTTTTTCATTAAGTTTCTTATGAAAGTAGATGATGTCGCATAACATTAACGGGTGTTTTTCAAAGTCGAAATATGAAAAAATTCCAAATTTGGGCCACCTTTTAATAATTTATCAGCGTAAATAAGTGACTTCGCGTAGCCCCACAGGAAAAAATCGACAGATTTCATTTAGCAATTCCTTGGGGGCCAATTGACAGGTTCAGTTCTCGAAATCAACTTATCGCCAAATATTACAGACTGACCCACGAGAACGATCGACAACTTAAGCCAAAGACCGCAAGTCATTCATTTACGTTCTCTTAACGGGCTCACTAACTGTCGACTTGACAGTCGTCTGGTTTTACATTTTAAACGTAATGCATTTCTTCATCGTCATATCACAATATTGCCGCATCGGAATATTTCAAATTCAACGCATCTTTGTAAAAAATATTTTTTTTAAGACAATAAAATTTTGTTGTTGAGTAAGAATCGGGCCCTAACCAGTTCGTTAGTTCTATCAGGCTCAAATTTAAAAAATAAATAATATAATTTATATTTTATTTAAAAACAAAAATTTAGAAAAATCATACATGTGGAGCATAAAAATCTTTTAACACCCAACTTAAGGCGTTTAACCAACGATTTTCTGCTGTTTTCGGATGTGGAAGGGAAGAACTTAAAAATAAAATTAAAGAAAAGAAAAAAAAAATGTTTTTATTTTGTAGGCCAAAATAAATAAATGTTGATAAAATGGCTAGACGTTGTATGAATGTAAGTGTATGTTTGTGCTCGAAAGTTCTAACAGGATATGGGTATTTAAGTGTGTTTGGGTGAATGTGTGTTCTTCTGTACTTTAAGCAGTTTTCTAAAGAACTAAACAAACAAAACCTTTGAATTAAGTATGTTGGCTTTGAGAAAGAAAAAGAGATTTTATTTATTTCTCTCATTCTCTCTATCTTTATTTGTTCACACTCACACAACTAACGCATTGAAGAAACCCGAATTGAATTAAAATACATTTAAACTATAAGATATAAGTAAACATTATTTTTTCTTTGGTTAAATAAAAAAAAAAAAAAATTAATATTTTTCTTTCGCAATGTTTATTTTTATATAGAGTTGGCGAAAATGGTCAATGGGATCAAGTGTCACAGATACAAACAAAATCGAATGTGACATCGCATCAAGTAACTGGTCTCTTTCCATTTACGGTGTATAGTTTTCGTTTGAAAGCAGTCAATAAATTGGGCATCAGTTCACCCTCCAAAGAATCCTACTACATAGTGACCTTGCGTGAGGGTAAGTTTTAAAGATTTTATTTACTAAACAAATAATTTAATTATTATTTATTTGATATTTTAGACCTCAAGTAGCGAGGAGTACTTGAGAATTGCAATAAATATTAAAATTTGTTTTGTTCGTAAAAGAAAATAATGCGTTAAGTAATAAAAAAAAATCATTAGGAAACTTATTAATTAACCTCTAAATAAGATTTCGTTTAAATATTGAGCAATTTTTTTTTTTTTTTTTGTATAAGAGATAAACAAAAATATGTAAAAACATTTAAAAAAAAAACCAAATATTTGAAAGCACAGCAAGCTAAAGTTTTGGTTTCCCCCAACAGTTTTATACAAAAACCTTTTAAAAGCATAAAAAAACAAAAATAAAATAAAAAGACCGTTAACAAAATTAAAATGGAAAACAAAAAAAATGGAAAAAAAAGTAAAACTTTTTTATAACTCACCTACAAGCACCCACTGGAACTGAAATAACAAACCTTCCTATCCCTCTCAACCAATAAATGCGCAACATATAACGTTACGAGTTTCTTTATTATATCGAGTGATATCACCAGCAAAAGCAAATACATGAGAGAGAAAAGTAGTAGGTCTACTCATATAATTTACACTGGTCTCGTAAAAACAAACATCCTTAAGCCTTTTAAAGTTTATCGTATCCCATCATTTTATGGCATATAATTTCTGTTTGTCAACGTACGTTCATGCGAAGAACCCACCCAGCTATCAACCGGCAGAGTGCTCTTTACTTCTGTAGTTTCCAGTTTTAATTATTCGTAACCATCAAACAATGTATGATGATGTGAGTGTGTCAATGGGTGTTTATAGTCCCTCATATCATTCTCATATATATTACCCAAAGGCTGGTCGTCTATAAACACTTTATTATATTGGGCGCTACAGTACACCGGACAGACATGTTGGGCCAAGATTTCAAATGTTAAATAGAATCGTTTTCGGAAGGAAACATTTAATTGAAATATCCGTATCAAGGTGAACTTTGAACAGACGTTATTTCAAATATTGCCAGAAAACCAAGTCCAATGGAGTTCTAAAATGGGCCAGATTAAAAAAGCATGTCTATTATTTATTAAAAATGTGTAAGCTGAAACATTTCGCTTAACTCTTGTGCTACGTTAGGTGTGCTGTTTCGTGTGGATTTTCATCCGCAGAGAAAATTGTTTGAGGTCAGCTGTGGAGAACCGTCCACGAATGTGTTTTATACAAACTGAGCCCACAGCACATACAGTAAGGAAAACAGATGTGGAAAAGATAGAAAACAAGGTTGATTTAAAATTTTTTGGTGGTGATTTTGCTTCATACGTTTTTCATGTTAATTCAACCTGATTTTACAATAACTTGCGAACAACAGTTTTTTCTTTTTAAATAACTATAATTCATGTTAATTTAACATTGCAGTAAAGTTAGAGCAAAATGTCATTTATATTGACTTAAAGTAATCGTAAAAAACTTAATTAATCCCGATTGTTTTTCTTTCTGCGTAAGCGGAACCAGCACATTCAGGTGGCAATTTGAGTGTGTAACTCGGCAGAACTAACAACTCGCCTCTGGTTTAAGAGCATGATAGTAATAACACCTAGGGACATTCACCAGCAGGCCAAACATTCCTAAAAGTAGTTCAAATCCGCCCTTCCTTTCAGCGCCTAAACTACAACCACTATGTAATTTCCGATTGGCCTACTCAATAACCAGTCCGTAGCCGTTTCTCCAGGGACTTTTGACTCCCGTGTTACCAGATATGATCTCTGGTCCACCGCGACCTTAAAACATGTCAGACCTTATCAAAACCTTGCGAAACATCGATGAAGACTGCAGAGCAAGATTGCCTTCCTTCAAAGGGCTTTCTATTTCTGTAGGCTTGTTCAATTGTCCTGTGTTTTCTTCAAAGACCGAATTGATAGTTTGGAAAACAACTATTTTCAATAAGATAATTTTTACACTAACAGTTTCTCAAACAGCTTTGATGTATTAGATTAGACAAGGGAACAAGGTTTACGGTGATTAAGAACTGAATGTTCTTTTTAAGGTTATTTGGGACGCTGAATCTAAATCTGAACTTAGTTTTTCTATCAGCTCGACTTTTAGGGATATGGGCAGTTCCGGCGAAAAGTCTACTTTTTGTAACGTAACGCCAGAAGTATTTTAAATTGTTTCTCAGAAAATTGTATATGTATAGTTTTACTTTTCTATATTTTGGTGTAAAGCGCAACGAGCTCTACATTAAGTAACAAAAGGGATAACGGTTGAACAACATGGTCCTAAATACAACCTTATTTGCATTCTGGCGTTACATTAAAAAAGTAGAATTTTCGCTGAAAATGCCCATATGTACCTTTAAACGAGCAGAGAATTTTAAATGTGAAAAAATGTTTTATACAAAACGTCCTGCTCAATTCGCTGTCTTATTCAGTTTTGTCATGCAATTCAAAATCCGCTTCTATTTTTTTAACGTCACGCCAGCACATATTTTTGTTTATATCTGCAAATCCATAGCGTCGATTGCTGTAATTTTTTTCTGAATTTAGTGCTACTTCATTACTTTGTATATATAAACACCCCTTTTACAAATTTGACTTCTTCATTTAATTTTTTTACATTTTGTGGTACAAATGCCAAAATTAATTAATAAATAAATTAAAGCGCTTCCGCTACATATATTGGCATAACTTGAAAACGGTTCTCCATCTTCTGTTAAAAAAAAAAAAAAAAATTCATTAAAATAATTTTCGTTGGAATACAAAATTTAATTAAATGATTTTGTTATTCGTGCTTAATTCCCAATTTTTATTATTTGATAAAAAAAAACTGACTGGCAACCCGCTTTTTAAATAAAGCGAGTTGTTTTTGTTTTTTATTTTGATTTTTCTTAAACTACAATTAATGTTGGAAGAATTCCAATCAATTGTAGTGGGGAATGTAAGGAGGAATAAACTCACTGTTTATTGTTCATGATTTTGTTTAAACTTTGATATTGTTACAAATAGAACTGTTTCTGTAATTCTTATACGCTTAACAGTTTTATTTGGTTTTATAACGATATTATTATTTTTTATAACGGTATTATATTTAAGCCATGCTTACATTGGTTTTTAATTTGCCCAGTTATTTTAGAGACATCGTTCAAGTTTTAAAAAAAAAAAATTTTTTTTTTGATTTTTCATGATCTTTTAAAATACAAAATTTTAAATTTATTTTTGCTTTTTTTATGTAAACAATTAATTCTTATTTTTATTTTTGGTGATTTCCGAAAATTTGATTGTCAAAGGTAACAATTACATCATAAAAAAACAAAAAAAGTTTGGAAAAGCGCTTAATGAAGAGTACAGTCATTTTTTTTTAACTTTTAATATTTTCCAAAAAGTCAACGAGTAGATGGAGAAAAACGGAGATTAGTTTTTAATCAGCGACCTCAAATTAGTAAAAAAAAAACTGCATAAATCTTCCAGTCAATACAAAAACCAATTTAATTTTGTTCCTTTGTGTAAACTATCAGGCCAATATGACTAAACTTTTCCTGGCTTTGGTATCGTGGTAACTTAGTAAACCTTCTGTTCTTGAGGGTAGTATTCCAGGAGTAAAATGGCATAAAAAATTAATAGAATAATTTTCTTTGCCTTGCGAGGTATCTGCAAAAGCATTATGTTGCCGATCTTATCCATTCCAGGGTATTTTTTGGGGTTTAAGGGGGTAATTTTGTTGTTCACTTCACCTTGCGTTGAGAAAATTTTCATATAAAATTTTTAAAAATTCAAAAAAATTTTTAAAAATTCAAAAAATTTTATATGAAAATTTTCTCAGCGCAAGGTGAAGTGAACAACAAAATTACCCCCTAAATCACAAATAGCCTTTTCCATTTCTCTTATCTCAAATCTTAGGGGAAAAGCAGCTCGACTGCTATCTACATTGCGAGATATATTTGGGGTAAATACATACGTTTTTTAAATGTTTAACAAGCTAATTTTTTTTTCAATATCATTTATAGACCAACTTCTATTGATACGGCATTCGATATCGATAGAATATACAAAACAGTTTAAATAAAAGTTTGATTGATATCGAATGCCGTAATTTGCACCCCGGTCTTTTAAGATTTGTAGTTGCACGCCATCTTGAGTGGACCAATTGTGAAAGTTCATCATATTTTTCCACATTTAAGTATTAAAATTAAGCACACAAGTCGTTGCCACCTCAACAAAACGAAACTTTTAATATCTTTTACAATTTCTGTTCCTTTTAATTTCACCCCATAAACAAATGTCGGTAGAAATGCATATATGCTCTAAATAAATAAAACACAAAACGGGGGTATGTATAAGTAAGTATAAGTTTTATACATACTCGTTGCTACACAAACATACATAATGTTTGCCATTAAAAATTTTAAAGTTTTTAAGGTTGCATTTTTCTCCTACTTTATTATCACCTCAATACGACGGGTAATAGTTTTTTGTGTGCAACTTTTATTGTTTTCGTTCTACCCAGACGCTACTACACGTAGAAAAAAAATGACTGGAGGTAACCATATTCTAAGAGCAACATACTATGGTTGGATTTTAACAATGTTTATGTTTGCAGGTTACCATATTATGTTTAAATATGACCATAGTATTGTTAAAACCTACAAAAATTTTCCCGAAATCCACCATAATGTGGTATTAATTGACCATATTTTGGTCAATATTACCCATATTTATGGTCAAAACTAACTATATTATGTTAAAAATTAACCAAAATATGTTGAAAATTTCCCAGAATTTTGTTAAGAGTAAGACAAGCGTAGAGCTTCGCGGGATAAGCTTAGGGAATTAAAAAAAAAAATGCGAAAAGTTTATGAAAGTTGGTGTTCCATGGAAGAAATCATATTTAAACATTAATTTCATAAAATTTTCTTTCCAGTAAAGCCCGTTTCATTGATATTTAAAATATATTTCCTTGTTTTATTATGATTTAAACTAAAAAACACCCTTTACAAAACGTCTTTGGCCAGCATATAAGAAACAAGTAAAAGTATTATATTCAGCTATTCCGAATTTAATATACCCTTCACCCATAACAATAAAAATCATACCAAAACTGTAAACTCTGGCGTTTACTTGTATTTTTACTATTAGTATTCTAAGTTTGTTTCAGATGAATGTGAAAAAATAAAGTTTACAAGAAAACTTAAAAAGGCAAAGTTGTACGGGTAAAAATTAGAGGTGGTAATCGTGATGTTTTGTTTATATTTTTGCCACTTGCGGACCGATCTAGCTGAATTTAAATAGCAAGCTCTTTCAGACTACGTATGATATAAATATATAACAACCTAGTCCCTATCGTTTCTGTGGTCTTTGTGAAACCCATTTCAACATACACATGGACAGACAAACCGACGGACGGAAAAAATGGGCATAGTTAAATCAACTCCGCTACTTACAACATCCCAGATTATATATTCTTTAAAGGATATAAGATCCACATTATAGAAATGTCAAAAGGAATGACAAACCTACATATATACACAGAAAAAATTAAAAATGTTCTCTAATCACCAATTTTATACCAAATTCATAGAATCAAGCAACCCATTTGTTGATTTTGCTCCTATTACCAAAATGATTATATTGATTACTAAAAATTGTAAAAATTTAATTCAATAAACAATATTTTTAATTTTAATAAAAAATATGATCAAAAAACTTTGCCGTTTCAAACAATGTGTTGATTGATTTTGACAATTTTTTTTTTTTTTTTTTTTTTTTTTTTTTTTTTATTTACTTAACTATCATCATTAAACATTAAAATAAAATATTAAAATAACAATAACAATTCCAACAACAATTTCACAAGTTTTAATTATTTTATTTTAAACGAAATAATTTTTTGGTATTTGATTATTATTTTAATTCAAAATTTATTTCAAAACAACTAAAATGTTAATTAAATCAAAATTATATTTTTAATTTTCTTTCAACAAAAAAAAATAATTGATTCAATTATTACAATAATTAAGTTTAAATTCTTTTGTAATAATTTTTTTAATTGATAAAAAACTACTAATAATTTTTTCTGTGTAAAAAACAAACTCGCATGTGCCCTTTTTCACCTGTTGTGAAGGGTATAAAAGCTACTAAAAACTTTTGTTGCTGTTTTTGTTGTTGATGTCGTCACTTTTATTGTTATTTTTGTCTATCTCATTGTGATCTATTATCACTATTTGTATACATTTTGTTGTTTCAGCTTTCGTAGTTTTGTAAAAACATCAATTATTTCTTGTTTTTTTTTTTAAAGGGGCTTAATTTGTTGCCTACTTTTGAGGGTAAAATAAACAAAAACTAGCTTGCATCAATATACACACTTAATTACAGACTCATAAAGCAAACAACAAAAATTATTTGCAACCAAAAACAACAACTTTTAGGTTAAAGCATTAAATGCCCCAACAAGCATTTGGTAGTCCTTTTTTAATTTTCTACCCAAAATGTAGTGACATCGTTCCATTTGGTGTTAAACAAACCGGTTCTCAGAACTTTATAATAACAAAAATAGTTAAAACCGATTGAAATCATTCATATTGAACATCAAAAGCAGAATTCATCCGATTATGGGAAGACTACTATGCAGAGCTGCTGTTAAAAACACCAACAGGACAGAATATTTCGCTGCACGCACCACCAAGAACAGCAGGATATCAGTACAGCTTGTCCAACCCTACGAGAATTTGTGCCCACTATTAGGTCACTTAGGCCCGGTCCCTGACAACGTAGTCCCGAAACTACTTAAGCCAGGTCCTTTGGCCAGTGCACATATTCTTCTCCTACTAATCCGAGAATTTTGGGCAGCTGCAACTCTGGCATATGAGTTAAGAGAAGGTACCGTTACACTCCTTTTTAAAAAGGGTAACATATTACCTTGCAAGAACTGGAGGGGATAACGAGGCCAGCAATTATTAGCTCATATTAACAACATTAGGCTATCGGAATCTCTTACACTTAACCAAAGGCAAGTACAAGTACGACTTAGAGGCTCATGCATTGACCACATGAACACCTTGCTTGTTATTGTTAAGCAGTCACTGGAGTGACGCACTCCTTTATACATTTACTCCATTAATTTCGAAAAGGTCATCGATACATCTATCCATGAAGCGATCTGGTGTGCACTCTAACGTAAAGGAGTGCCGACCTAAGTAATCAATCTGGTCAAAGAGTTGTTCAATGGGACCAGTTGTCGGACCCCGCACGATAGGCAACTAAGCGCAAATATAAATGTCCTGACTGGTGTCCGTCAGGGCTTCGTTCTCTCGTCTCTACTGTTCAACCTCACGCTTGACACAATAATGAGCTTGCTGACACTCAACAACACCAATATTACGTGGGGCCCCTAGCATTCGCTTGGAGACCAAGATTATGCATATCCTAAATATAATCTGGCACACAAACACTGCTCCAGGCCAACGTATTAGTATTGCAAAAACCAACCTAATTGGCATTAATACCGAAATACTCAACCTTTATTATTAGACGGGAAACCAATTGATGATATTGACTCTTTCTGCTACCTTGGGAGTCTAAATCTCTGTAATTGTAGAGCAAGTGATTATAAAAGATTCCGGATCACAAAAGGTAGACCATCGTTGATAATGCTGATTAAAGTCTGGCGTTCAACATTTATCTCTAAGCGCACCAAACTCAAAATCTTTGATGCTAGTGAAGAATCCATTATTTTGTATAGATACGAAATATGGCACGCTGCCTCTAAGTGTATTCTGGCTTTACACCATATAAAACGCCACATTGTTGGCAACAACAGACCTACTGCCAACAAAAGCCGAAATTCGAATACGTTAATGCAATGCGATGGATCAAATGAGCAGAAAGCTCCAGACAATATCACTCGAACGGCCCTTGACTGGAGGCCACACAGTAGCCGAAGAAAACGAAGATCTGCAAATACATGGAGGAGACTGGTTGAATCTGAGGGACTAGCAGCAGGGACATGGCATGAAACAAAACCTTTAGCTTTAGGTAAACCAAATTTAAGGTTGTTTTTTTTAAGTCATATGGACATATCCATGTCATCGTACGTGACATTTGTACGACTTCAGAGAGGTAGAGATTTTGCAAAAAAAAGTAGTAACTGGAAATCTTTTTATCATTATGTTTCATTTAGAGGATACTATATACGACGAAAAAAAATTATCAAATTCAGAACCTTGTTTTATCAAAATATTGAGCAAAATAAGAGAATATCGTACGTGACATAACACGGAAGTGATTTTGGAGTGCTTATAAAAAAATACGAAAATCTGCGAATTATATTAAAGTTATTTGTGACGCATATTATTTAGTTATCTTCATCTATATGAGATTTGTTTTCATCTTAGCGAACTAAGGATGGGAGTTTATATGGGACCTAAAGTTAATTTTGAACCTTCCAGCACAAGCTTTTGTCAGGGCATAGTACCTATTGTAAAAGTCATTGCCGCCAATTTATATGTAAATACCAACATTTGTAAGGATGCCATTAAGGCAATTTTAAATATGGACCGATTCCAATAATATTTGGTAAGGTTGCAATAAAATAAGTTTGGAACAAATTTTAACTTAATGCCAACATAATAAGAATAAACATTTAGTTGCATTTTAGTGCTTCCAATATCGTACGTGACGATCAATTTTTTTTTTTTTTTTTTTTGCAACAAATATCTTGCTTTGAACTTTTATTTTGAAACAGCTAAGACTGCTCAAACACAAATGACAAAGTCAAATTATATGTTTGCACCACGTACGTGACATTATAAAAGCGTCCAAAACAAACCAAAAAATATACCGCTAATGGATCTTGTTTATTACTGTTGTAACATTAATTTTATAGGATAATTCCAATGTTACCAGCATCCATATTTAATCGGCAGAACATGTTCAATAATTGATTACGTTTACTAAAAATTAATCAAAGAAAATGTAAGTTTAACCTTTTAATTTTTGCTTTTTAAAATTTTAATAAGCTATAAGTACCTCTTCAAAGTAAAGTTTTGGTGTTTTTTCCGTTCTACCATACATGAAAAAAGATTTTAAGCGTTTTAATTTTTTGAGTCGCCCATATGGGAATTATATAATAATAGTATGCCCCAGTAGACCAGATGGTAGCGAGCTAGTCTATCAGCGCCGGGGTTGCGGGTTCGATTCCCGCCAGAGACTCTGGTTTCTTTCCTGCAGACAAGCATAAAGCTTCGCGGGATAAGCTTAGGAAATTTAAAAAAAAATTATGCCATAATAACTTTAATATAATTACAAATTTCTTACAATACTGACATCTTTAAAACAATTAGGTGTTAACTAGTGGATAGTACATTAGCAGTACATGGAATGTTCTTTTTATCAGTAAATATTAACCATCGGGCTCATTCGCAACGTAACGTCACGTTTGCCTTAGTGACCCTATTTTTAAATAAGCTTGCTAAGGATAACGGAAATGACGATCCGCAACGTATATGCTTACGCCTCGTTTCAAATTTTCTAATAAAGTACATAATTTTTTCTAGCAACCATTAACTATAATTTGACATTAAACTTAGAGCCAATAAAAGTGGATTTTTTTTTTGGAAAATTGTTAAGTCTAGACATTTTGTGGTAAAATCAGTGATTATTAGTTTTTGTTTTTAGTTAAAATTTATTTTATAAAAAAGGTGCCTAAATAGTTAATTATTTTAAACCTTATCAATAAACAAAAGCAAAAAGAAAAATAAGCAGTAAAATGGCCAACGTCTCCTGTATTTCTGTATTTCTCGCATCGTAAAATTTTCCGCATGAAACCTGTGAATCGGGACAGAAACAGTGCAAAATGAAACAAAAAAAATGGTTTTTCTCACTCAAGTGTTGCTGTATCTTTCCGTTGCGAGAATTATCGGTCATTTAAATAATTTTCCAGCACTTATTGGAAGGATGTGAGAAAAAGTGTTTCTGTAAAAATATTTTGTGAAAAGTTTCTTACAAGAACTGTCGAAATATGTCACATTTGAAATTGGTGAGAGAAAAACAAAATGTTTTTCTTACTAAACTGTGTCTGCAACATTTTTTTGCGAGTACTAGCTGTCACGTAAGGAATTTACTCACCAATTTTCAGAAAAAGTGTGTCTGTAACATTTTTGTGAGAAAAGTTCCCGCTTTGAGCTGTCAAAAGACTCACGAATAAAAATGGGGCGATAAAAAATTTTTACACTAAAAAACAATTTAAAATTAAAATGCAAAGAATAATAATAATAACACTTTGTTCTCGGCACATTTTTCCATTGTTTAATTATTTTGCTTTTAACATTTTTACGAAATAAACGAATTTTTTCAAAGCTCGTTTGCAAACAACAAACATTGAAGTCGTACTTCACATTATTTGGTATAGCCGACGGTTGTATTTTCGCCGCCGTCGTTGAAAAATTTTATATTTTAGTAAATTTTTGTCGCCGTCAACGATATGTGTTACTGACGTTCTCAACGTCTGCAATGTCACAGCGGCTTCGGGTGCAATGTTATGACAGTTATAACGTAACGACGTAATCTCTTTTGATAGTTTTCGACATGAGTTACAGACACAGTTTTTTCTCACTTTTCGAGAAACGATGGAATATTTTGTTTCACATCTTTTCGATGCGAGAAGTTCTAACTAAAGTTACAGAACATTGGTACTGGTTTTGGTTTTATTAAGGGCTGCCAGATAAATTTGTATAAAAATCGTCAATATCTTGAGAAAAATAAAAAGGTCGTCTTTTTGTTTTAAAAAAATCGGACAATTTAAAATTATGTAATTTTAAACAAATTTTGTTCGATTTTTTATTCAAACATAATCAAACAAAGTTCATCGGTATTTTATATATATGTACATATGAACATATAAATTGTCTATTGTTCGAACTTAATTTTTTTTAAAAGGAATAGAACTATTACAAAAAAGCTTTATAAAATACATAACTGAAATTTAGCTCATAGAATAAATTCAAAAAAATAAAAAAATTTTGAATACAATAAAGTAACCTACGAAAGGATATAATTCCCAGTTTCTCTTTTTTTTTAATTTATATTTATTTTATTAAGCTTGAGGTCTATTTGTTTATAAAATTATTTATTTTCTTTGATCCGATAACAATTTAAAATTGTTTTTTTCCCTGAAGAAGTCACACAAAGGCGTGACAAAATATCATATAAAAAATAAATATTAACAAATAATAAAATAAATATTTTTATAAAAACAATAAGAAGTCAAGCTTAATAAAATAAACATGCAAACTTATATAAAATAGATATACATATACAAATACCAAGAAATTTAAAATTTTTAAATTAAAATCGCTAAGATAACAGTATAATAAATATTTAGCGTGTTTCATTTTACGAAAAACCTAGAATTGACAGTGACGACGTTGTTTTAAATTTGTATCGTATGTAGTCGAAATAGGATATTATTGAAATTTAAAAATGTCGGTTCACATATGTCTGAGATATGAGTGAAAAACACGTTTGCAACTAATTTGTACCCATAAATCTATAATTGGCCAGTTCTTATAACAATTAACTTTGCTTTTTCTTTTTCACCTGAAATTGACTTAGTAGAATACCTGCCCAATAAAAAATGGAGCTTCCAACGAAGCAGGTTTGTAAGGGAGAAACATAAACGTTTCGCTTACCATTGCGCTGACGGAAGACATGACTTTTATATGGCGAGTTCCCACTTTGAAGCAATACATTTTTGACACATAAAGCGCATTATTTAGCGCATATAAAAATTGTTGTATGTAACGATCGACCTTAAACACTGAATGTTTTGATACAGTTATTTTTAAGTACTCTCCCTTACAAACCTGCTTCGTGGTAAGGGAATGCCGTAGCACTTCAAATTATATTTTTTTTGTATAAAAGTTGTTGAGAGTTCTTTCACTTACTTTACTGCATTTTTGTATGTCTTATTGCGTAGCGCATAATTGTGCGCTTATTTTTTTAAATGTACCATTAGTGCTTCGCAAAATGATAAAATTTTTATTGGGTGGTAGGTTAAAATGAAAATATCGGTTCATATATAAACGGGTTATAGACAATCAACTTTTTTTTTGCCGAAATATTGGTTTGGCACAAAAGTGTGCATATAAGCTAAGAAGATCAAATATCAAATGTATAAATTTGTTGTTGCTTTCTACAGAAATTCATATTGTTTTTTAAATTTTCAACGCCACAAAATATGAAGTGTTTGAAATTTAAAAATTCAATATGAATTTTAATAAAAAGCTTCAATAAAGTTATAAAATATTCTTGATTTTGTTTTTGATTTCGTCACTTTATACAAAAAATCAGCAAATCGGCACTTTGCTATTTTCGGAGAAAAAATCGTCAAAATGAAGATAAATCGTCAAATCTGGCAGCCCTGTTTTTATTTTATTTATTTCTTTTGTTGACGTTTTGCTTTCATTTGACACTTAATTACTGGAAATATTCCAGTTATAATTGAATCTGCGTTGTCTGTTTTCGCATTAATTAAAAAATACAGAAAGACTTTTTCCTCGCAAATCGAGAAAATTGTTTCACACTTCATGTGAAAAAATTTACGATGCGAGAAATACAGAAGCGAGCTACAGGTTACTATTTAGTGGCAAAAACAATACTACTGAAGTAAAAATGAATACGTATTAAGCAATCAAAACGCTCTAGTTGGACACTTTTTAGATTCTTATTGTAGATAATACCTTAGTTGCAGTCTTTTTCCCGAACTATGTTACGATATCGATAAGAATTCGATAGCATAACTAATCGAAGCGATTAGATCGTATTTCGATAGGAAATGCTTGCAGGGTTCCAATACATTTATGTAGTTTTTATTTTTGTGTATGTATGTGTTTAAATATGTAAATGTGGACTTTGTTCTGGTTGTTGCTTTTCGGCATGTTTCCGTGTATACACGAGTGTTTATGTTTTGTTGTTGTTTTTTTTTAATGTAGTTGTGATAATGCACAAAATAAAACTACAAACAACCAAAAAAGTATGCAATAAAAACCTTGTTCGAACTACTTTTTTCATTTTTATTGCAAAAGTTTGGTATGCAACTATGACAACACAAAAATGTGGTTGACAGTGAGCAAATATCATAAAAAATATTGTGACTAACAAAAAAAAAACAACTTCTTTTAATTTTTCCCAAAAAAAAAAACGTTCAGTTTTAGAAAACGTTTCCTATTTTTGAACTAATGAAGTGGTATTTGATAAAACTCGATATTTAGTACTTTAAAAGCACTTACGTCCCAGTAAAAACTTCGCTTACTTTTTCAAATTGAATCGCTTCTTTCACTCATTATTTAGTAGTTTTCTTCTTTAACTACTTCTACAACAACTTCTGTAACTACTATTTTTTTCTGGATGTATGTAGTTAAAAATAATAATGACTTCCCTGCAGGAGATTGAACTAGTACCTAATTAGTACCAAACTAGTACAAAAATAAACAGTTCTAGTTCACAACTGTAACCTTTTCTATACCATCTAAATGCTCAAATTAGCATTGAGTGTGCTTGGCTAGTACTACAGGTTCTAGACGTGTACTAGTGCACTTGGACCACATTGGGTGCTTTTTGCATTAGCATTTTAACATTTTTTTATAATAAAAATGCCATAAATAAATGATTTGAAATCAAATTTAAGAAGCAGTATGAAAATAGAAATATGTATTAAAATTTTAGTTTTGCTACAAAAAATTCTATCAGTCTTCAGGTAGTGTTCTTGTAGTACATCAAGTACTGGTACTCCTATGTACTAGTATTTTTATATAAGAACTCTTACCCCGTTAGCACTAGTACCTCTTGTTCTAGTAATTGTACTAGGGGAATTTTGAAAATTAACTCTTAATCTCCTGCAGGGTAACTTTTGAATGCGTTCCTTGTAAAATTTATTGGTTCCTTCAGTAGAATTGTAATTACTGCTTTTATGTTTTCTGATTACTGTACCCATATTTTGTAGGCGAAGTTTTTACTGGGACGGTTACAAAAGCATGAAAAAGAACATTAAAACAAATAGAAATGAGTTAAAACAATAGAAGAATATTTAAGTACGAAAGTAAAGTAGGCCAAGCCCGACTATATGATAGCCTACACCACAGTATTTATAAACAAATTTTAGAGAGTTTGGCCTATATGGTACACGCCAGAATAAACTAATCGTATGAAATTAAGATTCATGTCAAAGTTCTTTGTTTGCATATTATTTAGATATATTTATCTATCTGAATCCACCAGTGGAGTTCCCGGATAGGGAAATATGGAGTGGATCCAATGGACTGTTTGAGGGGTGGGCAGTATTTACGGATGGATCCAAGATGGAAACCGGCACTGGTGCCGGTGTATATATCGCGGACACTGAGGTCAAAAGGTCATTCAGACTCCCCGATGAGTGCAGTGTCTTCCAGGCTGAGATCCTAGCGATCTGGAGGGCGACGGAGGTGATACTGGAACACATCGTGGGTGGATCTGTGGTGCCAATTTACGTCGATAGTCAGGCGGCGCTAAGGGCATTGACAAATTATACGATGCGATCGTGCCTGGTCGCTCGGTGTAGGAATGCTCTTGGTGGACTCATGGAGACATTCAATGTGAGGCTGTGTTGGGTACCTGGACACTGCATGGTTGAGGGAAATGAGGTGGCGGACGAACTCGCGAGAGAAGGTTCGAATCTGGACTTAGTGGTAAGGGACAGGGGGTAAAGCCTCCCCTTTGTACTACTATGGTGTGATACGGGAGAAATTCCGTGATGACGTTAACCGGTCCTGGAGGGACAGAGTGGATTGCACTCTGTGATGGGGGCTTTTATGAGACCCATGATTAATTTTGGACCTACCAGCACAATATTTTGTCATGACATAGTAGCTATCGTCAAAGTCATTTTCGCAAATTATTATGTCAATACCAACATTTATAAGGAAGAATGGAAGGTATTGGTTATATTTGGAAGTATTGCAATAAATGTCGATACAATAATTAAGATTGCAATAAAACAAGTTCAGATGATTTGTGGGCTCAAAGACTCTTTTCCGAAAAGAAGCTTGCTTGGGGATTTGCAAAACTATAGACCAATTCTCACGATTTTCAATAAGCTTTCACCTTGCTAGAAGTAGAACCTATGTACCAAATTTCCTTAAAAATATCTCCAAAATTAATACCTGTTCTTTGCCACGCGGTTTACATGAACAGCCAACCTGCCAGCCGGACGGACGGACATTGTAAGATCGATTAGGAAAGTAATTCTAAGTCGATCGGCAAACTAAAAGCTTGATCTACGATCAATATTTCAAGATGTTGCAAACATCAACGCGGTATCAATCGGAAGTTTATTTAATTTTATATTACAATTTTTCGTTTCTACCCAACGCTGAAATTGGTCCGGGGTAAAAATAAAAGTTTGTTGTACTGAAACGAATAAATTTTAAGTTGGCTTTCCAAAAACATTTAAACTTAAAGAAATCCGAGTTTTGTTGTCTTATCGCTACCTTAGAATGACAAGTTTGCATTTGCACCACAGAATACTAACAGAACTGTCAGGAGACGGAAGATTTTACGTTTTTTTTTTGTCTCTTTCTAAGAAAGCTGCCCTTTTGCATTTCACTTTGCATCATCTTTTATGCCGCAATAAAATGAACACAAATATATTAAGTTGAGATTTATTTGCAAAACTGTTGTAAAAATTAACTTTTAAGTTTACCACAACACGAGTAAATACTATTAAAGTAAGTAAATAACATTATAAAACAAAACAATATTACTAAATAAATTTTTTTATGCACAAAACAAACGTCCCTTCGCAACTGATTTTGGGCCCTTTTCACACGTCACTTTTTACAGTTCTGTTAGTATTCTGTGATTTGCCCCTAAAGTGCATGTAAGATAAAACCTTGTTGTCTTAACGACGCGATATATCGAGTTTTTACATAGAAAAACATTATTAAACCTTAACAAAATGTTGTATTTAAAAGATCGTTTTTTTACTTTAGAGTCCTTTATTTGTAATTTTAATAAATAAAAACTAATAAACCACACTGTATGTTTGAAAAACATTACATGCAATCATACAAATGTATATAAACTTACCAGCTAGCCGAAGGGGCATTATTAGATAGACTCAGAAAAGGATTCCGATACGATCCGTTTACTAAAAGATGGATCTGGAAATAATATTTTCAGGTACTGTACACATCAACGTAAACGCATAATACCATTTTCACTAAATATTGTGATTTTTATATAAAATTTCAAAAATTATTACTAAACAAAACAAACAAAATCCCAAATAGATCGTGCTGGAGCTTAAAATGTGTCTGTTCTGAACATTGTTTTGAAATGGCATTTTAGTTGGTCCATAAAAACGAGAGCATTGTGATGTTTTTTTATAATACAACAAACTATTACGCTATCGCAAAAACATGATGCAGATCTTTGGAATGTTACTGTTTTCAAAGATTTGAACAGTGATATTTCGCTCAGGTTTACAGAAAGAAAACCCCTCGGGACAAATCAAGTTTTTAATGATTACTTTAAGTACGAGTCGTACTCAAAAATTCAAGTACGAATAAAACTAAAATGTACTCAAAATAATCCTTAATGGGATAACTGGTTTTGTTTAACACTCCGGCTTACGCATGTTTTGATTTTCTATACACATTGAAAAAAGGTCTGGACGGACTCATAAATAAATAATAAATAAATTTGAACTCTTGCTTCTCATTTGGTTTATATTTTTGGTTAAATATTCGATCTACCATAGGTTAAATACAATTTGGTTTAAAGATTGATGTTTGACTATTGACTACCAGCAGTCGTCGATGGCTGCGAGTGTTGAAACGTCAAACCCCTCTGAAGAGATTGAGTGGTTGCAATCGAATCATGTTAGGGTAACCTCTCCGTAAAAGCCTGGGTTCGAGATCAGCTGCAGTTAAGAATGAAAAATTATCATTAAATTTTAATTAATTTTCACGTTGTAAAATTCCTTCTTCAAAACAATAATTTAATGAAAATTAAATTTGATGAACTTTAGCCTAATTAAAATATCATAATTTCGATTAAAAACCATACATAGTTCAACAAAATAACCGCAATACTCATTATTGTTAAATATGAACATAAGATTTCCAAATTAAAAACCACATCGGGCATGATTTTGGTGTTCTATCATTCTGTAAGGTGTAAGTTAATCAATCATAATAATTTTGTCCTTCTAATTTTTTTTTTGGGTTTTTTCAAGCACAAATTCGGGATGAAATCAACTTTATAATACTTGAATCCAGACCATTTTGAGATTGATTCAATCATAGTTTTACTTAAATCAATCTCATTTTCGGATTATTTTAAGTACGAATTCGGATTAAAACAATTTCACAATTCTTGAATCAAGCGCATTTTGATATTGATTCAATCTTAGTTTTACTTAAATCAATCTCATTTTCGGATTATTTTAAGTACGAATTCGGATTAAAACAATTTTATAATTCTTGAATCCAGACCATTTTGAGATTGATTCAATCATAGTTTTACTTAAATCAATCTCAGTTTCGGATAATTTCAAGTTTATAAGTGGCTTGGAAGTTTAGCCACTGATACAAATAAATTCAAATTCAATTGAAGCTTATGCATTTTTCAACAATAAAATATATAACAGCTAACAATATTGCCGATTGAAAATCCGTTTTTGATTCAAAAAAAATCCGTACTCATTGCTTTGAATTGATTTTAGTACGGATGGATTAATTGTTCTTTTGAGTACATATTCGAATAACTTACAACAGAAAAACACAATACTGGTGCCAAATTGTGGATTGAACTCCAGCAAAATCGGTTCGGTGGGAGAAGAGTTATGCATCTAATTGTGGAATAACCACCCTAAATAATTGATAATTTTTTAACAAAAACTAATGCACCGATTAATATTGAATTTTCCACAAACTAGTTTTATATGAGCATAACACTGGCAAATTTTGAGGAGACCGATCTCCAATTTATTTTAGGCCCTATATAAATCCTACGCCCGAAAGAAACTTTAAAAAGGCCAAAAACGTAACAAATGCCAACGTTTGAAAAGCTGCAGTCAAAGTAGAAAAACTGCAATATCTTCCACTTTTTCATTTATCATTGGCCAAAAATTAATTGTTGCTTTTACTGCTGTTTCATTAAATGTGAACAGTCGCTGTCAACCCAACTCAAAAAGCGAATAATTATTCACAAATTTTCTTTTTTATTCGACAGTTTTTGGTTTCGACTGCAGCTTTTTAAACCCTGACAAATACTGCTATCGTAGTAAAATTTGTTGTAGCATAGAGCCAGAAGACTAGATCTAAATCTGCCGAATTTCGTAAAGATTTACTCATAATTTATCACAGGCCCCATGTAAAGCCCACTCTCGGAAAGCTTTTGTTAGTCTTAAAATGAAACAAAAACTTTTAATGGTGAGTCTCTGTTTCAAAAGACTTGAAATTACACTGCCTATTTTCAGAAAGATCGGTTAAGAAAAATAATGTTGTGGTGAAATTTGGTCCAATTTAGTGCCTTTAATACTAGAAATCAATGTACCAAATTTAGTAATGATCCGTCCATAATTTCCCATAGGGTTATATCGGGTTTTTCAACAAGAACTTTGTAATAAGAAATTTAGATAAAGATGATTCAAATTTTTATTGTATTACAAAGAGAAAAGTTCGGCCATTATGAATGAAAAACAAGATAGAGTGCTTTCTAGTTATATAAAACTGTGAAGAATTAAATTTTATTTAGATAGCATTATTAAAAAAACTGTTTCCGGTAGTAGGGTTTATATGGGGCCTAGGGTAAATTATAGACAGCTCTTTACGAAATTTTACAGCGTAATTTCCAGTCAAATAAAACAAATTTTTGCAAAATCTTATCTCATTCCGTGCCTTGTTCCACAATTTATGTTATTTTTTGTAACAAAATTATGAATTTTCTAAGGTGGTGGTTCCACATTTTGATTCATAGCTCTGGTCCTACTGAACCGATTTTGCTGGAATTCAATCCCAAACTGCTTAGGATAACTGCAAGCAATTTGACACCAAGTTTGTTTATTTCTTTTGAGTTTTTCGAAAGTGAGCGTGTTTTCAACAGACGGACAGACAGACAGACAGACAGACAGACAGACAGACAGACAGACGGGCATTGCTAAATCGACTAAGATTTACTCAAGGAGCCAGAATGTATATGAGGTCTGAGATGAATAATAAAAAAGTTTCACACGGAATGACAAACTTAGTATACCCTCTTCACAAGTAATTGCGGTGGAGGGTATAATGATATCTGGCAAATGTCCACCACGAGCACGCTGACAGATGTCGATTCTTTCATCAAAGTTTTTGATCACTTTTTGGCAAAATAGCGGGCCTATTTGGTTTATCACATCACGGATTTTGACTTTTAAGGCTGCACTCGCTTCGATTGAATCCCTTCAGACTCTGTCGTTAACATAACCCCACAAAAAAAATCCAGTGGTGTTAAATCTGGCTGGCCACTCAACAGCTGATGTTCGCGAAATTATGCGATCGGGAAATTTGGTTTGCAATAAATTGATCGTTTCATTAGCTGTGTGTTATGTAACTTTAACAGAACTACAATTTTCATAGTGGATTTTAATTATTTTAATGCGATTTCCGAGCGAAGTTGAATTCATTGTAACCATTACCAATTCATCTACTATGAATACGCCAAAAAACTTAATGCCAAAACTATCATGTTGTTGGTGTTACCGCAGTTAATACACAAAGTTCTTGTTGAAAAGCCCGATACAAGATCTCCTCCTGAAAATCACTTTAATATGACTACAACCAGAACGAATGATGATATTTTATTGATATTAAGTCCAATTAAGTTTTATATCACTAGCAACAAAATCCTTAATTTCTGAGATGATCGGTGCACCCCCGAAATATTCTAATTTATGGTGGAGGGTATCAAAGATTCGGCACAGCCGAATATAGCGCTATCACTTGTTTCCACACGATTTTTATTAAAAGCTTCAAAAATGAAACGAAAATAAATCATATTTTTTATTATTTATCACATTATTATCCATTAAGACATAATTTTTATCTATTTATATTCCAAGTGTTTAAGCTTTAACAAACCATTAAGTGCTTTTAAAGTAAAAAAATAATAATACTAAAATGGAAATTAAAATGATTTTTTCACATTCATCTTCACACAGTCACAGCCGTTGCTTTGCTGTTGACAGACAATCTTAGGACAATATAATTAAGCACGTAAGAGCGCTTGTTAGAAAGCCAACGTAATAGCTGATTGTGTGGTATTTCACAAAACGACACAGATATTAACGTGACAAAGTCATAGACCTCAAATCACACCACTCATAAATCATTTAGGCAATTTACGTGATATTTTAGGTGTGACAATGAGATAGAAATGTTAAAGACAAGGAAGTTTATGAGCAGAAGAGAAAATTTAAATTACAAACATTTTTAGAATCTTATTCCACATACCACCACCCTTATTTACATTGTTTAAATAAAATATCCTAACTTCAAATCCTAATTATGTATAATACTTAAACAAAATTCTTTAAATAACTTCAAACTTCACGTATCCTTAATTGAAAAATGCTCATTTTCTTAATATTCATTTAATGTCTTAATAAGAGTGTTTCGCTTAATGAGGTTTTAAAATGTTTATATTTTTACCACTGTACAATCTAACCCCCCTATAAAAGTCAGAGCCATACAAACCACCCACAACATTTTAAATGGTATGGAAAAACCTACAACATTCTGCCAATTTCGCAATAAAACTAAACACTTGAGCACACATACAATTACGTACATACACACACACACACACACAAACATTCTCTTATACCTTTTCCTACATGTTTAAAATAAAACGGAAACACACAGTCATAATCAAAAACATGTGTAGTAGTTTAAATATCTACTCGTTTGTGTTGTATGTGGTATTTAAAAACCGCTGTTTTTATTTCAGAGAATGTGTTCAGCACTGCGAATGTGTTAAAAAAAACAACGCCTAAACCTAAAAGTTGTATAAATAGATATTTTCATTTTAGCAAAAATGTAAGTAAAACATTAAACGTTTTCGATTAACCCGAATTTTGCCGCAAACAAACATTCGTTTAGCACGCACATATTCCTCGAACATTGAAAGTTTTAAGTCGGTAATTGAACAAGCATATATAAGTAATATGAATATGAAAGTACCGGAGGTAGGATTCAAAAGAATTTAAATTGAAAGTACACAGAGAAGAAAATAAAAATTGATTTCAAATAAAAAATTTTTGATATTAATTAAAACACAATCAAATTAACAGTATCAATTAAATATTGTTTAATAAAAACAACAAGTTTTTCTGCAGTAATAATGTTGATGTAAAGAGAACGTTTAGTTTATTTTATCTTATTTTTAATTAAAACTGATTTAATTTTTGATTAATGTTTTAATTGAAAAAAATTGGCCAGAATTTGTTCTGTGTATAGCCGGGTAATCTATTCTATATTTCACATGAAATGCTGTCAAAACGCATATGAAAAAAACTTGTGTGGAATATCTATGAAATAATGTTGATAGAGTTGTACTCTGTTCATTTTGGGAAAAACTTATGAAATTTTTGGCAACATTTTTTTGCAACTACGAAATAATGTAAGCTGCACTTATTTCACGTGGAATTTTAAACAAGCGAAAAAAGTATAAAATTAATATAAAATTACAAATTTAAATATCATTATCGGCGACATTTTTTCATCCATATTTAATTTATTTTTTATTTAATTTTATTTTAAAAAATCATTTTTTAAGAACAATTTTGATTTAAGTTGAACTGTTAATTTTTAATTTCTTGATATTCTTTTATTAGGCTTGAGTTCATCAAATTTAATTTTCATTAAATTATTTTCACTGAGGAAGGAATTTTTATTGCAACTTGGAATTTTTATTAAAATTTTGGACAAAAAACACATAATAAACGAATGTATTCAAGTTTTCAACTCAAAGTCTTGACAGAAATAATACGAAAAAACGGAGGATAGGAGGCGACATGTAATTTGAAATTTAAATGATAATAACAGCAAATTTCGAACCACCAGTACTACTGGTTAAAAGATTGATATTTGACTCTTGGCTGGCGGGCACCGCAGTGGAGCAGTTTTTAGAACTTAAAGATTTTTTCTGAAGATAGAATGTGGTGTTTCTTGGAACATGTAAAAATCAACCCGGGTTCAAATCCCAGCTCAGCCAAGAAAAATTATCAATAAATTTTAATAAAAATTCCAAGTTGTAAAAAAAATTCCTTCCTCAGTGAAAATAATTTAATGAAAATTAAATTTGATGAACCTAAGCATAATAAAAGAATATCAAGAAATTAATTATTTTTTGTAAAATTCATGTAGGGTTTGTTTACATACGCAAAACAATGTCGCTTACTTTCAAGAAAAAAAACGGCAAATTGAGCAAACTATCAGTATAGGTAACATTGATAAATGTCAAATTTTCGTGTGAAATAATCAATGTTGATCAACATATTCCACAAATTTAAACAGAGTACTAGGCTTATAGTTTATATTAGGGTTAATTTACAATGTTCAATAAAAGCATTTGCAATACAAACGATTTCGATTGTATTAAAATCAATTTTTATTCAAAAACAATTATTAAATTTAACAAAAGTTTATTAAGGAAAATTTTTTCGAAAAAAAAATAGTTTGTTAATTTAAAATTTTTAATAAACACAGTCTTAATTTTTTAAACTATTTCTTTTATTTAGTTGTTAATAAGTGTTCAAGCCAAACTAGAGAATAAGAAAGAGCGTTCTCAAAATAAACTGTAAACGCGCTAGACCGCATGAGAGAGTTATGCTGACTGACATTTTATTTTGTATGGAGTTGGCCATTTAGAATAACTATACCTACAGACAAAAAAAGGACAGCTAACACAACTCTTTCATAATAAAGTCACCTGTATGAATTTGCCTTGGTCGAGGCCACATTTTCCATACATTTTGACATGAAATTTTGACGAAGAAAGCCATCGTGAAATAATTCAATTTTTGTTTGAGAACGTTTTTTTCTTATGCTCTCACACAAGGTATATTTACACAAGGTAGACTCATTTGGGAGTGTAGACATGCTGCTCTATAAAAATAACCGTGTGGAACGGAATTGTCAAAATTGTCTTCATATAAATTTAACGCACACATGTACAAATTTTGGCTCATAGACACGAAATTTGACATTGGTGTTCCAACTTAGGTAAACAGCTGACAAACATATGGGCCAACGAGTTTACCTTGTGTAAATATGTCTTGCTCTCACATATAGAAACTTATTCTCTTAACAATGCTACCATACTTTCATTAAATTTTATACATTTTCTATACAAAGAAAAATAAGAATAAAACACATAAGCAAACATTAAAGAAGAAACTGCTGACAATTTAATTATGGGCTTTCAAATTAGAGGTGACCTTAACATAATGCCAAAGCCATAACGATGACTATAGAATCCAAAATTAATTTGGCTTGTACGATTATGGTTACATCGTAATGGCAGGTCACATATGTATAATCAGAGTTCGAAAATAAACACTAAATATCTCTCTCTCCTTATTGTTCGGTTCGTAAATTTATGGAAAACACAAACGCTAACAGTGTTCGTGAAGAACCCCATTAAAAAATAACGTTTCACTGTTTGTTATCTTTGGAACACAAAAATAATACTGTTCTTATCCATCTCAACAAAAAGATGGGAACATTTCATTCCGTTTGGTTGTTTTTTTTTTTAATTCGTTTCTGCTGTTCTTAACGTCCATTTAGCTGGAAAAAAACTAAACATTTTTTACAAAAACAAAATACACAAACGAAAAAAAAACAAGCCAGCAAAATAATTTTACACAAACAAAACATTAACACAATACACACACAAGCTGTTCGTGCTGCGGTCGTTGCTAAAAATGTTTGCTTGTTCATTTCTTTGTCAATGTAAAAAAGAAACATTGTAGAACATTAAAATATAATGTTTGTCCTCAATAAGGGGTTTTAAAACGTCTTTGCTGTAATTTTTTAATGCTTTTAAACTAGAAGCATTTTTAAGCGGTTTATAAATCTTTAAGAAAGCGCTTGTTCAAAAAAAAAATAAATAAAAGTTTTATACAGCTTCTACAGAAATATTTCTAACTTAAGGGTTACGCACTTTTTAACAATACCCTCATACTTTTTAAGATTAAAACGAAATTGCCTTTAACATTCACTTTCTAGTGAGTGTTTCAATTTAAGATTAAGAAAACAGCTGATTTCAAGGTTAGTGAGCACATTTTTCGTTTGTCTTTATAAATTGTTTTCTTGATGACAACTTGAAAGTGAATTGCTCAAAAATTGCGTGCATCCTACGTCACAGCTTTCAATTTTTGAAAATTTGTACTTGTTTCATATGTTGTAAAAGCTGCTTTTACATAAACGCTTCTCTGTGAGTGAGAGCGTAACATCCAACTTCATATAAAAAAGCAGTCTAACACTCCCTTTAGAGAAATCAAATACAATACAATTTAAAGCGAAATCAATTCCTAAGCACTCTTTAGACCTGAAATAAAAAATTTTAAACGTTTACCAAAGTTCTCTTTAAGTAATCTTAAAAACCTTTAATATAAATTTAACTTACTTATCAAGCCATCTACCCCAATTCATACATAATAGAACCTCGATAAGACCACATGAACTACTTGCCATAAATTAATGAAATATGGAACATTTAGATACTACATCTAACTAAATATTAGAAAACAGAATGGAGACGAAGAAACTACAACGTCAGGTTAATGTACTTCATACTACAGATGTATTTTTAAATTTATGCATGTATTCTTACTTGTGTATTAAGTTTATGTAAGACATTGGGAACACACCACACACAAAAAAATTATTCAATCAATGTAAACACGAAATGTAACACACCATTACCACCATACAACCTCTAACAACGTGTTTGGGGGTAAAGATAATCATCATTCTGATTTGAACACGCAAGCGGGGCCTGAAAAAATCTGGTAGATCGGGAAACAAAAGATTCATAGATAACAAATTATTCTTTATTTTTACCAAGTACACGAACAAGTACAATGTACATTGATTAGTTGTAGTGAGTTTGTGTGCCTGTTTTTATTTCTCACTTTTCTTTTCCTGTTTATATTGAATGTGAGTATGTATTCAATGTTTCAAGTGGGAGGCCTACTAACCTAATAACCTTCTTCAAAATTTTCTTTGTTAAACTAATATAATCATAACATTGTATGTGTGCTTGTTCAACACAATACATGAATATTTATGTGAGTTCATGTAGTCAAAAGGGTGTAGACAAATGAATAAATGTATGTATTGGTACGTGTTTGTGCCTTTCTATTAACATATAGGGAAAATAAGCGAACTTTATTTACATTAAATGTGAATAATACATGCCAATGCAGGCAGGAGATAATAAACGTATACACAGCCTCATTCAAATTTGTACGCAGATTCTAGAAAATTCTTATTGCCAAATTCACCTCACAAATACCCACAATATACTCACATATGCCAAGCTCAAAATTATGTTTGGGACAACTGCGTGTATATGAGATTTTTATATATTTAGTAAGATAGAGATTATTGGTCCATCAATTGGTCTTGGTGCAGAGAATGTCGTTTTTTGGTTAACTTCCAGTTTAAAAATAAAATGTCCTTTTTAGAACAGAACGCATAGTGCATTAATGGGCAAAACTCTTGTCATATTTGTAAAATCGTTTGAGAAAATTTTAAAAGGATGTATTATTTCTCAAAGATTTTTTTCTTTTTGACTATTTTTACTACAACAAGGGACGCTTAAGTGAAGACTGCAAATATTAAAACAAGTAAGAAAGAATGATCGGTTAAGCCGGATGATTTGATACCATACACCACAGTACCTACACACGAATTTTTTAGAGTACCATATTTAGGGACTCTTGGGCAATCATGGACACGGGGGAAAAATAAAGTTACGAGGTTTAGATTCATATTAAAGTTTTTGTTCTGAATATTTTCTAGATATCTACTGGGTGGCAGACGATGAAGGTTATGGTTTAATAAGAAAATAACAAAAGACCAAAGATGTTCAATTTTATTCTCAGTATTCGATTAGTTATGGTCAGTATTCAATTATTTATCAAATAATAAGCGATTTTTTTTTACCTCAATGGTCACATCAACAAAAATATGGGGAATCCAAAATCCCAGAATTATAATTGGACATCAAATGCAGGTGTGGAATAACTTCAGAAAAGACCATTGGACAGTTTCTCGAAAACGACGAACAAGTTGCGCTCAATGTAAATGGCACACCCAGCTCCCTTATTAATGCAAACAGTTATCAGGAAGTAAAATGGCATTTAAAACTACTTTCGGAAGCGGTATATTAATATAATTTTAATATATAAATTAAATTCTCGAGCTTAAGGTCTTATTTTTTATATAAAAAAACTTTTCACAAATTTATTTAAAACCAATATTTCGGCACTTCTTTGAGTGCCTTCTTCAGGGTTTTTTTTCTTTTTAACAAAAAAATTAACAATATTTTAATTTAAAACAAATTTAACAAAAATTGACAAAATTAAAAAATTTTTTGGAATTGAATAAAAAATATTTTTCAATACAAACTTGATCTATTACAATATACAAAAATTGTTTACCTTCCGTTTCTATTTTTATAAATTAAATGTCTATAATTTTGTGCTACATTTTCAGTATCTGACTTAAAATTAATTCTAGAAACTGTCGGTACTCTTATAATTTGTAACATTTCCAACATAAATCTACGCTTGTAATTATTTTCCATGTTTAAAACTTTTGTATTATCAAAATCTGGATAATGGTTTAGATTAGCACAATGAGTTGATAAAGCTGTTTTTTGTGAAATATTTCTATACTTCTGATCTGACTTATGACCTGCTATCCTAGTTTTTAGTTTATTCTTTGTTGTACCTATATATACCTTATTACACTGTCCACTATCATTACCCTTACAAGGTATCTGATAAACAATATTAGACATTTCCATCCTCTTTATTTTGTCTTTTGTTTTAGTAAATAGTTTACTTACTGTGTTGAAAGATTTATAAGCTATTTTATATATTTTGTTTTCATATATATCTGATTTTGCCAATCTTTCTGAAAATTTTGGAATATATGTTAATGATTTATAAATTTTCTGTTCCGTAATACTATCCTGGTTGTTTAATCAACAATTATTATGTTGTATTAATAAATCTGTTATTAATTCTTTAGGAAAACTATTCTCTGTTAAAATGTTAGAAATCTTTCGTTTATTTTCTCTATGAAATTCTGAATCACTAATTTTAAGAACTCTTTTTATAAAATTTTTAGCCGTATTAATTATTATTCTCCTTGGATGTTTCGAGAAATAATTAATAATTCTACCAGAAGATGTTGGTTTCTGATACCAATCTATTGATACTCCATTTCCATTTCTAATTATCAAGGTGTCTAAATATGGTAGTCTTGAATTAAGCTCCCTTTCCATTGTAAATTTAATGTCCGAATGAAAAGAGTTAAAATCATCCAACATTTGTTCCATTCCCGACTCCGGAATTATACAAAATAAATCGTCAACATATTTGGTCAAAATTTTCGGTTTTATACCTAACTTTTCTACACATACATCTAATAATTTTTCCATAACTATATCTGCTACAATTGGAGAAGCTGGCGAACCCATTGGAAGTCCTTTCATTTGAATATATACACGATTATCTAATTGAAAATATCTGTTATCTACTATACAAAATCTTAGAATACGTAAGAATAAATCTTTTTCTATATTTGTATGTTCTTTTATTGTATTCCAATTTTCTTCTATTATATTTAGAGCTAAATCTATTGGTATGCTTGGAAACAATGAAACTACATCAAGAGAAATTAACTTCTCATCATTAGTCAATATAATATTCCTAATTCTATCTTTAAATTGAAGAGAATCCTTAATATTGTATTTGGAATTTTCCGTAATTTTCTTAAGAATTCTTGTTATATATTTGCAAAGTTCATATGATGGAGAATTTATCATTGAACAAATGGGTCTCAAAGGAAAATCTATTTTGTGAATCTTTGGAACACCATATAACCTAGGTGCTATTGCTGTATTAGTTTTCAATTTATTCTTCTCCATAATTGTAATTATACCACTATTAAAAAGTTCCTGAACTAAATTATTATTTGTCTTTTCCAGTTTATTTGTTAAATTTGTTTTAAATTAAAATATTGTTAATTGAAAAGGTCAACAAGAAAAAGAAAGACAAAAAAATGAAAAAAACAAAAAAAATATATGTACTTTGAACTTCAAGAAGAATTCTTGACAAAAGTACGAAAAAAGAGAAGTAAAGGAATAACATGTTAAAATAAATTAAAATAGATAATCATTCAAAAGCAAATTTCGATCTACCAAAAGGTTGAATACAATTTGGTTTAAGGATTGATGTTTGACTAATGACGTCAGCAGTCGTCGATGGCTGCGAGTGTTAAACGGCAAGCCCTCTGAAGAGATTGAGTGGTTGCAATCGAAACATGTCAGGGTAACCTGTCCGTAAACACCTGGGTTCGAGCCCAGATTGAGTCAGGAGTGAAAGATTATCAATAAAAATTTTAATTAATTTTCATGTTGTAAAATTCCTTTCTTCATAAAAATAATTTAATGAAAATTAAATTTAATGAACTTAAGCCTAATTAAAAAATATTAAAAAAAAAAAAAAAAAATTTGGATTAATTTTTTTGTTAAAAAGAAAAAGAAAAAAAACCCTGAAGAAGGCACTCAAAGAAGTGCCGAAATATTGGTTTTAAATAAATTTGTGAAAAGTTTTTTTATATAAAAAATAAGACCTTAAGCTCGAGAATTTAATTTATATATTAAAATAATAAAGGTCGAAGAAAATACATATTAGATAAATATAATTTTAGTTTATTAGCAAAAATGTATGACGATAGATGTCAAAGGTGACTGACTACGATGAAAACTAATATTATTTTTTACCCTAAAACCTGTGTCTTTATTTGAAAATGTACGGAATTTTTGACTCTTTACAAGCTGAGCACAAAACTTTGTAGCATTTAATAAACGAGTTGTTGTCGATACAAGTTTCAAATTTTCATTTGAACCGAATAAGTTGCAATATTCCAATTCTGAAATGTACTTGAAAAAAACTGCAATTCCACTATGATTTTCATCTCTGTTACAGATATCTTATTTTAGAACGGTTAAGGTGGCCTTGCAATTAAGTTTTTGTATCAATTCGTGCCTCCCTAAGGCTGGTTTACACTATTATACTTTGTATTAATGCATGTCAAAAACTCAAGTAATATCTAAAAGTGTGATAGTGTGAATGCAATGTGTTATGAAAAATTTAACATCCCATACGACTTCATAGTTTTTTGAAAGTTTTCTTATACTTTTCATTCGATCAGGGTTGCATATTAACAAATGCATGTTCATGTGTTAATATGATTTGATAGTCGCAACAAAAATCATTAGATTTCAATCTCACAAAGTATTATGGAATACGTAAGACTTGTGATATAGTATAAACTAGCCTTTAATACAATAAATGGAATCGCAGTCGTATAATAAAAAATTTGCGAGTTAATTCAATAGATGGGAGTCTACCAGCCTATAAATAGGCTGTACATTTGTCTGCCTTTTTCGCATACGTAAATATAGTGTGGTGAGACAGATGCGCGTGCACATCAGTGCTGCCAGAAGGGCAGATTTATCTGCATTTTGCAGATTTTACACCACAAAATTGTCAAAATGCAGATTGAACGATTTTTGGCATAAAAATGCAGATTTTTAGCTTGGTGGGAATATCTTTACATTGTCACTTAATTTTTTACTATTTCAACTTCTTGCATTGAAAAAAGTTGTAAAAAGTTACTTGTGTTTTTGACATATTGACCAACCAAAGCAACAAATAAAAAACGATGTTGTGTTAATTCGCTTACTTAAATATTAAAAATTCGCATTGTCTTAGCACATTAATATCGCCTGACTTATTTCCGTATATTTTCATATGTACTTACAATATAATTAATTATCTTAAATAACTGCAATATTTGATCTCTTGTAAATTCTCAACAAGACTTTATCAGAATGCTCAAAAGTAGAACAGTTTTCGAAAGATAATCCAAAATAACCGCTATTTGGTTTTGTCACTTAAAAGCAAATATCTTCAAAAATATTTCATTTGGTCACGACTTTGTTGAAAATTTGTGACACAGTGTTATCAGACATGCTTGAAAATCGCATTCGAGTAAAATTAAAATCGGACAAAATTTTAAAAACTTTTCTGTCTTAAAAGTTCAAAAGATATTTCCTTTTTTTTATACTTTATACTTCGAGGACCACTTATATTTGCCAGAACTACTTTTAAAACCTGGAAAGCTCTCCATCGACATCGACTTCCAGAACATGGGCGTAACTTTTGAAATGTATTGTTTTATCTTTTTCTAAATAAACTACAAAAAAAGGTAATAAATGAGTTTTGAAGATTTTGAAAATCTTTACGCAGATTTTGCAGATTTTTTATGGAAAATTATGTTTTTTGCTGATATTACCTCTAAAAGTTCTGGCAACACTGGTGTACATTGGCATAAATTGGTCTGTAGTTTACAGTATAAAATTGCCTTAGGTCCTATTGTGTCTCATTAGCGCATTGCTCTGCATGATAGTTGGTTTTCGTATCCACTGTTTTCCTTTTTTTTTTTTTTTTTGTTTTACATGTTTCACTCTCCACTCTCTCATTTAATCATGCTCCTGTATTTTCCGGTGTACTGCACTATACCTGTTGTTACTTAAAGAATTGTAACAGGTGTTTTTTAAGGCTGCATTAGAACTTTCAATATCGATAACTTTATTTTGACAGCTGAGAATCTCAAACTGTGTTGACATTTCTGTTCAAAAAGGTTTGGCAAGTCATCGTGAATCTCAAGAACAAAGCTTCCGAATTGTGGAAATTTACATCGAAAAAAATAAATTTCTTCGTTAAGTTCATAGAGCAATTCGCCATTTAAAAAAGCTATTTAAAGACGATCCTTAAGCTGTTAATAAATCAACATTAAATCGATTGAAATTGACCGTTTGGTGCGGTTTAGACGCTTTTTTGAAATGAGCAAGGAGCTGCCGTTACGGTGAATGGCGATTTTTTGTTTCTAAAACGAATCAGCGAAACATCAACTATAATTTGGATCAAACAAGAGGGCGTAACTTACCATACAGATGGCTTATCATTGGATTTACTTTATTTCCAGAAGTGGCCCTGTTCACTAGTCCTCTCGTTTGTTCGATTTAACGCCTCGGCATTATTTTTATTAGGATAAATTAAGGCATTGATTTACGGCCCCAAACCAGCAACTCTTGAAGCATTGAAAACCAATATTGAAGCCACCGTTGGCACCACACAGCCAAATTCATTGGAAAAAGTTGTCGAAAATTGGACTGATTAAATAGACCAAGTAACTCGTAGCCACAACGGGTATATGATGAAAATCATATTTGAAAAATTAATGCCATGAACTAATCGATCAAATTATGATAAAAAAAAAATCATTCCAACAATATTTCTCTCTTCTATTATCAATTTAAGTTCTCGTGCAATTAAAAAATAAACACCCATTACTTATTGCTTTTCATAGACAAACAAACACATACTTGTATGTATTTATACACAAAATTGTATATATTATTACATGCACTTGTATGTACGTATGTATATGTTAGAATGTAAATATTGTATGTGCTACTACATAATATTATTCTGTTACAGTGTGTTTTTAGAAAACATAAACACATACACTAACAGAGAAGTACGTGCGCTAAATGCTTATTGCCCTTGTGTATATAAGAATAATAATAATGCGAAAGGGGTTTCGCAATGCTCATCAGTTAAGATTTTCGATTTTGCTTTTGTGTTTGTGTTACAAAAACTGCAGAAGGTCTTTCTGAATAACTAAACTTACTTTTGGTACAAGACTACCCAGATTAACCACCGATCACTTTTCGGTTTATCCTCGTATGCATATACACGAGCCTATGTTTAGCGTAAAGGGGTTTTTCTGTTTCTCGCGTATTAACGTGTGTGGTGGTGTGCATTTTGTTTAGTGGGAAAACCCATCTCCTGTTGTTTGATGTTAGATTTACCACTTTAGCATGTTATTATTCTCATTTACTCTGTTGATTGTATGTAGTGGTATGTTAGTAAATATGTTTGTTTGTAAAAATATACAAGTGTGTTAACGTGTAAACAGAGTCACATCTCGTTGTTAGTTTATATATCATGTGTTATGTAGTTGTAGTAGTGGTAAATTGTTACATTTTGTCAGAATTACTTTCGTTAAAAGAATTTCAAAACAATTTAATAACACGGAACAAATTCGAAAGGTTGTCTACTCCACCTACTTACTCTTTGAACTTTCTGCTATATTCTTTTATTTATCCTAAACTGATGATTATGATAATACTGTTTCTATTGCTGTGCGAGGCAAAGTTATGAAAGTTTAACAATTTCTCTCAAAACAAATATGTAGTAAATTCTTTGAATAAACTTTTGGTTAGCATTTAAAGTAGATTCTTTAATTTTCTGTGTGTATAAAATTTGTATATGCTTTAGCCTCAAATATTTTAAATGTGTTTTTTTTATTTCAAATTTTATCTTTAGCGCCTACGGGTAAACCCATACCCACAGCAGCTCACAATACATCATCCACCTCTGTGTATATATCATGGAAACCACCACCTCCGGATACGATATTAGGAGAGTTTCTCGGTTATCGTATTACCTATAGACCACGTGATCGTAGTCCCAATGACACGAAGGAAATCTATATACGAGATTCAACAATTGAGGTAAGTTTGAAATTGAAAATTTGTGAATATATTGAGCAAAGTTGCAATCTGTTGACTACACAGAAAAAAAAGTAAAAATAGTTTTCAATTAAAAAATGTGTGGTATTAATTTAAATATTAATTAAATTTGTACCAGTTAGCAAATTAAAAGTTTAAACTAAATATTAACCCCCGTATTTATAAACGATTATTAAATTTAACAAACATTTATTAAGGAGAATTTTCATACAAAATTTGTTTTGTAAACCTTTATTAAATATAAATTTTTTTTTATAAATACAAGGGTTAATATTGTTAATATAAGTAAACGTTTGATTCTCTTGATTAACTTTGTAATTAAAACTGATTTTATTTCTGATTAATGGTTTAATTGAAACAAAAATTGGCGAGAATTTTTTTTTCTGTCTAATATAAGACCAGGGGCCTAATTCTGGCAGTCGTGATCGAGTACTTTCTCGATTCGCAAGCAATTTTATTTCATTCGATACTTAACGAATCAAAATTATTTTTTCAGTATTGTGAAACTCAAATTAATGCTTTATATCACTGAAAAAATAATTCCGATTCGTTCGGTATTGACTGAAATAATTAGATAATAAATCGCTTTCGAATCGAGAAATTACTCGATCACGACTGCTAGAATTAGGCCCCTGGATAAAGCAACAAGTTACAAATCTACAAGTAAAATACATTAAATAGCGCAAAAATTTTACAATTTTTGTTTTTGTTGCAAATGTATTTTACTTGTAGACTTGTAACTTGTAGTTTTGAGAAACAGGGCTCAGAACTTAAAATTTCTTTGATACATTTTTTGATAGAGGACAAAAAGACTTCACCACAATTATTCCCCAGGGTCATTGGTCGTTCAGATACAACGTTTCTTTTCATGTTAGGATTTGAACACGCAGAAAAATCGGATTCTCCTCAATGAACATCTCCAACAACACAAAATGTTTTAACATATTATTGTTTTTTTTTTCCACGATAGAGCGGGGAGGTTTCACCACAGTGATAGGTACCGCGACCAGGTTAGGTCTATTGTACCCATATTATTGTTACTTCAATCATATTATTGCCATTGGTTACATTGTACAAAACAATTTTTAACGAACAATTGTTAAACAAATTATGGTTTCTTCGCCCATATTTTTGCTACTGGCAACCATATTATAGTAAAATTAGGATTAGCCACAACTATTTAAAATTCAGCTTCGAACATGTTATGGTTAATAATAACAATAGTTTGTTAACCTCTAACAACTGCATGTTTTAAATTAGCAATAACTTTTTTTTTCTCTTCTAAGAGCAACATTTTGTGGTTGAATAGCAAATATAATATTTAATATTGTTGTTTTTATAAGCCATAACAAGTTCGGATACAACCACAATCTGCTGCAGATTCTTGAAAGAGTATAATTTTAATTATTACACAGTTGCCGGTGACAATAATTTGGGAGAGGGAACATAAAATGTTTAAAATTGATTAGTTTTGTTAGATGTTATCATTTTGAAAAATATTTTTTTTCCTTGTTTGTTGTTATATCAAACATGGTCGAGTTCCAAAACATCAGAAGACACTGCAATATGCGATTTTGATACTGTTCCGAGACAAATTAACGTGCTGTTTGGTTTACTTTGTAAAAAAAAAAGGTCAGCAATGCATTAACTAAATTATTGATGGAAAATTTGTTTCGCTAACTGTTATTATACATTCAGGGACGTATGATATTGTCAATGTTTAAATGATTGCGTTTAGGAATGCATGAATTTGTTCGGTTGCCCTGCAAATGAAGTTTTGAAGTTTACTTGAAGCTTAAACACCGCGGCAGGCTAATGTTTAATATGACATCATGATAACCAGCATCTCCAAAAACTTTAGAATTAACGACTGGTAATTGGCCCTATGCTCCTTGTAGGAGTCTAAAGGAACTAATATATATAATTAGTAAGTTATCTAAAGACTAGACTTTATAATTATGATCATAACCTTTTATTATCCGACAGAGTTGAATTATAATTATCAATAGAAATTAGATGCAGGCGTTAGGTTAAGTCATACGATAGTTAAGGATAGTATTATTGGGGTTTTTAAAGTCCGATAGAACTTGAAATTGTAAAAAATAATTTTAAGCAAAATAATTATCATTAACATTTGGCAAAGATTTTCAGCATTGGCTGCCGCTTAATAGCTTAAACGTTCGTTATTGTTATCGAGCTTAAAAACAAAACGCCCTTTATTTGCAACATGTGTGTACATTTCATGCGTATGAAGACGTTTGTATACTTCATTTTTTTAATGATGTTAAAAGTCCTATAAGGCCGTACCGCTACAATTTATTGCGTGGGCTCAGTTTAGTAAATCACTTAAATAATAAAGTAATACTGTACCAGGACATGCATTTATTTGGAGGGTTCAGAGCTGAAGCGAACCAAGTCAAAAAAGAACAGAAAAGAACATTTCTGGAGCCATTGACTTCGGTTTATTGTCGTAACCTTAAGAACGAAAAACTTTTTGATTTAGTCCGTTTAACTTTACGGAGTTTTGAAATGCATGCATGCATTTTATTTTATGACTTAATTCGTTTCAGCGCTGAGCCTTCCCTTTAAAAAGTGCAATTGTACAATACTAAAAATCAAAACAGCGGGAAAAATTGTTAGTCTTCTAGTTTTCAGGCCTTCTACAAACACATTCTTAATAAACTTTTAGTCATTGCAATCTGCCCTCTATAAAAAGGTCTTTAAGAATGTTTTTTATAAAATACTAGCTTAACACCGTGCGCTTTACTACCCCCATCAAAATAAAATTAGCAAAAGTTTTTTTAAGACAGATCTCGTGTATTGATAACAAAGCATCTTGTACTAAGTTTTACTAATTTTCCAGTAGCCGTCCTACAGATATGTATAAAGAAATGTTAAGTGTATTCGTATGGAAGGTGCCATGCCTACTTTTCTCATTGAACCTACCTTTTAAAGATGTTGTGTGTTATTATGTAAGTTTATTGTACAAAATTTAAATACTTACACTTTCACAGAACTCGAAGTAGGTAGAAATCTTTATTGTCATTTTGTATTGAAGGTTTCACTCCCACTTAAAAATGAAAAATATTAATCGTCTATGTTAATCGAAAATTAAGAAAATTACTGTACAAATTTTAGGAAAATCGGTTTAGTAGTTTAGGAGTCTATAGGGAACAAAACTACATAAGCTTTTTCATTTATATATTATTTATTTCTCCCCCTGCACCTACCCCCTTTATTTTTATTTTGAATGGTTTAAGACTTTTGTCTTTAGATATTCGGTATTTAATATTTTCGTTCTATGAGGGTACTGCTCTGTCTCCGTCCTCCCAGACCATTTTTATTTTGAAATTTATAGTTTACCATAGTATTGGCATTAACCCCGTTTGAAGACCCCCACTATAATAGCGGTTCAGTTACGCGATATTTAATATATGCATCCCATGGGGATATTGCTACCCCTGCGCCTACCCTCTTTATTTTCAAAGGTGTAGTTTATCATAAGACTGACTCCTACCAAGTTGGAACATTCTCACAATAACAGTTCTAAAGATATGCGATATTTAACATTGGCGTCCTATGGGACTCCTCCTGCTACTATCTTTTTTCAAATTCGCGTCTTATTAGATTCTACTGCAAAAAGTTCAAGAAAATGTAGCGGTTCTTAAGATATGCGATACTTAACATTGGCATCCTATGGAGGGTAACACTTCCCGGGCCCCTATCCAAAAAAAAAGGTAGCCTATTTTATTTTTGGGGCTCACGTGACATTACTGTAAAATCGGTTTAGAAGTTTAAAGTTTAGCAATCTATAAGCCAACAAACAAACAGACAACCAGACAAAAACACCCAAACGTCAAGTATTTTTCTGCATTTCATTTGACTTTTCTCAATTTCAGACTAACTCAATTTGAACCATGGAAAGATACACAATCGAGCAACGCGTTAAAGTTATTAAGGCTTATTATGCAAATGGGCGTTCAAATCAAAATGCATATCGTGTACTTCGTAATATTTTCGGTCAATTTTATCGTCTAAATGTGCGTACAATCGGAAAAATCGTACAAAAATTTGAGCAATCCGGGTCTGTAGGAGATGTGAAAACCCCAGTGCATGTTCGTACAGCAGAAAATATTGCTGCTGTTCGCGATAGTGTAGCTGAAGAGCCGTCCACCTCAACTCGTCGTCATGCCCAACAAATGCACCTCTCACGCTCGTCGTTGGTAAACTTGCATTTACACGCTTACAAGGTGCAATTGATTCACGAATTCAGTAAATTCGTCAAAAAGCAGAATTGACACATTTGGGCGGATGATAACCCAAGAAGGATTTTCGAAAAACCAATGTACTGTTTGGTGGGGTGTATGGGCTGGCGGCATCATCGGGCCTTATTTTTTCCAAAATGAGGCCGGTCAGGCAGTTACTGTGAATGGTGTTCGCTATCGTGAGTTGATAACGAACTTTTGATGGCCCTAATTGAAGATATTGATATGGACGATATGTGGTTTCAACAGGACGGTGCCACTTGCAACACAGCTAACGAAACAATGGCTCTTGTGCGCGAAAAATTCAATGGCCGTGTCATGTGATTTGAGACCGTTGGGCTTCTTTCTTTGGGGTTATTTGAAAAAAAAGGTGCACATCGATAAGTCAGCAACAATTCAAGAACTAAAGGATGAGATCATTCGGCATATTAACGGCATAGAACCTCAATTATGCCTCAGCGTCATCGAAAATTTGTACCATCGGATAGAGGTGTTCCGCCGAGGTCTAGGCGGCCATTTGGCCGATATTTTGTGTCATACAAAATCGAAGCATACCAATAAAATCATAATTAAAAGAAATGACAGTAATTTCGATTCTTATCTAGAAAAGGCTTGTCATAATTGTGCTCTTAGAAGTTATACTTATCAACTTTGTTAAAAATACTCAAAATCAACAGTTAATAATTTACCCAGTTCACATTACACAGTGCGACAGAGGTCTTATAAATCATTCACTACTATGATGGTTCGTTAGTGTATGCCAAAAGGATGACGATTGCCCAAAGGAGTTTTTCACTGATACCCATTTCCGAAATATCGCTCTAAGCATTTTAAAATTTTTAGATATTGGGTGGATATTTGTGAGAGGCAATATTTCAGAAACGGTTGCAAATTTCATAATACTTTTTTTGGCTGAAATGTTTTTAAAAAAAGCGTGCTTCTATTTATTTTATTTATTTAATAAGAGTTACAAAAACAATTACAAATTATATTGTAACTTAACTAACCGAGCAATAGTAACGTAGACCTTCAGCCCGTTGTAGTGAAACAGACCAGAGTCTATGGCGGGAAACGAACCCGCAACCCTCGGACTGATAGACTAGCTCACTACCAACTAGCCTACCGGGGTACCCATCGTGTTTCTATTGCAATGCGAAAAAATGTTTTTTTCGCCGCCTTTAAAGCCAAATTTGAAAAAATATTGTATTGAAAAAGGCAATTTTTTAGCAAGCAGGAAGTTTTATTAATATTTATGGATGAAATTTTGCCTCGGATGCGAAGAATTGTGTGGCTTTACAATTTTAGCCTCAGCCTTTCTTTCCTGCAAATCAAAACATATGAAACAACTCTTCAAATTTTGATTATATGACACTGAAATGAATAAATATTTTTCACTAACACAGTTGTTTTTGAGAGGCGATGCAATTAAATTAACTAAACTTCGATTTTCCATGATGCACAGTATCGTTTAATACCACCACTCTTCAAGATAGAATAATAGTACTGAATTAAGTTCGATTTTGAAAAATATTTTTAACACAAAAATACAACAAAACTCGCAACACAAATTCTGCAGTAGAACAAAAATACAATACAAAAGTATTTGAGTAGTTACCTCTATTAGAATTAACTACTTAAACACTACATTGAATACCAAATAATTTAAAGGGAAAACTACTTTTGAAATAGTTTAAAAAATCTCTACTTTTAATATGTTTAAATTATTTGCATAAATAACTTATCCTTACAAAAAGTTTCGAAAGTTTCGACACACATACACAGAATTGCATCTAATTAAAAAAAAAATGTTTTTGATTTTAGTAAACCACTTTTCTCCCCCTGCATATACCATATAAACCAACATTATAAACTATTTTTAATTTGAGTTTCAACACAAACTTCACAATTTCTTGCTCTTTGCAGAAAGTCAAATAAAAATGTTGTGAAGGCAGCGTATAATAAAAAGGATATAACAACATTTTCAGTTAAACATGCTTGAAAGTTTTAGGCACTTAACATTAATGACTGCATCCTGTACATATACTTTACTAAATATTAAAGAGACTGCTTCACATTGTTCTAGGGGCAACACAGGGCTATTAAATAAATGTACATACATACACATATGTATGTGTGGGTGTAGATTCAAGTTAAGGGAAGTACATAAAACTCGTTCGGTCTCAGGGTGTAAGTTTGCTTATATGCAAGATTACTTACTACTATCTCTGTTGAATAATTAAAAATTATATAATTTCATTTTTACTTTAAAAGTCATGCTAGTTAATCCGTAAGTGTTTTCAACAAAAATTCCTAAAAGCATCACTAAAATTACACAGCCACACAGGCAACAAAACACACAGACACAACATACTTTCCCTGTAACACTAACACTTATTCAAATGGAAGTAGACAGACACAAACATACATGCAAAACAACAACTTAAGTCCACAAGATTTATGCAATAAAAGTGAAAAATAAAAGAGAAAAAATGAAGGAAAAATCCTTAAAAAAAAAAATAAAACGAGAAACCATAACAAGTGGTTAAGGAATAAATAGAAAAGAAATAAATGGAAAACAAAATAAGAGCCAAACGATCTACAGACAAATGTAATGTAAAAAAGTTACAAAGTATTACATACCAACAGATACACTATCTACAGACTTATACAATACATTCATATGTGCATATTAGCAAATGCTTATGCATATTCATGTTGTGCAATTTATGCAAATATTAGCAAATATAATTTGCTATAAAACTCAAACGATACACAGGTAATAAACTGCAAACAGAAATAAAACAACACCAACATAAACGAAAAAAAAAAATAAAGATTGGAATATGAAAATTAAAATGGAAACAAATTTAAGGCAACAATTATGCAACAACTTAAATTAAAACACAATAAACTTTAGTAGTATTTTAAGCTAAAATTCAGTTCTGGTCAAGCCTCATAAATATCTGCTTTTCAACTCGATACGGATTTATTTTAGTAAAACTTGTTGTGTTGAATTTTAATTCCAATTTGAAATAATACTTGAATCATTTTATTTTTATTTTCCTGCTAAAGAAATTTTAATAATTCCTTTAGTTTCGCAATATTCAAATCTTAGAGTGCTTCATTCTAAAAAAAATGATAGAAAAAGAAGGATGACTTAGAAATTAAAATGCTTTTATTGAATAAACTGCTCAGCAAAAAGGGCGGATTGAAAAGAGTTTAAATTTTTTTTTTTTTAAGAAAATCTTCATTTCTAATATTAACAAATAAAAAAGTTTAGTCAGTTCAGCGCGACCATATGATAACCTACACCACAGTGTTAAAGAACAAATATTTGCAAATATACCCTAGTTGGGACCCATGGGCAATCATGGACCGCCAGAACAAAATTCGTGTAAAAGTTCTTTTTGTCAAATAATAATTGTAAAAATGTCGCTCTTCATATTTTCATGCATTTTCAACATAAACAAGGTGTTATACCATGTTATGTCTACATTAACATACGTTTAGCATGGGCCTGTTTGGAAATGCATCACTGCGCTGCATCAGTGATTTCAAATGCATAAATATATAACAGTGCACTAGATGTGGACCAAAAAATTGTCAAATACTGTACAAAAATAATAGTCACACAATAAAAAAAAATTTAAATTATTTTTTATCGGCATTAAAAAAACTTTGCTTTTCTGATGCAGCGCAGTAAAGCATTTCCGAACAGGTCCCATGTCATTGCAATGTAGTTAAGACGTTGTTGAAATCCAACATTTTCACAACAAACCTAATCTTTATTTTGTTTAATAACTTAGCGATAATCAATAAAAGATCCTCAAAAATGCGATTTATGTAAGTAATTAACGACACTAGTCATAATCTTAAAGAAGTACCAAAAGCAAAAAAAAAAAAAAAAAAAAACGAATATAAAAATGTGACCATAGTTGTCATGAGCACCTGACCTTACGTCCCAATCTCTTGCGGGTCGCTACCCTTGGTAAATACAATGCGTCTACAAATGCCCCTGTGATACTTCTATTACAAAGTTGTGGAAGAAAAGTAAAGAGTACCAAATACAGACATTGATTGGTGCCTGAGCTTCCACCTTGGTTAGAAGTTAAGCCTATCTAGCACCTCCGGTTTTTTTTTTTTTTGCAATGCAATTCCACATTGAGCAACTTGTTCTTTCCACGATTTGGGTAGAAAACACAGCCACTACCTAACTCTCCGAAAAGTCCATAATTAACTAGGGGTATCGTATAGACCGTGGTATAAGAAAGACTACAGTCGCCTTCTTACAAAAAACAAATAACAAGTTTATCCCTAGATAGTTCTGGACCAGTGCCCAAACAGCATTAGATACCGATGAAACGGCGAAATGCTTAAACACCGATGTACAATAGAACAAAATAAATAAATAATTTCTTTTGTTTGTTTTTCATAAAATATTTAAACAAGAAAATACCTTTACCAGATTGCCAATTTACTGACACCACGCTGTAAAGATTTTTTTAATTTGACGATTTTTTTAAAAAACAATTTAATAACACACGAACACACTTAAACTTAATATCACTGACAACCTACCATTAACAACGCAATACTTTCTTTTGTTTTTTTTTCTATAAAATAATAGAAAAATTAACTATGTATTAAAATTTAAAATTTTGACTGTCCTGATTAGACGCGATTTTTTCCAACTTCGTCTGGTAGCCCTATATAAACAGAAGTCACAGGGAATTAACAACCTTGTCGATTTATACGGGGCGTAAAGTGCAATGCCTTATGCCATTAGTATGGGTAAATTTTTTAGAATAAAACAAGCCACCCTTTAAGAGAGCCAAGCATTTTTAAGAAACGGACACCAAATTGGATTTTTTTTTAATAAAATGTCACTTTTTTTGTAGAAAAGAAAACAGCATTAAATTAAATACGCCTTTTTATAGTAATGCATATTTGCTTGTCTTAACAGCTTGCTGCATTTTCTATTGTCCCTTTTGCAACTATCCTCGTTAAAACATACATACATAAGTTAAAAGACTTAATTTACCTATAAGCCCGGGTTTTACAAACAGCTTTACTACCATCGTTAGGCAGTCATTACTCATACAAAATTAGAAGAAGCACAACGTTAAATCGAAAAAAAAACGCAAAAAATTAATAAAACAAAAAGAAAAACATAAAACAACAAAGGAACAAAAGGCAGAGACCACAAAAGGTAAACATTAATTTTTTTCGCAAACAAGAGACATTTCCAAATAACCAACTATTAGACCATGCCACCCTCGAATAAATAAATACACTTACACACACGTTTATACACACCTACACATTTACTTATAAAGTTTCCTTTCATAACAGGAACAACTCAAACACACATGTAAATAGTGTGCATATGTGAATATGGTTGTATGTATGTATGCATATGTGGTGCTCTTGTAACCTCCTGGCTGTGTGCCAATGTTGTTTTTCTATTCCCCATCTATTTTGTTCGTTTTTTAAGGATTATCATGCAATTTTCATAACTTTAGAGATTTACGTAGGCATTAGTTATAATTCTTCTTCATTTTCATTTCTACTCTCGCATAATGTATAGCGTTGGTGTTAGTGGGGTTTTAAGGGCCATACAAAAAAAAAATACGACAAAAAACTCATATTTTTTTTGATGCTCCTTTTTAGAAAAAAAGGTTCTTTTTATATTAATTTTCGCTAAAGCTTCCTAACAGTACAAAAAAAAAATACCAATAAAATTATTCGAAAAAAAATTGCATGAAAAAAAAACATAAAGAAAAACTCATACATGAACTAAATGCTTAGAGAAAACAGCAAAATAAAAAAAATATTATAAAAGAAATACTAATATAATTTTGGCGCCACATATCATGCAACATTCTAGTGCACGTTAAATACGTGGCATACATTTAGAAACTGGAATAAAGTACCAACTAAAATTGTCAGTTTGTATGTGTATGGAAATCAAACTAGAAAAAAGAAATAAAATAACAAAAATTGAAGATTTAATATGAAACCATTTTATCACAATTTAGTGGCAACACATTTTTGTTGAGTTCTTTTTTTTTTTGCAACTTTTTCTTTATGCCACCAGTGTTTTCTATTTTTTTTAATGTTTCGTAGAGATTTCTTTTGCAGAAAAAGTGCATATTTAGGGAAATAGTACAACTGGGTATATTTTAGCAAAAATTCTCTAAACACACACACACACACGAACACACACATGAATAAAAACATTCAAATGCTTCTACTCAAACAAACATCTTTTAAACATTTTGAAGAAAAATTGTTGCAATTTGGTTGTGAGCTGGTAAGAAAAATTGCTAATAAACCTAAGTATTATTGCCATGGATAATATACAATGACTTGAAGATATAAAAATACAACAACAACAACAATAAGCATTTTGGGTTTATCTAATGATATTTTCTAAATGTTTTCGCAAGACTGGAGAGCAAGAAATAAGAACTAATTGGCTGCAATTGTGCCATTGTGCCGTTGCACTTTATCCAAGTTTTTCAAATAGGTTGAATAAAGATAGTTCAGATGTGTCTGTTACACGAACTAAAAGTTTAAAAAAAGTTTAATCCGAGATAAGTCCTAAGCAGGGAAACCAATTGCAATTGCATGTTTTTCCTTGTGCGATCAATGAAGGCAGAAACAATATATTTATTCGTTTTAGAGCTTTTTATGAATTTTTAGATCGATTTGTTAGTGCATATTTTGGCATTTTTTACCGTTTGCACCATTTTTTTTCATAATTTAGTTAAAAGAGCCTTTTTGAGGCATTTTTTAAGTTTTTAGCGCATATTTTTCCTTTTTGAGGCATATTTTGATACATAACAAATTTTTTCCGATGCCTACAGTGGCTTTCGCAGCAAATGAAGAAAAAAAATTTTTTTTTGCGAATGTTGGGTTTTCTTTTTAAATATCTATCTGTATACCCAACGTGTTGCTCAAAACTTGCCATCTAAATTAAATTTGTACCATAAATTTGTAAGACAAAGCATCTGGGGAAGATAAGGAAATGAGTTTGAACGGGAGTAATCGGGCCTGCGAGAAAAGAACGAATTGCAGCGTATCACGGACATTATGGCCTGTGCTTTTAAAGACCGATTCAAATTCACTTATGGGCAGAAGTAAGGTCTGTGTTAAAATCATGACAGGTATTATCACGGGCCGCGACACCATAGTTACTAGGATTTGACCTGTAGGAATTATGTATGTTGTGCGAGGACACAGAGCAGATAGAGACATTTCTGTGTCACTGTACTATGTTGCAGAACAAGAGGCTGAAATGGTTTGGTAGTAGGTTTAATGGGTGAATTGAAAGATGTCTCGGGTTGAGGTTTCTTGTGATTTCCCTTTCCTTCTTCTAATTTCTTAATCTCTCTTAATTCTCAAGGCGTCACAATCAGTGTTCGAAAATGTAAACACTAAATGTCGCTCCTTAGGAAAAATATCACAACCTTATCAGTTATACATTTGGGTTTCCTTCTATCGTGTCTACGAAAACAAATACCAAGGTATCATGTGTAACCCACCATGACCCAATGAACGCCTTGAGTTATTAGACGACGCTGATAACAAATGTTAACTCTTGCAGAGGCTACGTGACATGCAGGCTCAGTTAAACGACCTGGTGTATGAATCAAGTAAGATTGGCCTTAAAATTGGTTAATCGAAAACAAAGAAGGTTCGCATTAACTAAAAATTGGACGACCCCCTTATACTTCACTAGGAACTTGTCCAACATATCAAAGAATTCCAATATATCGGCAATACCGTAACTAAGGATGGTGGTACAGTCGGGGATGTCAAAAGTCAAATAAGAAAGGCAATTGGAGCTTTCACACAACTTAGTAAGGTTTGGAACTCTACTACAGACAGCGTAATCGTAGGAACACAAATGCGCAGTACGAACGTAGTAGCTTACGACGTAGGTACGTTGTCAAATTAAAACGTATAACATTTTAAACAAAAGTGCACAATATCTGGCGTAGACGCAAAAGCTTATCTAAGTGAAGCGTTTTCTAAAATTTTACGGCGTTACGTCACACGTTCATACGACGTACGACCCAATTGTGTTCCTAGCATAAAAACGAAAACTCAACTATTTAAATCATGTGTTCCAGCTGTATTACTCTATGGATGCGAATCATGGTTCGTTACCGAGGATATTAATTAAGATTTAAAAACTATCCTGAAAATTGGACCCTCTTTACAACCAATTGTGATGGAGGGTATAAAAATATTACAGGCATACAGAATTTAAGACGAATTACTTTTGTTAAAACCAATAATAATAATAGAAACAAACGTCAATGTCACATTAAAACATTTCAAAATTACGTATTTGCGTCGGATGATGAAAATAATACAAAATTTTACTTTTAAAAAACTACAAAAAAAAATTGGGGAAATTTTACTTTGAATGGAATTTCAATACAAAATCTTCTGAATTAAAAAAATAAAAATGATATGAGAAACTTGCTTGTTACACAATTCGGCGGAGTTGGTCCTTAACAGGAGCTTTCTTGGTATGTCAGTATAATGAATGACAGCAATGTGGAGCTCCATAGCAAAACGGAACAATTCACCTTTTACAATTTTTGGATAAATGAACAAAAAAAATTAATTTAAGCCAGTACGATGTATGCAGGTATGTGAAATGGTTGCGTTTTAATCCGATTCAAAGTAAATAAATTCATTAAGACAATGACTATAAGGATTATAGCATGTACAATAATATTCAATAAAAAAAAACATTTAACTTAAAAAGTGGAATTATTGTATTTTGTTATGGACCTCCTTCAATGACGTTGAAAATTATGATTAAAATTATCATCAACAGGACTGTTCAAGGCAATAAACGTGAAATTGCTGTAAGAATTTAAAAGTAATAAAAACATACTCACCCCAATCGTAAATAAAAAAAACCATTGGGATTAGTTCAATTGTGTGACTATGATTTATTTTTTAGTTTTATTTACTTAAAGGTGAACCTCAGATTATTTTAATTCAAAATAATATTTCTGCTGCCTAATTATTTTCACCAAAACAAGATTATTCAACAGTCGTCTAAAATAATATAACAAAAGATCTGGTTAAATACAGAGTTCCATTCCTAAAAAAAAACTATCAAACACAAAAAGTGGAATAGTCAAGTTTTGAAAAGAAACTCCTTAATTATAACGTATGTTGTATACTTGTTGGGATAACAAAAAGTTAATGGTTGATTAGTTTTGATTTCTAATATGTGAATATACCTTAACTAACAGATTCATCATCGCTGTCCACTTTTAACTCTTTAGATATTCCTTAAAGCACCAAGGATTCTGCTGCTATCTTCCACATACTTATAAAATTTTCAGTTGCTTTATCAACTTGAAAATCAGTTACTTCTGCTGCTTCTACAAGTTTTTTTTAGCTTTTTAACACACAAGTTTTTATTTAACATGAAGTAGCTGTATATGAAAATACACGCAACTACAACCACAATCCGACCAAAAGGCAATAGCGGTCCATAATACCGTTAAAAGATATATAAACTTTTTTCCTTTTTCCCTGAACACACACAAACGATGGTAACAAGAATTTTTTATGGTAATTTTTTTTTTATTTTTCCTCACAATCACATCAGGGAAATGTTTGGGTTTCTCTTTACTATTTTAGTGTACATATCGCACTTGTTCATAAAGAAGGTATCAACTCGAATTTTTCAGCACTTTTTAATTTAGTACAGTAGAATCGCGAAAAAGTTAACTCTCGGAAAAGTTAATCTCGCGGTAAAGTTAACCGAATTTTAACGTGCCTGCGTCGCTCTAAAAAGTTAAATTTTAGTGAACTTTTCTGAAAGTTTTGATAAAAAAAAAAACATGGGATATGAGCAGAATGTAGAGAATTTAAACAAAATGAATTAATTAGAATTGTGGTTATTTTGTTGAACTATTTATGGTTTTTAATCTAAATTTTTAATATTTTAATCAGGCTTAAGTTCATCAAATTTAATTTTCATTAAATTATTCTTATGAAGAAAGGAATTTTACAACATGAAAATTAATTAAAATTGTTATTGACAATCATTCATTCCTGACTGACCTGAGATTCGAACCCAGGCGGCTGGTTACCATGACATGTTTCGATCGCAACTACTCGATCTCCTCAGATGGATTTGCCGTCTTACACTCGCAGCCATCAAAGACTGCTGACGTCAATAGTCAAACATCAATCCTTAAACCAAATTGTATTTTAACCTTTGGTAGATCGAAATTTGCTTTTTTGAATGACTATTTTAATCGATTTTACATGTTTTTCCTTTCTTCATAAAAATAATTTAATTTGATGAACTTAAGCGTTGGATTATGGATCTCCAAAATTAGAAAAAATATTTTGAAATTCTCGAGGCTGCAGCGAATAAATATGAAAAATCTGAGTTTTTTTTTGTTATTAAGAAAACTAAGCCATTGGATTAAGTTAAGTGTGTTTTTTCTGAAAGATCGATGTTTATTATTGTATATTTTTCAAATTTAAGCCCGCTTAGAAAAGTTAGTAGTTCGAAAAAGTTAAAAGCCCTTGGGACATTTAGGTTAACTTTTTCGCGATTCGACTGTATTTAGAGCGTACATATAAATGAAAAACAATATTCAAACAAATTGTTTCACTACCAGAAAGTGGGAAAATAGCACAATATATGTACAGCTTTTAAAAATAATAACGTTCCAAATTTTTCAAAAATTGAAAAAGGAATAATTTTTAGTTAATACCCTGTTTATGATCAAGTGCTCCATATTGATATGGAAAACAGTAATATATAGATTAATTCTCTGTAATCCTTGGAGTTATGTGCCCTTTTCATAAATTGAGTTGCCATCGAATTTTCTGGTGATCGTTTGTCAGAATAACTGGCGAGATAACGGGTCTAGGAGTTCTCATCCGAATCGTAGGGTGTCTAAAATCCGCACTTGAAGTAAATTAGTATACAAATATGCAATGATATACGAGTATGATCCAGTTTTTTTATACACATTAAAAAAAAAAGTAATAAACTTGGAGAAATAAAACATCCAAGTGTTAAATAACTCTATATAGGATTCTTGATAAAGATCGTATTTACTAGTCGGATTCTGGTGGGATTGGTGTCATTGCTCGGTATAGAAACATTGCATAAAGAAATAAATACACAAATGTCCAACTCACAAGCTCTGTCGTAAGCAATTTTTATGTTAGAGGAGATAAACTCACTGTTTATTTTTGGTATTTTGTTTAAGCTTTGATATGATTGCATAAACGACTTTTAGAGTGTTTACAATTCTCTTTCACTTTGCAGTTTTTTTGCTTATATCTTTGGATTTTCTTAAATTTGTTGCGGGCTCTTTTCATGGCATTTTACATTTATCTTCCCAGAACTTCGGAGTTCCCGCATTCCTGGCGAATATTTTTCTTAAGGGCTTCAAGAGTCTGAAGCTTATTGACGTAAGTCCTCGACATCAGAAAACCACATAACAAGAACGGTTAAGTCGGGTGATCTGGCCGCCCAGCGCAAATCACTTAAACGATTTAGTGACCCGGTAATGCTTCCTTCATAATATCAGTTGTGGCTCGAGCAGAGTGCGAAGTAAACCGATTCATGGCTTGTCGATTTTTCTTCTGCGTTTGTTTACTTTACAAATGCGAAAACCAAATTAACATTTGCTAAAGTTATAGCGCTTTCCAATAGGATGATTACTTTTGCCCCATTTTGTACATGTTAATAATACTAATGGATATAAATACAGGTTAACAAAAATTCTTTACACAAAAATAAATTGCAATTTCTCTGTAATTTTTGAAATTCCCAATTTTTCAACTTTTTGCTAATCTGCATCTGGCATCCCTAACAGTGTTATATTTATTTTTTACACTAAAAAAACGTTCATAAATATTTATATTTTTTTTATCTTAAGTAAATGTTGCATATGGAAACAGATAGTGGTGCAAATATCGGGCTGGTTAAAATGTGGATAAAAAAAAAGCAAAAACTCAAACCAGTTTTAAAATATATTTATAGACAAAAGCAAACACTTTAATTTTATTAATATTTCGACTAATATCGAATGCCGTAATTTGAACCCTGGTTTGTCTAAAATGTTAAGCTAATTTTTGAAATTCGTACAGTGTAATATTTTTTTCGTATAACTGAAGTACGACTTAACAGTAAAATAAAACAAGAATTTAATCATGTTTAAAATATGAGTTGCTTACTATTTACTACCACCAACATTATCCATGCCTTTCCTACCCAACAAACACGAATCACTTTCAATTTCAAATCAAACTCAAATTACTCAATCGAAAAAAGTTTGAAAATGATTTGAAAATCATAGCATTCTCACATTGAGAAATGCATTTAATTTAACTTTCTTTTAAACGTAATTCTTAAATGTTTTTCAAATGCTGATTTTAATACAATGTGGAACATAAATTAAAATGTTGTTTAACAAGGTTTCGTTTAAATGTTTCAGACTATTGATAAACTGTTTTTTGTAAATTCATTATTTATTTAAATAAAGTGTAAGATAAACATTCGGCTCCATAGCTCAACGATAGAATAGCTTTTTCCGCCCTCTAATTCTTGGAAAGACAAAATACTTGGCTACTTTCTGTTCTGAGGTTTGTCATGACGATGCACCGCGATCGTCCAACATTGAAATATTTTCTTCACTTTCCCGTTTTATTTTTATTCACATTCTTAAACTTTGTAATTAATTGTTTACTCATAAATAATTTATATTTAATTTATATTACTTCACGTTTTGTAACTTTTCTTTAATCGCCACTCTTTTGTGTTTACATTAATTTTCGCTTCAGTGCTGCCAAGCAATTTTTTGTTTTGAGAAAAATATTTCATAACAATTTGACATCAAATTGATAAAACTTTGTATGTCAAATGTTTATATTCAAATCATTGTCAATCTGAATTCCAATTTGAACAATTGAAGAAGGTTTCAAACTTGTGTTTGATGTCAAATGATTGGCTTGACTTCGTGTTTGTTGGGTAGTGTTGTACTTTATTATTTTTCTTGTTAAGGCTTCGATTACAGCGTTAACTCATACCACATGGTACATACTCTCTCTCTGTGTGTCTGTGTGTGTGTGTGTGTGTGTGTGTGTGTGTGTGTGTGTGTAAAAGATGTAATATTTTTTTCAATACAATTTTATTTAAGACTACTCAACACAGTAAAACATTACACGACTCAACTCAACTCGACTCGACTCGACTCTATTACAAATACAATTTTACTTCATTTTCTGCAAACACATACATACACATGTTTGTATGTGCGTGCATTACTATCAGTCTGTACATGTGTGTAAATGAACGGGAAACACAACAAAAAAACTCTTGTAACAAATACAACGAACGAAAAAAGAAGCTAGAAAATAAAGAAACTTTAACGAAACAAAATATTCAAAATGTATCTCACGTTTTACGCCTCATAGGATAATATTTCAGCGTATTTCGTCCTTGTTGTTGTTGTATTATGGCAGTAGTTGTAGTGGTATAATAAACAAACAAAAAAAAAACCGAACGTATTATGCAAAATATAACTAAGGGAACAATAACAAACAAAAAACTCTAAAGGGAAGGAGTGCATTTTTTAAAGGTTTATTTTTTGCTGTTTTACTTAAATTTTTTTTTCTTGTTGAACAAAAACCCAAAATAAAGAAACTAAAAAATATTCAGTGATAACAGAAAAATATGCACTTGGGATAAGCAAAAAAAATCCACAAGCAGGCATTTATATGCACAAGTGTTTGTTCTGTTTGGGTACAATTGTATAGTATTTGTGGATCTCTCTTTACCACATGTTTATTTGTATCCATGTGTAAGTGTTACATTGCGTACGTGGGTATTATCACAGATAATATTTAAATAAATGTCTCGATATTAATGCTTAAAGCAGTCAGAAAGAGTGAGAGAGAGAGAGAGTAGAAAGGCTTTCAAACATATGTACAAGCATATATGTATGTTGCAAAAGTCATAGATTTATGCATGAAATCGTATAAGAATGTTTATAGCAAACAGTTGCTGGTGGAGTGGTTGTTTTTCCACTATTAATTTCTTTAAGTGGTTGCCGATGGTGTGTGTGTGTGTGTGTGTGTGGGAAACAAAAATTTACTTCGTATTTTGCTTAAAACATTTAAAATAAATTTCTTTAAATTTTCATTTGAGTTTAATCAAGTACATAAATTGGTTTTTAAGCCCAATAGAACTTCAAATCTGTGGCATTTTAACAAAACATCTTAAGTCGAGATAAGATAGTAAAAAAGGTTTAAAAAAAAACTCGGGGCAAAAATCATTTTTATAAAATAATAAAATAAACCAAATTTAAAGAAAAATTTCGTTTATAATACAAAATTTTAAAAACTTAAACAAAAATGTTTTTTAAATGATAATTCGTATGATTAACAACATTTTTTTCAACCTTTTAAATTTGACTTAAGATGTTTTGTCAAAATGCCACAGAAATTATAAAAAATAACAAAAAAAATAACAATAAAAAAAAATTTTATTTGGCATTTACATTTGAACATTATTTCGGGCTTATGGAAACCGCGGCGTCCAATTTTGTGAACAATTTTTCGAGCATTGCTAGCCTTCGCTCCAGTATTTACAATTGAACTGTCCCATTCTAAAACTTGTAAAACTGTCTGCCTGTAATGCAATCTCTGCAATTTAATCAAGCAGAAACACCAAGATGGCCACAAATAGGCTTGCCAGATTTAAAATCCATAAAAAACAGAATATCGAGAAAAAGGCTGTATAAAAAGTACTTTTTTTTAAATTAAATTAACTTGAAATTGATCAACTAAATAAAAAATTAATGTAACTTAAAGCAAAAAATATACAATATTCAATGCATTACAACTCTCAAAGAATAAAAAATAAGAAATCTTTAATATTAAGTACTTACTACCCATTAAAAAATGGAGCTTCCAACGAAGCAGGTTTGTAAGGGAGAAACATAAACATTTCGCTTACCATTGCGCTGACGGAAGTCATGAATTTTATATGGCGAGTTCCCACTTTGAAGCAATACATTTTTGACACATAAAGCGCAGTATTCAGCGCATATAAAAATTATTGTATGTAACGATCGGCCTTTAACACTGAATGTTTTGATACAGTTATTTTTTAGTATTCTCCCTTACAAACCTGCTTCGTGGTAAGAGAATGCCGTAGCACTTGAAATGTTATTTTTTTTTATAAAAGTTGTTGAGAGTTCTTTCACTTATTTTACTGCATTTCTGTATGTCTTATTGCGTAGCGCATAATTGTGCACCTATTTTTTTAAATGTACCATTAGTGCTTCGCAAAATGATAAAATTTTTTATTGGGTAGCGGATACCCGGCGGAAAACATGCTTTTAAAAAATCTTTCAGCGAGTAGGTGCGTGACACAGCAGTTAAGACCATTCCAAAATTCAAACGTTGCTTTCAGATTTGCAGTCGTTTTAGTTGTTGTCGAAAATTCTTTGTTGAGAATTTTTTGTTGTACTTTATATGTATATATAATTTAATTAAAGACTTTTTAATTTGTTTAATATTTATTTATTTCATGTGCGGCTAGTACGCACAGTTTTAGTATGATACCATAATTGCTTTTTACATGGGAATTGTTCTCAGTTTTATACTTAATAAATGCTGATCAAGCATTTTCCTTTACTGTGGAAGGTGTAACGGTTGTCTTTTAAATTTCATACAATGTCATAGTCAATCGTCCAATAGAAAGAGTGTTGATCGTATTGATATTGGACGAATGTGTGTTGATCGTAAAATTGTATTGTATTGATATATTCACAACACACGACACACAAGTGCTTTATTCATGTTACATAAAAACATGCGCCTGGTTCATTGTATGTAAATTATGTGTGTAAGCATAGTCGAACACAATGACACGCTACAATAAAACGCATGAAAGCAGTACAAAGAGTAAAAAAGTACGCGTTCTGCTAGAAACAGTACGTCTGGCAAGCCTAGCACCACCTTAAACCTCTAAAACATCGTTTGTTATAAACAACTACAGGGTGGCGAAGAATGAGCTGTATAGTTTGACCCCCTTATTCATAAAAAAATATAGTTCATTTATAAAAGGCTTATTGAACACATTTTCATAGGAAATTTGTTCAATAAACCTTTTATATATCAAATATATTTTTTATGAATATGGGGGTGAATGTTTTACAACTTTAACGATGAGAATTAATTACGAATAGAATTAAAATGATTAAACACGAAATTTTGCGAAAAGCAATGGAAAATATGTTAAAAAGAGTACGTATTTATGTTCGAAGCAGTTAATGACCATAACTTACAGGATATTATTTTTTCAAAGCTAATGGAAAAAATTTCCCAAAATTTAAATAAAAAGCAATAATGATCGCATAAATAAAAAATTCAACCATTTAAACCATAGAGCTCGTTTTCAACTGCTTTTTGATTGGTCATCTCTCATGTACCGTTTAAGCAATTATTCATCATGTTAAGGTCACAGTGCTTAAAATGCTTTAAGATGTGGACCTGCTGATTTCATTTAATTTTTGCTCTTCCACGCCTAAGGATATTTGGACACAAGCTAGTTTCTCTAAGCGCCTACAAATCCAAAATTGGTATAAAATTTTTCATTTCATTATGAAGTGGTTTCTTTCTCTGAGTCTTTGGAATTATATGTATTTAATTTCTAAATTGTTTGTTAAGCTTATTGAAAAGAGCTAATTCGTCTGGGTACTTAATTCACCTCCAAGAAAATCATTAACCACCCAGTAAAAAACTTTTGATTTTTTGAAGCACTTAAAAGAAAAAAAGCGTCAATAAGAGTGCTCTTTTACAACAGTAAATGAAAAAGAATAAAATATACAAAAACGCTGTTATGTTAGAGCCGACAACGAAAAAGGTGTCAAAGCAAAAATATTAAAAATATATTATGGTTTATGAAAATGATTGAAAAAAGGCATTTAAACCAGTAAAAGCAAAACATTGATGAATATGTTAACATAGTTAGCCCTTAAAAAAGCACTTTGTTTGCATGTGCAAAAGAGGCGCTTATTGTCAGAAGAAAAAAGTCCCCCAAACCGGGAACAGTCCATACAAAAATCAGGCATCACATCAGCAGGTTTTAAGCTATTTAAGGTATGAATGCATGCATAAAACCTGCTCCGTTTGGTGCAAATTTTTTACTGGGCAACAACTGAAACTATTAGACTGATTAATATCCTAAATTGCCAAAGGAGTCCACCAAGCGGCAAAAATTGCAAGCGCTCCCACTTTTCGTGCCTTTTTAAAGGCAGAAGGTCTACAATTGCACACTTAAGGAACTTTTACTCATTCCACTATGCCTTCTTTAAAAAGGTCTTGTAGAATGTATTTTATAAAATATTTTACAAATTCAAATCTCCATTACAATATCAGGGGGCAAATTACGGCATTCGATATCGACAGTTTACATAGAAATTTCGATCGATATCAAATGCCGTAATTTGCCTGTGAAGGCCTGTAAAATTGTACTCTTAGAATTTATGTGGGAATGTGTAGGAAATGTATCTTAAATTTTTAGAATATACTCAGCATCAACAGTTACATATTTATTAACTCACTTCGCATTTTAAGCAACAACAGCTATGCTTAACATAAAGAATTATTTTAATAAGGGCCTCTTTAAGCCTCCCAATGAGAGAAGGCAAGGCCTTGGTTGGCTTATATCTGCAAAAAGTCTTTTTAAAGGCCTCTTTACCACTTATTTTTCCCGCTGGGTATAATTAATGATTATCATTGGACATTGCGAAAAAAAACACACATGCATGTTCCTGACATTTCTAAGAGTTCCCTACTAATCATTGTTTTATCGATGTTCAATATAAATTGTGTTAATAAATCATTTATATACTACGAAGATTAAATACCATTTGACATAATCATTGATAATATTTAGTAAATTTAAACGCAACTATTTATCCAACAGCCATAGCAGCAGGCAAATACTCACACATTGACATGCACACTCAGGCACATGCATGCAAGTAAATGTCTAAATAAGTTCCTTTTTTTTGTTTTTATTCTTCATAATATGTTACATGTCATTATATAGTTTATCACTTTATCAAGATTCTCTAGCATGAGTCACGAACAACATAATCGACAGCGTAAAAAAAGAGAAGAACAATTGCAAGAAGAAGAAAAAACTCTATTAAATATTTACAAAAGATTTGAGTTCTAAGTTAGATGGATGGATAGATGGAAGTTAATGCCAAAAGGGTTTTGTCAAGTAGAAACAGAAAAAAATCTTTAAAAAGACCACAGACTTATTTTAACACGCGTGAGTAATTTCTTGAAAAAAGTGAAGAATGTAATTTTTTTCTTTATTCATATTCCTTCTTGTTCTTGAATAAAGAAAAAAATTACATTCTTCACTTTTTTCTAGAAATTACTCACGCGTGTTCAAATAAGTCTTTGGTCTTTTTAAAGATTTTTTTCTGTTTTTTTTTTTTTTTTTTTTTGGTTCTTGTTTAATATTTTTGTTTTATTTTAAATATCACGACTGAAAACTATAAGATTGATATTAGTTTTATAAATATCAAACGTGACTGTTTCTGTTTTTATGCACTTGTTTTGCTTTTCATTTTTTGCGCTATTTTATGTGCAGTGAAATCAAATGATGTATTGAAAATCATAAGTCATAGACATTTGACATACATTAGCAGTTACAAGAGTTTTTCCACTTCGACTTTCCCGGGAAATTAAATTGCGGAGTCATTGGGAATTTGAAAAAAACACAATTGTTTAATGTAAATGTTATACAGCGAAAATCAATAAATAGTTTACGACAACCATACACAGTAGACTCTTAATAATTTTAATCTCTCAATAATCCAAAGAGTTTCCCAGGACAGTTGTGGAAAAGATATACCTACATGTATTCCTACCTTATGCCCTACTCCATGTTGGATCTTATACACTTGGGTCCCAAACGCCTCTGAATATGATAGCAACCAGCACACAAAGGTAGCAATTTGAGTGTATAATCAGGAAGAGTGATACTCTCGCTCCTTGTTTAGGAGCTGGACTCATTTGAAATAACCAGCAGCATCTTTTGAATAGCAACAATTCCCAGGGATGATTCGTACGCATTATTCAAATGTTCATATGTTGACAATTTGACTTTTTTCCGCGAAATCCCCAGTTGGCTGTGGCTTAAACCCAGAAGTTCCTGAACTATATGTGGGCTTAGACTTCTGAAAATTTGAATTATGCGTACGAATCATCCCTGAGAACTGTTGCTATTCAAAAGATGCTGCTGGCTATTTCAAATGAGTCCAGCTCCTAAACAAGGAGCGAGAGTATAAGTCTAAGCCCACATATAGTTCAGGAACTTCTTTCCCATGTTATTGGGTTTAAGCCACAGCCCACTGGGGATTTCGCGGAAAAAGTCAAATTGTCAACATACTCTTCATGCAATATGCAGTGATATTTTGAAATTTTAGACTAAATGGTACAATCAAATCAAAAAGAATTACTTCGATCTGACTGCCAGTTTTTTTTATATCCGTCTCAAACTCAGTACTTGTATGTTTTACCGAACCAACTTCGTTTGAACCTAAGAATTTAAAAACGAATATTATTTTATTTAAAGTAGGATATTTCAGTGTACTAAAATTGAAAAAATTAACTCTGCAGAGACTAACAAAAATCCCTTTTTTCTCCAAACATTTGGATCTGTAATTTTAGCCTTACTTTTCCACATTTGGAAATCACTACTAATACATTGTCTCATGTCTGTTTTTACATTTTTAATCAATTTCAAGTGCCACTAGGTGCCACCTCTCAATTTGTTGCATTACAAAGTACAACATTTTTCAGCTAATTGATTCGGGACTCAATTCTGATAAGGCTCTTTTGTTTAACATAACTCGAGAGCCACTAGTCGGATTTTGCTGAAGCAAATTTAGAAAAATCAAGAATTACAATTACTTTCATCTATGAATATAACGTTCTGCTACGTAAGCAACAGTTTCGCAGTTATAAATAAATGTATGAAGAAAAAAAAAATATTTTTTTTTTAATTTAACAAAAATCCAAGTAAAACGTGTTAAGTCCTATTACTTTCAAGTAAAGTCGCATGACCTATGAACAAAATAAGACATAAATCATTAAAAACCGATGAGCGCATTTTGCTTTTACACCTATCCCCCTATTTACACGATACTTTTTTTGCACGATTTCACTTTTACACGATTTTTTTGGTTTTCGTTTACATTGAGGGATGTGGAAATTACCTCAATTTACACGATTTTTTATTTTAAATATTTTTAGCAAAAATTACCCTGCAAGATTATAAAAAATAGTCATATTATAAGCGTTGATTTTAAATAATATTTATATTTTAAATCGTTTTAAATAAATAATTCTAATTTCAATAAATATTAATATGAAAAAAAATTTTATCAATCTGTACCCATGTAACTATAGTGAGAACTTCCCGCATCGAAAAGAAGTGAAACAAAATATTCCATCGTTTCTCGAAAAGTGAGAAAAAAGTGTGTCTGTAACTCATGTCGAAAACTATCAAAAGAGATTACGTCGTTACGTTATAAATGTCATAACATTGCACTCGAAGCCGATGTGACATTGCAGACGGTGAGAACGCCAGTAACACATATCGTTAACGGCGACTTAAATTTACTAAAGTGAAAAGCTTTTCAACGACGGCTGTGAAAATACAACCGTCGGCTATACCAAATAATGTAAAGTGCGACTTAAATGTTTGTTGTTTGCAAACGAGCAAACGAATTTTCTATAAAAATGTTAAAAGTAAAAGAATTAAACAATAAAAAATGTGCCAAGAACAAAATATTATTATTATTCTTTGTGTTTTGCATTTTTAATTGTTTTTTAGTGTTTAAATTTTTTCTCGCCACATTTTTATTTGTGAGTTTGGTGGAAGACAGTGTTTGGTGGAAGACAGTGATGAAGAATTAGTTGGAAGTGATCACTGATACATATACCATAAATAAAAAAATAGATTTCTAATTGTCTCTTTTAATGAACTGACATGTAATATTTTTTATGAGTTCCATTTATTCTGTTTTATTAAATACTTTAAATACAATGTATTGATTTTTATTATTTTTTATATGCATACATAATTTAATTTACTTTTAAATAAATGAATTTTCTTAACAAAATTTTAAATTAAATCGTATACGGGTCTTTTTTCGATTTACACGATTTCTCATACAAATATTGTCCTTTTTATGATTTTTTTTATGATTCTCAGAATTAAAAAAAAAAAGTAATAAACAAAAGGTTATTTGATTTTTATGATTGCGGTAGCAAAGTAATAAGAGGTAATAAATGTGCGTGAACAATTAAAAGGAAAACAGGAAAGTGCACTTTTTTAATTATTTGGGTTTTTCCGTTTTTCCACCCCCATTTATTAGTGCTCATGTTTGAAAAATGCGTAGTATTGATAGCTTTTCATTGTCGATTTTTGTCATTCAACAAGCGCTGACGAACGCGAAAAGTACAACCGATTTTTCTCCGGTTTTTTTTAATTATAGCTGAAACTAAGGCCCAAGAGTTTTACGACAATTGAAAGTTATTCTATTTCTCATGGGGTTTTATGTTTGAAGCTTCTGGAGTTTGATACTAGAGCATGTGAAATTTCGGATACAATATAACTATATAAGCTTTTACTATAACTTCAAACAAAGATGGCAGGATTCTAATCGCACGAAGTCGCGATTTGAAAAAAAGAATGCAAATTGGCTTGAAGGCACATATAAAATTAAGTTTACTGAGTTCTGCCAGTTCTGCACTTGGTCACCAATGCAAATAGTTTGAGGAGTGCTTTGATCGCGCCAAACGATACAAAAGGGATGAAGTACGTGCTATGTTTCCTCAAGAGTAATTAATTTTTCTTCTAGCATTTCAAAAACCAACCATGCATTGGCTACAAAATTAAAAATATACTCGTACCATACAAATAACTGACGAAAGAAAAAACTAGCCGTTATCCTCGAGGAATTTCTATTACTGAAAGTTAAGACAGTGTACCTCCGCAAAATCTGTTGGATCTTAAAGCTAAAAGAGTCCTAGAGACCAAGTCAGTAAAAGAAATAAATAAAATTGAAAGCCGAAATCTAACAAAGTTCTATAAATGGGGGTGTGATGGGGCATCTAGTCAAAGCGAATACCAACAGAGTTTTTCAGATGATTAAATTTCTGACTCTCATTTATATATGACATCAGTTGTACCACTTAAATTATCATTAAGTGATGACATAAATAAATTAGTATGGAACAACAATAAACCCTCTTCCACACAGAATTGTAGAACACTACAGTTTGCATACGTAAAGGAAACACCTCAAGTTATACGAGAAGAAAAGAGAAGAGTCGATGAGCAGATATCTCAACTAAAAGAATTTGAGTTAACAGTAAATAATCGTAACTTTAAAGTAAAACATGAATTATATTTTACACTGATTGACGGCAAGACAGCACAATCAGCAACAGAAACACCAGCAGCATCTTCTTGTTTTATTTGTGGGGCCACAACATCCAATATGAATAAAATCGAAGCACTGAAATTTGGTATGTCACCACTTCATGCGCGTATTAAGCTGATGGAGTTTCTTTTGCATGTAGCTTACAAAATTGAATTTAAACCTGGAAGAGTCGACTCAAATACTCGTCCGATTAAAGAAGCCAGAAAATGTTTCAAAAAGCGTGAAATCAAAGATAAAATTGCATAAGCAAGGCGCTGGTACGACAAATTCAGGATATACGTCACGAAGATTCTTTCCTAATCCTGCTTTGATTTCCGAAATCACGGGTCTAGATGAAGACATCATCAAAAGGTTTTCAATAATTCTCGAAGCTATAACAATTACCGAGGCAGAAGATCCGAAAAAATTTGTGATTTTTGTCTGGAGACGGCAAAAGAACTCAGGAAAGTCGTAACAAAGACTGGCTCCACGAAAAGCCCCCCAATGAAATAACGCCCAGGAAATAAACCCCAATGAAATAAAGCCCAAAAAACAGGAAATAACACCCAAAAACAGTGAATGAAATAACATCGAAAAAAAATGAAATAAACCCCAAAGCGAAAACGAAACAACCCCCAACATTTGGGAGTTATTTCATATGAAATAACACCCAATGATGAAAATAAAATAAACCCCAATGAAATAAACCCCATCAGCAACAAAAATGAAATTATGCCCAAACTTCACAAAAGAGTCAGTTTCAGCAAGGATAACCCCCAAAAACCAACAGCTTTAAAAATGAAATAACCCCCGAATAAAAAATGAAATAACACCCAAATTATACACGCTATGAAACAAGCCCTGAATTTTAAAAATTTGTTGGGTGTTATTTCATTGGAGATTATTTCATAATTTGAAAACCCCAAATGAGGAATGAAATAATTCCCAAAACAAAATGTAAAAGGGCCCAAAAAAATTGGGTGTTATTTCATATGAAATAAAACCCAAAATTGTATGAAAAAAATTTGGGGAATATTTCATTTCTCGTTTGGGTGTTATTTCATTGGGGGGCTTTTCGTGGAGCCACAAAGACTATGAAAAATATCGCCTTAGACACTCCAGAAAATGAAGTCGAATTGCCACGAACGAAGCTATTATGCACCGAATGATGGTAACATCAGATCCAAAGATCTCACATTTGACTCCTTCCTTAAACCAGAAAAAGCAAAGTGATATAAGCGACGAAGTTAGTTAGGGCATTTTATATTGTAGGTAGCGATATACATTTCTCTAACTTTCTTTATTTTGATTACTTTTGTGTATTACTTAATAAGTAAAACTAAATTTGTGATGAAATCACTACATTTTTTGCCAAATATATTTTTTTTCCTCACCGCCATACAAAAATCCCCATGGTGCGCCGTGACAACAGCACTCTCCATAACAAAGCTTTGTTCTGTGAAACACACATATCATTAGACAGTTATCTTGCTCTACATTTTTAACTCTTGACTCTTCATCCCATCCAAGTCCAAGTCTAACCACTTTAACCGCTCCAAGTCTAACCACTTTAACGCTCTCCACTTTTCTTATCCTCCGGTACCTCAACCTTTCGCAATCAGCAACTACACTTTAACACCGGTACCACATCTTTTCGCCACTTGACACAATCTACGACTTTACCGAACTTAAAACTGTCCCTAGGCACTTCATCGATCCACAACTACTACATCTTCTTCCCACAACTACCGCTCTCTACCCAAGAGCCTCACAGCACAGCTCACAAAATTAGCTGCCCGATCAAACAATAGCGTCACCCAAAAGTTAGAGCCAGATTCACCACCCACTCCCCCTGACTGTCACAGAAATTGCATTCCTTACAGAATTTATCTCAAGAACAAAGACAACTCTTCTAAAGCGAGCATGCCCATGTGGACCTTAACCTTTGTCCGGCGGAAGAGGTACAATTGTACCTTTTTCGTTTTTAAATTGCAATAACTTTTTTTTTGTTAATACTAGATATCTAAAATTTTCTGGCATCTTTAAACTTTTATTACGGATTGCATATTTGAAATTTAAAAAAAAAGATTTTGATTATATCATACCGAAATAAGTCTTTTTTGACTTGATATCGCTAAAAGGCTGAAGGGGTACAATTGTACCTTCATATAAGTCGTAAGAAAAAAACAAGAAAATAAAGCAAATAATGTATACATGTGTACGTAAAATTATTTTTTTTTAGCCACGGGCCTGTTCTATCATTTGTTTATTAAATGAGAACAGAATAATTTAATTATATTAATAGGAAAGCCGTGTTAAGTATATAAGGGTACAATTGTACCCATACCGCCTTTTAACGTTGTAAAATTCTTTCGCTGGACAAAGGTTAATTAATGCGTGGTTAAAACGCCAATTCCCGGGATCTCGGAAAAATCAAAATTATTTTCCGCTTGACCAGGAAAGTGAAAACTTCAAAAAGAAAACCCTAACAGCAATAATAAATATCCATAAAAAATGGATAAAAATGCGGTGGTAAAGTGAGCGTCAGTGAGAATTCATGAAAATACCAAAAAAAAAAAAAAATAAATTGCTAGAAAATAATAGTGAAATGATAATAATTTTATATGCAATTTTAGTATAAAATACCAACTTATCTAACGTCTATAAATAAAAAAAATATTATAATAATTCAACCCGCACACATAAACATATGCATTTTTCACATTACACACTCAAACACTCACACACTTAAAATGCTTAGTACGAGTCAGATATATCTTTACGAGTATCTTAAAGTTAAAGCTTCTCGTTCGTATTCAGGAACATGCACACACACAAACACACACACACAAATTCACTGTTATAAGTCAGCTAGGAATAAAAATGTACAATTGTATATGTGTGATATATGATGCCCTATAAACATTTATTTGTGTGAGTGAGTGAGTGCGTGCGTGTTTGTGTTTAAGTTCGAATGAATGTTTTAGTTCTCATAGAAGTGGATTTATAGACAAAAATGAGTGCAACCAAACAACTGTTTTAGTACTTCTTGGTAGCAGAGTCTTTTCTGGCAATGCTACTCAGGAGATTTAAAAGAATCAATCCATTGTTGATAGTTATCCTCTGGGAAAATCATGTCACCGGGGTTTCGAAATTTTAAAAACTTTTAACAAGATTTCTTAAATTAAACTTTCTTATTTAAATAGAGGTTTAAGAAGAGTTTTTTTTTTACTGCAATTAAATAAGTTAAGGGAAAAAAGTATGGAAGACCATAGAACTGTCTCGATTTACTGCAAAAACTGCGGAGAAAGGGGGCTTTAAAAGAAATCAATTTAGAAAGTCATCAAGCATCTCGATACTTACACGCAGAGAAAAAACATGGTTGAGGTATGGTTAAAAAAAACATATTATGGTCCCTGCAATGGCAACAAATAAACTTTTGTTGTTTTTAACAAAACTTTTTTAACGATTGAAAATATTTTGTTTCTATTTAACAATAAAGTGTTTACCTCCCCTGAAACTTAAATATGGTTGAATTTAACAATATAATATTTAAATAAAATAAAGCTACAACCATACATTTAAACATATTATGGTTACTTTAACCATATTATTATCACGGCAACCATAGTATGGTTAAATTCATATATCCAAAAGCTATATCCATATTATGGTTGCCTCCAAACATGTAAGGGTTGATATTTAATAACAATAATATGTTCGAAATTATAATATTTTAAAACATTGTATGATTAATTTTAAATTTAAAATAATATGTTTAAAAAGCAACAATATTCTGGTCGTTTGCATTTTACTTGGTTTGCTTAAAATTCTCATTCATTTTATTTTAATTATTGAATAAAATACATAAGTTTACGTAGAATAAACTAGTAGAACAGAACAAATGGTGATGAAGGTCGTCACAGCCTGGAATATGAATCAAAGGGGATTTTTTTTTAAATTATAATTTGACACTTAACAAACAAATTGAAAAAATTGATGAAAAAAATAACCATAATATGATTATTTTTTACCATATGTTTGTCAAGTCTGACCATAATATGGTTACTTTTGTCAATATTCTTGGAAGTTTTAACCATATTATGGTTAATTTTGAACATAAAATGGTTTGTTTTGACCATTATTATGGTTAATATTGACCAAAATATGGTTAATTTTGACCATATGATAGGTTATTTCGGGAAATTTTTTGTTGATTTTAACCATTCTGTGGTCATATTTAAACATTATATGGTAACCTGCAAACATAAACATTGCTTAAATCCAACCATAGTATGTTGCTCTTAGAACATGGTTACCGCCAACCATATTTTTTTCTACGTGTACAGGATTCATATTTCACACAAGCCATAAACTGAGTAAAAGTTCCTTCAACAATAAGGACTGGCATAAATTCGTTAAAAATTTGCAAAGTTGGCGGAAATACCCAAAAATTTGGTAACAGCGGTATGATATCAGAGTTTACTATTTATTATAAATCGTTAAAGCCGTATAGAATCAGAAAACTTACTGGAACAACTCGCTTGTATCGTGAAAAAAATTGCAAAATTTCAAACAAGCCCTTAAACTTATTTTAATTCGCTTAATAGGTAAAAAAAAGAAAAATCGGAAAATAACATAAAAATTGAGCTATAATTATGAAAACCTAACTTTTTGTCAGGTGTGTAAACAGTAAAGAGCATTCCATAAAAACATTTAATTTTTTTAAGCTCTTCCTTCCTGAAATAAAAATGTTTTCTTTGTTTATAAAAAACTTGGGTTTTTTATTTTCTTTTTTAAATGGAAAATACTGCCACTTTTTTTACCCCGTTTTTGTTACCCTTTTCGAAATTTTCCAATGGTTATCTTGTTTACAACTTTATCTCAAAGCCAATCTGATGCGAAAACATTCAAAAGCGCAAAAATAAAATTCTACGAATAATGACAACCGCTCTCTGGTATGTTAGAAACACAAATATTCACAAGGATCTCAAGGTTTGAGTTCACTAAATTCCACTAGCTCGAAATATTTTTTAATGTTGTTGGCACACTCGCTTAAGGAAAGGAGATGCTGGTGCAGCCGTATTCAGCAAATCACTTAGCCAAAGGTAAATTCGATCGCTAAAATATCTTAGAGAATACAATATTTAAATATTTTAGCGATTACATTAAAAGCTAAAATTGCGGCAAATTTAATTTGTATGGAATAGCCAAATTTTCCAATGCACTTTACAGAATTGTATTCGTTGGAAAATATCGCTTAAACGACTATAGGTTTTTAGCGATAGAGATTTAGCTTTAGCGATTTACAGAATGTGTCTGATTAGAAGAGCTCTAAACATCTACATATTTATGTGAACAGAAAGCGTGATGGGGAAATTTTTTGCCGCCACTCGCATGCAGCACCTACATTAAAGTATTAGAATAGGATTTGTTTAATTTTGGTTGGTTCATATTTAAAATATGAAGATTCAATAAATTAATATTGAGGAAAAAACAGAAAGCAAAAGAAAGATTATTAGTATATTTAGGTACCTTATAGTCTCCAACAACAATCTTAATTCTCACATTAAATCTCTCATCGATACGTTTTATTCAATTCAGCCAATATTTCCTAAGACACACTCTTCCCTTAACATCAAACTAGCAATTACGTTTTCTGTTCAAAATTGTGATTTGAATATAAAAGAGAACTAAGCTTAGAAAGCTTATTACATTTCCTAATAATCATCCCCAACAATTTGAACAAACGTAATTAATTTATAATCCACTCATCATTATTCATCAACATTATTATTTGTTATAAATAAAAAGGCAAAATTCAGATCATGGTCACGGGACTGGGCAACGCGGGCTCGCATTGAGTGCCCCGGTAGGCCAGTCGGTAGTGAGCTTGTCTATCAGTGCGGGGGTTGTGGGTCCAATTCCCGCCAGGGACTTTGGTCTCCTGCAGATAAGCGCACAGCTTTGCGGGATCAGAAAAAAAGAAACTTGAAGGTAAGGTCAGCTCTACAACAACAAAAAGAGTTTTTAACATAAACAACTGTAGTATGTTCACAAACTTTGACAACCCAACCACCGACAACCCCATATGTTGAGCTGATCCATCTTCTAGTGAATACGCCTTGGGACTGGCGATGTGTGGATGCACCCATGACATTGTGAGACCAACAAAATTCTTAATGTGTTGGCGGATTGTTATGTAGTTTAAAAAAAAATGTTTGTGTTCAAATACGCGTCTGGTGAGATCGGTTGGAATAGGGATTATTGTTCGGTTTTAACCGAAATCGAAACCGCGATTTTAAATGCATAAAAGCCGAAACCGAAAACCTTCAAAAAAAACCTGTGTTTTAGCTTTTACTTTAACAATATATTTATGCTTAAGGAAATTGCAAATTATACATAATACTCGAACTGCATATACAAAAACTTTATACATAACAGCCTGCAACAATGGCAAGGTAATTTCAAAATTCTTACAGCCGTATTCATAAAAAAATCTTAATTCAGGTTTTAGATACATTTTAGTTAAAAAACGTGTTAAGCCTAAAAAAGCTTTTTTTAAAATTCATATTCATAATCAGCATTTCAACTAATAAAGGTTTTACCCTATTTTTTTATTGGAAGTTGGCAACACTATCTCTTTTGTTTGTCACTTAAATCATAATGATGCAAAAACAATGGTTATTAATTCATACTCGTACTCGTATCTACAATTTTTTTGTCGTGTGTGAGAAAAAAATAACTTTTTATAAATCAATAATTGTACGATAGTTTATCTTTTATTTAACAAAAAAAAAAAAAAGAGTTAAAAAATTATTTAGTAAAAGTGCAATTTAGATGATGATTTAATTGCTGATAAAATAAGCATTCAAATAACGAGTTTTATTTTATTTGTTTTGATCGTTTACACATCACTAGGTAATTCTGTACAATTAATAATTAATTAATTTGTGAAATTGAAAAATATATTTATAATATACAAACATACATACAAACTAACATATTTTTGAATTTAATTTTGTTATAAATGTATTTACGATTTATACTGAATATAACTAGATATTGAATGAAAATTTCTCACAAAAATGTTCAAAATGACCATAAACACACAGCAAAAAGTAAAAATGTCATTTTTAAATAGGTTTAAACAAGGGTCGAATTAATTTTAAGGTTTAAAATAGGGGTTTTAAAATACTATTCTCTTAGGAATACAATTTTAACGATTTGTGCTTAAAACAGCTTTGAATTGATTTTTAAAATGTTTATGAATACGTCTGTTAAAATTCAAAGTAGAACAAATGTTGCCTTTTTAACTCTTAAGTAGACACCTAATTTGTGAATCACCAACCACCACCTGGGCCTGACTGGGACTACTTTTATATGTATGGAGTTTTATGGCTTTAGCAGGAACATTTTGTCGAGAAATAGAATAATTCTTTGAAAAAACTATTAAGAAAGATTTAATTTTATTTACTGCAGTACATATATAAAAAGGCAGGGCCTGGCTAGGCCCAGGTGGATACAATATGCACAAAATTTTTATTTGGCCAATTGCGGTTTCTACACTTTTTCCTCATTTTCTTGTAAAAAATACTTCGAACTGGAATAAATTAAAAAAAATGCCTGGGCAGGCCCGGGTATAAACTTAAGGGCTAATAAAAGTACCTGAATTGAAACAAATACAAAAATTGCATTGCACACAAAAAAAAATATATGTTTATGTATGAAGTTTAACTTTGATATTTTCGAAATCGAAACCCGAACCGAAACAAAACGATTTTAATCATTTTAAAACCGAAGCCGCGGTTTCACATTTTTACGGTTTTTAGCAAACTCAAGGTTGGAACCCAGCAGGAAAATTGCAAAAAAAGCTAGTTGGAAACATTGCCAGTCCAATCGGTTCGTTACAAAATGGCAAAATTCATAACATATCCGTTAAATTGTACGCGAACAGCACACTGTGCGACGCAATCTGTTATTTACCAGAATAACTCTCTCGTCGTTTCTCATCGTCAGCGATGCCAACTCTTGGGACACTTAGCGCGTAATAAAAGTATCCTTTTTTAATATTAAATTCTTATTATTATTTTTTAAAGTTTAAGGTTTGCCATCAAAATGCTTTTAATGCCCGTCATTTCTAGAAATAGATATCGAGCGGGAAAGATTTTAAAACTTTTAATTTCAAGCAATAAGCTTTACCCATTTTTCGCCGTATTTCTGTTAATCGATGTTAAAGACAATAACGAAATAAGATTCTAATGCACGTAAATTCTACAAATAGATAGCAAGATGTGTATAGATATCTGTTGTTTTCATCATTTTAAAAAGTATTTCTAACATACGGGTTAAAGTGTAATGTATCTTACACCCTCGATTTTCGAAAGTTTAGTCACGTAGGCAAAATTAACGTTGAAATTTCCAAAATAGTGTTACCAGATAGGTAACAAAATAAGCGCACAGAAAAAATGTTTGCAAAAAATTATTCAATTAAATAATTAATTGGTGTACACTAATTATTCAATTAATTTTTTGTTTGCTGCAGTTAATTTTTTTAATCAAAACCCATAAAATTAAATGTTTGTGTATATGGGCATTTCCATTTTGACGTGTCGTGATATTTGTAGCACAAAATGTAAAAAAATTAAATGACAAAGTCAAATTTGTAAAAAGGGTTTTTATATATACAAAGTAATGAAGTAGCTCTACATTCAGAAAAAAATTTAAAGTAATCGACGCTAAGGATTTGCAGATATAAGCAAAAATCTGCCCTGGCGTGACGTTAAAAAACGGAAGTGGGTTTTGATTGTATTACAAAACTGAAAAATACTGCGAATTGAGCAAGAAGTTTTGTACAAAACGTTTTTTAGTAAACTTAAAACTTATATAGATTTATTTTTCAAGCTATCAAATTTAAAAATCTTTGCTCGTTTTAAGGTAAATATGAGAATTTCAGCTAAAAGTCTACTTTTTTTAATGTAACGCCAGATTGCAAATAAGGTTGTATTTTCGGACCATGTTGTTCAATCGTTATCCCTTTTGTTACTTAATGTAGAGCTTGTTGCGCTTTACACCAAAATATAAAAAAGTAAACGATACATATAAAATTTTTTGAGAAACAATTTAAAATACTTCTGGCGTTACGTGACAAAAAGTAGACTTTTCGCTGGAAATGCCCATATGTGGTGTATTTTTTGTTTATGCAATTAATTTTTTAATTGACTAAATTTGTGTCACATAACTCGAAAATACAAATCCGTTAATTGATATGATCAATTCCTTTGCAGGGGCAAAATTAGTTAAATGTTTAATTGTCTGAACGAATTGTTTAATTAAAGTCGATTTTCTATTTTTTCTGTGCGTAAGCCATTTATTATTTACTTATAAGATTTACTAGTGCTAAAGCTTGACCAATAAATTTTGGGAGGCCTATGCTGGCTAAAGAAATCTAAGGGTGGTGGAGTTACTTATATGGGAGGTATGGCCTTAAATAAACTAAGCCCTTTAAACAATATCTCTTTTTTATGAGTTCATGTTTAACAAAACCTTAATTGACTCAGAAATCGATGCATAAAGTTAGCCTGCGCCAACTTTAGCAGTGAAGGTAACAAAATGATGCAATATCCGTTAAGGAGCTTCTCGTCAAGCGCCTTGCATTTCCTAGGATCAAATGTTGGAATAACCTTTTAAGAATACATTCTTTTAATTCGTTCTTAAGCAGTATTTAGTTGCCATAGCATGAGTGCTTTATATGTTTTTGTATTAGTATATGATGTATATGCAAATTGCTAGAAAAATACTAAAGAAGATAAATAACACCAGATGTCTGAACTATGTCGGTACTAATGCATGTGTGTGAGTTCAACACAAACACACGCTTACCCCAACACTCATACATATTAACATTGTGGTTTTGACTGAATATTGATGCGGGTATTCTCGATATGTGTTTGGTTATGCTCTCAAAAGAAAATATGTTTGCTATTGGGGGAGTTATGGTTATTTACTACTAACATTTCTTAAAAACTATCTTCATATACATACTTATATATTTATGTATTGGTATTATTTATAAACATTTTTGCTGTGCACTATAATCATATAATTTTATTTTTAAGAAATAATATTTTATGATGGTTAAACAAGATAAAAAAAAAAGAGTTTTAAAAGAAAATATTGAATGTTGTTGAAAAGATTTTATACTATAACTTTAAGACTTTTTGAAACGAAGTTTACAACAGTTAATAAAAATTTAAAAGGGTCTAAGATATCCTGACCGAATTTAATTTCTAATATAAAACATTAGGGATTCTTAAGTAAAACGAAATGTATTTAAGAAAAGAATTAGGATGGAATATGATAAGTTGTTGCTGTTCTAATACTGTCTAATTTTAAATTACTAAAATTCTTGATTTACAGACAAAAGCTATCGAGAAAATATTTCTTCAAATTCTCAAAAACTTCTTTTATAGCAAATTAAATAACCAAACTTGTATTATCATTTAACCATGACAGTTGTGATAGCAACAAGACCAGAACATGACTTCAATTTCAACCTACAACCTTGTTTATCTCTCTAATATCACTAATTGTCACCATCTGTCTGACTACTGCAAGCATAAACAACTCAAAGGAATAAACAAAACATTCAATATTCTACATTTTGTAATTACCCTGCAAATTTTATTGGACCACCTGATCCAATTTCATGAAATGGACTACTTCATGGACTGGTCCGATGTAATGCAAGCATGGACCATGTCATTGTTAAAAAGTGTTTGTAGTAAGCCGACATGTCTTCGTTTTTTAGCGACATGTTTTCATTTTTAAATGAAGTTATAACTAATCCTCTTGTGTACACAATGGAGTAGTTTTAAAACTTTGTAGTCCAAAGATGGGTTATATGGTCCTGCCCTAGGACATCGTAATGTTAAATAGACCATGTTTTTTCCATACGTTTGGGTTACTTTCGACCAGTCCTATAATTTGCAGGGTACATATGCATACATACACACACATATGTATATGCCTTGATTTAAAAAAAAACTCTTAAAACTCTACAACAGAAATTTTGTTTTTCTAAGGCAAATTGTGGAGAAAAGAAAATCAAGACTAAACTCAATTTCCGATTAATGTTTTTGTCATATTAGACTTAAGCCGATACGAAAAATAAAATGAAGAAACTAAATGCTCAAATATTGAAGATACACAAGCTGCTGCTGCAATTTTAATAGGAATGAAATGAAGTTTTAATGGATTTTAGTAGTTTTAAAAAATAGAGAAAGAAAAATGCTTTTATGCGCGTAATTTCCGATTTTCTTAACTCTTTGTTCGTTTTCAGGTTTTTTTTTTTTGATATTTTTTTTTTTTTTAATGAACTGTTTAAGGGTTAGGGGTATTAAGAGAAACAGTCTATAGCTGCAACATCATAAGTACAGGAATTTTTTTATTTTTTATTTAAAGAACACAAATATTTATTTACGATAAAAAGGATAAGAAAATTAAACGCGAAATCTAAAAGTAACACCCCTGCCCACGATGTCGATCGATATGTATGACGAACGTCAACAAGTCACTCATTATCGTTCTCCTTAATATCGCTATTTACACTATCACACAAGTCTTACGTATTATACTTTGTGAGATAGAAATCTAATAAAAAAATTATGTCGCATGGTATGTAAATTTTTTTTTCGTAATACTTGTCTTTCCAACCCATTTTTTTTTATTTTTAAATTGATTATTGATTAAAATAAACTGTTAAAAAAGCATTCGGCACTATAGCAAAAAGATAATATAGTGGTATTTTCGTCCTTAAATTCTTGGGAAAATAATTGGCTACTTTTTGTTTTGAGGATTGTCATGACGTTGCACCGCGATCGTACAACAAACTTCTTTTTCCTCTCTTTCCCGTTTTATTTTTGTTCACATTCTTTCACTTTTTAATTAGTTTTTTACTCACGGCTTTTTTAAAGGCGAATTCACTTCACGTAATATGTAACTTTCCTTAAATTGTAAAACACATTAAACTTCAATCGCCATTTTTTAGTGTTAACATTAATTTTCGCTTCAGTGCTGCCAAGTTATTTTTAGATTTGAGAATAACATTTGATAACAATTTAACATTCAATTGATAAAGCATTGTGTGTCATATGTTTATATGCAAATCATTATCAATTTGAATTTAAATGTTAAAATCAAACAATAGAAAAAGGTTTGAAAATTGGGTTTGAAAATTGTGTTTGATGTCAAATGATAAATTCATTTCATATCAAAGGTTTGACACACCATCACACTTTTAAAAATTACTTAAGTTTCTGGCATGTATTAATACAACGTATAATAGTGTAAGCCAGATTTTCAAAAACTGCAGTCAAAACCAAAAACTGTCGAAAAAAAAACAAAAATTTGTTTAAAACATTTTACCTTTTGAGATGGTTTGAGTGTTTGCATGTAATGAATCAGAAGTAAGAGCAACAGTTTTATTTTTTTTTGTCCAATCACAAATAAAGAAGTAGAAGAAATGGCAGTTTTTCTATTTTGAATTCAGTTTTTTAAACGCTGGTGTAAGCTTGCCTTAACCATCGACTTGTCGGTCGACAGGTTTTACGTTCGATTTATTTTTTCAAATGGCTGTATTGCCACATCAACAATTCCACAAATGAAACGCTATTTTGAAAATAAAAATTTGCAAAACATATAAATAAAGACGTGTGTTAAGATAAATATGAAAAGTTAAATAAATTTTTTTAAAATATCGCACGCGATAAAAAATATTCTAAAAAAATATTGCATGCTAAAAAAAAATATTACAAAATAAATACGACTTTTTACACGAAATTTTACGATTTTATAAAAAATTAATCATTTTTATTTAACATCAAAAGCTAATTCTCTGATATGAAAGGATTTGGACACAGTGGCCAGGATAAGTCAAATTTTAAAAAATTTATAAAAATGTTCACAAATACAATTTGGATATAGTGCTGATAGATTATTGTAGCCTTGTCCATAGTGTTCATTTACTATTAGGTTTGATTCCCTGAGATGCAAGGATATGGCCATATCGCCACCGAACTCATTCATAAGAATTTCCGCCTGCAAAAATCATTAATTTTAATATAAAAAGACTAATAAAATATCAAATTAGTTTTTAATATTAAACAAAAATGATTGATTTTTCATAAAAACTTTAAATTTCGTGTAAATAGTCGTATTTTCTTTATAATATATTTTATCGCATGCGATACTTTTATTATATATTTTTATCGCATGCAATATTTTTTAAAATATTTTTTATCGCATGCGAAAATTTATTTAACATTTCATATTTATTTTCACACACATCAAATAAAGCCAAAAGAAACACAACTCTCTGCTGCAAAGAAAGCAAAAAACAAAGCAATGGAGCTAACAAAAAAAAAAAAACAAAGCAGTAAACAAAAAAATATGGAAGGGAATTTTTTGAAACATATTTTATGAAACTTTCTCGCAATTTAGACTATGGACATTTCTTGCCGGGCAAATGTAATTTAATGGCGAGAGGGGAAAAGGGCGGCATTACCAAGAAACTTCGTCTGTCCGGCAAGAAATTTTCATAGTGTAAATTGAGACTATATAATTCGGTTACACAGTGCAACGAAATTCGTTTGATCGCCGCCAGCCTCAACACTTGCCATGCGAAAGAAAACTCGGCTACTGGTTAAGCAAATCTGCCAAGGGATCTTGAAAAATTAGTTCGAGTTTTCAAAATTTCGGCCCCTTAAGTTTTTGAATTTTTATAAAACGCGTTTGGTGCAAGTTAAAAAAAAATAATGCTAAATGTACTTCTGAGCTAAAAAATGATTTTAGATATCTTCAGTATAATTATATGGCGATTCTTTTTTTGTGCTTTTTTCGATCTTTTACCCAAAAGTATACTAAATTGGCACTTTAGAGGGTTAAAATGTTCTACATCTATTTTCGACATTAAATTGCACTAAGAGCCTTCTAAACGAAAAGTTCGTGCAATGTCTATAAAATGCGTAATAAAGGGAAAATGTAAATTAGCTTCTATTTTTATTTTTCATAATTAAGTCAAAACATTCTGAGCTAAATGGTATATTAGGATTTATACAAAGAAAACCCCTATTGGATTTTTTTTTAATCAACCCTAAATTTTATGGGGTCACTTTTACACAATTTGTATGTACAAAATATTTTAAAATCTTTTTCTTTTTATCTTTAATTGCAGAGCCATGAAATTCTCAATTTGGAACCTTATACCCAATATAAAGTTACGGTACAGGTTTTCAATCCAGAAGGATTGGGACCTGAAACTACCATCTTAGTTATGACAGATGAAGGCGGTAAGTGCAACTTAGTGTACGAAAAAATTAAATACCAAAAAAAGCAATGAGACTTATACTATGTTCACACTTGAGTTTTTAAACGCGTTTAAGCAAAATGTTGATTAAGTTAATCAAAGCCGTTCACATTACATTTGTGATGATTAAGATGACAGATGATTAAGAAAAAAACAAAACAAACAAATTTATATTTCTTTAAAGTATTAAAAATTGATAAAAAAAATACTTTCATAAAGTTATCAGAAGATTATTTTAAACATATAAATGATGAAATTGTGAAAAGTTATGAATTATTTAAGGAAAAAAAATAAAAACATAAAGCAGAAATCGTGGCCGGTTGTACAGTTCATGTTGGCCGATTCTACATTATACTCAGTGGATTTATTTTGTTTATTTTATTTGTTTATTTCCAATTTTATACACAAGACTTAACCCTAGGTCTACACTAAAGATAATTATCTCAGCAAGTTGGCAATAACGTCGGCAGAATAACAGAGTAATATTTCTTATTGCTCAGCTTATGTTAAAGGCATGGGAAAACGTATTTATGTTAACTCATAATTTGAAAAAAATCAAGGAAGAAGGTGCAGTGTAAAAAATGGCGGTATCTTACAAGAATTATTATTATTAATATAAATTCTTTCTTATTTGACTTTATTACTTAAATTTATATTAATTTGTTTAAGCTTGAGGGCATTTTTAATACAAATATATTAAATTTATTAATTTTTTTATTTTGTGTTAATGTAAAATTATTATTTTTATATGAAAAAGAACTCGAACTTAAACAAATTAATATTAATTTTAATAATAAAGATTGAATAAGGAAAAAATTATAATATTTGCAATTTTATTTTAGTGTTTATTTAATTATTTTACCTCAATTATAATTTGCTACAATCTCAAAAAACTTAATTTCTTTCCCACACAATTTGCTTCTATTTTTTTTCTTTTTTGCTTCTTTTTTTCAACTGACAACCAAATTGACGTTTTTTGTAAGCAATAATTGTCAACGAAAATGGACTAGCAATTATTGCAACATAAATTGTTAGCAATAAATATTTACAAAAAATTGCTGTCTACATTAAAGATAACATAATTTTGACAATTACTGCAATATATGTCGCAATAATTATCTCTGGTATAGACGGGCAGTAAAGCCTCTTATTGCAGTATAGAACATTGTTGTAGAAGAAACAATGTGATTCTATGTGATTAAAGAAGTGATTTAGTTGTAAACATGTCAATTTGAAGTGATTAACAAATCACTTCAATGTATGGGAAATCATCTCGATTTTGATGTGATTAGAGTTTAATCACGTTCGAGTTGCTTAAATGCGTTTAAGAACCCAAGTGTGAACATATTATTATGGAAGTTATACTATTATATTTTAATAACGAAGAATATATTGCGAATACGGGAGCATTTATAAGATGTCTTTTGTTTTATTCATTCTCTTTTAAAATTGCTACCAAAAACCTTTTGCGTTTTCACAGTGTATTTTCAAGCATGTCTGTTTTTATGTCTAATTGTCTACACCATTTTTCATTGAAAATGAGAAAATTCCGAATGAAATTGAGAATTTCAATTTGAAATTGAGAATATTCCAATTGAAATTGAGAATTTCAATTTGAAATTTGAGAACATTCCAATTAAAATTCAGAATATCAATTTGAAATTGGGAAAATTACAAATGAAATTAAGAAAATTCCAAATGAAATTTGGAAGTTTTAATTTGAAATTAAGAAAATTCCAAATGAAATTGAGAAATTTTAATTTTTCACTGTGACAATGCTCCATGCCACAGGCGGCTACAAATTATTTTTGACAGCTCCCCAGCTCCTGAGATTGAACCCCTATACACCGATGCTTAACCCCACTGAATATATTTGGTCAAAAATAAAAGGTATGGTGAAAACAAAGATGAATGTACCGAACGTAATTCTCAATTTCATTTGGAATTTTCTCAATTTCATTTGGAATTTTCTCAATTTCAAATTAAAATTTCCCAATTTCATTTGGAGTTTTCTCAATTTCAATTGGAATTTTCTCAATTTCAATTGGAATTTTCTCAATATCAAATTTAATTTCTCATTTTCAATTGGAATTTTCTCAAATTCAAATTGAAATTCTCAATTGCATTTGGAAATTTCTCAATTTCAAATTAAAATTTCCCAATTTCATTTGGAATTTTCTCAATTTCAATTAGAATTTTCTCATTTTAAATGAAAAATGGTGTAGTATTGTTTATATACAAATCAAAAAACATGAAAAATATTAACAGACATGAAAACTAATTTCATGTCTCTTTGGCAACCCATCTTTCTTCTCTTACACTATCGCATACAAACAAACGAAACGTGTTTGGCAGACATGTCTAAAAAGACATCGTATAAAAGACTCCTAAGAACTTCATGCAAATTTGTCTGATGAATAAAAAGTAAAAAAACTTGGAAATTTTTTTGGAGTAAAATTTAAAAATAAAAAAGATAATTAAATGTTAAAAAAATGGAATATTTGAAGACTAAGCTACAAAGTTGCAATGTGACATTTTATGTTCATTGTGAACAATTAATCGCAGCATAAAGAAAATGAAAATAAATATGTATCTCAATATTAAGTAAATATAAATAACTCATGCTATTTATGAATTCTGCTATATTTAATTAAGTAGAAAATGTCTTAAGCTGTGTATATCACAATAGCCTGCACAAGAAAATCAGTTTGGTAAAAATAAAGAGAGGTCCAACCAAAACGCACGATGTTAATTGTAAATAAAACCAAACGTTTTTAGAGAATTTTCTTAATATGTTTTACTATTATCAAAATAATATTCGTGGGAATACAAAATTTAATTTAAATGATTTTGTTATTCGTGCTTAATTCCCAATTTTTATTATTTGATAAAAACACTGAAATTTATTGTTGATGGGATAAGCTATTCCTATGCGCATTTCACCTGAGTGCCCCGGTAGGCTAGCTGGTAGTGAGCTAGTCTAGCAGCGACGGGGTTGCGGGTTCGATTCCCACCTAAGCAACCAGTGAAATGCTCATAGGATCAAATATATCAGTTTATATACGACTTAATGTCAGTTTAGAATTTAGCAAAAGTGTCAATACTTGAAAAGTATTCAGCTAAAGTGACATAACTCAAAATAATTCGGTGTAAATATCTAAAAAAAAAAACTTTTAAGATCATAATCTGTATGGATTTTCTACTTAATGGACCAAAGATTTGTTTTTAACTATTTTTTTTAGGTCAAAAACAGTTTTTTCGATTTCAAAAAAATCAAGTGTTTTGAGTTGAGTCACTTTTGAACTGAGTGTGCGAATATATATCTGTCCAATCGTTATGAATAGATTCAAGCTTGAAGAACGCTACAAAATTCAGCTCGATACACTTTGTTTAAAACCATAATTGCCGCATATGGACTGATAACAACAGACTTTACTGACTCCATCCCGAAGAATTCACAATTTAGTGCAGTTTACACGCTGGTAGCACAATCGGACCATAGTTCATCAAAACTAAAGTCACAGCTCGCGTTGCGATCCTTTTCCCAGCATTATCAATGATTTTTTTGTTTGAAAATATGGGTGAAATGTATCCGACCGTGAAGATGTTTCTACAGGATGGCTACATGCCATATGGCGACCGCAACCATTGACCTGATGAAATCAAAGTTAGGCGATGAGTTCTTCCGAGATTTGAAACTGTCAATTTTACTTTAAAGTCAAGCGATTTGATACCTCTCGGTTGTGTCATGTCATACGGCCAGCAACGCTCGAAAAAGCGACCCAAATTAGACGTGCGGAAACACCCATTAAAATTAGTTAATAAATTAGCAAGATTTTGGTTGTCGTGCTTAATTCCCAATTTTAATTCTTGATAAAAACAATGAAATTAAGCACGACAAAAAAAAACGCTTGTTAATTAAAATTTTGTGTTCCTGAAAATTACTTTGATAACAAACTGGCAAGTGTACGGCTTAAAAAGCTAAACTGGCAACTTGCTTTATTTTTTGTGAAAACAATAAAGCACGTTGTTATTGATTTTTCTTAACCTACTTACGCCTAAAATAATGTTCGGAGAATTCCATAAAATTGTAGTGGGGAATGTAAGAAAAGTTAAACTCACTTTTTATTGTTGTTTTTTATTTAAGCTTTGATATTGTTACAAGTAAAACTGGTGCTTATAATTCTTAGTTGGTTAACAGTTGTATTTCTTTAATATCTTTAGTTTTAATTAGAATTGTGGTTATTTGTTGAACTATTTATGGTTTTTAATCCAAATTTTTAATATTTTAATCAGGCTTAAGTTCATCAAATTTAATTTTTATTAAATTATTCTTATGAAGAAAGGAATTTTACAACATGAAAATTAATTAAAATTTTTATTGATAATCATTCATTCCTGACTGACCTGAGATCCGAACCCAGGCGGCTGGTTACCATGACATGTTTCGATCGCAACCACTCGATCTCCTCAGATGGATTTGCCGTCTTACACTCGCAGCCATCGACGACTGCTGACGTCAATAGTCAAACATCAATCCTTAAACCAAATTGTATTCCAACCTTTGGTAGATCGAAATTTGCTCTTTTTGAATGATTATCCATTTTAATTGATTTTACATGTTTTTCCTAACTTCCGTTTTTTCCGTACCCATGTCAAGAATTCTTCCTGAAGTACAAAGTACATTCTCTTAGTTTTTCTTAAATCTTTGGATGAAGTTTCATGACGATCTGACCTAAGCAACCAGTGAAATGCGCATAGGAATAGCTTATCCCATCAACGATACATTTTAGCAGCACGACAAACAAAATTTTTTTAATTAAAATTTTGTATTCCCGAAAATTGCGTTAGTTAATTAATTATTCATTAACTAACTACTTTGGTGACCCTGCATACTACTGGTGTTAGGGTTGCAGGTTCGATTCCCTCATGAGACTCTGATTTGTTAGGTAAGAATCTTGTTTGAAAATGTGTTTGTAACACTTGCTTAATAAACAAATATATATTCCTTTTTTTTGTGTTTTATTTTTTTTTCTCAAATTAAAAAATTGCCTCAAGCTTTAATAAATATTTGCCAACTTAAGATAAAATGACCTTCATTCTTAAGCCTGCTAAGTGGTGGAAAATCTTTAAACTTTATTGGATTAAATATTGACATTAATGTCATTCCCATATTTATGTTACAGTTCGCAGTCAATAAGAAACTTATTAAAAAATATTTTTTTCAGTCAAGGACAAAAACAAGAAAGGAAAAAATAATCGTATCTTTATGCGGCAACACAAAACACTTGAAAGCCGTTGCCATGCTGAGAAATATTTCGTAATTTTTAAAAAAAAATTCTTCGATATAAGAAAATTTTATATTTTTTCCCACAAACAACAATAAAAGGAAGAGATGAGATGTCGTTGCGGAGACCACAACACAGAAAGGATGATGAAAAAAGACATCCACAAGGGCATATTTAAGACATTTTTTTTTGTTGCCCTCTAGATGGTCGTGTTTGATTTAAATTCATTTTTTTTTAAGTTCGTAGTCGTACTTAAAAATGTTTGTAGGAATTTTTGAAAACTTAGATATGCATTTTAAACTTATGTTTACCTTCATCAATGAAAAACCCAAGAAAATTCTTTAAATTTTTCTCAAAACATTCAACACAAAAAAAAGGGCAGAAAAAAACTACAAAAATGGTTGTGTTTGAGATAGAAAGCATATGAAGTGAGATTGTGTGTTGTGTGGCGGTGTTGTGTTGTGAACAAACACTGCAAAAGCTGTAAAGCTTTTCGCGCTGCAAGCAGTTTTGCTTCCGTTTCCGTTTTTTAACACAAGAAAAAATGGTAAAATGCAAAAACTAACAGCAACACCAACAACAACAACGACATCATAGAATAATATATCAAAGAAACACATACCAACAAAAGAGACACAAATAAATGGCCAAAGCAACAGCTTTATGGACAAGAAAGCAGTCGAAGAAAAACTCAGTAGGAGAAGCAGAAAGCTTAGTAAAGAAATTGACTATGAACACAATGGCTAAAAGTTGCTGGAACTGAAAAAAAATTACCATCCTTTTGGTCATAAGGAAAAAGGAAGGTAACACAAGCATCACACTGGAAAAACTGTAGTGCTGTGTGTGTGTTAAAAAAATGTTTAAAAAAGAAAACTTAAAATATAACTAAAGGAAAATATCCATAAAAAACGACCAATGTCAGCATTATACCAAAGAAGCCACAAAAAAATATGAATAAAAGTAACAATGAAAAGAAAAACATCGGAAATAAAGAAACCTTTTTCGTTACAAACACACACACACACACACACAAACAAGCATAACCCAGTATACATTATGAGATAAATTAACATCAATAGAAAGTATCTTTTTCTTAAAATTGTAAAGGCATTTACAGAACTCAACAAAATAACTTTTGTGTTCTTGTCCGGCTTTCGAGGACTTTAGACTGAAGTAGTTTGTGAAGAGTAGCCTTGTAGACAAAACCGGTCTCTCTGGTACATATTGCCTAAAAAATTACGGTGGCGGCCATTAGTTATTAGACAGTGTTACATTGCAACTTATAACCTTCGTAAGATTGCGGCTGCCAATTCATTATCTGGAATTCGGCAAACTTCCAAAATTTACAGATTCCAACAGTTTAGTACAATCTCTTGTATTCGCAGCTGACCAGAGATCCTATCAAGCACCACGGGTATCAGTAACCCCTGGCCGTACGTCACTAGACTGACAACGTGCTGAGGCGCCACAAATAAAGAAATTTCGCTTTTGGTTGTAGCGGTAAATTCAGGGATCGCGGGTTGGTTGTCGTTTGAACCCATAGCCGCGAGAAGAGAGATCCTCCCACTCAAGGGCTTATTTTTCACCACTTGTGATAGAGTTCGCAATGAAGGAGGATATTTTCTAGATGCATGCAGCTGGCATATTTCCAAAAGCATGGGGGGTTGGATAGCTTCAGTCCCTAAACGAGGGGCGAGTGCATAATTTTGCACTTAAATTTCCTGCTTGTTACCCAGTGGCTTACATCATCCATGAGATAATGCCATATGGCAGACGGTATTGTAAATCTTTTTCACATCTGACAATGTGATCCTGAATGGGACTTTGCTACAACCTCCTTAAGGGGTGATTTTTCACCGTTTAAGGGAGAGCTCGGTAAAAAGCAAAGATCTCCCTAAGGCCTGTTGTTAGTTAGCATATGCTGACGCCTATTCTAATACAGCGTGGGTAGGGAGACAGCTTTAGCCTCTAAGCAAGGGGCGATTGTATAATATTAGCGGATTGTATACTCAAATTTGCTACCTGTGGGCATTGGTTGTTTTCAAAACCAGCGCTTCAGACCACACTGAAATTAACCCAAAACGGCAGTTGCTCGGGCTTATCCTTCTACTCATGCCAATAGTAAATAACCCAATTTTATGGACAATAATTATAAAGATTAACCTTTAAAACAAATTGCACTTGTTTTGCATACTGGGATTACAAACTGGCAATACATTCTGTTTTCATTTTCATGCTAAACAATATTTTTATGGTTGTTACATTTTACAAAGAAAAGGATTATTTAAACATTTAAGACACTTTAAAAAAAAATAATAATAAATTTGTTAACCAAAAAAATAACAATAGAGTTTACGAAAAAAATACTAAGAAAACTAAAAAGTTCTACAAGTTTGCAATATGTTGGGGAAACATTGTTGTTGCAAATAATGTGTTAGTTATTTAAATGCATTTATTAGATTTATAGTGCATTTTGCAATTTCACATGGCTCAACAAAAGACAAGAAAATAATGAATTGTTCTCAAATCGAATTCTAAGTTATGGAAAATATTTATTAAACAAAATACAATAAAGCAACTTAGGAGAGAAATAAGAATATTTGTAGGAAATTTTTTTGTAAGGCACTTCATTGTTGTCCATTTGGTTAGCAGATGCAAAAGGCAAGGCCTGCCCTATATATAAAGCAGGTGAGGGAAATCTATAGAACCATTATTATCTAAATAGTTTTCAAGTACTGTTGCAACAAACAGCCGAGTGTGGCAAAAATATGAAATATTACAATCAAAAGAAAACTTAATCCATCCGTGCTCAAATTAAGCCAAAGCGATATAATTAGCAGGTGATTACCGATTTTCTTGAATCAAGTACAGAAATATTGATACAAGTACGGATTTTCAATTGGTAAATAAATAAATTGAGATAATCAGAAAATGAGATCGATTTAATCCAAACTAAGATTAAACCAATTTCAAAATGTGTTTGATTTAGTATTATAAAGTTAATTCAATTCCGAATTCATACTTGAAATAAACCAAAAGTGAAATTAGGATAATTTTACTATGATCGATTTACTTACCCGTTTTACATTTTACAGAATTTCAATTACAGCATCACATATATTATTAATATTATATTATTAAATATATTATTTTCATGTTTAAAAAGTAAAATTGAGAACTCTTGCTCTTATTTAATTAAAAATATAAACTAAATGAGAAGCAAGAGTTTTCAATTTTACTTTTTAAACATGAAAATAGTATATTTTGTCTTGTACTGTTGTTTTTGTTGTTTCTACACACAACTACCAAATCGTTTTTCAACCACTTGTGTGGTGGTGTTGAAGTGTCCACAACAAACTTTGATAAGCTTAACGAGATTAAAACACTCACTTTGTAATTTTACCCTCAGAGTGGCATTATTAACGAAATGTTTAATCTCTTTTTTACATGGTTTAAGAATTTTATACTTATTTTAAGAAATTCCGGGATTGATTTTTGACAGTTATCCCATTTGGGATTGTTTTAATTACGTTTTAGTATTATTCGTACTTGAATTTTTGAGTACGACTCGTACTTTAAGTAAGTATAAAAAACATAATTTATTTTGGATGATGATTTTCTTCCTCTGACGCAGCATCAGCAACTCATAAAAGAAGCAATGTCAATAGTAAGGATATCCTTAAATCAAGTACAGAATGCTTGATTCAAGTACGGATTGTTCAAGTGACCCGTACTTTAAATAATCTGAAAACGGGATTGACTTAAGTAAAAGTAAGATTAAATTTATACTCAAGCTGAACTTGATTCAAGAATTTCTAAGTTGGTTTAATCCCGAAGTCGAACTTGGAGGTGGATTAATTTTAACCTTCACACTTACCACAGAGAACCAGAGAGAGAGAGTGAGAAAGAGAGAGGTAGAGAGAGGTAGAGAAAGACTTTGATTATTTACATAGCCGTAATCAGTGTGGCCATAATCAAAAATATTTTACATCTTATGCCCGTAATTTCTACAAATAGATATCAAGCCGTGTATAGATATTAGGGTGTTTAGTCGATTAATTTTTGTTCGATTAATCGAACAATTATTAGTCTAAAATTGTTCGATTAATTCAAAATTGCTTATTTTGATTAAAGGATTAATTGAAGAATTTATGCCGATTAATCGAATAATAATAATAATAATATATAGGTTTTCTGTCAAATGTTTAATTTTTTTAAAGTTTAATGGCCGCTTTCTCATTACACGATTGATTTTCTTCTTCCCCAACGAAAAACTGCACATTAATGAAATTTGGTTTTCTCAATGTCTTGTTTGCTTCTATTCTGTCCCAAAGCTAACCAGCACTCATCTGCCAATTAATTATGTTCCTTTTATTTGCCGAACAGATAAATACAATCAGCTGACTCCCAACTTTTACATGTATTTTAAGAGGTTTTGCCAACTAAAAACAATGTTTTTGTCGGTATATCGGTCTAATAAATTTAGGTTGACATTAGGTAACAGACAGTTTGTCGAAACATAGAGAAAATGGTCATAAGAATTGAAAAAAACAGTCATGTTTAGTGAGTAACAAAGCATATATTCTTGTTACATTTGTTCAACACAATTTAATAATTAATTTCACAAAAGAAAAAGAGATAAATGCATGTTGACTTAAAGATTTATGTCAATATATTTTTTAGCAAACTTTGGTTGGAAAATATTTAGCGAAATTTAATAATGCTAAACGTTAATGTTCTCTAACATCTTCACTAATTTACCACTTACGCAGTGACTATTACATAGCGCTTGAAAAAAGAAGCTGCTCCACCAACAACATCAAAGAAAGCTAAAAGTGGTCCAATGAATAAATATTTTAAACAAAATACTTCGATCGGTCGATTCTCTTGAGGAAATGAATTGCAAAAGCAAAGCAGAGGATAGGATATCCGTAAAAAGATTCAAAAAAGCCAACGTTGTATTGACTCTTTTTAAATCTAAGGGCTTGAATATGCCCGAAGTGAAGCAACAACTTGGAGTTTTATTTAAAAAATAATGTTTATTCACTCAAGTACATTATTTGTTCTAAAATTATCGAAAAAAAATATCGTAATTTATAAAATTTCTGGTCTTGGATTTATTCGATTATTCGATTAATTTTAAAATTTTATTCGCTAAATCGAAAAAATTCAAAACTGTCAAATATGAATTAATCGTTTAATCGAACAAACAAATAACCCGATTAATTGAACACCCTAATAGATATGGTGTAACAAATTTTTCATTATTTTAATACGTATGTATGTGTTATCTACCTACAAAACTGTAGTGTATTTTACACCATCGATTTTTGACAGTTGATCCAAAAATATTGATCCAAAAAAAATGCAAATGTTGACATATTTTTAAAGAAAATTTAAAGGAAAAAACACGTACGCAAATTTAACGTTGAAATATAATTGTTGAAAATATGATTTATACAGAGAGTTATGAAAGGTTCATTCGACGATGGTTTGACGAAAGATAAACTAAGGCCTTAATGCTGTAAAACGCAATCGCAACGCCAAAAATTACATTGAAAACAAAAGGAAAATAAAAATTATTCATTATTTTGTTGTTGTTTTCCACAGAATTTCATATTGAATTTTAAAATTTCAATCGCTGCATATCTTGTGGCGTTGAAAAGTTAAAAACGCAGTATGAATTTCAATAGAAAGCAACAACAACTTTTTGACATTGGTTTTTCTTTTAATATTATTTTTGGCCTTGCGGTTGCGTTTTACAGAATTAGTGCCAAAGTGTAACATTGTTGTTGTTGTACCCTGAACGCTTAGCAATTGGAAAAACAGATTTTGACACCTCATTGAGTGAAGTTTGCCGCTATTGTTAATTAATAATGACAATTTAGCTATTTTTTTATTCAATCTAGCCTTTTTATTTTTGTTTATAATTTCTAGGTTTTATTAAACAAGATAGCTAACACTGCTGTTCGTTACACAACGTTGACGCTTTTGCTTTGGTATGGCATATCAGCGTAAAAGCTAAACGAAGGAAAACGTCACGCCTTCCGCTCTTGTTAAGCCACGGCTGTTAAACATTCCGAGATTAAAAAACGAAGTTGTCAGAAATTGTAATGCTTTATTCAGACTTTGGAGACTGAAAAAATCGTCACATTTTAGAAAAAAAAAAAAAATCAGCAAATCGGCACTTTGCTAATTTCGGAACAAAAAATCGTCAAATCTGGCAGTCCTGGTGTGTACTCTCATGCCACCTCTCATTGCTGCGTGTATTTTTCATTCATTTTTTCGCTTGCATGCGTTCACACACTTACGTAAATTGGTTGTATACACTTCTCTTCAGAAGTTGTTTGTGACTGCAACAATACAGCATTTTTCAATGATTTTAATGTTTGTTTAAATGGAATTGTACAGGTCTATAGTGTATGATACTCTTAAGCCATCAGTTGTGAATGTTACAGCTTTTGAAAAATTTCATGTCCAGTATTATAGTCTCTCTAGACAAGCTTAAAAATAGCTTTAAACTTGGAAAATAACGAATAAAATTTTGCATAAAATTGTACTTTTTTGTTTAAAGTCAACTTTAGCATACTGAAAATATTTCGGGTCAATTGTTAGACTTTAATAGAAAAGTTTAATTTTATATATATTTTTTCCATTCACAAAATTATACATAGTTTTACTATGGAAAGATTTTGAAAAATACTACTCCGTAAATAATTTTATGCATTCACACCAACATTTTCATCCTGTTTTTCTATAAAGTCATTCAGCTTAGCCAGAAAGCCGCCAAAACAACGAATTTTCAACGACATTTCCTGTTTGAAAACTTTATTTGCTTATGAGTATTAAATTTTAAGCAACTACTTATACTATATTTGTTTGAAAGCATTTTATTTGTTGGAATTTTATTAAAAATATCATAAAAACCCTCTCATACTCAATACTTTAAATTTTTCTTTCATTCAACCAAAACAAATTTCAATAAATTCTACTTAAAAAAGCTGAACACAAAACAAAGGAGGTCTGTTAAAGAAAATGCACACAAAAGTTCGCCAAAAACAAAGTTACACACTTTTGTGCTTAAAAAAAAAAGAAATGTGTTTGCTTATATTGGGTGTATAACTTAAAAGTTCAAGTTTTTAAGGGTTTTTTTAAAGTATTGGTAGATTATATGCAAATTGAATCATTGTAAGATATACCCTTTTCCCAACACTACTAAGAACAATTTTGAATACCCTGTTTTTAAGTAGGGCTTATTTCAGTAAAAGCATTCTGCATCGAACAAAACAAATGGTGGTCAGGCGGGGCAGGTTGAGGTAAAAAGTCCTAACAACCATTTTTTGAATAGTTTTTAACAAGGCCTTGTGCAATATCTTGGCGTGCATGGTCATGATGGTCGCCAATTTTGATCGTTTTTTCGACAATGTTCGCTTTAAAAGAATCAATTATATTCGATGCTGGGGTCTAATCACCGCATTCGATACTATCGTATCGAATAAATTATCGAATTTTTTTGCATACGATAGACACTGACGTATCGAATGAAAACTCGAGAAATGTAATGTCGAGTTACTCGATATCGAATGCTATTATTTCAAATTCAATAAATTGCATTCGGTATCGAGAGTCATGATACCACAATAAATAATTTCGATCAATTTTGCTCCATATCGTATGCGGTGATTAGACCCCAGGCTTCCCGCAAGCACCAGTGCGATTTTATGAGCCCTTCTTATTCTACGAAAGACAACGCATTACCTTCATCTGGTTGGCCGGACTTTACGAACGATTTCTTGCGCTTCCGTTGTCGTAATGGATCTATTTTTAATTTTCAGTATTGATTAGACTTTTTCTGGCGTTCAAGGAGCATATCGTATATGAAAAATTGTTTCTAAATGTCTATCGGCTTTAACTCATGTGCTATCCAATTCCCTACTTATTGCAAACGTTTGAAGTCGCTCCTTAGCTGACTCCTAATGATTTTACACATTATTCTGACCGCCCTGCCACTTTCAAGCTGCACAAACCATATTTGCACGTTAAAATCGACCGAAGATAATTTTCGATGTGCTTCAGCTGCACCTTTTTTTAAATCGAAGAATTAAATCTTTGTTGGCACAAAATTGTATATACACTTTTCCGTTAAGCAAGACCCCTTTCACACTCAGCAAGTAACTTGCGCAAGTTACTTGCCGACAACAACAAAGTCGACCTTACAGCTGACATCTACAAGCCAAGAGTTGCGCAAGAGACTTGCGCAAGTAACTTGCCGAGTGTGAAAGGGATCCAACTAAAGAGACAACTACACCGAACAAACGGTCAAGCAAACATATGAAAAAGTTTGAAGCATGTTTGTGTACAAATTAAAGATTGTTAATACTATTCAATACTGTTTGTATCGTTTGTTTGGCTCTTTAGTGAGCTCAAATGGCAGATACTTTTAATACCTTATAAATTATTAAATACACAAACCATGTGGAAAAGGTACGCCATCTACTGTTATTACCGCATTTTATAAATTATACGCCCAATATTATTTTTTCAGTTTTTTTTCTTTTGTAGTAATTTCAATGAAAAGAAAAGTAAAAAAAAAAAATGCAAAACACGACAACGAAAAACAGCAGGTGTTGAAATCTTGTGTTCAAAGAAAAGCAACTTCTGTTATGGCTCCGCATTGTTATTGCAAAATAAAAGGAAAACTTACCAACAAAAACACAATAAAAGAAAAGTTGTGTTAATCTTTAAGCATTAAACAATTGTTAAGATTTGCAAAAATTATTTGCATACTTATGCGAACAAGTTGCAAAAGAAGACCAAAAAAAATACTCCACTCACTCAGCAGTCAACCCAGAACTTATTATTTTATTCTTTTACTTGCGTTTTCATACCATCTACGGGGATCTTTTTTTTCTTTCTTTTATTATTTTTTTCACACTGTTTCGGTTATAATGAAATTGAAGTTGAAATGAAATGCTGCTTATTATATTAATGCAATAGCATTTATGCAACAATTCATGAACTTAAACACTCAAACACACATTTAAGCTTACTGGGGGTGCCAACCGAAACAATTTGTTTAAATCCCGGAAATCAGAAATTTTGAATAAATTCAGGATTAGGCAATATTTAAGATTTTTTATTACAGAAGAATTCAACTAAATGAAAGTTAAATGCATTTGCAAAATGAAAGAAACATAAAAAATATTTATACCTATAAACTTACTTCATTACTTTATTGCTTACCTTGCAGTGTAGAGGTATGACAAAGGTTTCGACAGTCGCTTCGGTTCTGATCGCTATTAGAATTAATAGCATGTTTTAAAAGAGTATCTGCTGTATAATACCGTGCTCTATTCCGCCCTTGGTTTGGAACACAAGCTTAGATATACCCGAGTCTGCCATCGTCATAACATATAAAATAAGTGTGCGAATAATCGCAATTAAGCATGAAATTATCAAGCGCCTGAAAATTTTAGGGGTTTATCGTTTTTTTTTTTGTAGTATAAAATCTGAAGAAAAGGAAGATTTGTTTTAGTTCTGAAATAAAGACAAGCAAAAAATTTAAATTCGGAATAATTAACGTGAAGCTGAATTTTTTCACGAAGCTTCTTTTTGTGGTTCATAAGAACATTCCAAAAATATCTGTCGGTTAATGCAGCGCCAAAAAAGTGACGCGTGATGAAAGGTCAAGAAAAAATACGTAAAATACGCTCTTACGATAACATTTATCGAAAAAATGCTTAAAATCAAATGTGTAACTAAGTAACTTTCCTAGAAAACACATATATAGTTAAATTTTTTATAGGACTAATCATTCTTAACAAAATTCTTTTAAAAAAATTTTGATTTAGGCAGATTTGAAAAAAAGAAATAATTCAGGATTTTCAAAAGAGTTAATCCGTTTCAATTAACAAGGAGCCCTACTTTGGGAATTTATAGCGGCGCCCTTGATATGTCTATAGAATTAAAATCCACTTCCAAATCTTAATTATGAGACTGACCTTCATATACGAGTTTTTTGTGCCAAATATTTTCAAGATATCAGCATCTGTGTAATTATATAAGCACTTTTTGTACTGACGTGATTTTAAGAGAGTGCTTGCATGGGACCTTGAGTTACCTCTGGACCCACCAGTACAAAAATTTGTAATTTTCATCAGAAGCAACAGTAATGACACTTTAAGCTCTTTGTTATTGAACTATGGTCAAATATGGACCGATCCCAGTAAAATTTAGTCAGTTAATTAGGGGTGTATTAATGATTTTTGGCCAAATTAATCAAGAACCAACATAATAAGTAAGTTTACAGCTGCAGCAGCTTAACTTGCCTCTCTTATCGCCAGTATTTCAGCCTGAAATACGGTTGCTTCATTGGGAAGACGGAAGGACAGATTTATTTGCAGCCCTATCGAGAAAACCTCAGAGTCAACACCGCGGGTCATATTTAACCCATCAGTGTGAACTCTAGTGAAGTTTTCCTTAGCCACGATTCTCCATGCACGCCTTGACAATGACTCTACTTCGGAAAAAAGTTTGTATGGGGGTCATATGAAGTAGCAAACCTAACATTTTTTCTTATGACAATTAAAAGCAATGTACATAATTTCATTAAATAATAAAAAAAACTCGAGGGGAAAAAAATTCATTGAGACAATGTTCTGTGCACCTTGAGTCGACAAATTTTTAAAACATAAATTTTTAAAACGTTAAATTAACGTAAAGGTTTGCTAAGTTAGCAAAAAATATTATAGAATTGAAAAATTCTTTCATTTAAAAACCCAGTAAAAACTTCGCTAACTTTTTCAAAATGAATAGCTTCTATAACTCATTATTTAGTAGGTTTCTTCTATAACTACATCTATAACAACTTCTATAACTACTTTTTTCTGGATGTATTTAAGTAAAAAAATAAAGACTTACTTTTGAATGCGTTCATTTTGGGACATCCCTTGTAAAATTCATTGGTTCTTTCAGTAGAATTGTAAGTAGTGCTTTTATGTTTTTCTGATTACTCAACACATTATTTTGTAGGCGAAGTTTTTACTGGGAATATAAGTAAATTTTAATTTATAATAATTTTTCGTTACATCAACAAACAGTTCATTAAATTAATAAAATAAAATCTTTTAAAGAACGGTCATTCATTGCTACAACTAACAAATTCATTGGACGAAAATTAATAAATTTTTCGTTTGTTTAATGTACATTTTCATTGTCTCCACGTACCTTTTTGGCTCAGTGTACTGAATCGTTGATATCCTTCATTATTGTAACGAATTTACACATTTCCAGTCTTGTAGAATAAAACTAATTTTAGTACAATTCTACAAAAATATTGATATTTCTTTAATGAATATTTTGGTATTTTGCGAATAAAAACTAAAGTCAATCTGGCGGACCAAACTTATTTTACTAGTATAACAATATGTTGTCAGGATTCCTAAAAAATAACAATAATTAATGTCGGTTCCGTATTATTAATTCTTTAAAGATTGATTCTTATTTCGTTACACAATTTTTTTCCTACAGAACCAATTTTGCTACACGCAAAGAAAAAACATGGTTGATACAATCACAAACGCAAACTATCATTAATGTTTGTGGTTATGATTGGTTCAAACACTTCTTAAGTAACAATATATGTTCAGACACAATGTTTTTAACTTATTATTGTCTCAAACATATTATTATGTTCAGATGAATAACGCAAACGACCTTTCCAACCATGTTTCTATATTTCCCCACACCATACAAAATGTCTATTTCAACATGTTATATGGTTCTCACAATAAAAACAATAACAAATTTTTTCTCTAAAATATATTGTTTATTAAAAATACATATGTGTGTACATATATGTATTTTGTTTTAAATATACACTAAAGCATATGCTAAAAATTAAATTAAATACATACATTTAAGACTTGTCAAACACAAACTATCCATTTTAATATCCACCGTATCGAATAATGTTGAACGGCAATTGAAAAAAATCGGGGCTGACTTCTAATAAAATTTTGTTTCAAAATTTCTATCCCGTCTCCAACGTTGTAGGTGTTTTTGGCTGCAAGAAAGACAACGTTTATAGATGTATGTATGTATTTTTATAATTATATTTAAATTACTTACCTGTTTTAATAAAAGTTTTGCAGTTTTTTTCCGAGAGAAAAATTTTAATTTCTGTGTAATAATTTAAGTTTTCCGATTAGCTGATGCTCGCAGACGTAAATGACGTAATTTTTTTCCTTTGTAAATACAAGATTGTTTGTTTTGACAATAAATGTTTGCTCAATAAGAGAATGCGTTTTAAAGCAAACAAAAATTATAGTACTAAACATACCTTTTGTGTGCACCTTATATTATGATTTTATTTGTAAAGTTAAAAATAAAAATATTTTAGTAGCAAACATATCACATAATTTAATATGTTTAGCTAGATCAGAGTAACGTTTAAGGTGTAAAACACCATATAATATTATTATAGTGATTTTAAAAATGTTACGGACAAAAAATATTTTTTCAAGTTATAGTAGGACCATAATAAATTTATGAGGGTAAACATATTAGGCAAATATTAACAAAAATGGTCGTAGTGACCACTTATTAACCATGTTTTTTCTCTGCGTGTAGTTTTCAAACTTTAGCTCCTTAAGAAAACTAAAAACAATTTTAAAAGAAAACATTTTTTAAAAATGGATATTTTAAACAGAATAAAACAAATTTATCGGTTTAGAAGTTATTAGGAATCTTAAATATATGTGACCCGAGAAAAGGGACCTAGTGTGTCAACAAACGGGTTTGGTCTTAAGAGTGGATTCTGGTACCTAAAAGGGTTTAGAATAAGATGAAATGCGTTTTTCTCAAAACTTCATTTTCACACAATAGGTCCCTTTTCTCAGACAAAGTCACATATACGTACATAAGAGGGGTTTAACGTTGTATGACTATTATTCAAATCAAAGGGAATACAAGACCTTATTTTGCGCAATTTTATATATTTCATATGAAGCCTGATACCAATTGGATCAAGACAAGTCGAAATGATAACCACAAGGCGAAAAAGTCTTTTAGTTTTTGTAAAATTTTTAAAATGTTGTAAAAGTTTTATTAAAAATGCTAAGTTAATCGAAATGTTGATACAATTTTGTTTTCAATAAGGTATAAAACCAAAAAAATTTTTTTTTTTGGATGGCGTTGACTTGTCCTCAGGTGATTTCAAAAACGTACAAAATGTTTGGCTTGTTTTTCAAATTTAAAAATCAAAACAATTTTTTTTTCTCCAACAAAATCGAAAAAATTGAGATCTGCACACCAGGGACTTGTTTAAAAGATCTTAGAGAATGAAAATAAAAAAATTTTTAAAATTTCCTCCGGTGCACTTGTTTTTAAAGGAATTCGAGAAAAATGCTTTTTTTGGACAAAATTGATCAATAGGGTAAAGTTCAGTTTTTATTTTAATAAATTCCACTTAATGCTATTCAGAGTTCAATGAAACAAGCTACAAGGACTTTATTCTCAAAATTTGTATTAAATTGTAACACGCCAGAGGTCAAATGACAAGTTCAATGGTACATTTTTTAGAAATTTTTAATTTTTTAGGAAATTGATAACGAATTATCGTGGTGTTTTCTGTAATCGGTAGTTAATATTTCGAAATAAAAGAAATCGAAATTACCCCTTTTACGAACTTGGGGGCAAACATTACGCAATACTTTTTAAGGTCACCTATTTTACAGGGTACCATCAAAGAAAACCTCATTAAATTTTTTTTTAAACAAGAACTTCGAATACACAAAAACATGCGGATTCCAGAACATCAAAAAATGTTTCATTTTCAATACGAGTCGATACCTAGAGCACACCTGATAATAATGAAATTTGGTGTTTACGTTTTTATTGTCATAAGAGGTGGAAAGAATCGGTCGATAATTTCACCTAGCCCCCATAAAACATATTTCTGGAGAAGAGACCTGTGCCCATAGACAATCTATTATCACTTTACCAAAAAAAAAACCTCTTTAAACAGCTTTTAATGTCATAATAATCTTATAAATGTTGGTTTTGGCAATTATTTCTATAAAATCTTGTATGTCGTGACAATATTTTGTCTTGGTAGGCCGAGAATCGGTTGTAGGTCACTTACTGCAATCACTTCAAGATGAAAAAATGTCATAAAGATGTCGATGTCGGTAAATTACATACATTTTACAAAAAAATATGTTTTTTAATCATTAAAAAATTATTTAATTTTGTTACTTTTTTTCAATTTTTTAAAAAAAAAGCTATGGCACAAGCTCTAATGTTTACACCGGCGAAAACGGACAAAAAAACATACAATGTATTCAGGTTTTCAAGACAAAGTCTTGACTGAAAGAATACGAAAAAACGTAGGAAATGAGGCGACATGTAATTTGAAATATAAACGATCATTACAGCAAATTTCGAACCACCAGTACACTGGTTAAAAGATTGATGTTTGACTGTTGGCTGGCGGGCACCGCAGTGGTGCAGTGGTTAGAAATTAAAGATTTGTTGAAGATAGAATGTGGTGATTCTTGAAACATGTAAAAATCAATCAAAATTCCAAGTTGTAAAAAAACTTCCTTCCTCAGTGAAAATAATTTAATGCAAATTAAATTTTATGAACTTAAGCTCAATTAAAGAATATCAAGAAATTAAAAATTAACAGTTCAACTAAAATTAAAATTGTTCTTATTCAATAATTTTTATTTTAAAGCTTTTTATTTGCCACTGTTTGGTCTAACAAAATGTTTGTAAAAACAAATATTTATTTGCCTAAAATCGAGGAAAATATTTGAAGTTAAATGATCACATTAGGAGCATTTTTGTTTGCTAGCAAATAAGTTTGTTTGCCCAAAATCAGCTGTGGTCAGATTAGGGCAAACAAATATTTAATATTTTTTGATAAATGTTTGCCATATGTGACCGTACCTTTACCCCGCTACACACGTTTGTTTTGCTTTTGTTGTACTGACCACTTTGTTACCAGAAGAACTCTCAATTATAAGACAGCAGCAGCATGACCGATATGATTTCGCAATTATTTTACTTTAAAAATTTGATGTATTAAACTAAATTATTTTAATAAATAGAAAATGGGAATTTGTAACACAAAACAAGCAAATCGTTTTTTAAAGATAAGTAAAAATTTATTTTTGAAAGTTAATTTATATAAAATAACTGAATATTCCTTTGTTTTTATGGAATTCGCGGTTGAATTTTTGTCAGTAATAATAAATGAACTTTTCGTTACTTTTAATTACATTTTCATTTAATTTTACATAAAAAAGAAATTAACTGATTCAACGGACAATAATATGTAGTGAAACAGAAAATCCGTATTAATATGCACTTAGTTTTTTAAATAACTGTTGGAAGCAGTTAAAAATAAATTTGCTTGGAATTTTAAATGTTTATTTATTCAAAAATGACCGAACGGAATACTTCTTAAATAAACTACAGTCCGTTACTGTAATAATATTGTGAGTGTATCATAATTAAATATGTTTTATTGAGTGCTATTTTGCAAAGTGTAACTTTGATATATATGTTCATTGAATTAAATAAAAAGTTTATTGAATTAAAATTGTATTTTTAACAAAACGGTGTTGCTAAACATTTTGTTGAGATTCTTTTTATGTGTGCAGTTAATAGCACTTTCCTACTCTGGTTGTCAGCCGATTTAAACAAAAAAATACACCTATTTAATGAGGTATTGACTATTAGAAGTGCACAATCTTTTATTAAAATCTGAAGAATTGTAAAGGGTAAAACCCGGTGAATTCTGTTACATCTTATTTCTTAAACTAAAAAAGATCCAACAAAATTTAATACTTATCATTGATCATTAGAAAAATGAAAGGTGTCTGGGACTTTTTTGAAATTTTGCTCTTTTGGGGGGTAAATGGATAAAACCTTTATTTTGGAACTTCTTTGTCACTGTAACATTTATCGTAACATGTCTAAAAATTATAAATATAAATTTAGTACTTTTTTCAAATTTGAACGTTATTTCGTACCTACTTCTGGTACTTGTTTTAACAAAACATTTTTTTGTATGTATTGAAATAATTTTGAAATTTTCGTTAATATTGTAACTGCACCCAGAAAAAAAACATGTTTAAATATAGTCACCTCCAACAAAACTATTTTTAAAGAAAATTTTAAGCATATTATGTTTAATTTAACCATGTTATTGTAACTGAAAATCATATTATGGCTTAATAATGCCTCCATCAAGAAGACACAACCATATTATGTTTGCATCCGAACATGTTATGGTTAAAAATAACTAATATATGTTTAACACTTATAATATCATAATTGGTTTTCGACCAAAGCATGTTGCTTTTTGAAAAGAGGAATATTCGATTGTTAATTTTAAAACAAATTATTGTCATATTTAACCGTATTATGTTTAGAGATAACCATAATGTGGTTGTGGCTTCTTGATGGAGGACTATTTTAACCATAATATGGTTATCGGTGACAATAATTTGGTTATTTTGAAAATAGCATGCTTAAAATTTTCTTTAAAAATAGCTTTGTTGGAGGTGACCATATTGAAACATGTTTTTTCTCTACGTGTAGAAACACGTAATAAGAATCTGCATGGGGAAAAATTTTGGTGTTTTTTTTCGTTCTTAAACTGGTACTTTTTGAATTTATGTTAATATTAAACATAGAAACATTAAAATTAAAGGAAATTTTGGTTTTTTTTTACCAGCCAAAGGGTGCTTAGCACAACTTAAACTAACGAACAACACAAATGAGATAAAACGAACACAACGAAGTTTGTGGTGTTTTAGAATTAAATGTTCTCATCTTTTTGTTGAGTTGAATAAGAACTGTATTAGTTTTGTGCTCGAAGATGAGAAACAGGGAAACGTTTTTTTTTAAATGATTTCAACAAATCTACCAAACCGAAAACTAAAGAGCGATATTATAAGTTTATTTTCGGAAACTGGTATAAGTACACAATTGAACAGCTCATGCTTACGACTTAAAATTGTTAGGGGAGTTTACAAAGGTCGTGTAAATGAGTCCTCATTTAATTTTTACAGTTCTTTTGCGTGGGTGTAAAAATGCACAGATTGCCCCTTCCTTTTTTTTAAATAAATAAATATTAAATTTAGCAAAACAATTTTTGTCGTTTTAAAAAAAAATTGAAGCAGAAATGTAGTAAAACCGTCCCTTGTTCGATTTAGTTCTTTTTAGACCATTTCCCGTATGTCTTTACGCATTAAGTGTCCCAAGAGTTGGCATCACTGCTTATGGTGGTAACGGGTATAAAAAGAGAAATAACTAAAAAAAAAAGCGGGAGAAAATCGCATCATAGCAACCATCTCATCTTTACAAACATCATACAAATAGTATCAGTTGAATGAATAGTATCGTGGCAAGAATGTGTTAATAACTGAAGGGTTTTGAGTGGATTCCCTTTATTTTCCTTTTTCTCACTCGCACTGAATCCAAAAAAATAACATTAACTACCAACTTTATTTTAAACTTAATAAACAATACTCGGTGTTATTTTTGTTAGTCCAACCATTTGCAGCGTATTTAATGTGTTTTATTGTATTTATTTGTTGGTTATAAGAAAATGTTAAACAAAAAAGGAATTTTAAACATTTCTTTCCTTTTTTTTTTGTTTTTGTTTTGCCTCTGTCAACTAGAGTTAATATTTATTATAAAAAAGTTCTTAACTCAGATTATGAAAATGAGTTTTTTAAGTAGACTTCTTATTAAAATGAGAATAATGCCGCGGAAAAAAGACATAAAATAATATTGAAAATATGTTTCTTTAAATACACATAGATACAGAGAGATGATAATAAATTATAACTGAAGCAATAAATAAGAAAAAGGAAATATTAAATCAAATTTGGTGGAAGAGATTAAGAGTTATTTTTTTCGTTGTGCATGATTTTATGAACAGCTCTTAGAAAATTGGGCGAATAAATTTAAAAACAGTTCAAGGTATAATCTTAGTACGAACAAGTCAACTGGTTTACATTAAAGCTCAAATTAGATTTGACATAAGCAAAATAAAAAACAGCTGTTTCAAACAACCTTATGGTCAACACTGCATTCGATTATCGGTGACTTACCATGACGACATAACCATGACCACAAAAACCAATTGAATTTTGGTTATTATGGTCAATTAAAGGTGGTAAAAATAATTTCTTAATGCTTTTTTAAGGTCGGACACTGTGTGAAGTAACTGAAACCTTTGAGAAAGTCGGGAAAAAGTTACGAAAATAGGTCTGGCAGTTAAGTTAAAGCACAAGACATCAAAAAGACTCGGGCAGATAGTAAAAGTTGAAGACCACAACTTTGATATAGTCAGCGAGTTTGTTTATCTGGTTACCGCCGTAAACAAAACAAATAACATCTGTTTCGAGACAAAATGGATAACAACCTAACTACCTAACAGCTGCTGCTTTGGATTAATAAAGCAATTCAAAAGTAAGGCCACCTTTCGCTCGACAAAAGCAACTCTCTACAAGAAACTACCCTCCGGGAAATTTGTGCCAATTGTTGCAACAGAATCGTCCTGGGATTTGTGAAAATAGAAACAGTACCAAAAGAAAGAACTCATGACCGGAAGAACAAAACGGTACAAAAAGTAATGAATTACAGTACAGTCATGACTGGTGGTGTGACACATTCTTTTGGTACTTTCATAAATTTGGTTCTCAAACTAAGTTTAAGGACTTGAAAAAATACTACATTGTAGCAACTTACACTTAACACCTTCATTGAGAATAGATGCGTGACTCGTCAAATGGTGTCAATTGACCGACCCCATTCAATGACAACAGCATGTAGAAGTGGTAGGTCTTAAGCTGGGATCACACGATTGCCGCAGTGCACCAAATTTCACACTTTTTAATACCCCGATCGTGTGACTGCACAACCAAATCGTTCATGTATCAATCGAGGACAATATTGAGCTTACTTTTACCAACCAAATGCAACCCTGGTAGGGCAATCGTGTGACTGTTTGCTATGCAACCGCGCTACAATAAAAATGCACCAATATTTATTGTGTTCTTGAGCGGCAACCAAACAACACAATACGCTCCAATATTTGCCTTTATTTTAATAAATTTACTTTTTTGTGTTTCTTTTAGTAAGTAATGAAGATAAATATGTATTTATTTATTATGCATTTAAATTTTTTATTATTCTATTAACAAAATATGTATGTAAGGATGTACATATGTTCACAAGCATATTTAGCTGTTCAGTGCGAATATTCTTATTAAAGATAATTCTATGCGAATCTTAACATACGAAATTGTTGAACAGTCTGTTTATTTTTGGAATTTCTTAAAAAATTTAAATAAAACTATTTAATAAAAGTTTGTTTAAGTATATGATACAAATTAAGTTTTTTTTTAATGAAAAAGCCAACAAGAACTTTCAAACAAATGAAAAAGCTACCACAACAGCTGTGTTCGCAGTTAACACAAGTAAGAACAATCGTGTAACTGTGCTGCGGCAATTGTTGTAACCATTTCGCTTTGTACCAACGAGCGGCAATTAAATTTATTTAAAACAAGGCAATCGTGTGTGATTTTAGAATATTTAATTGGTGCAATTTCATTATTGAGCGTCAACAAATCACAATAAAAATTTGTGTCATTTTGGTGCATTTTCGCCAATCGTGTGATCCCAGCTTTTTTCATATAAAGTGTTAGAACTAGAGCCGGTCTTTAACACCAAAAACCTATCATGGGACTTCTTATGTGCCAGTTCGCTTCCCTCTAGAACAAGATGAAAACACATTATTTTCATGTTTAAAAAGTAAAATTGAGAACTCTTGCTTCTCATTTAGTTTATATTATCAGTTACATTTATATGTACATTAAGTTTTAAATGTAAAAACTATATCGGAAATGATACTGGTGTTTTATAATTAAAATTCTGTAAGGTGTAAAACGCGTAAGTAAATAAATCATAATAAAATTCTCCTTCCAAATTCACTTTTGGTTTATTTCAAGTACGAATTCGGGATTGATTTAACTTTATTATACTTTAATCAAGCGCAATTTTCGTTTTGCTTTCATCAATCTTATTTTCGGAATACAAATTTCAATAAACTAAGTCGGGATTGAAAATGGATAAGTTAAGTATTTCGCGATTGAAAATCCGTACTTGATTCAAGAAAATCTGTACTCACCGTTCTATAAATACCGCTTCGGATTGATTTGAGTAAGGATGGATTGATTTTTCTTTTGAGTGAAGGCTTTTAATACCAAAGTATTTCAAATACATATTACATGCTAATTTTAAGGGCTCGGCGGGCATTTAACTTGCTCAGACTTCAGCTCAGGAACCTAATTGGAGTTATAGCTGGCCTATTGGTTAAGACGCCCAAAGGCATGGGCCCTATGTAGAAGTTGCCGTGACGAGGAAGAGTTAACGCAACGTAATCTCTGTCTTTGTCCGGCATTTCGAAAACTAAGACTCAAACTGTTTGGTCAAAGATAACCTGTCTGTCTAACTTTGACCTAAACAACATACATTCCTTCATTAAATCAACCGGCTGGCTGGGCAAGAATGTCAACAGGAAACTTGGGAGACGTTGAAAAATGGTTAAACAACGGGAACTAGTCACTGGACTCACGTGAGCTGTGGTCGATTGCAGCTGCCAATGGAAGATTACCTTTCCCTGACTCCCAAGAAAAACTTTTTGTTTTTTTTTTATTTTGATATTAACAAAATAGAATTTCACGCTTGAATGGATATTTTCAAAAGCTTTCAACAACAACAGTGGCATGTGGTTTTGGTAGCAGAAGAAATAGCTTTAAAAAAATTAATATCAAAAAGAAAACCCCAAACCAAAAATAAGTTCTTACAACATCAATGAAGCTGATTACCGAGCACATTTTGCAATCAATTCGTACACAGACACAGACAGACAAAAAATCAGAGAGCTGCTGCATGTATTAAAGGATATTGAAAACAAAAACTAGCAAAAGAAAAATTAAAATGTTCATTTATTTTTTCTTTACTTCGCTTTCCACGGCAAGTTATTGCTATTTGAAGACAAAGAGAGCAGCAGCAGTAGGAGCAGCAGTGTCCTTAAAATTTCGATGAATTGATGCTTCAATGGCTGTTCTGTTTGGTTTGGTTTAGTTTTGCAAAAACATGTCATTGTGTTATTTTCTCTGTATATCGATATGCAGCCTGGTAGAAGATATACATATAAAGTTCCAGATTTTTAATGATTTCCCTGATTAAATAGTTGCATTCAAAGGACTTTTTTTATTTATTAAAAGTCATTGTAAGTTGTGAGTTTGCTGATCTTTCATCTTTTCATTTTGTGTATGAGAACAAATTATTTTATAACTTTGTCATTAAATGAAATCATGCCGCAGACATGTTCAGGTAAATAAATTTATTAATGAAAAAGTTAAAAACACTGTAACGTTAAAGATTGTTTGATTAGTGATGTATAACAATTGAAGGAAAATGAATTTGAAATTTACCTGATTTTTCTTTCATTTTAAATTGTTATCTAAAATTAAAATTGCTTTTAAAAATAATTGTTTTACGAAAACTTTCTTAAAAAGAATCTACTGACTACTACAAAAAGAAAAACTTCTCTAAGTATTCGCCACAAAACTGAAAGAAAAACAACACAATATTTTACTTAAATAAATTGTTTATAGTTGCAACAATTTATCAACAGCTCTGCATTAAGACAGAAATACAATCATTCACTCAACCGTCGAAGTTTTTTCTTTAAACAAAATGCCAACAAAGAGAAAAAAAACCGCCAAAATAAAAAAGCAATTTAAACCGCAGTTTCATCACCAAAATGAATATGAAAAATATTTCCACACTCACTGAAAGACCCAAAAAGAAGTGTTTACGAAGAAGGAGAAAAAATAAAATTGCATGGAGTGTGATCGAAAAAATCTTATCGAGTATTGTGAAACTTTCTTAAAAAAATGTGGCAAGCACCATCATATTATTGTTACTGGAAAAATATTAATATTAGATCACTCATCTTCACACAACCACGATCATTTTCATTATTGTAATATTTATTCACATGTTAAGGGACGTATTTCTTCGAAAATGAGGTCAGCCAAGCAATTACCGTGAACGGTGTGTGGACTTCTTGTGGCCAGAACTTGAGGATATGGACCTGGATGATATGTGGTTTCAACAAGATGGTACAACTTTCGCACATCCAACGAAATAACGTTAGATTAGATTGCATTGGCAGAAATAAATTGCTGTAATTCGGAAAAAAGTTTTGGTAGTACCACAACCACCTCGTGTAATTGTTTTATCGACATCGTAGTAAGAAAAGCATTTTGAATCAGAAAGCATCATTCTTGTTTACTAATACTAATCTTTTAGAAATAAACAAACTACAAACCACGATCTTATTTTAGACAAATTTTTTGGAAAGGCATGCAACGGGTACCGACGGAGGGTTTTCACTTGTACTGTTGAAGGGCACAACAGAAACAACCGTATCAGGTTGGCGTTACTAATCCCATCTTGACATCATAACGTTAAAAACCTTTCCACCCAGAAAAATATGTCTTGTCCAGTTTGGCTATCAAAAAACTACCATGTAGTGCAACATTTAATATATGAAGACTTTCACACTTTTTTTTAATATCTGCCCTGATGTGAGAGCATCATTCTATCCACGCTAACCACATGTCTTCATCGCTTAACGCAACATTCTTTCACAAAAAGCGTTACAGAACAAAAATGTATCTCTCTGATTCAAACCCCTTGACATTACAAGAGTCTCCACCGCAAGTGATTGATAAAACAATACCTCATCCAATGATCAGCACAGGTGGCGTGCTCACCTGCGGGCCACTGATCCCCGAGGAAAACCATATAACCTTAAGTACTATGGTGAATACTTTACGCCATTAAATCCACGTCCAAGGGTGCTAGACTTCTGGAAGCTCACCGTCACATCCTAGCGAAGCCTCAACTAAAGCCTTGCATTTTAGCCATCTTCTAGATTTGTTACCAGAGATTACCACTAGGAGGTAAAACATAGGCTTTTGTTGCAAGTTGAAGGTATACTACTATGGCCGTCCTCCTGAACAAGCAACTTAATCTCCAGTTAATGGGGTACAGTTATAATTCCCCGTTGTTTTGCCATGTTTCACTGTCCACCTCGGGACAGATGATTCTTTGAAGAAGTGGATCCTATTGAAATCAATCTCAAAGAACAAGTTTTGTTAGTTCAACAGTCTAAGGTCTCCGAATGCCGGGCTTTGACAGATTTGTTTTGATATTTAAGTGGTTTCGTCGTGAGACCTTACCCACAGTAGTCAATCCAAATCTACTTGGTGAGTTCATATTAAGCACTTACCAAATGCCCCTGTGTGAGTTAGAATTCATTTGCACACACAGGTAGCAACATTGAATGTAGCAGACCCGTCGAAGCCTACACATTCGTCCCTTGTTTGAGGACTGGAGCTATCTAACCTCCGCTGCTTAATTCGAATCCAGCAGCATCTGTCGAATAGCAATAGCACCCAGGTACTCCCTCACAGCCCGAACTCTCCCCGAAGGTGAAAAATCAGACTTCCATGTGAGCACCTACCTGCGACTTTGGGTTTAAACCACAGCCACTACGTGTACTCTAATTAGCGTCCCTCCAAAGGGCATCGACTCCCACAAAACAATCAACCTGAAAGACAGGAAGCATTTTTCGCAGAAGCCCACAAAAAAGAGACCTCAACCATTGTCAGCCCAGCTTACGCCGGGGGCAGCTGACACCCGTAGTGCCTACTGTTCAAGTCCTTAGGTCAGACCTCGAGTAAGCTTGATCTAAAGACCAAACAAAAACTCTAGCTTTCGATAGATTCGACGCTATCAAGTAGCATACACTCCATTGCTTTCAAAATGTTAACTCAACCGACAACCCCTCTAATTGAACATACTAGACGGGTGAGCTAAATTGAGTTATTCAATCTATCAAATCATCACTATACAAAGGTTGAGAAGGTACCACAAGTATTTTACTAAACTTCCTTAGAAGAGTAGTGTGATAATTTGTATAACCCCGTTCCTTAGCCAACTGGAAATATCCAGGAAATATCCAGGAGCCACCACATGGAGGTGGAACATAGGCACTTGATGACCATTGATGGCTTACCAGGCACATCAATAGACATCTTGGCTCCCACCGGCCTTTGACAGAAAGGATGTTGTTTACACAGGTCTTTGAACGGGACCCCTAGCCTCTGGGAGTATTTAATAAAAGACCATTGCCAACTAACACCCGCTGAAAGGTGCCAGAGGTTAAGTCTGCACAGCTTAAAAGCCCGGCGAGTCATTTTTTCATCCGAACAGGCAGTTTCATCGAACCGTCTCTAACAAGCAAAAACATTAAATTTGCGTAGGATACGTTGTTTTTACCTCGAGAACGAAACTCGTAAGTCATATGTTGAACCATTCCGATTCAAGGTGGTGCCTGCATGCTCCAACGAGTCAGCTGAACAGTTTCTATGTATGCTCCTTTATCCAGGGACCCTTTTAAGGGTTACCATTTAATATCCCGCTATCAATGCAATAAACAAATTCTACAGGGATCTTATGGCCGCTTAACTACCGGTAGTTATGTGAATATTTCTGCTAGACATATGAAAGGGTTAGCAGTTTAAAGAACTGTCACACTGCTCTCACTTGTTTTCCTTTGAGATCAGTTTTCCCTGGCAAATCACCATGAATAGATTCAAGCTTAAGCAACGATATCAAGTTATCCATATTTCCTGTATAGGTCATCGATTCGCGCAATTTAATTGGGCCGGTTAACACGCCTCCTGTCATACCACAACCAATGATCGATAAAGTGGCTTAAAGTTGGACGCCCAAAATGCGCATAGTCAAAAAAAGGCGGCTGTCATTTATTCAGAAGTTATTTTAAAATGTTAATGGATTGCAATGATCCTTCCCTTTTGATTAAATTTAACATTTTGTAATATTTTCCAAAAATTTCAAGATCAATCGGTCTTAAGAAAAACACACTTTCATTTTAAAATTAAAGCTAAAGGCGTGTCATCCTTTTTCAGAGACGTCAGAAATTTTAGCAAAATCAAGTTTTACTTTCAGAAGCTGCAAATCTTTTACTCTGCATTATTATAATTTTTTCGTCTGCCCACGGGTCTTTTTATAAGAAGGTCATCATTGGTCCATTCTTATTACACAAACAGAATCCAAATTCAATACATCAACACCAACATATCTTTTCTAAATCGCATTTAAATTCAAAATTTGGAAAGTTGAAAATATATTTTTAAGATTTTTTCATTTACACTCCTGAAAATAAGATTGAATTTGCTGTAAGAGCAGGTAAAAGGAAACAGCAAAATAAACAAAAATACTAACAACTACAAAAACAAGGACATGCAATAAACTGAAGAACTTTAATGAAGAACTGTGGTTTTCGGTTGCACTCACTCATTCATTTATTTACTGACTTACTCACCCACTCCCTTTCTCTCACCCAGAACTTTAATGAACAAATAATTTTTCTGTTTTATTCTTCTGTACACAAATAAAATAAATAAAAATAAATACAAGAAAATAAGCCAAGAGATATGAAGCTTCTTCAGCAATATCCACAACTTTAAAAGAGCTCTACGTAAGAGAGGCAACATAATTAGTTAAAAGTATCAATAGTAACCAGTACAAAAACCATTAATAGTAGTAAAGGTGCCCAACATAACGTGTGTGTGTGTGCATGTGTGTGTGTAAAGTAGTGCGGTACAAGTGCATACTGCATTTTTTTACCTGAAGTTGCACAAGAACTTTACAAAAACCAAAAAATAAAATTGCGGGAGAAAAAGTTTAAGTAGTAAAAGGAAACTATCTTTGTATACAAGAAAATACATTTCCGTTTCCGCCACAATTATGTTTAAAATTTTGTTTATTTTGCTTTATATTCATTCTTTTTATACCCCTTGAACTGGCACGGGTGTTCGAGTGGGAGAGAGCTATTTGTGCAAGTATGTACATTTGTAACTACAGTTTGGTTTATTTATTATTTCACTTTTCAGCATCGCACAATACATATTTATCGTATAAATACCGGTACAACAAACAATTGTCCGAGAAAAATGGTTTATGTTGGGATTAAAGGAATAGGGAAAAATTGCTTTTTTGAAAGGTACCGAAAAACTAACTTGACAGATGTCCCAGTCCCTTTGAAATGTTTCGAGGTTTGCGGAAGCAAGAAAAGTACATGAGCGCTGATATATGCACTTCTTGGAAGTAGCAGAGAAACGAAAACCATTGAAGTGAATTATTAATTTAAATTAATAAAAAGCATTTATAACTTTACATTATCCCTTAAGAAAATAATTTAAATGATTATTACAAGGAAAAAATTCACGAACAAAGTTCAAAGAGCTTCTGTTAATCCCTGACATGGAAGCAGGTTGTATTGCAATGATTTTAAAATGTTTTTACGATTTCTTTCGAAATGTTACCGAAGACAAGAAATGCTTTAAATTAGATATTCTTATTAAGCAATCAATCATTAAATCATTTCTGAGCAGAGAAAAAAAAATGTACTTCCAATCATGGCATAGTAAGCAGGTTTGTAAGGGGAAATTGTAATTCTCTCCCTTACCAAACTGCTTACCAGTTATAATTTTTATTATTTAAAATTATAGGACACTAGCACGAAGTCACAGTTACGTGAAAATTAAAGCAAAATTTAAAGAAAAAGGTTCGTCGAATTTAATTGTCCAGAAATTCTATTAAGTTTGCTATAAATAACATTTTAAAATTTATTATACTACGCCAACAAACATACACAAGGCTGGAAAAGTCTGCTTACAAAACCAATCCACTTAAGAGATTGTAAAAAAGTGACTCAACGATAAATTTTCAAACTCAAAATAAACAATTATTGAATAGATATTAATATCATTTAGAATTTTTGGAATTTAAAAAAAAATTAATACCTTGGACGTCTGATAGCATAACCATTCGTTTTTCCTAACTTCCTCTTCAACTATTTTACTGATTTGCATCCATTTTCTTCTTTTTTAAATAGCACCAATATTTATTAAAAGTTTTTTGATGATAAATTTGTATTGTTTGTTTGTTTACATTTTGAGCCCTTAACAAAAAAATAGCTTAAGCGACATTATTTTCAATTTTCGTTTTTTTTTTTTTAATAAATACATTTATTGGCAACACTTGCATCGTCTCCTAAAACGTCATGGCCACCTAAGGTATCGTTACGGTTTTATAGCAGAAACAATTTTAGCTTAAGCACCAACCTTCATATAAAATTTTGTATGAAACATAGTAAAAAAGATCTTCTCCTGTTAAATAATGCTTTTTGTCGCTTAAGCTTTTTTTGGGGTAAGGGCTCTTTTATCAAATCATATTTTGACGATTTTTCAACAAAACAATTCCTAATAAAAAAGCAATATTGGCATAAAATAGTATAAAACAATTTAATCAGCATAGCCCACGGTGTCGACCGCTATCGCTGGCTTGCAACTACAAACAGCTGATTTGCCCCCAGTTATAATCGATAATGCAAGTGAACGATAACGTAATAGTGTTCATACAAATTTCCGCACTAATATTAAGCGACCACAAATGACATTTTGTTGCAATATTTATCAAAATTATTTTTTGAGATACCAACACTAAATGTTTTTTTATAATTGTTATTTTTGCCAAACGAAAATACCACTAATAAAATTATATATTTTTTTTTTTTTTAATATTTTTCATAAAATTCTACTCAAGGCAAATTAATTACCGGTACTGTCCCTGTACTACAAGAAGTACAACTCGTACAAAAACAACAAACAATTTGTTTTTGTAAATTAATTATACAATGTCAAAAACAGAAACAAAATAAGACGGGAAAAAAGATAAAAAAAGAAAATGTTGACATCCAACAATTACACAGTGCAACACGAAAACAAATAACCATAAACGGATAAAAAAAATAACCATAAAGGACCAAAAAAAAGACCCGTGTCTTCCAGTTTTGCCCAAAGTCGTTCACTTTTTTTATAGTCAGATGTCCTCCAAGGCTTCTTCACAATAAAGTCCAACTCTTTAGGCTTTAACGATATTAACCTAAAATTTGTAAAAATCCTGCTACCGTTTTTACTTCCTTTCACAACACACCTCTTTAATACAAGTTCTTTTCCTCTTAACAGGAAATACTCAAAACCAAAACTCCCAAGGAATATCGTCCCATAGCAATATTCTCTCAAAAGATTTTGAAAAACTCCTCCATAAACATAGTCTGGAATATGTTACCAACAGAAATCGCTTAACTACCAATTAGTCAGACTTCAGGCCAAAACGTGGTTGTAGAACAGTACTTTCGAAAGTTGCCGAAGAGATCCGATGTATTATTGATCAGGGTGATATTGGCTTTTTAGTCCTTCTCGACCACTCGAAGGCAGCAACAATTTAATTTTTCAACGACATCTACAAAGCTAATATCAACATACTTAAGCAATAGAAACTCAAGATATTCATCATGGCTGTCAGTTTCTAGAGGTGTTCCGCAGGGATCCATTCTCGGTTCACTTATGTATTTTGTATATTCAAATGATCTCCCGACTCAACTAAAATTTATGAAAATCCAAATGTATGCTGATGATGTTCAATTGTTCATTGGCTGTAACATTTCAACATTATCAAACTGCGTCTCGAAAAAAAATTCAGATCTATTAAGAGTCAGTGAATGGGCAGCTATAAATGGCCTAAGATTAAACCCTAAAAAATCAAAATGCGTTCCGATTTGCAGAACGCAAATGGACAACCTGTATCAGGTTAAAGTTGTTTTGAGAGATACAAAAATTGAGATCGTGAACACTGCCAAGAACTTGGGAATGATTTTTAATTCAACACTTTCGTGGACATATCATATAAATAATGCAGCAGGGAAAACGTATGGTATACCGAGATCACTATGGACTAATCAATTGTTTACTCCATTTAAGATTCGAATGTTATTGGCAAAAACATATTTCTTGCCAACACTTTTATATGGATGTGAATTGTTTTATGGTTGTAGTGCATCTGATATGCGAAAATTAAAAACTTCGTTTAATAATAAATAATCTGAGAAGGGCAGACAGCGTCTCCCAGTTTGCAAAGAAATTGTCTAATGTGTCTTTTGATAATCTTTTAAAATGTCGCAGTTTAATTTTCCTACACAAAATAATCTACACCAAGGAACCTGACTATGTTCCTTGCAAGATCAGCTAGAGGCAGCTTATCCGATATCATTACCTAATGTCGGAACGCCAATTTTCTTATATACGCCGTACGGCTCTGAATTCTACTTCCAAGTTACATTCAAAGCACAAGCAACGCAGTACATTTCAAAACATGTCCAGTGCTTAATTTAAAAGATATCATATCTTATTGCACTGGTGCCATTTTCTAATAAACAAACAAACAAACAAAGCTAAAAAAAGTTATCAGCAGGGTTTTCAAGACAACCTTTAATGAATTCGCCTTAATTATATTCTTTATTTTTCGTTTACTGCTTTGTTTTCTTAGCTGCTTTATTTGTAGCACAGAGCTGTATTTGTATGGCTTAATTTACATGTTTTGCCGATTATTATTTTGGAACTATCGTTTCATTTGTAGAATTGTTGATTTGGAAATAAATAAATGGATTACGTTAAAAACGTAAAACATGTCGATCAACAAATCGAGAGTCAGAGGGTCCATTATGAGAACGACAATGAGTGACTTCTTGTCGCTCGCTTAAATAATCGATCGACATCGTGGGCCACGCTGTATTTGAATGTATATTTGATTAAAAAAGTACTAATTAAATTTTTTTTGCAATTAATCAGTGTTCAAAAATAAACATTTAATATCGCTGCTTAGTGTTCGGTTCGGTAGATTTTTGGAAAACACAAACGATAATAGTGTTTGTTTAGAAAATCATTAAAAAATAGTAAAATTTAACTGGTTTTCATATTCCGAACACCAAAATAATACGGTTTTAATCCAACTCAACAAAAGATGAGAACATTTAATTCCGTTCGTTTTTTTAAGCCACAAACTTCATTGTGTTGGGTTTATTATTTATTAATTATTATTTATTGTTAGTAATGTTCATCCCTTTTGGCTGGTAAAAAAAACCAAACATTTTTTACAAAAACAAAATACACATCAAAAAAATTTTCACAAACAAAACATATACACAATACACACACAAGCTGTTAATGCTGCTGTCGTTGCTTCAAATTTTTGTTTGTTCATTTCTTTATCACTGTAAAAAAAAGAAACATTATAAAACATTAAAATATAATGTTTGCCCACAGTATCACCACAATTGTTCTATTTTTAACGAAGAACAGAACACATTGTCATGTTCGGCTCTTCCTTGAAAATAGTTACGAACCGTACTCAAGGTTGTGTTCGTCTACACAAACACTAAAAAAAATAAATATCGTGCTTGGCTGTGTGAGCCGAACGCTATATAATGTACTGTTTATTTTCGAACACCAGTATTTTAAATAAAAACAATCTTTAAAGAAAAATCAACGCCATTTCTAAAACACTTTAGAAATTTTTAAATTAAAAGCGGTCACCTGTCCCAATTTATTCGTCATTCATCTGCGTAAGAAATACAGTGGACTCCCGATGATTCGTAATCGCAAGGGACCGGCCATTTATAACGAATTATAGGGGTTTTCGATTTAGCGAGGTTTCGATTTAACGAGGTTAAAATAAAATAAATTCGAACTAACGGTGTTTTTTAATTTATTTACTAAAACGATAAAAAATCATTAAAAATATCTTAAGATCTTAAGAAAATGAACACACACACAAGCAAAAACCCATGAAAAAAAAATAATAGCGGTAAACAAAAAATCATTCTTTCCATGTTTCTGTTGTTTTAATTACGAATTATAAGTGGTAGTTAGCAAACAATTACGGTTTATAAGAGGTAAAGAAGATTTTATTTGAAAAAAACAATAACGAATTAGCGAGGGGACAAAATGTATGGAAATTTTACGAATTTCCAAGATTTTTTCAAGGGACCGCCAGTTTATTACGAATTATCGTTCTACGCAATGATTGTGTATATTTCCATTTAAACTAATGTATTCTTTTAATGACGACGCATATTCGTTGCGAATAATTCGTCATTCGTCCCAGTTGTGTTTTTAGCATTAGTAAGACAAAAATCACTATTAAATAAAGTCTTTAATTTATTCTATTCCAAATTTGTTTGTTGACCTGGCCGTTTTGTGTATTACGTGTCAAAGTCATTATCGATGTACTTTAGTTGAATTTTTTACTTTTAATTAAAGAAGTTGAGAAAAAGTTTCTCGAAAAAAATATTTCGTTGGCATAAAATTTGTAATTTTTTTAAGATGTAATTGAGCCTGTAGGGTAGCGATAGGCAAATTCAAGGCGCCGCGTATGTTCTCTTCTTTTGCTTAACATACGCGAGCACTCACATTGTATAGAGAATTCATTGACTTGTTAAGAGTTCTTTGAAGCACTCAAGAGAAAAAGCGCATAATCGAGCGCTTCAATAAAAGAGCTCTTATGCAGTAGTAAATGATAAATAACGAATCAAATATACAACAAAGCTGCTGTTTTAGTGCTGACAACAAAGAAGGTTTTAAAGCGAAAAAAAATAAAAATATATTGTATATTCAAAAAGGATTTTGCTATTGCTGGTGACAACAGGTGCGCGACGGGACATAAAAAAAGGTAATTGACGAGAATTGTGTATTAAATTAAAATCAGAAAAATAAAAATACAATAATGATTGGAAAAACAAGTAAAAACAAACCATTTTTTACTGGAAATAATCAAGAAGTCATCTATTATTTGCACAAATAAATTTGGATAAATTGTTATCCTTGTCTATGATCTTCCACCGGGCAAGGTAATGGGCTTTATACGCGGCCTAAACTTGACTTGGTGAGACATATAGGCTGCACAAAAGATCCTTTGGGTCGGGGTGCACATGGCCTTCACGTGTATACTACTACTATCCTTGTTCAAGCTTGAATCTATTCATTAATGATATTAAGAGCGCAGCTAACTCTTTCGTAAATTATATCAGGCTTTAAAAAACACACTTTGTTAAAAATATTTAATAAATAACTTAAACCATGTGATCTATTTTTTTAATTCTTCCTCTAGCTCTTTTAGTTTATAATTCTCTTTATAAAAGTGTCCTTATTCCAATTCTTTGAAGTGTATTTAACTGCAGTTTGAAAATGTTTCTTTTACAAATTGCACACACACCCACACACAAACACATACATATATTAACTATATTGAAATACATTCTTACAAGAAAATTAATTACCTTTGGCTACAATTTCGTTTACTCTATGAGTCTTGAAAAAAAAAAATTTAAAAGTAAAAACATATTTTTATGCTCTTGTTGGATAAATAAAACAAAAAACCTAAAAGTAAAAACTATAAAACTTGTTAAAGAAGAATCCACAAACGGAAGAAATGTTTAAGATGAGCAAGAAAAAGGAGACATGATGATACAAAAAGCAAAATCCTTTAAAACTCAAACACACACACATGTATTTATATAAACAATTTGAAGAAGGAGAATATGGATGATAAATACAAGGGCATGATGAATTATACTTGAAAAAAAGAAGCAGAGAATTAGAAGTGGAGCTGGTACTTCCTAAAGGACTTTACCCAGCCAGGAAATAACAAGCTTGAGGTGTGTGGCTTCTTTTTTTTAATAAATACTTTTTAATGTTATAGAACTTCTGTCTTTTACTTACTTTAACTTAAAGTTTTTGTTTTTTTTATTAGAACAGACAAATATGTTAACAGGGTGTTACGTAAAATTAAATAATTAAAAATACAAAAAATTTGTAAGAATATTTTCATATTCAGCCCAATTTTGAATAAAAATTCTCCGGGAGTTTTCTTCCATTTTCCTATGTAAATTCAATTGTAAAAATGAGAAAAGGGAAAAAATTCCCGGGACATTTTTATTCATAATTGGGCTGAATGTGTTTAAGTGTTTTTCCTATTTAAACACCCTGTTTCTTAAGTAACTTACTGCTAAAAATAACAAATAAAATAAAAGTTAAAACTCTTAGAAAACAATATGTTAAAACATTTATTGCAAAAAGAATAATAAAAAAAACCAATCCAAAATAAGTAAAATTCAAAAGGAAAAAAACTGTTGCTGACTGGTACTGACTACTTTTGCTACTCCTCATACACTCCGTTTGCAGTTCCATTAAATTAAAATTACAGCAAATCTGAAGCTGCCAAGGTAACCACAAAAATAACATTAAAAAAAAAAGAAAAAACTGAAGCACTTTGTGCACGAGTACAGAAATACAATAAAGAAGAAAAAACTTTTTTTATTTATTGAGGGCTTCTCTTTTTTTCTTTTTTCTCCTTCATTGCTTTTTCCATTAATGAAATGAAATTTTCTTTAACTTAAATGCAGCTTTTTTAAAGCTTTCCATTTAAGTTACCAAAAAAAAAAGTGGAAAAGTTATTAAATCTTGCAAAAATCAGCTAAATAAATTTGATTTCATTTTAACTTTGCTTAAAGAAACGTTTGATGAGTTTTTTTTTTATTAAAATATAAAATTTTGTTTAACGTGGAAAGAGCACAAGATGAACTTTTTGAACTCTGATTTCAAGGATTCTATTAATGCTTTCTGAAAGAGTCCTTTTTCCAAATGAATTTATAATATTACAGATCTTTTTTAATTTTTTGTCCATTATTCTCGATTATCATTGAATAAAAAGTTTTTTCTTTTTGGTAACAACTTTGTGCCAACAAAGCATCGCTTAGGCTTAACCCACAACAAGAAAAGACAAAAGCACACTTTTTCTTATGAGACAACCCACACCAAACAAAAGCACCACAAATCGGTATTTTTGACTTACTGTGACAAAACATTGGTTGCAGAAAATAAATGTGGTTCGATACAACGCACACCCACACAAGGTAAGACAAAGCAGACGGAAACGACGTTATAGCAGATCCTTGCTCATTTCGAAAGAACGTGTTAGCCGAATGGATGTAAAAGTTATTTGTAAACGGTTTCAGGATTGTCTTCATTCCATACGAATGCGCCGATTTCGCTTAAATGGCTAACAGCCAGTTCATCAATTTCGATCGTTGACGATCGAAATCGTTAAACCGGCAGAAAGTATTTAACCAGAAATGAGCTTCGTAAAATAGACAAAGTGCTCTATGAGCCTTGCGAACAGATTTTTTTTCAAAGTAAATTTCCTTAACTTGGAAGCGTAGTTCTGGCATGAAATGACTCATGATGACTTGGCAAACTTTACGGAACAGAAATGTCAGGATAGTTTAAAATTCTCAGCTGTTAATCTATTACTATCGATATCGAAAGTTCTCATGCAGCTAAAAACGACACCCTTTATATTTCTATACATAAATGTATCTACGGAAGGGTCAACAAACCTCTCTTTGCAATAAATAGATATCTATTAGGTATTAAATAAAAAGTGCTTTTTTTGTTTTTACCTTAAGTATTATATTTTTTTTTTATATTGTTTCTATGTTTTAAATTAAGTTTATTTCTGTGTTTGGATATTTCCGTCGAAAAGTTTACTTTTTGCAACGTTGCACCAGTAAGAAAATAAGCTTGTATTGTGGGCCCTTGTTGTTCGAATGTTACCCCTTTTGTTACTAAATATAGAGCTAATAAAATTTACAAAAATATAAAAAAACGAAATTAAACATATAAAACTTTTTTGAGAAACAACTTCAATTACTTTTTGGCGTTACATTACAAAAAGAAGAGTTTTCGCTGGAAATCCCCATACACAGAATTTAGGTTTCTGGGATTTGCACGCAATTGTTTGCCTCAAGACTGACATTTAGAATGAGCATAATAACAGATAGGCAAACAGATAGTTGATGTAGGTGACGGTTGACATCTGAGATGTTATTTGTTAATTGTTCACAGAGGTAAACAACGAGACTAACAAAAAATATGTAAATTATTTAGTAGCATGCAAGATCAGCTAAAAACTTATTGGAAAATTTATGTTTTAATCTTTTACCGACCATTATTCAAGTTAATCGATGCAGAAATATCTCATTAGAAAACGCTTCACTTTAAAACAAGGTATCTTGACCTTGAAAAAATAACAGCTCTTTTGACGTGTAAAACAAAAATTGCCAGAAAGATGGCAAAAGTTCATAGCTATTGATGTGATTAATAGACAACATTTGCCAAAAACATCGCATTTTGAAGTTATGCTCTAATGTCCGTAGTCATAAAAATATCTTAAATTTAAGTTAAGTTAAGTTAAGTTTAGTAAGAAAAAAACTTCTATGAAAATTTAATCTAATTAAAGTTTGTTAAATTTGATAATCGTTTCTTGATACGGAATTATTCAGGCCTGTTCTGAAATTCACGCGATTTAAAATCACAAGTGTAATTATGTGGAAAATATAACGAAACACGACAAAATCAAACGTGTGATTTTAATAGGCAATAAAATGTATTGAAAACTTTAACTTTAAACTTTAAATAAAAGCTTCAAGAAATTATTATCAAAATGCCTCAGATTTCATTAAAATTGATTAATAACTTCAAAAGTAAAGATATTTTATTCCTTCTGCAGTTAATTGAGTTTATTCTCTACATTAAATATTAATCATACGTAATGTTGCACAACACTATAACAAACTCCCTGAAGTATGCAGTACTTCTGTAAGAAACTGTATATTAGTCCGAATACAATGCGTATGAGTAATAGTGTTAGCTAGATATTAACCCTGCAAGCATTTGTTATCGCGGAAGTTCTGAAGAAGATTCGTCATTCCATTGTCAGTAATCAAATCATCCAATTTTTATTAGTTTAATCTGGCTTTTTGTTGCGGATATGTCGTATTTGTTTTGCCGATTAAACTCCTTTAGACGACACTTAGGAGAATCTACTGAAAGTGACTCAAAGTTTTGGATTAGAAGTGCCAAAAATTTGTATTTAAGAACATGAAATTACACTCCATCTAAATTTTTTTAAGTTTTCTACAATATAATTTTACATTTAATTTCCAAGTCAAGAAAATTATCAATAAATTTTAATAAAATTCCAAGGTGTAAAAATTCCTTCCATCAGTAAAAATAATTTAATAAAAATTTAATTTGATGAACTCAAGCCTAACTAAGAATACCAAAATTAAAATTAAAAGTTCAACTAAAAATAACAATTGTTCTTATTAAATTTCATTGAAAGAACAATGAAGCGCGGTTTCATTAGAAATATTTGATTTAATTCTTCAGTATATATTTATTTATTAAAACTTTCATTGCTATTTAGATTTTATCATAAACACAAACAACGGCGCAAAAACTTCACAATATATCATCTCACTTTGTATAAGTTTTTTTAAAAACAATTTATTTTTTCTTTTTTACGTAAAATGTGATTTTTTTTTTTATTATCATCCAGAGCTGGCACAGATGACTTTAATCTAATGAAAAACTGTAACGTTTTTTCCAATTTGCAAATTGTTTAAAATATAATTTTTAATTCTCCAAAGGTTGGAAATAAGAACATGTTCTGTTATGCATCACTGCGATGCAAATGAAAATTTATATATACTAAAATACTTTGCTAAAGCAGGTGTGGACAAATAAGTATCCAATTCGTGGTAGAAAAACGGCTCCTACTATAAAAGTTAATTAGCAAACTTGCATTGGCAGCGTAAAGCAAATGGTTTGATACACAGCAGTAATGCATTTGAGAACATACCCTAATGGCCGCTTTCGCCAACTTATTTAATATCAATTTATGTTCATAATTCGTTTTTCATGTCAAAGAAAAATTAAATTACATGAAAAACTAAATTTAATTTTGAATTGACATTTAAATAGAATTGGTAAAATTGGCCTTAAGTAACGCCCTTTACCGTCTTACATTTAAAAAAATGTTCAACATGATTGCAGGGATATATTTTAAGCTAGTAAATGTAACAACAATACTTTGGCATACTTTCGGGTGCATTTATTATTATTAAGAACAGTGGGGTATGCAAAAAGTGTGTGTTTCTCCTTAACTACTGTACTAATTTATATGAAAGGAATAAGGGTGGCCCGATAGGCTAGATTGTAATGAGCTTGTCTATCAGTGCAGGGGTTGCGGGTTCAATTCCCACCAAAGACTCCTTCAGACAAGCGTAGAGTTTCGTTAAAAGTCTCTGGCAGGAATAAAAACTGCACCCCTGGCGCCTAATAGCCCAGCTCACTAACAATTAGCCTCACCACAAAAACTTAAAAGTTATTAGACTGTAAGAAGAAGAAAGCTTATTCTTTGGCCAGCCTTTGCAAACCGTGTAAGGAACTTAAAGCTTTAAAACTCCCACTGGAAAAACCAAAAACCTTTTAATTAAAGTATTTAACTCACTTACATTCCTATAGACTCATTTTGAATCTATTTTTAATTTCATTTGTCGTACTTATCTTACTAATCTTCTAAAATTTTTAAAAGCTTATTTCACAACTAAAACTTCTTTAAAGAAAACTCATAAGAAAAGTCCTGTTAAACCTTAATTACAGTTCAAGGTTGTTCCTTAAAAAATTTTCCACCTGGCAAAATGCAAAAAAAAAACATACATACACACATACATATTTCTTTTAAAATCTGTATTACTTCACAATAAAAACTTGTCACTACTTAACAAAGGAAAAATCATTTCAAGCAATGGCTAAATACAGCAGCCAGATGTCTGCTTTTTCTCTTGCAGCCTAATCGTGATGGACACCTTCCATTAATACAAAAGAAGAATTATTTCTTTTACCAGCTGTGACATTTCATTTGGCAGATAATAAAAAGACAGAAAAGTATATGTAATGATTCTGTTGCCATGACCCATAAAACTCTTCGAAAGAAGATCATCAACATCATCTTTTGCATAGAATACACTTCGGTTTATGACGATAAGTATGATGAAGAACTAAAAAATTATTGAACCTGATTTTTCTAATGAGAAAAACAGGGGTCATATCGCTTCGAAAGAGTCAAGCAGCTTAAATCGGTTAAGTTCTCGTAATTCTATGTAAATGAACACTACTCGACTTTAGTTCAGTCTATACAAAAAAAAGTATTAAATATTACAAAACTTGTCTTATAAGTTGTTTTTCTCTTTCAATATGACTTGCATATTTTTCTTTTGTTATTTCATTTTGTTTCACTTTTAAGTCACAAATGTCACTTCTTATTCAAAATTCTAGTTATTCTTTTAGAAGTGTCTTAGTATAAGTTGTGGGGTTTGATTTAAAATAAGGCAAGAAAAAAGATAGTTTTTGTTGTTAAGAAAACTGTAGTAAAAAATCATCTTTATGTTTTACCTGAATCTTTTGTTAACGTTGTTTTTTTTTTTTTTTTGTATTTATGCAAAAATGCATAAACCCATGAATTCACATGCTTAACAAGAAAAAAAAATGTAAAACTTAAAAATTGTACTTTTGATTTAAAATTGAAAATATATAAAAATTTGTTTTGGTTCTAAAAATGACACAAAACATACAAATAGTATTAAAAACTTACTTTAACATTAACAGTAGAGCACAACTTATAAAATACAAAGAACAGTGGTTTAAAGTCTTTGAAGTCTTGTGACAAAATTATAAACATGCTGAAATGAATAAAATAAAACATAAATTTTTAAGGTTAAGACCACCCAGGCAGAAAAGATCAACCGGTCCAATGTAGGCAAGCATTTCCAAAAGGTGTTCCAAAGATTGGCAAAACATTACCAGTTCTAATATTGCAGTATTGTGCATACACACACTAATTAGAACCTCATGATGGGGTTACTCTTTTTTACAACGTTGGCAAAACAATCTGAAAGCCACAATGGGAAATATACAGAATTAATTTTAATTAATTAATTTTTCAATTAAAAATATTTGTAAAATTAAAAAATTTACATTTTACCATTTTTAAATCTTGTTTGTTTTAAAGAATTACAATTAATATGTGGTTTACAGAACACGAGCGCCTTACTCGCTCGTTTTTGTTTTAAATGTAAGTTGAACGGACGAGTACGGGGCTCGTGTCCTGTAAACCACACATAAAACTAAAGTTTGCCAAGTGTTCGAAATTCGACCATAACAATTTGTGCAAGTATTAATTGAAATTCAAAAAATACCAGTCAAAGTACGAAAAAGTACCAAAATCTCCCTTACCGATTCCTATTCAGTCACAACTATACATGTTTAGTTTCATGTTTCTAGGTGCAATATTAACGAAAATTCAAAAAGAACCAGTTGAAGAATAAAAAAGGACCAAAAAGTTAACTCTTATAGATTCTCATACACTCAGGATATTGCATGTTAAATTTCTTGTTTCCGGTCCCATAATGATAAAATAAAAGTACCAATATTAACGAAAATTCAAAAGGTACCATTTGCAGAACAAAAAAGTACCAAAATGTTTTTTTGTATAGATTCTCATCATCTCAGAATACTGCATGTTAAATTTTTTGTTTCTAGGTCCCATAATGATAAAAAAAAGTACCAATTGTAGAACAAAAAAGTACCATACAGCTCCCCTTTGCAGATTCTTATTCAATCAGAACTGAGCAAGTTTCGTTTGATGTTTCTAGGTGCAATATTAACGAAAATTCAAAAAGTACCAGTTGCAGAACAAAAAAGTACCAAAACGTTTTTTGTACGGATTCTCATCATCTCAGGATGTTGCATGTTTAAATTTTTGTTTCTAGGTCCCATAATGATAAAAAAAATAGTACCAATTGTAGATCGAATAAGTACCAAAAAGCTCGAAATTCAAAAAGTACCAGTTGAAGAATAAAAGAGTACCAATATTTTTTATGTTATAAGTTTTTATTCACTAAGAACCCCGCACTTTTTCACATGCAAAAAGTTTAATTTGCCGCATTTTCCATTTTTATAAATTTTTTTCTCCCCCTTAAAGTATCAAAAATTTCAAAATTGCGGTGAGAGCTCATAATTTCATATGCCAATACATAGAGAAAAGTGTTTTGTAAAAAAAGTACCAAAAATAGGTACGATTGTCACCCCTTAAACGTTCGAATTTCGAAAAGAACCAAATTCATATTTATATTTTGTAGACAAATTTAGTACAATCTTTATTTCTATGTTTATTGTTTTAAAACATAAATGGGATGACAAAGAATTTCTAAAATATGGGTAATACCCGTTTAGTCTCCAAAAGGGGCGAATTTTAAAACCTTTTTATCCCTTCAGATTTTAATGAAATATATATTGTGCACTTCTGTCCGTAAAAACCTTTCAAATAATGTACTTTTTTTCAAATTGGTTGACAAACAGAGAAAAGGTGTTCTTAACAGTTTTACCTTTGCTGATTAATATATAAAAATTTGTTTCAACTTAATTAGAATTTAATTATTGAGAAAATTTCAACTAATTGTAGCGGGGAATGTAAGATGAGATGAACGCACTGTTTATTGTTGATGTTGTTTTGTTTAAACTTTGATATTATTACAAGTAGAACTGTTGCTATAATTCTTATACGTTTTACAGTTTTATTTGGTTTAATATCTTTAGTTTTTCTAAAATCTTTATGGATGAAGTTTCCTGATGATCTGGCCTAAGCAACCAGTGAAATGCGCATATTAATAGCTTATCCCATCAACAATAAATTTCAAGTGTTTTTATCAATAATAAAAACTGGGAATTTAGCACGAATAACAAAATCTTTTGAAAATTTAAATTTTGTATTCCCAAAAATTGAAATTACTTTTTGATAATTATAATTATTTTATTAATATTTTTAATTAGGCTTAAGTTCATTAAATTTAATTTTCATTAAATTATTTTTATGAAGAAAGGAATTTTACAACATGAAAATTTTATGAAAATTATTTTCATAAAAAAAAAGTATTAGACAAATCAGTGTTAACTCAGTCAGATGAATTCCGTCAGGTTGGGGGTTTATATGTCACCTACCAGCACAAAATTTTGTCGTGACATGGTAGCTATCGTAAATTTTTATGTCAATACCAACATTTATAAGGAAGTTATGGCATTAAAAGCCATTATCGGGAGTATTATTTGTATATGATCTATAATAAGATATAGAGAGATTCCAATAAAATTTGTTAACCAAGTTAAATCTAAATACATACCAGCAAAATATGATGATTTTTGTTCACAAAGGCTCTAATGTGAAAGAAGCTTGCATGGAAGCTATCTGAGACTATACACCGATTCTTATCATTTTTTATTAGGCATGTCCCTTGTGGCAATTAGAACGAACCCCCAAATTTGATGAAATTATCTCTAAAAATGCGAGCTCTACTTTGCACACAAAGTTTGCATTGTCAGACTGACACCTTCCTGCCAGACGAACGGATATCGTTAGATAAACTCAAAAGGTGAATCAAAGTCCATTGGTGTACTTTTTTATAAGACAATTCTCTAAATTTTCGTTCCACTGTTGATGGCTACAAAATAAAAAGCAAACCAAATATCTACCAAAGCATAAAATATCAAAACAAAAACAAACGGAAATGGCTAGAAAAATGTAAAAACCTTTTAGTCTTCAGCAGCATGTATTAGTAAAAATGTACAAGCACTTACACTCACACATGCAAACTAAATAAACATGTGTATAAGTAAAATGTAAGTGTGAATTTACAAACATTTTTATACACATCTCGTTATTTAACATCAACATCATTTGAGTTCATGTGACAATTGCTAAGAAAATATTTTTCAAAAATATAAAAGAAAATAAACTTTAACAAATGATGACACCAAACCATGTAACATGGACAGCTATTCAAGCACAGTTATGATCCTTCGGAAGAAGGAGTATGCAAACAGATACTCAGTTCAAAACGAAGAATTCATTTCTATATCCGGTCTTAAACACGGAGGCAAATGTAAATGGTATGTAAATCAATGACTCTTTTTGTTTGTATTATTATTTTTTTTTTAAAGATGGTTTGGATAAAATAAGATCCTTTAAGAAATTTAAAAAATGTATACCTAGCAAATCCTTAGAGGTTGCTTACAAGTTAAAAAATAAGACTAAAATTACAAGCATTTCCTGCAGAAAAAAGGATACTGAAGCAGATATTTTATTCAAAAACCAACCAACCAACATAATATTTTATGCAAATGTATCAAGTATTTATGTATAACTGTTTAGGACTAAAAAGTATTTTGTGGCTTAAAAAACGGGACAAGGTGTATTTTTTAAATTTTAATTCAGTTACATAACTTCAATAAGGTTTACTTTTATACCGGGGATTTGTTCTCTTTTCTACTCTTAAGTTCCACATAAGGCTGCATCAACGAAAAAATAGTTTTCTTGTCTGGGATTATTTTTTTTTTACAAAAAATAAACAACAATATGTTTTGAAAAAGAAATTTAAATAAAAGGAAATACGGTAGTAAACAAACTGCTTTACATTTAAAATGTTGAGAGCTTTAGAGATTCTATTCATGTGTCTTCGTTTAAGTCGTTGTTGGTCTTGTAGCCTGGGAATATCGTCAATTCTCTTAAATTTAACTGAATTTAGACGCGTTTTATTGTTGCTGTTGTTATTGTTATCTAGTAGAGCAGAGACAAGCAATTTTCTTAAGTGTGGCTTGTAAGTTTTTGTTATATTTTTATGGTTATTTGAAATGGCAAATGCAGTTGTTATTCAATTGTAAATGCATTAAATTACCGGGACTTCAAACGTTGTGCTTGGTTGACAAATAAAAATTCGTGCACAGTAAAGCTTTATTCACAAACAATTAGCAACAATTTCGTTTTCCATCTTGTTTCGTCCCAAAGTATTTCATAAATTTTCCTTTAATTTTTCGAAACAAAATGTAACTAAAATTTTTTTTAAAAAAATTTAGTCGTTTTCTACTTCAGCAACGGTTTGCATGCGATTGTAAATGACGTTTATAATAATGTTATTTAGTTTTGAAAAAAGATCAATAAGAAAGGCAAAAAACATGAAAACAGAAAAATGTACTGTGGACCTCAAGAAGAATTCTTAATTAAAAGTACGAAACACAGTTGTAAGCAAGAACATGTAAAGAAGAATTCTTAATAAAAAGTACGAAAAACAGTTGTAAGCAAGAACATGTAAATCAATTAAAAAAGATAAAAATTCAAAAAACTAATTTCGATCTGCCAAAGTTAAAATACCATTTGCTTAAATATTGATATTATTCTTTTATTAATTTTTAAGCTTAAGGTTACTTTATATAAAATTAATTAAAATATTTTTATATTCGATATTTCGATTTCCGTTGGAAATCTTCTTAAGGAAATTTATATAATAAAATAAAATTTCAAAATTCGACAATAAATGGAAAAATAAATTTTAAAAAATTTCAATTAACAAAATTATTATAATAAATATAAAATTCCATTCCACAAAATTTGAACAAAAAGACAAACAAACAGAGAAACAAAAAGGAAAAACAATATTTAAAATATATTCAAAGCCTAAAACCTATTTTAATGTCCCTTTCCGTTAATAGTTATTTTTATTTAATAAGGAAAAATAAAATTTTTAAATATAATTAGTATTGTGGTAATTTTGTTGAACTATTTATGGTTTTTAATCCAAATTTTTTTCAATATTTTTAATCAGGCTTAAGTTCATCAAATTTAATTTTCATTAAATTATTTTTATGAAAAAAAAGCAAGTTTCGATCTACCAAAAGGGTTAAAATACAATTTGTTTTAAGGATTGATGTTTGACTATTGACGTCAGCAGTCGTCGATGGCTGCGAGTGTAAGACGGCAAATCCCTCTGAAGAGATCGAGTGGTAGCGATCGAAACATGTCAGGGTAACCAGCCGCCTGGGTTCGAAACATAGGTCAGTCAAGAATTTATGATTATCAATAACAATTTTAATTAATTTTCATGTTGTATAATTCCTTTCTTCATAAAAATAATTTAATTAAAATTAAATTTGATGAACTTTAGCCTGATTAAAAACATTGAAAAAAATTTGGATTAAAAAATTTTTAAATATATTTTAAGCCTAAAACCTATTTTAATGTCCCTTTCCGTCAATAGTTATTTTTATTTTATAAAAATTCCCCAACTGAGCTCTGCCATCTGAAAATCATTTTACAATCAATCAAGGGCAAATACCAATTTATAATTATCCCTTTCATCAACCTATTTATTTTGTCTATTAATCTGAGCTAAGCCCTCAGTATCTTTTTTAAAATTAGTTCTTTCCTCAAATGGAACACTATTTATCTGCAACATTTCTAACATACATCAACGTTTCTTAAAACTTTCCGTATTTAAAAAAAGAAGTGTTTTCAAAATCAGGATAATGATTAAAATCCCTACAATGGGTTGATAACTGCCGTTCCATGGGCCGAATTATAATTCCTATATTTTTGGTCATGTTTATGTCCTGCTAATCTAACTTTTTTATTTTCAATTACATTTTGGGTTGCGATTTTTGACAGTTTTTTCTCTCTATAGTCATATTGCCTAACAATGCATGCATACAATTTAAAAAAAAAAACAATAAAGGTTTACAATGTAAACTTAACATACATGTTGCGACTGATACAAATAAATGTATGATGCTTAAACGTGAACAAAACTGTAGAATACATGACTGGGTTGACTTGAATTTTCGCGTTAATGATTGAAACGACTCAATCATACATGCTGCAGCTTACTGAACATTATATCACTTTTGAAAACGAATATTGAAAGAATGATGCGAACACCGCTTCGTTTCCTTGCTGTGATCTGCTGTCATACCAGAAAAAACATTAACAAACATTCATGTTCGTTGCGAGTGCTCCAAAATAATTTTTGTTGTTGAACAAAAACGGTTTGAATCATAACTATTCAGAGTAAATAGAATGAAAAATTATCAATAAATTAAAATTAATCACATGTTGTTAAATTTCTTTCTTCATAAGAAATTGTTTAATGAAAATTAAGTTTGACAAGCTTTAGCCTGATATTCTAAAAATAAGTATTAAAATTTAATGAAAATTATAACAAAATGTTTTAAAAAATAATACTAACAACGTTACGTTACGATCGGGGCAAAATTTGCAAACGTTTTCTTGATTGCAAATGTGTTTGGATGTAAAAAAAAAAACTTGTTGCTTTATTGGGAATACCAAGAAGCTTAAAACTTGTTTAAAAAAACAAAAACGAAATCGTAAACATGTCAACAACAATGCTGATAGTACATAAAAAATATTGAAGGAATAAGACTTTTAAAGTATGATAGCTTTTTAAATTGTAAAAATATATTTCTTTATTTCACTGAGCAAGTGCTTTAAAAAAACCTTATTTTTGATTCCCATTAGGTCGTATGAATTGTCAAAAATATCGTGTGTGACCTAAAAATGAAACGAAGTGACAGATTTGTTTGACATTCGTTTGGTTGGCCGTTGATTTCATATGATTTTTTTCGATTCAGGTTGTCATAATGAACACAAGTTTTGTTGTCAATAATAATTCAATCCTAAAATTTCAAATTTTTTTGGTGTTTAAGCAGCATTTCGGACATGCAAAATCGTCTTTAAACCTCTCTCGGCTTTCACTTGAGTAGTATCCATTTCTTTGCCACAATTCGAAATTGCTGTCTGAATGGCTTGAAAAGATTTTTCCAAAAGATAAATCAATTTTCAAGACATCGATGTATTTGTAGCCCCTTTCACACTATTCTACAAGTCAAAAGATATTTGCTTTTACAAATTTTCTTTGGGTCTGATTGTCAAAAAATCTAATTGTGCTTTTGTAAAAATACAACTCTGATAAAATGATAAAACTATTGATTAAGAAAACTTTTAAAAAATGGTGAGAGCTGTACGACTGTCAAATTTTTTTACGGGTTTTTCACACTGCATATGAAATAGTTTTCACGCATATTTAAATGATTGATATGTCATAATCGACTTTTCCGCAAATAATGATTTGTTGGCCCAAAAATCGACAATATCAATAAAAAAATTTTTGTTTACACTAAAACGTCTAACGACTAAGTGAAAATAAATGACAGATAATCACAAAAATCTCTTTTGAACCCCTTATTATAAAAGGTGTAATGCAATTTCTCCAAAAAAAATTTAAAGATACATAAAAAAAACTACTTCCCCTACTTCTTGGCATTTGTTAAATCGTCTGTTTATAATTTGTTTTATCATTTTCACACCTCTTTTATTTATTTTTCTCATTTTTTTCATTTTTATAATTGTTTTTCTTGTTTAGATAGTGGATTGTCTTTATTTACTTAAACAAACAAAACAGATGTCAGCGAAGTGTTGCAAATAAATTTAATTTTTTTTACAAAATTTTTTTCAAAATAAAATGTAGCGTTAAGTTTAACACGTAAATTTCTGTAATGTCTTTCAAATGCCAAATACACTTGTCAAATGCTTGTCATGCCTGCAAATTCACTCGTGTTCGTTTGCTGGACGTATTATTCCCCGTCATATCTAAACTTTTTGATTTTCCATCCAGCATCGTCGATGTCACACATACAAACACATTTTCATTTATATGTATGGACTACCGTAATGATGGATGAGTAATTTAATAAGTGTATTTGGGCCTGTGGAGATTTTTATATGCGTATTTGAGGGCTGCAACAAGACCACTTACAAATCATTTTAATTCATTGAATTTTTTTCAAGTCAAACAGTGCTGTGCGTTTGAAAGCGCAGTGTTGAGCAGTTATGCGCTATAAAGTTTGTTCAGCAATTGTGTATTCATGTAAGAGGGCGCAGGCAGTTGTTTTCCGGTGTTTCCAAATAAAGAATTAGTCGTAAAAAAATATATTTCTTGTATTACTTACCCAGTAAAAACTAAAAGCACTACTTACAATTCTACTGAAAGAACCAATGAATTTTACAAGGGATGTACAAAAATGAACGCATTCAAGAGTAAGTCATTATTTGTTTGCCTACATTCATCCAGAAATAAGTATTTATTGAAGTTGTTATAGAAGCAGTTATAGAAGAAAGCTACTAAATAATGAGTGAGAGAAGCTATTCATTTTGAAAGAGTACGAGAAGTTTTTACTGGGGATTTTTCCAAAACTTTATGATCGACTTAAAATACAATTAAAACATTTATAAATTGAACTCGACTTCGATTATATGGCCAACGGGGGCACGTCGGCAGCGGTCGATTTGTAGGACCTAATTTTCGATGAATCGGTCACATATTTCGGCCGTGAGTTTTTCCAACGTCATCGGCCTGTTCGAATATACCAATGATTCGACGTAGCCCCCCAAAAAAAAGTCTAGCGTTAAATCGCTCGAACGAGGCGGCCAATTGATAACACGATTACCAAACTTACTCTTCAATAAATCGATTGTAACGTGTGCTGTGTGGCTTGTAGCACCGTCCTGTTGAAACCACATGTCTTCCAAGTCTATGTTTTCCAATTCGGGCCAAAAATAATCGGTAATCATTTAATCATTATTGTCGACGAAACAGTTATTTTTTGTGAATGAAGTGAAGATTCATGAAGCACATGTGTTTTGTCACCAAACCAACAACGCATATTTTGCTTATTGAAGAACCCATTGAGCCAAAAATTAAATTCGTCACTGAAGATGATTTTGCGATGACACTCATCATCTTGCCGCATCTTCTCCAGAGCCCATTCGGAGAACGTACGTCGCGTCAAATGGTCCATCGGCTTCAATTCTTAAGTCAGCTTGAACTTGTATGGGTGTAAACCAAGATCTTTACGCAAAATTCGCCATAGAGTGGGCTTGTCTTTGCCCTGTTCTAAAGAACGCAGCGGAATCGACTGATTTGGATCGTTTGCTACGGACCCGATACTTTCGTCACTTTGACCAAACCGTTGTATTACCGGCACGGCAGAATCATACGATGAATATGTAGACTCAAATTTTAACACTAACCTTGTTATTGTTTGTCTACTAGGGCGAAAATAACGACCGAAAATTGGAGTTAAGCTGCGGTCAACGACTCCGAAATTCGGTAGTACATTTTCATAATTTTCCTACGTTGTTCGTTCGTGTACTTTACCATGATGAAACTGTTGAGTTGACTGAAAAAAAAAGAAAGTAACAGTTAGATGATTAAAAAAGTAGTGCTTTCACAAATTAAATTCAAAGTTGTCAAGTACCTATTGGAAGACCAGTTGTCTTTGTTATCATTATACGTTTTCATTTAAAATTTTAAACAAAAGATGCAGCAGTGCATATTTTTCCATTTACTATCATTCAAGTACAAAATCGCCGTAAAATAAAGTCACAAGACAAAATTAAATAAAATTACTTAAAAAAAAAACTTCAAACAAAATTTCTGGACACAAGAAACTTGGCAGAAAAGTACAAAAAAAAAATGATTTATGATATTAAAAATTCCCAAAAAAAATTGCCAAAGTTTACTTAGATTTTTATATTCTTGTTTTAATTTTTTCTCAACTTCTAATTCAAGTTTAACATAATTTCAATGTTCATTGACGCACTTTATTAAATGTCAAAGAGTTAAAGTTGTTTGAAAACATCTGGAGCTGGTTTCAAGCCTCTCTCTCTCTCTCTCTCTCTTTCCTCCATTAATTTCCAAACTCTATGTCAATAATGTCGCCGTCTTTCAAAGAAATATTTATCTAGACTAGAGCTTGTGTAAGGACTTATGGACTTTCTTTTATTTCTTCTTAGAATTTTATAGTCCTTGAATTCATTTATGTTTTTAATGTCTTTGAACGTGTGTGTTTATGTGTGTGAGAGTGAGAGTAAGAAGTGAATTTTTTTTCTTTACTGTTGTTATAGTATGTGGTATCTATCTTTCGAGTCAAATTAAAAAGTTTTATGCCAAACTGAAATAGTCTGCTGCTTAAAAAAAAGAAAAACAAAATTTTATACAAATTTTATAAAAAGTTTTCCAAATTTTTTTTTTACTGTTTGGCCAAAATGAAAAATTTCCTAAGAGTATAAAGTGGAAGTATGTAAATTGTGTAGCATAAATGGGGGAATTTTACCACAAGGAAAACCTAAATTTTTGAATTTACTAGAAAGACTTCTAAAACTTTTTTCTCTTCGATTATTGCAGTTGTTTTTGTTGTTGTTGCAAAGGTTTTTCACAAAGAGTTTACGGAAAACGATTTAATGTTGTAAAATTGATTTGGTGGGTAATAATTTTTTTTACAGGGGAAATTATTAATATTGAAATTATTGATTTTGAAACGTCTTAATAAATAGTTTTTTTTTCAATTAAACCATTTATCAAAAATAAAATCTGTTTTAATTAAAAATTTTGTTAATTGAATTAAAAGCTTACTTATATAAGCAACATGACTGAAGAAAATGTTGTTAATTTCAAGAAAAATTTAATTGATACTACATAAATTATTTTAATAAATGTCACCTAATTTTTTATTGAAATCAATTTTTATTTTTTACTTTTTTTTCTTATAGATATTAGATATGTTTGGTTAAGTATAGAGTCTCTTAGGTAAAGTAAAGACAACAACCAGGGACACGGTTTTTCTTATTTCAAAATGTTGATTTTTGGATTTGTCGCACAAAGTTAAGCTTAAAATAAGTTGTTTTACTTTGTTTTACTTAGTTTTCACAATTAATCGATAAATAAAACACAGAAATTAAAATGCAATTCAATTATTAAATTAACTAGACGTTGGCACACTGGATGCTGACAACTACCAATTACCATTGATTGTTTGAGGGCATAAAATTAACTATTTCACAGGTGTAAAAGGCCTTTACTCTTCACTAAAGTGAAAAAGTTTGAAGACCATATTCTGAAAATCGAAATCGAGTTAAATGAAAATCGATGAAGATTTCCAGTTCAATTTTCTGAAAATTGATGTGGTTTGTCCAGATTTTAAGAGTAGTTCTGGTAGAGGAAAGCGGTACCTGAGTATGCTGTACAAAAATAAAAGGAATATTGCGATTTAACTACAAAGCAGCATTGTTTTAAACATTTTTTTCAATTTCACTTTAATTTGATTTCCTGAACATGACTAAGATATTAATTAATTCAAAGTATTGAACATCGTTAGAAATAATCCTTTTCTGACAGCATATAAAACTGCTCATGTTTTGAGGCCATTCATAATATAAAATCGGGTATCATATCGATGGCCTTTAGCTTTACTTTCTTCCAAATTGGTCAAATAATTGAATACTCAACATGTCCCAAGAAGACTCATGCAGAGTAAAGTTTTACTTGTCTAAAAAATCTTAAAGGCATTTAGTTTAAAGCAGTAGTAGACAATACAGATGCTACATTGATAGCTAAAGTTGTATGTGTAAAGTAGCAGCATATTGTTTTTAAAATTTTTCGATAATTTTAACAACTTCATTAACTGAGACACATTGGTCTGCAATCAATTTAAAAGCAGAATTAAAACAAATTGACGTTTTCGTTATTTTAGTTAGAAACAAAGAGAGCTGAGAGGCAATTTTTTTAGAGTACGTATGTCAAAATAGCGCTAGCAGTAACGGGTTTTCACTCCACTTCACTGTCCCTTAGTAATCTCTTAGAGATTGTGTCGAAGCGTTATGCCTGGAACAGAATAAAGTAGTGGTAGTAGTAGGTGAAGCTAACGAATCCTTTATAGCACAGCAAAGTTCAAAATTTCGAATTTTGTGCTTCAACTTCATCTGCAACGACTACTACAACTACGCATTCTGTTGACAATACTTTGAAACTGCCGGTTTTAACTTTTAAAAACTAGCAGCGTTATTCGTAACGACTATTCTGTTCCCAACATAACACTCATAGCGGAATTTGGAGCAGCCAGCATTTTAAACTTGCCTGGGTTTGTAATTAAAAAATCTGCTAAAGTCACGGTTGATCAGAGTCCTACCAGGAAAACCAGTAGATGCCAAGGAGTACAACAGGCTTCAGACTAGTAATAAGCAAGGCACCTGTAGGATCATGTTTGGGCTATGATTTAAGCAAAATATTGCTTGTTATCTAGGTCGGATTTTCGACTGCTGACCGATATCCTTGTGGGCTATTGCTATTTTACAAAACCTTAAATAGTTCCCACTCCTTAGCCAGAGTGTGGACATGGTCCAGTATGTTGATTTCCACAGAGAAAGTCATTAGTAGACGCTCGGTGTTTAGATCGCAATGATGTTAGACAAAAAAGAATTAAGAAAAAATTCAGCTGTTACCACGAAATTCAAGAGTCCCTGAAACTTCGGTTCCACTATTGGTTAAAACCAATTCGGGAATTCTTTGGTTTTTGTGATTTAAGCCCAAAATCGCAGGAAGGGAGATCTTTCAAAGCTGCCTTTAAAGGCTGACTGCAGCGCGGGTAAGAAATTTCCAGCTCTAAAACCTGACGTAACTGCAAAATTCTGCCAATTGATACACTCAAATTACTACCCGTGTATGCTGGTTGCTCTTATACATTAGAGCGGTCGGTAAGCCCTTTGTTTGTTCCCCTGGTTTTTAGACCACTGTGTGGTTGCTTACGTTTATCATTCGCAAATCTGTCCCTCTAAGCTAATAAATCAGAGAAACTTAAATTATATTTTTGGTTTAAAATGTGTTTAAACCAACAAATCAGTAAATATATAAATAAACCATCTTTAAATGCATTTAATTTGGCTTTTAAATTACTACAGACCCTATTAATTTGACAACATTAATTGTAGGGCTGCCACATGTTATTTTTTAAACTACATACAAAACAAGGGACCACTGATTTACAGCTGTTGAGTTTAAACTTCATAAATATTTAAGTTTAGTTCAACTTAACCAGCGTTTAAACATTCACTGATTTGTTAGCCATTAGTAACCTAAAGAGTAGCTAGTTTTCAATTTTTCTTTATTTAAGTATTTAAGACAACTTCTTTATTTAAAATCGCAATGGTATATTTAGTTGTTTTTATTAAAGCAAAAAACATATATTCTTTTCTGGTTAAAAAATTTTAACAATTGACCAATTCACAAGCTCATATTATCGTTGTATTTGTTGTATACTTGTATATAATACACTGTTGTGTTTTTGTGTTTTGTAATTTTCACACAAAAGTGTGGTAAAATTGAGGCCATTGGCAAAAGAGTGGCCTAACAGCAATTATTTCAATACTGATTTTCATTGAAAAAACTGCACTTAACGGTAAAAGTCATAGCCTGAATGGCCTAAAAAATTAATTCAACATTTTTCTCATAGATGGCATTAGAATAACCATTTAAGCCTATTAGAAATTTAAAAAGTTTGGTATCCCTTTACTGGCATATACTACTGAAAACTATTTTTTAAGAAGTTATGCCACTCTGGCTCTCATGGCCTCAATTATACCAATCAAGGTATATTTACACAAGGTAAACTCGTTGGCCCATATGCTTGTCAGCTGTTTAACTAAGTTGGAACATTAATGTCAAATTTCGTGTATATGAGCCAAAATTTTTATATGTGTGCGTTAAATTTATATGAAGACAATTTTGACAATTCCGTTCCACACGGTTATTTTTATAGAGCAGCATGTCTACACTCCCAAATGAGTCTACCTTGTGTAAATATACCTTGATACCAATTATATTTGTACCAGGCCGGGAAATGTTCGAATTGTTTGGTGAATTTGTAAAAAATTATTTTAAGAATATGATAACAAACACCACAAATTTAACTCTTCTAAATGATTAATATATGTTTAATTCATTCAAATTTATTTTTTTAGCTATTTTAATTAAAATTTCTTCTCAGTTAATATTTATTACCGTTTGAGTGCCCCGGTAGACTAGCTGGTAGCGAGCTAGTCTATCATCGCCGGGGTTGCGGGTTCGATTCCCGCCTGAGACTCTGGTTTCTTTCCTGCAGACAAGCATAAAGCTTCGCGGGATAAGCTTAGGAAATTTAAAAAAAAAAAAAAAAAAAATCAAATTAAAACTCCCATACCTGATTCAATTTCATGGTATCGAATAATGTGAATGGCAAATATTAACGAAGAAGAAATAAATAAAAGCCAAGAGTCAAGTAAAAATCTATTTCTACAATTTTGTAATTTCCTTTTTAAGTTTAAATTCTCTTAGTTTTTTATTATTAGGTAAAAAGGAATTTGTTGATCTTCCTAAATAGTTAACTCAAAGTGAATGTAATTTTTTAAATTTTGGACATTTGGCAATACGATCAAGTAACGAGTCGTTACACGACACAGCAAAAATTTATTTTTTTTTTAAACTATGAGACGGAGTTTGTGAATTGGACAAAACTTTTCTTAAGAATACGATTTTAATTAGAAAATCATCTTCATCAAATTAAACTGACATTCACATAAAATTTTGGTGTTGCAGTGATAGGGAAACGAGCAGAAACGCGCAAAATACAATACGAACAAAATTTATGTACGCATGTCTGTTTCTTTGTATATTCTGCACTCAAAATGATTTCTAACAATATTTAGTTTTTTATTTAATTAAGTTTTTTGGTCTGTTTTTTAGACCAGCAGATTCCTATAATTTAAACCAAAAAACCCCAAGGAGGAGTAAAGAAAAGATGACTTATCATCTATTTTATCTTGGCATTTCTGTTGAATATTCCTTTTTTGGGAATTTTTTTCTTTTGGTTAAAACTGCATAATTCGCTTTTATAGAAAATTTTATTTAATATTTTTTTTTTTTTTTTGCTGATGGTGAAGATTATGATGATGATGAGAATGAAACCAATTATGACTCCCCAACTATTATACTTGATTCAATTATTTCATTATTATGCTTAACGAAACTGCTTAACTATGCAAATATGAAAAGTCAGACAAACTCACTAAGCAGCTAACTAACCAGCTAAAAAAGACAATAATAAAACCAACAAAACCAACCGTCTTACCGACAGACCAACTAAACTAAATGACAAACTACCACTTTCCCTTTATCCCTCCTCCAACACTTTTTCCAGCGGAAAATCTTAGTTTATTTGCCATTAAAAGCAACAAAGCCAAATTATTATGCAGTTTTAACCAAAACGAAATATTGCTAGGGAAAAAAATAATGACTTTAAAACAAGGAAAAATATTTCTAAGGGAATAATATTTCTTAAGAAATTCTGCTGCTAAACTAGACAAATAGAATTTTTGCTATAATTTGTTTTTTTTTTCTTTCTTTTTTTTGTTCCGCTGGTTGCCATTATCTTACATTTTCTTGAACTTTATTTATGTATAGAATCTCTATTTAAGTTGGCTTCTTAAAACAAAAGCTTTAAAATGAGACGAATTTTTTGACAGACCACAACAAACTATTTTTTATCCTGTTTGACTATCAAAAAAATGGCTTTTTAAACATCCGCCAATTTTATTTAGCAAAATTGTCTTGAAAATATCCATATGAAGGATCAAAAACAAAAATTAAAGCAAACAAACGGTTCTTCGTCTTTATTTGACTGTCTGTATTCGGATCTTAAGCTGATCACACACTAGCGATTTGTTCGTGTGATTTGTTAGCGTTCCGTTACTCCACACACGACGAACAAATCACAATAACCAAAAACGTCAAAAAGAAAACATGAATTGTGAAGCGCATGCAAGTGCTCTTTTAATAATTTATTTGTGTACAAAACTAAAAAAATATGTTTTTTTAAAGAAAAAAATTTAAAAAGAATACAAAAAATGTTTGTTTGCTAAACAAATCCGCAATAGATACAATTTGATTTCGTTGTACACTAAAATGAAAAAATTTTGAAATGTTCGTGCACAGCCCCATTAACAACCCTGCGGGAAATTTGTGTCAATTGGTCCATCAGACTGGCCCTGAGATTTTCTAAAATTTGGTTCTTGAATTTAATTATAGGACTTGTTGTATTGTATTTAAAGGCGGCATGAAAAAGCCCCCCACGAAATAAGTCCACAAAACAAAAATGAAATAATTCCCCAATTTTTGAGGCCTTATTTCATGTGAAATAAACCCCCAATTTTAAAATAAAATGAAACCCCATCAAAAATGAAATAACTCCCCAAATCAAAATGAAAGAAATCCCCAAAAAGTTTCAAAATATCCAATCAATTCGAAATAAGGATTTATTTGCAATAATTGAAAAATTTAATCAAAAACCGTTTGAAGGCAACAAAGGCAGTTGTATTTTTTCAGCCCATTATAAATGTTATCCGCCATTAATTTTGTTGCATATTTTAAGCTGCTTGCAGGAAATAAGAACAATGTTTGGTCTTTTGTCCTGATAAATAACACACAGGTTGTCGTTATTGGAAACTGGGAGTTCAAAAATGTCTTTTCCGACTCTTCATCGGAAGACTCTTTAAAAATTTCTTCTTTTGGTGTCATATTGATTCAAATTTCGTTTGACAATTGGTAACGTTGCTTTTAAATAAAATGCTTTTTTTCAGTGCTTCAACAATAATGACAGAATTCGTTGCCTCTTCTATAATGACGACACTAACAAAAACGAAAGATGTAAAAGCGAACAACAAAATAAGATTTTGAAAAATTTTGATTATTAGCCCTGTTTTTATTTTGGGAAAATTTCAATATCTTCACAAATTGATGGGTGATGCAAGATGTTGACAAGTGTGAATAGGCTGTTTTTAGTCAAAGACTTTCGCTTTGACCGATTACAAATCTGTCAGTCAAATGCATATTTTTTTCTAGTACCAAAACTATTAAGAAAAAAATTCCTAATAGTCGTGCGAATTTCAACATTTGATACCAATTGAAAGTTAAATTTAAGTTGCATTGTAATTTCAATCGATATTGCATGCTGTAAAAAGCTTCCAGTCCTTGCCCCATGCGACTTTACCATTTATTTCAATCGGTGCAGAGCACTCCCAGTAGAGTACAATTTGCTAATTTTACCCCATTTTAACCAAATGGATTTCTGATTTTCATAATGTAACTTTTTACAGGCTTTACCTTTCTTATCTTTTTTTATTTGCAACTTTAATACATGTCACCCTGTTGCATGTGTTTGCATATTTCTTTAATATATTTTGATGGATTTATTTAACAACATTGTCATGCTTTTGCATTAAGTTTTACAACTACTCGAACTGCATGTTATTGTTGCTCATGTTGCCTCTTATTTTGTTGTTGCCATTATGTTGCTGCTATTCTTAATGCAAGTGTCTTTTTTTTTTCTTTTTGTGTCTTTATTCTCGTCGTCGTTGTTGTGTCTTAAAATTTTTTCAATGTTGTTGATATTTTTTTCGGTTTTGTTGTCCTTCATATGTATTTGTTTGCATAAGTGTAAGTGGCTTGCATATGTGAGAGTTTGTACGTGTGTGAGTGTGTATTGTTTTTTACCAATATCAACATTTTTTGGTTATTCTTGTTAAGTAAAGCTACGCTTTGTTAAATTGTTTTTCCACTTGGTAAATGGTTGTATTTTTGTCTTTGCTTTAATGCAAGAATGTAACCCGTGAACACTTTGGTAAGAATTCCGTACATGTTGCTAAATTTTCATTCAATGTCGAATGAAAAAAAGTATCAAAAATGTTATAGAAGGTGAATAATAAAACGGAACTCTTTGAAAATTCAACAAGTTTTCAGATATGTTGGACAGAATTCTAAAAGAATTCCGATGAATGTTCTTAGAGAAGATTTTTGAAAAATTTTAGTAATGTCGGTTTGTTCTCGGGCGAAATTCAGATAAAATATCAGAAGACGATTAGACTGAATGTAAGAGGGAACTTTGACATGTGTCTAAAAAAGAAAGAAAAATTCTAGTAACTTAAAAAATTCGTTCCGATTATATGGGGACAATTCTGGTTAGTGTTTGGGCAATATGGATATAAGAGAAGTGTTTTTTTTTATCAAACTAAAATAACTTCCCCTCTGATAAATGTTAGGGACATTTTTATTATATGCCTTTAGGAATTTCAAAAATTTGTTTTTATATTCAAATACAAATTTAGACTTTCTCTGTCTATAGACAAGTTGACAAAACTTGTTCGCTGGGTATGTATGAGACTGTAAATGGTTATGCATTTCTGTATGCGTGTATGTGCTATTGTTGTTCGAATATATACATTTTTATATGTTTAATAATACTCATACATGTTTAAGTATATTTGCATATGGCAGGATGCAATGAAAAATCGCTGCTGAAAAGAACTTACTTTCAAGGAAGCAAATAAGAATAAGGTTTTGTGGAAATCGCCTTAAACTTTAAAAGGTATTAACTATAAAACCTTAAGGAAAACAAGGATAAATAAAAGTGTATGGATTGAATTCTTTTAAACCAAAACAACGCATCCGAAGGACTTTAAGCATTATTAATCAATTAAAGTCCTTTGAGATCCTTTTCTTTTTATACCTGCCATATTTGGTAAATGCTCGTTGTAACCGTAAGTAATATTTGTACTTTCCCTATATGACATGTTACACAGATCCTTGATATTTTGTTGCCTGCATGCAATTTCTTCTTTTTTTTTTTGTATATTCGATACACAAAATATTGTTTTTTGTTGCTTTTGTTTTCCCCATTGAACACTCATCCTTGAACATTTGGGAATTTCAGGGTGTTTACCACTTGCATTCATACCATACTAGGGTTTTCTTTCTATTTAAAGAAAACTTTCCCAGGAACTTGCTGCAATGAAAAACTTTTAAAAATCTATGATTTAAGTTTGGGGTTTTATCAGTGGAACAAAAATAAGCTCATGTTTTTGTTATGGAAATTTTTATCGTTTAAAACCAACCTCCTCCTGATAGTGTACGAAAATGTCTTGAAGATTTTCTTCTTCACCCCATTACATGAATAGGCTTAAAAACAGTATTCGAAAAATAACACACTGTTCTTGAGTTTTCGGTACGGTAGAACAATAGAAAACTAATAGTGCTTGTGAAGTATTTCAATACCTAAGCAACCAGTGAAATGCGCACAGGAATAGCTTATCATATCAACAATAAATTTCAGTGTTTTTTTTATCAAGAATTAAAATGGGGAATAAAGAACGACAAATGGAATCTTGTTATTTAAATACCTTAAAAAAAATCGTTTTTCTGTTTGTGATCTTTGTACACAATAAAAATTCTGTACAAATCCAACTCAAGATAAAGATGAGAACATTCCAATGCGTTCGGGTTTTTTTTAAAACCATAAACTTCGTTGTGTTCGGTTTAGCTAATTAATGGTTATTCGTTTCGGTGGAATTCAGCTCCCTTTTGGCTGGTAAAACAAACAAAAATTTTGTAAAAACAAAATTCATACACATTTGTTTTTAACGAGAAAAAAAATACAACAAACAGCCAGCATTTAATTTTTATTAAAAGAAAACATATATACAAAACACACACACACGTAGAGAAAAACATGTTAAAATATGGTCACCTCCAACCAAACTATATTTGAAAAAAAAATATAATAATAATTTTAATAATAAAAATAATATGTTTAATTGGGTGTGGAGTCTAAATTTGTTTATATTGGTAATATTCGGAAAAAAATAAAAGTTACGTTCGAGAATTATACTGAAAAATTTGCCTCTTAAAATCCAATGCGTTGCTTGCTGCCGTAATGTTGGATGGGAGAGTATTCCAGAGACGTATAGTGGGTATAAAGAACTACCATTCTGATATTAGTGTTTGGTATCTCATGGGTATTATTGTTTTGTTCCTTTCAGATCGTGTAAAATTAAGACGATTGTACATTTCTTGGGGTTGATGTGTGTTGATTATTTTGTGGAGTAGTTGCAACGTTTTTATTTTCATAAGGTCATCGAGAGGAACACCGCAGATTTGACTAGAGTAGAAACTGATGTGCTAACGGTTCCCATAGGATTTGAGGCCATAGACGTATCTTGTTATATTGTTAAATGTCACGTTTAGTCTCGATCTGCTTTTTGCATCACAATTTGAAAATATTTCACAGGCATATGTTAACTTAGGAATCAAGTATGTTTTCGCTAGAAGCAGTCGGATCCTAAATGGAGTACAAAATCGTGTTGGCCACAAGCTACGGAGCATTGAAAACGTTTTTCCACAGGTTATTGAAATGTGATCTGACCAAGTTAACGTGTCATTAAGGTTAAAACAACCATATAATTATCAGCAACAGCCATATTATGGTTTAATTAGTCCTCCTTCAAGAACCCACAACCATATTATGGTTGTCTCTAAAAATTTTATGGTTAAATATGACAATAATTTGTTTTTAAATTTACAATAGTATTTTCCAAGAGCATCATACTATGGTTTAAAATCAACCATGCTACTGTAAGTGTTTAACAAATTTAAGTTATTACTGATCATAACATGTTTGGAGGCAACAATATATGATATGATTAGGGTTTCTTGATGGAGGCCAAATTGAACCATAATATGGTTATCGCTGACAATAATATGGTTATAATAAACATAATATGATTAAAATTTTCTTAAAACATAGTTTGATTGGAGGTGATCATATTTCAACATGTTTTTTCTCTGGGTACAGGTTTTGTGTTTACGAAGTGGCTGTGGCATATATATTTAAATTCCGGAAAGGAATTAATAAAAATGCCGGGTAATGTACTGATTTTTGCAAGTAACTTAGTGGGAAGTTTCGCCTGCTGGCAGATGTCCTTGTATGCTGTAGGTATTCAACAGAAACTGTTCTTGTAGTAGAGGTTTTTTAGTTAACCTTGTAAGCTAAAGCTTAGTCCACTAGCCTGATTGGAATGGCCACCCATGTGTAGGTCTCAACACACTGGAAACGTTCTGAGATGCATTTTTCTGAGCACAACAAGATTAGTCGTAATGACAGGTGCTTACGGTAATCTTAAAGACATCTGTTTGACTAAATGACTAAAATTGTTATAACAGAACTGCTTCTGCATCACATTATTCATACAATTTGAGAATTTGCAATAAAAATCTGCCGTGAAATAGATTCTATTTTATTTTGAAAGCATTTTTTCTAATGCTCTCACATATAGACAGGTATTCTCTCAACAATGCTACCATACTTTCTTAATATTTCACACATTTTGTTAACAAAGAAAAATAAGAACAAAAGTATAAGAAATAAATGAAAGAGAAATGGAAATTACGGCCGACGTTTTGATTATGGACTTTTGGATTTTTGCCTGAAGTTGATGACTCAGTTCTGCTCTCAACATATCAGAAATTTTGCCTACTTTTTCCCCTGATTTTTTGAAAAATTTCCGAGGGTTCTTTGGAACTAAAAATAAAATTTCATACGTTTCGGAAATAGAAAAATTCCGGGCAATTAGAAACCTTAGAAAATACACAAGTTTGTTTAAGTATGAGTTATTTTAGCACATCTACTTTTGCATACAAGAGCACATATCCATTTAGTGTATATGTGTGTGTGTGTTTAAGTATATTTTTATTACTTGTGGCTGTTGTTGCAGTCGTAGCAGTACGAAACATGTTAAAATATATTTTATACATCTACTAGTTTTACTACAAGGATTTTTGCTTCTTTTACTTTTTTTGTCACTCATGTTTAGAAACATGTTTTTGAGATTATATTTATTTTTTTGTATTCCTCTTGCTTGTAGTTCGAGAGCAAAAAAGAAAATATTATAAACATTTTCTTTAATAAATTTTTAAATATTTTTCCCAACAACTTGGGGTTGCTTTTATAGAAATAAATTAATTTATTTTAATAAAATTAAACTATTATAGCTCTGGGGCCAAAAATGCTATGACATGATAAATTATTAAAATACAATTTTTATGGGAAAATATAAAAAAAAAATATGTAGAGAAAATCAAAATGAATTTAAATTAATATTTTAATAATGAAGTTAAAATATAAAGATCAAAAGTAGCAGTTTTACGAAAATTACAACTACAAAAAAAAGAGTATGGGATATTAAACAGTAGAAGTGTAAGTTTTATAAGAAACTACCCTGCAAATAAAGCGAATAGTCCATACACGCATGTAAAGTGTAGCCCATAAGGGACTAGGACTAGTCCAATGGTAACACCAACGTATGGAAAAAACATGTTATATTTAACATTGCGATGTCCTAGGGCAGGACCATATAACCCAGCTTTGCATTTTTCCATAGAACATAAAAAAAATAACAATAAAATTTGGAAAGGGTCGATAATAATTAAAATTATAAAACGCACGATGTTTATTATAAATACAACAAAAAGCATTTAGAGAATTATTTTTTTTAAATTTTTTTTAATTGGTATTGGGGTTATTTTTATTATGATAGAAGGATCTATAACAATTATGTGTGAAACAAAATATCGGCCAAATGTTCGTCACGGCTTCGGTCTGATTGACCATGTTTTCAATGATTCTGAGACATAATTGAGCTTCAATGCCGTTAATGTGCCGAATTATCTCATCCTGAATTTTCGTTGGCTGTGTGCCAGGTGGCACCATCCTATTGGAACCACATATCGTCCAGGTCTATATCCTCCATTTCCGGTCACAGGAAGTCCGCCATGTCTGTTATCATTTCGCGATAGCAAATACCATACACGGTTACAGATTTGCCAACCTCATTTTCGAGAAGTGTGCCCCGATAACGCCGTCAGCCCATAAGCCACAACCACAACAATAACTCCTGGATTCTCATTTGCCCAAATGCGGCAATTCTGCTTCTTAACGAATCTACTGAAGTGAAAGTGTGCCTCGTTGCTGCACGAAATTGATTTTTATTTGTGAGCCCATTTTCGTAAAAAGCAGCAACAATCTTAACGCGCTGCTCGATTGTGTACCTCTCCATGGTTGAATTTGTCAAACACTGACACATAGAAATGACGAATAAGCAAAAAACTTGACTTTATTGTGTGGCTCACAATCAACATCGTTCATTATGGCAATCCTTAAAATTATTTAATAAAAGGCTAATAGTGTTTGTGTAGAAAATCATTAAAAAAAATAACGTTTGCCTTTAAGTCATCTTTCGAAGACAAAAATCATACCGTTTTTACCCAAATCAACAAAAGATGAGAACATTTAATTCCGTTCGTTTTTTGTTGTAACCAAAAACATTATTGTGTTCGGTTCAGCTAATTAATGTTCGTCCCTTTTGGCTGGTAAAAATACCAAACCTTTTTAAAAAAAAACAAAATACACATACCAAAAAAAACACAAAAGCTAGCAAAATAATTTTACACAAACAAAACATACACACAATGCGTACACAAGCCATTCGTGCTGCGGGCGTTGTTAAAATTTTTTGTTTGCTCATTCTTTTATCAATGTAAATACATTATAGAACATTAAATATGTTTGTCTACAGTATCACTACAATCGTTCTGTTTGTTTAGCGAAAAACAGAACACTATATAAATTTCCGCTCTTTCTTGAAAATGGTTACGAACGGTATTAAGGGTTGTGTTCGTCTACACAATCACTAAAAATAAAAAATAGATATTGTTCTTGGGTCACACTGCCAAATTTCGTTATGATTAGTCCATAATCTACCATAGACTCCATTTAATAAAGCGCGCTCACGGAAAACACTTTATTTAGTACGCTGAAAATTAGATCTTTCATAGTTGTATAGACTAGAAATCACACATTTAAATTATGTGAAAATTAGTCTATAATTCAATAAACACGGAGGTTTGATTTCAAATTGAAAATTATTTAAAATCAAACGTCAAACGTTTGATAATGCTTTGAAAATCAAAGTATTCTCAACAAAAAGGGGAAATTTTTATCAAATTAAAAAATGGCTTTATTTTCAACTTGCTTTCAAACGTAATTCTCAAATGTTTTTCAAATGTCGATTATAATACAATGTGGAATATAAATAAAACAATTTAATTTTTTTAATTTAAATTTATTATTTACTTAAATAAACTGTGATATAAACATTCGGCAACACGGCTTAAAGATGTAATAATGCTCTTTCCATCCTCTTATTCTTTCTAAGATGAAAAAATTCCATTTTATTTTGAGGATTGAAGCACCACGATCATACAACAAACTTATAATTTCTTCAATTTGCCGTTTCATTTTTTTTAAATTCGCATTCTTAATCATTGTAATTGCACAAAAATAATTTTTTATTTTTCACAAGAAATAATTCTTTCACTTGTTAAACACATTTAACCACGAAGTAAAAATGTAACTTTAATCGCCATTTTTAATGTTTACACTTTTTTTCGCTTTAGTATTGCCAAGTTTAGTTTTGATTTGAATTTAACATTTGATAACAATTTGACATCAACTTGATAAAACATTTACTGCCGTATTCATAAAAAATAAAATAAATTTAAAATGTGTTTTAAGGCAAAATTTTCATACAAATTTTTCTTAAAATGCATTTCAAATCCATTTTAATTTTTTATGAATACGGCAGTGAATGTCGAATGTTTATTTTCAAATCATTGTTTATTTGAATTTAAATGTTAAAATCAAACAATTGAAAAACGTTTGAGAATTGTGTTTGATGTCAAATGATAAAGTCATTTTACATCAAAGGTTTGACCTCGTGTTTGTTGGGAAGTGACCAAAGGCCTTATAAAAAGTCCACTCAAAAAATATTCTAACTCTCGATGGAGGGTATCGACGAATAGCTCTTTTTCTTGTTTAGATTGTGCTCTGAATTGTGTTTGTATAACTCTGATCAATTAAGATTAGACTTTGGTGCTTTTACATTGGAATTCTTAAATATGAAATAAATATCCCTTTAGGTATGATTCATCTTAAATTAGATAAAACGTGTGCTGGGCACGTAATTACTCTTAAATTCAAATTTTTCCTTATTAAAAAATATTTGTAAATTTTTTAGATTTTCATATCTTTCGTTAATTTGTTTTTTTTTTTCTTTAATAAATTCTCTTCAACTTTAAAATTTTATGCACACAACCCTTTTCAATATTAAATTTTCTTTGTTTCAATGTCCATATTGCTTAACTTGTTTTCATTGAAATTAATTGCTGAAAATTGTTGATACTTGAAACTTTATCAGCCAGTCCTCCTTCCCTTTCCTGCTAGTATATCCCTTTCATTCAGTCACCCGCTTGTATTTCATGAGATAAATATTTTCTGTTTTTCATGTCCGTAACCCATATTGAGGCAAAACTGTAACTTGTAGTGGCCAAACAAATACATAAAATATTTGTCTATACAATTTATCCTTTCGTATGTAAAACAAGTAAAACAAAAAAAAAGGATACATTTAAGACTTAATTGATGGTTGTCACAATGACTAAGAAAATGGCTACTGTGACTTTTTGGAAAAATTATTATGTTTTTTTTTTAATTTTTGCTTCTGTAAATGTTGTTTCTATACAATTTTAAAAATAACTGAAAGAAAGTTATTTTACAGAAAATAACTTTTAGAAATGTTTCCAAAAGCAAATCGGCACATTTGAACTGTCACCCATACAAACGTTTTATGGAAAATTTTGTATTTTTTCCAGAATTTTTTCGGTTGGGTGTTTTATTAGAATAGCTTGACTGCATTTATTTTTCTGTCTTCTTTTGTTTCTGCTCTGTGTCTATGAAAAAGTGTATAAACAAGAACATCAGAAAGGAAATTGCAAAGAAAAAAGGATTTTAGAACTGTGTGGAACAATTTGTGGGAGGTAATAAATTTGTTTAAAGCATGGAAATTAATTAAAGGGTTTTTATATAAATTAAAGATTGTGATATATAATGTACAAATGAATGCCTTGGGTTATATGTTGGGTGAAACGTTTTAAAGAAAACGTTTCCCCACAAAAAGAATCTTTTACAATGACAAAAAATTTTATTGGAAAACTGCAAAAATTTATATGGCACTTGTTCATAAACAGGCGATTAACTCAAAATTTTCAGTAGAAGCAAAAAAGCAAATGAAAAAGAATTTTTACACCAAACGTTTCATTACCAAAAATTAGACCAAATAGAACGATTTTTTCAAAAAAATCCCCAAAATTTCTTGCAATAGTTTTTCCAATTTGTTAAAAACTACAATCATCGCAGATGGATTTTAACCTCTTCCTTCACCTTTTCGCTTTACAACCAATAAACATTTATTAAATTGTTGTTAGTCATACATGTCACAACTTATTTAAATGTATTAAAAAGTTTCAATTAATGAAATGAAATCCAACAGAAAAAAAAAACCATTTTCAGACTTCATATGTTCATGCATGTTGTATACAGATGATAATAATCAAAAAATAAAAGTTAAAAAACAAAATCAGATAAAAAAAAGGAAAACAAATTAAATAAATTAAAACAAATAACTTTTTTTTTGACGTTTCCCCATAAACAACAACTACAATGACAAAATTGTAGAACAGATTAACAAATGAAATTTTTTCAGCTCCCCCAGAAGAAAACAGGGCAATCATCTTGTTCTATGTCACCTCTGGGAGATTGCGAAACAAAATAAAAAAAAAGAAAAGGAATTGAAACCCAAACACACAGATACAATAAAAATGTTGCTTTGCACACATCGTTCTAATTAAAGAAGACAAACAAAAAGGCAGAAATATGGAAGACAAAAACAAAAAAACGAACCCAAAAATTCCATTAGAGCAAAAAAATTAAATACTTTGTGAAATAAAATTGGTTAGATAAAGTTGGAGAAAGTATTAGCAGACTTGACTAGATTACTGCAAAATGTTTATTCTCAACTGACTCAACTGATGCCGGTCCACTCTAACAAAAAATGTAAAATTCACACTTTTAACCAGGGCTGTGGAGTTGGAGTCGGAGACAGACTTTTAAAGTTTCAGCTGACGATTCCACAGTCCTGCCTTTAACACAATAACTTTAAAAAACTAAAATTTTTTACTATACATTTACACAAAAATTATAATTTTTACATCAAATTATTTTTTTTTTACAAAAATTGTTTTTATAAAAAGTTTAAAATTTTACAAATCAAAGTAATTTTTGTTATTCTTAATAAAACACTGAAATTTATTGTTGATGGGATAAGCTATTCCTGTGCGCATTTCACTGGTTGCTTAGGCCAGATCGTCAGGAAGCTTCATCCAAAAAGATTTTAGAAAAACTAAAGTTATTAAACCAAGGGGGTAATTTTGTTGTTCACTTCATATAAAATTTTTTGAATTTTCGAAAATTCAAAAATTACCCCCTAAATAAAACCGTTAAGCGTACAAGAATTATAAGCAACAGTTCTACTTGAAACAATATAAAAGTTCAAACAAAAACATCAACCATAAACAGTGAGTTTATCTCTTCTTACATTTTACAAATAATCAAACAATTTCACAAAAAGTCACACACAAAAAAAAATGTTACACTTAATAATAAAAAATCACATTTTTAACATTAGCGGAGTTCAATATTAGGCTTGCAAAATATCGTAGCACTTAGATAAAATCTAACGGAAACTCTGTGTACATTTTTTCCTGGATTTACCAAAAGAGCTACGATATTATGCATTTGCACTTTTGCAAGGCTAATACTGAACGCCCCTATTACCACCTCTACTTACTTAACTACTACTTCAAAGGTATCTTTGTATAACTTTCTCAGATAAACTACATTGACTTTAGATAGGATTCTTTCCCTTTTCAACCACCCACCAATAAAAAAAACAAATCTTTTAAATAAAAGTTAAAATCTCACATATGATTGCAAGAACCAACAAATAAGAACACAAGATACACGAACAAAACCCCAACTGAAATCCCAACAATAATGGAAACCAAATAAGGAAATCAACACGCAGGAAAACGAAAAAAATAGCTTAGAATAGCATTTACTGTTAGATTATTAGATTTTCTCTACTTTTGTTTTAAAAAAATATTTTAAATTTAAATTAAACAAATACAAAATTTCATTTCAGCCAGACACAAAAATATATAAATAAATAAATTTCTTTTGCACACTCAAACATTTTATCTGTGTGTGCCAGAGACTTTAATGATCAAGAAATAGTATTAAGATAATTTCTTAATAAATTTAAAATAATATTTTACCAGAAAGAATTTAAAATTTAATCTGAACAGAGAAAAATTTAATTTAAATGTCACTTCACCACAGTCACATAAAAATAAATATTCTTACAAACGTCTTTAAATACATTTAAATAATTGTGGTCTATTTTTTCTTTTTGAAACAAGTGTACTTCTACAAAGATTTAATATCTAATATTAAATTAAGAGAAAAACATTAATTTTATTAAGTGGAGGGTTTATTTTATATGTATATGTAAATAAAAAAGGAAAAGAAAAAAAGTTATAAATTATTGTGTATGTAGGACAATAAATTTCCGTAGCTGGTAAAATTCTTTGCAATCAGATTTCCTTGAAATAATTGTCAATTTGTTTTAAATTCCTTCGAAAGATAAAATCATTAAAAGGAATAAGTATAAAATTATTTAACAATTTATTTTTATAAACAACATGAGAATAATTTTGCCAAAGAGCGAACTTAACCCTGCAGTTCTGGGGACTTATTGTAGAAAAAAGGAAAGTAACAAGCAAAAACCTAATTTGTTTTATTATAAAAACATCGTTTTCGCACGTTAAAAGTTTTAACTTAAGACTGATTTATTCATTAAGACGATTTTTTTGGAACTTGCCTTAAGCTTAAAAGTTTCAAATCTTATATTGTGTTTAATTCGACCTTTAAAATGTATTAATAAAAGAAGAACCTCGAGATCAAAGGAAAAAAAAGTTATTTTATTAATTACAAATTTTATTGAATATTTTCGTAAACAAAAGTTTTACGCGAAAAGCCCATTATTACATCAAATATGCTTTTGAGTATTACAAAGTTCACAAATCTACAATACTCACAAAGTCCCTTTTCCATAAAATGTACTACTTTAGACGAGATCTTTATTTCACAAATGTAAAACTTGTTCTTTTTATAAAAAAAAAACTTAAATAAACACAAAAAGTCTCATTTTACACAGTAATTTTTAAAAGAAAATGTTTGAACTTCACACAAATGTCCCGTTTTACACAAAAGTCCCTTATTTACGCCAAAACTTCCATTTTTAAGTGAGAGTGCTATTGCACATAAAAAAATCTTAGTTTTCATGTATAGTACCAGTTTACACGAAAGTTCCTTTTTTGACATTAATATTTCCATTTTTACACAAAACGTGCTATGTTTTCAAATAAAAAAGTCCCATTTATACACAAAAAGTCTCATTTTTATATGGGAGTGTTATTTTATACAAAAGCTCTATTTTTTTTTGTAAACAGTACTAATTCACACAAAACTTTTTATTTTGACACAAAACGTGCAATTTTTACACAAAAAGACTCATATTAGACGAAGGTTCTTTTGACACTTAAATATTTACTTTTACACAAAAGAGCTTTTTTACGCAAAACATTTTACACAAAAATATCTTTTCTAAAGTTAAGTCACGTCTTTTTACACTCACATTTTTCAACGTCATATTTCTTACAAAAAAATTAATTTTTTGCAAAAAAGTTGTCAGTTTTAAACAAAAAGAATCAGCGTTTTTGTACATCGGTTACATTTAATACAAAAAAAATTACATTTTTATTAAAAAGTCAAGTTTACAAGTACATTAAAAAAAATTCTTCGCGAATAGTCAGTTTTTACACAAAAATTAAATTTTATACAACAAGCCCGATTTTTGCACAAAAAGTTCGAGTTTTATACAACAAGTCCGATTTTTGCAAAAAAAGTCGCAAATTTACCCAAGAAATCTCTTTTCTATAAAAAGTCACGATTTTACCACAAACATTCATATTATTCAGCACTTAAAGCCACACTTTTTTCTCAAACGGTTATTTTTTTACACAAAAAGTTATTGTTTTACAAAAGAGAGCAACAATATTACATTTTTAAAAACAAAATTTGATTTTTAAAAAGAAGTTATGTACTTTTTCTTATTTTGCCAAAAAAAAATTCTTTTTTACATAAAAAGTCCCAAACACGCCTTTTTAATAAAAAAAAAAAAAATATTATATTTCGTCATCCCATTATTGGTTTGACCTACCGACTATTTTTGAAAAAATTGAGTTAAGCTTGGGGTATATAAATTTTAAAAAATTCACGGAATTGTTTGTTCTGAGATATTAAGCATTTATTTTGTTCCATATCAACTTTTTTTAAGTTTATTAAGTATTGTTTTGCTCTACAGGCCACTGTTTGGCCAATGCTGCAAATTCCTCATACGAAAACATACAAAATTATTTCCACTCTTGCTTTGCTTCATTGCCATAAGAAAAAAAGTAGCAAAAGCAAAATAAAATGAAGACAAGAAAGTAAATTTTACTTTTGATTTGCTTTATTGCCAAAGAACAAAAGAAGTTAAAGCAAAAGCAAAATAGAATGTCAAAAACTGAAAACACAGCAGTTAGTGCACGTATGCAGTATAAAAAGCAGTTTTTTAAAAATTAATTTAGAAAAGAGGCGTATGCGGCTAAAAACAATGGCCCATATTCATAGTCAAAAATAAAGTCGACTTTAAATAAAAACCGGTTTTAAATGCATGTAAACACCATTGTTTTAAAATATACTTTGAAAAAAGTCGACTTTATTTTTGACTATGAATATGGGCCAATGTTTTTTACTTTTAATAAAAATTCATGAAAGTTCAGAAAAATATTAATTTTTCTTTAAATCATATGCCGCTGTGGTGAAAATTAGAGTTGCCAAAATCGATTTCCCAGGTAATCAAAAAATCGATTTTTTTTTTTGCAAATTTTCCGGTTTTTTAAAACCGGTTGTTTGAAAAGACCAGTTTTCGAAATATTCGAAAAATCGGTTTTTTGGTAAATAATCGACTTTTTCTTATATTAATTTTCTTGCACTCGATGACATTTTTTAGTAACCACTTTTGTTATTTATAACAGTATTTTAATTGTTGTCACCTTTAACATCAAATTCATAACAATACCAAGCTTTTGAACTTGCAGAAGAATTCTACAACACTGACTTTTTTTACAATTGCCAGCAGTATGAATGAAGCGACAGACAGTTCCAACTTTGGCTTTAGTTTCTTGTGCACAACACAACTCAGTTGAGCTGAAATTCAAACAACTGCTAGCGAAGAGTTGTAAATTTTTGATGATTTTCTAAAGCACACTAAAAAGTGTTGTAAGCCAGAATTGAGTTGTAAACCGTCATAGAAGAACCGCTTAATGCATTTTTAAAATATTCAAAACCCAGATAAAAGGTCAAAGACAGTTAATAACAGTGACTTAAAAGAGGATTCGGACTACAGAGATACATTTTCTAAATGATCTACCAAATTAGGTCTGCTTAACACGGCATGACTGACAATTAACGCAATCTCAACGATTAATTAGCGAACGTGTTTTTCAGTATTGTCCTCTATAAAAATTGAGTTGCGAAATCAAATGCTCCCAACTCATTTGAGACGATAAATTTAATTTCCAACATAATAAGATCGTTTATGGGCATAAAGACTATTCCGGAAAGAAGTCACCATTTTCAATAGGATTCGTCCTTGTGACCATTGAAATGTATGTATTCAATTTTATCAAAATTGTAACCTGCACTTTAAATGGATAAGCAACCAGCCGCTCGGCATGCTAAGAGGTTGGTCTAGGATAAATATGTTTTAGTGTAACACACATCAGAACAAACGCACAATGCTCTCTCCCACTATTGTGGTGGGGGTGTAAAAACAAATATTTTTTTGTATCTCTTTTTACAACTAACTAAGATTTTATGTAGTTATATTAGTATTATACGTTTTAGTTCTGATAACATAAATAATTAAAAAAAACCGAAACCCCTGTTTTTCGATGTATTTGAAAACCGGTTTTTGGAACATGCGAATATTTGACAACTCTAGGTGAAAATACAAAAAAATTCTGTCCGATATATTTTCAGAAAACTTCATGGAAACTTTCATTGACGCTTTTCTCCACTACGACTTTTTGGCATATGCGTTAATCCAATAATAATCGGACGATTTTACAAAAAGGCGCTTTTTCAAAGATGCGGAAAGTCGTTGAACTCAGCTTGACCACATCTCAACCAAGATAATTGGTAAGGGAAGAAGAGAATATGCTATTCTTCTCTCCCCTCTCACCAACAAAATCAGACTTTCTTAAAGAAAAATTTCATGGTGTGAATACAGACTTATCTAAATTTTTTTCCAGTTTATAAATTTTACGTAAAGCGTATTTTTTTCATAAATCTTACGAAATTTAAATAAATAATAAATCAAATACCAAATTTATTTCGAATTTTTTTTATTTTTTTTTTGTCATTTCGCTTATTATTAAAAGATTTATGAGCCGAAAAGCATAAAAAATACATTAAATCATTTATTATTTAATATTAAAAACCAGCAGCAAAAAAAAAAAAGATTAGAAAAAAACGCGTAAATGAAAACAAACCATAAATATTAATTATTTGTAAACTGCAAATAATGCGAAAATATTTGCACATTTACAAGTATGGCTTTCTAAATGAAGTAGTGTGTGTGTGTTAACAATGTGTAAAAAAATTTGTAAAATTGTCTAGAGTATGTACAAGTATTATTAACTTTTTCCGTCTAATGTATTTCCGTACAAACACTTTAACCCAACAAGAAAACATAATACCTTTTTGTTGTTTTTTTCTTCTTCTTTTTCTTCACTTAAAAAAGGTCAAAGGAAATGCCATCGCCTTTTGTTATTTCGTTTTGTAAAGAAATTTTGAACAAACAACAACATTTTGTTTGTTTTTGCTTTTTTTAAACTCATAACAGGAAAAGGAAATATGGAATTTGGGAACTTTCGTTTTGTGCTGTAATGAGAAAAATATTTTTTGCGACAATAGAATCAACACAAAAATAAACACTAACAACAAAATTTATATTTCTATGTATTACATACATAAATACATGAGAGTATTTCATTTAGGAGCATGACTATAAGAGATGTGAAAAATTTAATGGGGGTTTTTTTATTTTTTTTTTTTATTATCCTTTTCAGTTTTATTAGTTTGTATTTCATTTTTAGTTTGGATAAAGTAAAAAAAAAGCCAAAAGGGATTTTCAAACGAGAAAGAAACGTAATAAGAAAATCACAACAGTTTAAGATTTATTGCCATTTTTTGTCTTCGGTTAAACGTATAAGTATTGCAAGTTTGCTCTTAAGTTTTTCTTGAAAAGTAGACTTTGCTGCACAACAATGTAACTAATTTCAAATAGTCGACAATATTTTTTCTTTTTTTTTTGGCAAAAATACAAAACAATAACTTTATATTTGTTATTTTGACGATGAAGAAAATGATGACTTTTAAAAGGCATCAAATTAACGAGTTTTTTAGGAAGAACGAGGCATGTTATATCGTCAGTTCTTGAATAGAGGTGCAATGGTTTTGTAATTCATTCACAGTTTAAAGTGTTATACCGGATTCAGACTATGCATAAGTCCAGACGTTAGGTTTTTTGTTGAAAGTCACGAGCTCCAATTTGACGTTATAGGCGGCATTTATACGATGTTTTTTCAGACGTGTATATATTATTCATTCACTTTTGCATGTTCAAAAGCCAAAAGCCTTTTGCAATTTCACGTTGTCTTTCCAAACAACGAAAAGTCATATTGAAAAACCTGAAAACCCATTTCGTGTCTACTTGCCAACACCTTTTTCTTCTCTAACCCTTTTGCCAACAAACGTGTTTGTAAGACATGACTGCAAACACATCGTATAAATGCCCTTTAAGTCTTAAGTTCAATTTAAACTTTTCACTTCAAAAATTTTAACCAACAATATAAAAGAGGAACATCTAACTGTTGCTTGAATTTACATTTCGTGCGACTTTGTTTTATCCGCAAGCATCTATTACTGCTTTTGTCAATAAGCTGAAATATTTATGTGCGCCATGTTGCATAGTCTGAATCATTAATAAGTCTATGCGTTTTAATTGTGAAAAGAAAAATGATTTAAGACGCTTGCATTTAATATTTGTCATCGAAGTTTACGCTCAAACGCACCTATTTTGCGTGCGCAGACACAAATCATAATTTTTTCGGCTGAAAATCACTTCTGGTACAAATTTTTGGAGAATTTTAAGGACCAGCCTGATGATATGAACTTAAGCAAAATGTCTTGGGCACTTGACTAATGGAAACGATGTCGTAATCCATATATTTTAATAATAATAATTATTTCTATTAGTACACACAAAAAAATTTTTCACCAAATACAGCAAAAATAAAATGTTTTTTAATTAAAAATTTAATCAAGTGAATTAAACGTTTAATCAAGTGAATAAAACGTTTAATCAAGTGAATAAAACGTTTAATTGATACTACTTAGTTGCACCAGTAAACAGATTAATTGTATCAATTAAACGTTTAATACACTTGATTAAATTTGTAATTACACTTGATTTTATTTTTGATTAATGCTTTAATTAATTGGTGAAAAATTGCTTTCTGTGAAAGCCACAAGTCTTTAAATTGTTAAAAAAAAAACGGAATGCGTAGAGAAGCGGTGTTCCTGGCATAAGATGAAGTTTTAATTTCTACAGGGATGGCTCTAAGTCACGAAAATGATTGGGCTTCGGAGTAAACTCAAGGGAGCTCAACCTAAATTTAACGCGAATACTTCAGAATTACTGTAGCGTTTTCCATGCGAAGATACTTAATATCAAAGAAGCTGCAGACTGGCTCAGACCATCTGATTGTCGATGACTGCCGTGGATATTTACGCTAATAGCCGTGCCGCTGTTATGGCCTCGGATTCTCTTTCCCTGGGAACAAAAACTCAACGGCTGTTCTAACTGTAACGCTCTTTTCTTAACGAAATGCCTTAGCATTTTTATATCCGGATCATATTGATCCCAATTTACGGTGATGTACTAGGGAACATTAGAGCAGCTCAACTTGCTAGACTTTTCACTACCTTAAGAGCTCCACTGGATCTGGTGGGTGTTGGGGTGCCTCTGCTGTCCTGCAAAATTGCAACGAACATTCAACTCAGGACTGCCTGGAAAATGTCGCCCCGCATGCATGACAGAATACCATGTCTCTATTATCGATGACATACATCTGTTGTAACGGGACACTGTATTTTAGGTAGGCATGCACAGCGTCTGAGAGCCGGCTTTAAATACTTTAAATACTGCCGCATCTATCATGACGAGAAGGTAGAACACCTTCTCTGCCACTCTCCTACACTGGCGAGGAGACGACTGTCCGAAATGGAAGTTGCCACCTTTGACGGATTTGACAACGGCTCTGGCGCATTTTAGGCCCCTATTACGGTTTACAACTCAACTCAACTCAGTTGAGTTGTAATTTCTTAATTTTTGTATTATGGTTTACAACTTTGCTAAATTACTGTAAACAAAAACATAACAAAAATTACAACTGATCACAACAGTTGTCCTGATTGAGGTGTAATAGGGGCCTTGAACTTTGTTAGATGTTCGAGTTGGTTTTGCGAAGGGGATTTAGTGGAAGTCCATGGTATTGCAATGGATCATTGGGTCTAAGTGTATCAGATGAATACTAACAGCAATTTCTACCTAACCTAACCTAACAAAACATAAAGCATCGTTCCTAATGAAAGCCCCTGTTACTTGGGTTACATAGTTTTACTTGTGTTTTTGACAATATGAAAACAGGGATTAGAAATATGAAAAAGAATAAGAAGCAGAAATGGTTATTACAAAGTCGCTTTTTATGTAACTTGTGTAGAACTTTTTATAATTAAACTTTTGCAGAAAAAATAGGAATAATAACAAAATCACATACATTTTTCGGCAATAAAGTAACTTTTGCGTTAAGCCTTTTACACCAAAAATTAACTTTTTTACAATAAATAAAAAGTGACTTTTCACACAAAAAAGTCACCTTTTACACACAAAAGTTACTTTTTATGCAAAAAAAAAGTCTCCTTTTACACAAAGAATGGCCTTTTACGCCATAAATGTCAAAAAAAATAGTCACCTTTTGCACAAAAAAGTCACTTTTTATGCACTTAGGAAGTCACCTTTTACGTTATGGTGTAACTGTCAACAAAAAAGTCACAAAACAAATTTATACATAAAAAATTAGAAATAATTTGTACACAAGAAATCACTTTTTACACAAAAACTTAATTTTTACACAACAATTCACTTTTTACACAACAATTCACTTTTTACACAACAATTCACTTTTTACACAAAATGACAAAGTTTTTTACAAAAAGTCCCATACTTCCTAAATTTTACGAAAAATAATCTTTTTTTTAACTAATGTGCTGTTTTCACAACACTAGTGACTGAACGCGTAGTAAAATTTATATGAAAAGCACTCATTTATTTGAGAACAGCACATAAAAAGAAAATTTTTCCTTATGATAATTACGTCGTTTTTATGGTCTAAAGTTGTAGGGGGCATATAAGATTTCAATCCAGCCACACACAAGTAAATACATTAACCATACAATGTTGAAACTTTATAGCTTTTGAAAAATATCTTATTGTTGTTAAGATTGTTATTGTTTGCCAGTTTCTTAAATGGATTTTCTATATGACAGAAAAAAAATATTTGGATTAGTTTATCAGCAGCTGCTTTTAAATTTAATACTCCAGATGAAATAAGAAACATACAAATTTGTTATGGGTTAAAATAACTCCCTAAAGCTTTGAAATAAAAGAAAGGATAACCGAATATTACAACATTTCAAATCCCTTAGAAATGCGACACAGTACCAACCGCTTCATTACAAATTTTCTTAAGCCACCTGACTCAAGTAAAATCCCATACAAAAAATAAAATCTTAAAACATTTCAATTGATTTATTGCAAGTAAAATAGCTACAAGATTTTCTTCAATTTTAAATTAAAACCCTGGTTTTTACGAATTATTACAACCATCAGTAAAACATATTGAAAGCAATTATTAAAGACACATACAGACTCACACATCCTACAGACTTTTATAAACAAAAATATTGTGTAAAATACGTTATTTAAAGATTTTATGGAGAATTTGTTTTATGCTTCAATACATTATTACAATTTGTACTTTGATGTATTGGTGTAATTTGTATGTGGCATCAATATAAGTGTGTATGTGTGTATGTGTGTACGTATTGTAAAAGCACTGATGAATGTTTATTATTCTAAAAATTAATTTATTTTCTTTCAATTACGACACTCTTTCTATTTTTTTTTTATAAAATTCCAATTCATTGCAGGAGAAAAGAAATTGAATCAGAAAAAATTAAAAGCAATCATTGAAAGTAGATTTCAAAAAGAGGTGTTATTTAAAGGATACATTTAACAATATAATTAACATTTAAATCAATTAATTAATGAAATTATTCTGAAAGCGAAATATGAATTCAGTTAATACAATCACATATTTCCGGTGTGCACTATGAATGCCTGTTTTTAATTTGGTCATCTGCTTGTTTATTGCTACATCATATACTACTTTAATGCTACTTCTATTGCTATATCATTTGCTACATATTTGGCTATCTTCGACAAGTTTCTTCATACTCCCTATTAAAAGACCTTCATCATAATGCCTTCTAGAATTCCTGTTGGAAGAAGGGAGAGTGAAAGGGCTTGCTCCCAATAACAACCTGTATAAAGAAAAAATTTGATTGGAAAAAACGGGGTGAAGTGCTTGTGGCTTCTAAAAAAGGCTTTCTAACGGGTCTGCCATCTAACGTTTTTTTCAACTAGTGCTTATTTCGTGAATGGTAACACTTAGCTCATGTCTGATTTGACACATAATAAGTTTTATCCTTCCGCTGATCGAATATGGTTGTGTATACGCTTGATTAACGCTGGGCAATATGCATTTTCGCTTCGCTAAGTGGGCCTGCGATCGACTTTCAGAATATGCCGATTTTGCCAAGAAAAAAATAATCTTTTCAGATGAAGCTCATTTTGATCTTGGCGAATATGTAAACAAGCAAAATTGTCGCATTTGGGGCACAGAAAACGCGCACGCATACATTGAAAAGCCGTTGCACCCAAAACGAGTCACTGTTTGGTGCGGGTTTGGGTCCAGAGGCATAATTGGGCCATTTTTCTTAGAAAATGGACAAGGAGTGGCCGTTACAGTCAATGGTGATCGTTATCGGGCCATGTTGAACGAATTTTTGTTTACAAAAATTTAAGTGGAGGATATTGGCAACATTTGGTTTCAACAGGACGGCGCTACGTGCCACACATTATCGCATTATCAGCCGCAGAGCTGATGTCGTTTGGCCACCTCGGAGCTGAGATTTGACACCATTGGACTATTATTTGTGGGGTGCCGTCAAAGATAAGCGTTACGCCGACAAGCCAGAGACAATTGACGCTTTAAAGGACAATATTCGTGAAACCATTGGTGAAATACAGCTGCACACAATCGATAATGTGCTTAAAAATTGGACCGATCGTGTAGGCAACTGCATGGCCAGCCGATGCAGCCATTTGAATGAAATTATTTTCCGTTATTAACCGGAAGGATTGTACTTTCAAATAAAAAAAGAAATTTGAGAAAATATTCCGTAGTTTTTTTTAATAGCATTTTCAAAAAAAAAAAAAGTTATTTGGCGGACCCTTTATTTGGCCGCTTTACTCATTCCTTTTCATTTTTCATTCATAATTGCAGAACTTTTCCCTTTGTAGTGCAATAAAAATTTGAATCATCTTCTTCTAAATTTTTTGTTGTAGAAAACAACGTTCTTGTTGAAAATTCCGATACTTACTTTTAGTACGAGTCGCACTCAAAAATTATGGTACGAATAACACTAAAACGTACTTAAAACAATCCTAAATGGGATTACTTTCGAAAATCAATCCCGGAATTTCATAAAATACGTCCAAAATTCTTAAACCAATTAAAAAAAGATTAAAGTTAGCGTTTTAATCTCACTTAACTTATCAAAGTTTGTTGCAGACACAACAACAACACAAGTAGCTAAAAAAAAATTGCACCTTGTAAGCGTGTAGATGCAAGTCTTTATGAATAATGATCATCAACGATGAGCGTGAGAGTTGCAATTGTTGTGCACGACGACGAGTTGAGGTGGACGGCTCTTCAGCTACACTATCGCGAACAGCAGCAATATTTTCGGCACTACGAGTTGTACGATCATGCACTAGTGTTTTCACATCTTTGAGTTTGCTCAAATGTTTGCACGATTTTTCGATTGTACGCACATTTGGTCGATTACATTGACCGAAAAAATTACGAAGTGCACGATATTCATTTTGATTTGAACGCCCATTTTCATAATAAGCCTGAATAACTTTAAAGCGTTGCTTCATTGTATGTCGTATGAAATGCAGAAAAAAACTTGACGTTTAGGTGTGGTTCACATTCAACATCAGCCCTTTAAATTTACCACCCGTTAGTTTATAAATCACTGGTACTGATTTGTTAACATTTAGGTTAGGTTAGGTCGAAAGGAGGATGAAGCATCGAAATGCCTCCTCATATCTCTTACGATATACACCTAGGCCTCTGCTGGGCCTGTTGTGCGCTCCTTAAGAACATGGAGATCCAATTGTCAATTGTCAATGTCCGGTATTCAGAAACCTGGTTTCTCGGACGTAACTCCTCAAAGTTCTCCAGTTGACGTTGTTCCAACAGGCCGTGTGGGTTTCTCTAGCCCACGCCTGTAACTCCGCCTTCGTTGCCTCAAACGGTTTTGCGTTCGCCAAGTTAACTGCCTCGAGTTCCCTTCCCCGAATTGCCAGTGTATTGGCCCTTTCGTTCCCGGCTATCCCCGAGTGGCCCGGCACCCATATGATATGGATCCTGCCCCCGTAGGAAAACTCGGTAATGGCCCTTCTACAGTCCAGCAAGGTTTTGGACTTAACATTTAGTTTCTTTTGTTTTAATTAGAAATTCAAGAAGAAGTCTTAGCAAGATGAGTAAATGTTAAGAACTAGCAATAAAAATTTCACCTCTGTTTACGTCACCATGTCCACCTTGTTGCAAGTAAATGTTGTATTATAACTCAAACACATTACAATGATGTTAAATTTTTAATACGGCAAGAGTGTAAAACATCCATTAAGGACATGGAACAAGAACAAAACAAACACAGTGAAAATGAAGAAAAAATTAAAAATAATTTCACACACACACATACACTCTTTCGCACAACTACATACATAAAACATGATGTAAAACATTTAATATAACATACCAATAAACAATTTAACGTGATTCCAAAGATGCAACGAAATGAAAAGAAAAAAATCGGCAAGAAAAAAAAGAAAAATCGAAATTTCAAAATAAGAAGTTTTTTTTGATAGAAAATGAAGAAAACTTTTGCAGGTAAATAGCGTACGTAACATGAAGCTGAAATACAATGTAAGGAAGATAATAAAAAAACTTAAGAAAAAGGAGAAAAAAACTATTAACGACAAATTGCAATCATTGTTTCTGTGATGAATTTCCGACAATTTTTTTTTTTTTTTTTGTACGCTAAAACACAATAAACATTGATAAAAAAAAACGCCAGCAAGGTGCTATAAAAACAAAAACAGTAGAACCTCGATAAAGTAAGCTTAAGACTTAATGATGCTCCTAAAGTTTTATTTCATTTGCTAAAAAAGCTTGTATTTTTTGGATGTTTTAAATCAAAAAAAAAAAAAATTTCTTATTCAAGGTTTTACTGTTTGTTCTTAGATTATTTATTTAAGCTTTGCAATCAATACCTGCAATAAGCACTGAATCCTTCTTGCTTGCTCTTCTTTGTTTTACGCTTAAGGTGGCAACATTGTATTAAATGCATCAAAAAGCTTTTCTTTTTTGAGTCTTGTGTTTTTTTAAGGAAAAAAAGAAAGAAAAACTAAGACTAAGTGTCCTTGTTTCTTATTCCTCATTAGCAGCAGTCGAAAAGTATTCAAGTTTATTTTTACAAGAAGCGCTATTGTTTTCTTTCTTCACTATTTATTACACTCGTACGAGCACAAAAATTTATTAGCAAATTCAAGTGTTACTCGTATTATTTTTATTTAATGGCGAAACTTCAAAACTGCAACAAATCATTTACTCAACTATCGAATTGGGTTGCAACTTTCAAGTATGTCTTGAAACCATAAAACAATGTGCAACATAAAATATAAAGCAACATGGGTATATTGTCAATTGTTTAACATCATGCAACATCAGTAATAAATTAAAGTAAAATTTTAAAATATTGAGGTAAAATAAAAAAATTAACATAAAAAAGGCAAACTCGAAAAAATGTAAATTCCAAGTGAAATACGTTTCTTAAGGATTTAATTTTTTTTTTTAACCAATTTGTCATATTAAAAGCTGGACCTCTATTTTTTTTAACAATAACAACAACAAAATATGTTCCTTAAGAAAACTCAAAATAGAAATTTGCGGGTGTTTAATTGAATTTGCATCACTTTTAAACAACGAGAGGTAGCTTTGCTATTTGAACGTGTCTTAAAAAGGATTAATTTGCACATTAAAATATTGTTCCAATAACCACCTTAATAAATAATTAATGTCTTTGTGCCCATAAACCATCTTATAATGTAGGTATTTAGATACAATTTGGTCCGCACTTATTTGTTTGCAGTCTGAATCAACTCATCAACTTTTATTGGAATCTGTCCATATATGAGAAAACTTCCTTTACAAATACTGCTTTCGAAAATGGATTTTAATGCCTTTTGATTATACCGTTGCAAGAATTAAAGAACGCTGTAACTGTAAATATGTTTTTTTGCATAATTTTTATCAGAAAAAAATACTGCGTCGATTGGTCCCGGTCCCATATTTGTATTCTGAAAAAAAATTCATTTTAGAGGTCTGTGGAAGAAAAATCCTTTGCTGTAAGCCGCAGAATCACCGGGATTAATTGACTTGAGAGGAAATGTTTACAGCCAATCTATAAAGCGAGAAAAAATAAAAAAGTGTTTTTAAAATCATGTTCCTAAGTTCTATAGTTTTTGTGATATGAATTTTTTTTTGTGGCTTCTTGATGGAGGACTAATTTGACCATAATATGGTTGTCGGTGCCAATAATATGGTTAAATTAAACCAAAAAATGTTTTGTTGGAGGTAACAATATTTAAATTTCATTAAAATCGCCCCATATCACCCCTCGTGATTCTATTTTTTTTTTTTGAAAAATGTATAGTTTATCTGTCCATATAAAAATCTATCTTTTTTTGAAATCAGTGTTTGAAAATAAACAAAACATTATTTTTTTTTTTTTTTTTTTTTTTTTATTTTCCTAAGCAAATCCCGCGAAGCTTTATGCTTGTCTGCAGGAAAGAAACCAGAGTCTCTGGCGGGAATCGAACCCGCAACCCCGGCGCTGATAGACTAGCTCTCTACCAGCTAGCCTACCGGGGCGTTCGGCTCACACACCCAGGAACGATATCTATTTTTTAGTGGTTGTGTAGATGAGCACAACTACTAATGCCGTTCTTAACTATTTTCAAAAAAGAGCCGAATATTACAAAGTGTTCTGTTCTTCGTTAAAAACAGAACAATTGTAGTGATACTGTTGTCAAACATTATATTTTAATGTTCTATAATGTTTCTTTTTTTACATTAACAAAGAAATGAACAAACAAACTATTTTAGCAAAGACGGCAGAACGAACAGCTTGTGTGTGTATTGTGTATATGTTTTGTTTGTGTAAAACTATTTTTCTAGCTTTTTGGTTTTTTTTTTGTACGTGTATTTTGTTAACGTAAAATTTTTTTTTTTTACCAACATTAATGAGCCGAACCGAACACAATGAAGTTTGTGAATTACAAAAAAAAAAACCGAACAGAATAAAATGTTCTCACCTTTTGTTGATGTTGATAAAAACAGTAGTATTTTTGTGTTAGAAAGATGACAAAAAGGAAAACGTTAAATGATTTTCTACACAAACACAATTAGCGTTTGTGTTCTCCACAAATCTACCGAACCGAACACTAAGGAGCGATATTAAGTGCTTATTTTCGAACACTTAATGAGCTGAACCGAACGCAATGAAGTTTGTGGCTTAAAAAACCGAACGGAATTAAATGTTCTCATCTGTTTGTTGAGTTGGATAAGAATAGTATTATTTTTGTACTCGACAGAGACAAACAAGGAAACGTTATTTTTGTTAATGATGTAGCACTATTAACGTTTGTGTTCTCCACAAATCTACCGAACCGAAAAATAAGGAGCGATATTAAGTGAACCGAACGCAATGAAGTTTGTGGCTTAAAAAAACCGAACTGAATTAAACGTACTCATCTGTTTGTTGAGTTCGATAAGAATAGTATTATTTTTGTACTCGACAGATGACAAACAAGGAAACGTTATTTTTGTTAATGATGTAGCACTATTAACGTTTGTGTTCTCCACAAATCTACCGAACCGAAAACTAAGGAGCGATATTCAGTGTTTATTTTCGAACTCTGCTCTTAACACCTTTAATATGTATTCAGAAATACTTTCGATCCTTAAAAAATAAGCTAAAAGTTTATTAAACTAAAACTACCAAAAATAAACATTAATAAAACTTCCAAAGAAAATCTAATAGAAGCAATTTATTGTCCTTAAATATTTTAGTAAACAAATTCAGCCAATTCCTTTAGCTTCCAACTTGTATCCTTGTAGATCCTTTGCAAAAGTGAACGTAGCTTAATGTTTCTTTTAAATTTAATTTAAATAACGTTTAAAGAAATTTTTTTTACAATTTAAATACTTTTTTGTTTATAGCGTTCAGCATCTTTATCAGCTTCAACTTTAATTAAAATGGATTGTCTGTAAAACTTTCTTAACTATACTCCACTTAATGCAGTGGATTCGTTTTCCTTTGGCTTCTTTTGTAGAAATCTATTTTTATTACTAACATACACATACACATACACATACCCATGCATACTATTGTCAATTGTCTTATGTGTTAGTTAGTTAGTCCTGCAAGTGTCTCTTTTTACTGTGCATGAGTCTGGGAGTGCTTAAATGAACGAATGAGGGAAAATTTATTTTGGGACTGACTACAATTCTAAAGCCCATAAGTTGGGTTTTTTTCTTCTTCTTTTGGAATATCATCATAAGTCTGTTTTAGGGTGTTTGTTGTTAAATCAGTTATCACTGTACACACAATGCACTGGCAGCAACACAAGTCTTGCTCCAATAGCTGTTGCAAATATTTTCCAAATAGTGTATGATTTAACAAGAAAATCTAGTTGACAATGATGAAAACCAAAATACACATATCTAGTACTGACAGTTGGTTTTCAAACGCTTTTCTGTCCATTGATGCACACATGTGCTTGAGAGAGTTTTCCAATTTTAAAGCTTCTTTATGGTGTGAAATATCTTTCTTGAAGTTTTCGTGTGTTGTTTCTTTGTATTCGGGTAGATTTGTTGGTTTGTTAATTTCCTAGATTTTAGGCATGCTACCTACTATGTGGGTGAGTCTACGATGCTTGCTTGTGTTTTTGTAATTTACAATGTTTATGCCACTTTTGTTGCTTTTTGAATTTGAGATTTTTACAGAATGTGACTCTAATATGTCAACAGATGTCTTTTAATACTCTGTTAAATGCAAAAGTCTATTGGAGAATCAATTGTTAATGAGAATTTTGTAGCTTTACGAGAAATTTGAAAATTAATTAATACTTTACTAATACTTTTTTATTTAAGGCCGGATATTTTCTTTTAAAGGTGTTATTTTAAAGCTTTTATTTGTTTTAAGGAAGTTTCAATTCAAAACTAATTCCAAATATTAATTTTTTCGACAAAATATACTTTAATTAGTTCAATGTTAGTTTATTTTAAATCCTTTTAAGTTAAATTTTAAACATTTTCAATAGAGTCATAACTCAAATACCTTTAAATATATTTCCATAACTTTATTAAATATTGTGCAATAAAAAGAATACTAACAAATTGTTTGCTTTCAAATTCAATTACGAAATTTATTTAAATCTTTGATGGGGCAAGATATTTTTCCAAATTGAGGCCGGTCAGGCAGTTACTGTGAATGGTGTTCACCATCTTATCACGAATTGGAATATTTGGATGTGGACGATATGTAGTTGCAACAGGATGGTGCCACTTGCCACACAGCTAACGAAACAATGGCTCTTTTGCGAGACAAAATCAGTGGCCGTGTTATCGCACGTGGTGGCGATGTCAATTGGCCGCCGAAATCATGTGATTTGACACAGTTTGACTTCTTTCTTTGGGGTTGTTTGAAAGAAAAGTTGTATATCGATAAGCCAGCAACAATTCAAGAGCTATAAGATGAGATAATTCGGCACATTCACGGCATAGAACCTCAATTATGCCTCAGCGTCATCGAAAATTTGGACTATCGGATGGAGGTGTGCCGCCGAGGTCCCGGAGGCCATTTGGCCGACATTTTGATCCATTTAGAACCATACCAATATTATCATAATAAAAAGAAATGACAAAAATTTCCTAAATAATTTGTTTTTTATTCAAAATCAACATCAGCCCATAAAATTTAACCACCTTTTATAAATCAAGTAAACAAAAGCTTGAGCTTTTCTATATACGTGCATACGCATTTGTTTGTAAAAGTTTGGTGTAGAAACAACAACAACACTATAGGAAAAAAATACATACTATTTTCATGATAACGAAAACCATATCGGGCATGGTGTCTTAAGCTGGGCGTCCATACCACGCGTTTTCGCCTCCACGCAGTGCATGCTTTTCTTACCTTACTTGCGTTCTACGTTTCAAGTTAAATGCAACGCTTTTTATGCAGCAGCACCACAAGTAAAAATAAAATCTAATTTGTCAAAATCAGCTGATTTGTTCGAACACTGCTTTTGACGCTTACAAAAGAAGAAAGTAAACCTAAATACTTTTCGCCTCAAGGCATCTACGCTTTTGTGCATGTAACTTACTTCGCATTACTACACAGGTTCTACTTTTTTGACAGCTGCGTATGCTGCGAAAAAGCCAGTAACGCGTGGTGTGGACTTCCAGCTTTATAATTGAGAGTTCTTGTGCAAACCAATAGGGGAAATACAAAAAAGGCGAAACAAAACTGTGTAAGTAAAGTAAATAAATAACAATGTTTTCTCTCCCTCTCTCTCTCTCTCTCTCTCTCTGGTTCTCTAGGGTAAGCGTTTAGCCTAGAATCAATAAAGTCATTGTCGGATTATTTCTAGTACGGATTCGAAATAAAACCAACTTAGAAATATTTAAATCAGGCACAGTTTCAGATTAATGTTCACTTCTAGCCTGTTTTAAGATTTATATACAGGGCATAATATAATCAGTACTTCAATCGAACTTGAATAATTCTGGAAATCCCTTCTTACCGTACTATTGGCACCACTTCCGCTTGATTTAAGAACGGATAGATTGATTTTTCTATTCAGTGTCGAGGCTAATAAGAATAATTTTACTTTTTGATACAGTGTATCGGAGATATACATATCGCACTGGTTCCTTCAAAGGGGGTTATTTCACAATTTATAAGTTTTCTGTAGTGAAAAAAAAACGGTTTTCTTTTTATATGTACTTTTATACTACAAAGGGGGATTCAATCGTAAATTGCATTTTTTTTTTTTTTTGTTTGTTTTTTTTTTTCAAAACACTAGAGAAATTGATCTAAGATTTTAACAGTTCGTAGTGACCGCTATACTTCGATTTCTTGCAAAAAGTGAACATTTTGAGTTGATTCTTTTTAGAGGAATCAGTCCGATATGTAAAATACTTTCCTATTCGATTTTACAAACTAAAATACCATTCTTTGAAAAAGTTTTTAAGGAAACGCATTTTTAACAAGAGACGTGTCTCTTAAAGGTATCCACGCATTTGCAAAAATTAATATTGCAGAATGAAATTGCCTGTATGTATATTATATTAGCGGGTTGCACAACTTTTTAAATAAAATAAAAAGTCTTTTGATTTATATTGTGCAAAAACAAATATTCACCCTTATGGTCAACACCGCTGCCATTTTAGTGTCAACACCATTTTGTTTCAATATAAAAATCAATTGGATAACAACTAAGTATTCCATAACAACCCTGCGAAGAAGTGTTTTGTTTATTTTTTTAAAATAAAAAATAGAATATGGGAATTATTTCATTGTCATAAATTATTTTGTTTTTTTAAACATTTTTTCGAATGTGCTTCTATGAGTCAAATTTCAATTAATAAAACTTTTTTACAATAGTCCTATTCCCTAAATATGTCACATGACAAATAGAAGCACATTCGAAAAAAAGTTTAATATAATTGAAAATAATATTTAATTCATTATCGAAAATAATACTTTTAATGCTTTTGAGTGCTCCGGTAGGCTAGCTGGTAGAAAGCTAGTCTAACAGCGCCGGGGTTTCGGGTTCGATTCCTGCCAGAGATTCTGGTTTGTTTCCTGAATAAAAGGGCTTCGCGGGATTAGCTTGGAAAATTGAAAAAAAAATTTTAATTTTATAAAAACAGTAAATCAAGTACAATTTTTTTATGGAAACAGCCAATTTCTATTGAAAATAGTACTTTGAAAGGGTTATTTTCAGTATTGCAAATTATACTTTTTACTTAAAAACATAAAGTGTTGTTTAAACAAGTTTTTTATGGAAACAGCTAAAGACCGAGTCAAATAGAATCCTTTTTACTTTACACGTCGCTTTTTTCAACTGACACTAATGGTCACAACGAAGGAGGACCATTCAGCGAATACTTTGATGAGGGATATTTAATCAAGACCGAGGCAATTTTATTTTTTTAATTAAGTTTATTTATTTTATTTTGTATTTTATTTTTGCTGGCAAACCGCACAAAAAATTAAATAAAAACAAATCAAAAAACCAACTGATAGTCTTAAAAACTCAACGTACGTTAAAAGTTTAAAGTTGGCAAACTTAAGTAATTTGCAATGACGGAAACGTTCGATATGGGACAGAGATCATATGAAACCCTGTATATCAACTTAGTTGTCAGTTGGAAAAAGCGACGTATAAAGTTAAAAGGATTTTATGTGACTCGGCCTACTTAATTAAATTGAAACAATTATGTTTCTTCTGAATACAAAAAGCAATACTTTTTATCAAAAAATATCCATAAATTAACAAAAGTTCAAATACAAACCTTTAGAACTTTCCTAAGATTTTAATAACTTAAAATTCATTTTTCCTTAATTGTTTTTGTGCTCTATTAGTCTGAAAAAGGTAATAAAACACTACAAGTTTAAAGATCAAGCTCATCATACATGTGTTAGATGTCATATACCCATAACAAACAGGATATTAACTTTTCCTTTGAAAAACAAACAGACAACTCGAACTCATAAATGAGACTACCTGGCTGACAGTCTGACAGTTATTTTGCACATCATTCAATCATTCAGTCAGTAATTTACACTTGCTTCATACTTACTTGATGTATTGGAGTTATTTGCGTTTGGACAGACAACAATTTCATCTCAAAAATTGATAAATTATTTCTCAAAAGTTAATATTCGTAATACTGTTAACTTCAAAGCAAAAAAGACGTTAATGGGGTTGAAGTAAGAAAAAAGGGGAAATTCCAAATATTTCAAGTGAAAGTAGGTCGAATAATTTTACATAATTTTTTAATTGAGAATCACTATTGTAATTGAAACCAGTTTTCTTTTGTTATGTTCTTTTCTGAATACGCACAAATTTCAATGTCAACCAAACAAAAGATTTTTAGCCAAATTTTTTTTTATAAATCGAGTTTAATACTTCTAAAGCTTCACTTTAATTTTCACCAACAAGTTTTATTAAATACTTGTGCATGTAATTTTATACCAAAAAATATCCTAAATCCCAAGCCCAATCACGTATTGGTGTTATTTTAAATAGTTTTTGTATTATTTTATATTTTTCAAAAAATAAAAAATATTTTTTTACATGTGGATACAACAAATGTCTGTTGTGTTGCACCACAAATTTGGCGCACAACATAAAAACAAAACCAATTGAATTTGTTTACCCAAACACTAAATGAACAAGCGTAAACCGAAATGAAAAACCGATAAATAACAAGTAAAATAGCAACAGTGTTTGAATGTGTGTGTGTTTTTGTATCCCAACAAACACGGAGTCACAGCTTTGACACAAAATGAATTTATCATTTGACAACAAACACAATATTCAAACCATTTTCATTTGTTCGATTTTAACATTTGAATTCAAATTGATAGTGATTTGCAAATAAGCACTTGACATACAATGTTTTATCAATTTGATGTGAAATTGTTAGCAAATGTTATTCTCAAATCAAAAATAGCTTGGCAGCACTGAAGCGAAAATTAATGTAAACATTAAAAAAATGGCGATTAAAGAAAAGTTACATATTACGTGAAGTGAATTCGCCTTTAAAAACCCTTGATTTCTTGTAAAAAAAATATATAAATTATTTGTGAGTAAAAAAATAGTTAGAAAGTGAAAGAATGTGAATAAAAATAAAATGGGAAAGCGAAGAAAGTATAAGCTGGTTGCACGATCGCGGTGCTACGTCAAATTTTAAAATTAGAGGACGGAAAGAAAACTATTTTATCTTTTAGCTATGGTGTCGAATGTTTATCTCACAGTTTATTTAAATTAACAATTAATCTAAATTAAAAAAATTTTTTGATTTATGTTCCGCATTGTATTAAACCCACATTTAAAAGATATTTGAGAATAGCTTTTGAAAGCAAGTTAAAAATAAGTGCATTTCTCAATATGTAAATAATTTCCCCTTTTTGTCGGGAATGCTATGATTTTCAAATCATTATCAAGCGTTTGTCGTTTGAAAAAAGGTTTGATTTCAAATCACTTTCAATTTGAAATCAAACCTCCGTGTTTGTTGGATTGTTTCAGAGTAAATTTATATGTGTGCATGTGTGAGGAATTCTATACCCTGCTGCTAAATCGTTTCTGGTAAGGTTTCGGACTAGTCTATTACTGGTTGTTAGATGTTGAAAAAAGAGAAAAGTGATGAAATGTTGGCTGCAAAGCTTTATAAGTGACGCCGTTTGTTTTAGAAAGAACAACAACATTAAAAAAAAATTTGGTAAAAAACGATTTACTACTTGTTCGTTGCATTAGCAAAAACAACACTACAAAAGTCGATAAACAACAATTTACTTATTTGTCGTAGAAACAATAACAACACTACAAGAAGACAATCCTGCTTTTTTGTTTGGTTTAAATGTTGACAAAGTTTGTTCATGTTTATAAAATGAAAAATAATTGTAAAATTCCCGGATTCTATTCTAATATACATCAAAGTATCAACGTAAAATGATGACGAAAACCTTAATGGGGTATTCTACTGATTTCTTATAATTCAGAGTTTATTTTGTTAACAAAGGGGAATTCAATAAAAGCGATACATGTATGATGTGACAGGAAAATATATAATAATATTATATATCCGTCTCTTTGTCTTTGGTTCCAGTGGCCAAGGGGTTAAAATTTTTTTAAATGAATACATGCTACAAAGCAATAATTTAGTAAGAAAAAAATATTAAAGGGAATTGCAAAATTTAGTTTTGCTTTTATTAGTACTTCTACTGTAAATAAAGTAACTAGTTTTAAACCATTACAAAAATGCATAAAAATGAACTAGTTGGGCTCCTATGACAACCCAATGTTAATTACGATAGTTTGCTTTATGGAAAAAATCAAAATTGCAACTAGTTTAAAATAAAAAACCAACCAGTATATTTCTAGCTAAATAATTGGTCCTTTGTCTGTAGGGATTCTATCTCTATATTAAAGTATGAATAATGCTCTTTAACACCCTGCACATAAAAAATATAAACATTAGGGCGGATTGATTTTCTTTCAACTAAAGCGTAAAGCATATTCGGATTCTACACATAAAAAACAGTTAATAGTATTGTATTAACACCAATGCGTCAAAATATTAAAAATAATTCTAGAATTCTTGGACAAAATTCCAAACAAGTTTTATTTCGAAAATCATGTTGAGCACTTTTAATAAAAGTGTCCAAGACGAATTTATTGTTTTTAAAATCGTAAAGTAAAACATCATGTTTAAAGTATTGTTTGTTTGCCTAGGAATTTCATGGTGAATTTGAAAATGTTTTGGTAAAATGTTAACTCCATACAAATCAATCCGCTCTAAAAAGCAAGCAGTTAAAAATCAATGCAACAGATATCCGTTTTAGGTTGTTGCGCTATATGAAGCGTAAAGTTTAGCACATAAAAAAAAAATAACAAATATTTACTGCCGTATTCATAAAATATTTTTAATTTAATAAAGTTTTAGAAAACAAATTTTCTATGAAAATTTTCCTAAATTAAAGTTTGTTAAATTTAATAATCATTTGTGAGCACAGGGCTAAAATTTAAGTTTTATATTTTTTATTGAAAGAAGTATCTTTTAAATTTTTTTTTTTGTTTTTTGAAAAAAGGAACTAGTATGTTAAGAAAATCAAAAAACGTACTTTTACAAAAAAGAAAGTGGTGCCCATTATGAACTTTCTTAATTACTTTACCGGCTTTTACAGAACATTGGTTCCTGTAGCCGAACGTAGAATGAATTGCCAAGCGCTGCAATCGTCTGCGCTTCTTTTCCAAATTCTGACACCAAGTTTTAAGGTATCATCCTCCACCTGATCATTTCACCGAAGTTTTAGCTTTTCCTCTCTGCATTAACCTTCACTAGTTACGTATTCAAATGATTTTTAGCTGAAGCTACTTCGTTCATTCTCACAACATGACTTTGCCAACGTAACTAATCGCTGTAATTCAATACGCTTAACTACGTCAATGGGGTCCTGTAGGTAGCTCGTAATACTCTTGGTTCATACGTTACCGATATTAGCCATCAACGCAGATTGGTCCATAGATTTTACGAAGAATTTTTTCTCGAATACTCCAAATACTGTCTCGTCTGCTTTGGCAACTAACCATGCTTTAGAAGCATAAAACCGCATCAGTGTGTTGTAGAGGTTGTTTTTTTTCTGTCGAGAGATGGCTTTGCTCTTAAACTGCTTGCTAAGCCCAAAGTAGCATCTATTAGCCATGATTGTTCTTCGTTTTGTTCTAAAAACTGATGTTGTTTGTTTTGGTTGTAGTGACACCAAGGAAGATAAATCATTGACTTTCTCAAAGTTGTGGATTTCTACTTCCTCTGTTCGCCCGAGTCTGCTTGAAGAACTACCAACTTGGTTGTATTTTTGTTTCCTTCCAGACTTACTTTGGTGTTGTTTTCATTAAAAAATTCGATGGACAACAAAATGTTTCGTTTGATTGTCGACAATTGATAGCCAGCGAAAATACTTTGTCGAATGTTAAAGTTACTTTTTAAAAAAAAAATTTTTTTGATACTGTCAAGAATGATGGAACGAAAGATTTACTGTCTGTTTAACGATTTCGAACGTCAACGTTCGCATAGAAAACTACATTAAAAACAAAAACAAATTTTTTTTATTTCTATCGTTCTGTTTTGTTCAAATATTTTTGGTAGCATTTTGTAGAAAGGCACATGTTTGAAATAATGAGCTTTTTTTAATCTGGTACTTTTTGTAAAATGGTACTTTCTTGTAAAATGGTACTTTTTTGTAAAATGGTACTTTTTTGTAAAATTGTATTTTTTTGTAAAATGGTACTTTTTTGTAAAATTGTACTTTTTATTAAAATTGTACTTTTTGAAAAAAAGATAATTTAAAAAAAATGTACTATTTTGTGAAAAAGTAATTTTTATTAAAAAACACTTTTTTGAAAAACAGCATTTAGTTATACAAAAGTACTTGTCTTTAAAACTTTTTGAAAAAAAAATCCTTTTGAAAAAAAACGAACTTTTAGTGAAAAAAAAACTTACTTTTTGTAAAAAACAACTAACTTTTTGTAAAAAAAAAAGTGTACTTTTTATGAAAAAAATACTTATTTATAAAACAAAATCTAATTTTCTAAAAAAAAAGGATTTTTCTAAAAAAAACAAATTATTTTTGTACAAAAAAGATACTGTTTTGTAAAAATGTACTTAAAACATTTAATATTTGTCTAAAAAAAATGCTTCTTTTTGAAAGTATTATTTTTATTAAACTGTTTAAACTTGAGACCAAAAACTCATTTTAGAAAATGTAAATAATGTTTCACAAAATTTTAATTTTATTTCAAAAATCTTTATTTTGTTTTTTTAAAGGAACATAGTAAGTTAAAAAGTTCTATAACTTTTGCCACCACTCTCGTTGTGTATATTAATAATTCAAGCTGTTTCAGAATTTCATTAAATGTATATTAATACTTCGAGTATTATGAAAAATGTTTTTGAAGAAGTATACAAATACAGATGTACATAATTATGTAAAGAGAATATTATTATACACTTATACAACACATACATACAAACATCCTTATTTAATCCTTGTTATTGATTTTATTTTATTTTTATTTTATATTTTCCATAAAAATTTCACTCCCGTTTAAGAAGTTCGAAAAAATACAAAGAGCTCACAAAATAAAGAAATATAAAAATAAATTGCTGATTTTAATGGTATTTTATGTGTATTTCTTTTTTTAAGAAAATTTAAAAGCTTTTTTACATCTGTAACAAGTAACAAACAGCAGCAGCTTTTAAATAGCTTAACAACACATCATCAGGCTCATCATGATTCTCATCATTTGCAAAAAAAAAATGCAACAAAACTCTTAATACAATTTAGGAAATAAAATTTGCTGTACAAAAGAAAATATGTACACACTTCTGAACAGGGAAAATAATTTAAAATAAATGAAAAAGTAAAAGAAAGCAAAAAACACATTTAATGGCAAAAAACAAAAATCCATGAATTTAGATGCTCCAAAGAACAAAGAGGAACCAAAAAAGGAAACAGCAAAAATACATCGTTCTTTACGCTTGCAATAACCAGCGAAATACAAGTGAATATGAATTATTTAGAAACACACTGACACTAATACACTCAATAATTTGCGTACCCACTCTGAGTTAATATTTCATTAGGGCGCCTTAAGGTAGGCTACATGAAATTGGAATAGATATAAAAAAAATTTGTGATTTTATAGATTTTTCTATGCTGATGTATTTGGCTGCGGGCATTCAAAGCGTAACAAACAGCTTTTTACGCGTTTTTCTATCTATTTTTCTTTTCATTTCTTTGTTCGTTTTTATGAAACAAACGTGCGCTACTCGCAGCCACACTTTTGTTCCCACTTAATCGCTGTACTTATGTATGAGTTGGGCGTTTTATATTATTGTATTTAAGATACTTGAATCATTTGGCATTATTTTTTTTACGGCCCAATAAATTATTTTTACTCACAACCACAATAATAACGAAATGTAACAAATATTTTCAAGTAAATACTAAGAGAATGAAGAAAAACTTTTGAAAATGGGAAACTTTGCATGATTTGCTGTGCAAATATGACAAATAGTCTGACTGCTAGTCAGTCAGCCATGTTATATTTTGCGATTATTTCCACCATTTTTTTCACAAGACCCGAATACCTGGTAGAGAGACAAAAAATATATAAATTTCTATAACGAAAAATTTTAACTGTGCACTGTTTCCCTAAGGGAATTTAGGTTTTTTGTTGAGTTTCATTCAATAAAACTCGTATGGGATGTGGCAATGGCGACAAGGATTAATGTAATGAAATTGTTACAATACCTTAAAACGTAAAATTTGTTTAAATTTACAAAGATTTCAAGATCATTATTAAAAATTGGTTTATTTGTAATAAATTGTTAGAACTCTTCCCAAAGAATCAGAAAAATATCGATTTTGGGAAATCTTTTGTGAGAAGATTTAAAGGTGGCACCAGGTACAAACTAAGTGACTTTTTCTAAACTCTAATGCCCGAAACGTAATCCAAATGACAAAAAGCAATTCAGTTTTTATTGATTACGCCTTTTTTTATTGCCATTGATTGCCAATAATTGATTTTATGTTTTATACTTTTTCCTATCAGTCTGCACAAAAAACTGTCTGTGCTAAAGGCAATGGAAAATGACCTGGAAATAAAAGGAAAGCCTGTCTGCATTAATGGGAATGGAAAAGTACCGGAAATAAGAAACCCAAATGGTAAATGATGAACCTAATCTTATTCTACAAAGAATCTGGCTTAAAAACAGAACTCATTCAGTCGATACTGAACGAATCGAAATTATTTTTTCAAATAAATGCTTGCAACACTATAAAAATAATTTCGAGTCGTTCAGTATTGACTGAAAGAATTAGAAATTAAACTGCTTTCGACTCGAAAACGTATTCGATCACGCATGCCAGAATTAAGCCCCAGATAGAAATCTCAGAAAGGTTTATTTCTTACGTCCGTAATTTCTTCAAAAAGAAAGGTGGCTGTATTCGTACATAACAGTTATCTTTATCTATTTCGACGTTTATTTCGCCTACGTGTTTTTACATTCAGTTTTCCTTTAAATTATGGCAGTTTTTACACCATTGATTTCTATAAGCAGCTAGATTTCTTTCTGTTTAAATTATGGGCATTAATAAATGGTATTTTGTTGACACCGTTAGAACTTACGACAAGGTTAGCTGTCAAACTTAGTGTCATACACTGATCACATTTTGACATTTATGATCAAAGTACTCTGGAAAATTATGAAAGCACGCTTGAAAAAACGCCTGCAAATTTTTCAAATTTACTTTTAAAATTAGTCATTGATCCGTAAAACTAATAGACGACTTCATGAATTACCCAGCGCATGGCTTATTTTTGGCTTTACGGGTTTTTGTTTAAAACAAAATTGCCGCATATGAAGTAAGACCAATCCACTACATACTCTGCATACTGCATCACATGCAGTAATTTAAAGGTAAATGTTTTATTTATAAATGTTTGACCATTCGAGCCGAAAACACTTACAATGCAAAGTTTCTGATGTTTTTTTTTTAATATACCATTTTGCAAAATTTCTTTTGGAAGGACCATTGAAATGGTATATATTTTTCCGTTAAGGTTTGTTGGGTGTTGAGGTGTGTTGGGTAGAGTACCAATTAATTTGTCTTTCCCTGTACTCGCGACTGCATAACAATATATAACAAATATCAAACCTCATAGCTTTATTATTTCTTTCAGTAAATAGCTCTAACTAAGCATTCAAATATTGGGCATGTATGTAATCAGTATAAAAAAATAGCTTAACAGAAAAAAGTACCAATTAAATTTATATATTCGAATTTCCAAAAGGTACCAAAATTTATATGGGAGCTTTAAAAGAGAAGAGAACGCAATTTTAAATCTTATTTTTATCTTTATTACTTAAGAAGATAAATTGTTTACCAAAAAAATACCAAAATTATATTTTTGCCCTTTTTATACCCAAAATGTGCAATTTTCAAAAAAGGACCAAACACATGGCAATTTAATTTTCGACTCAATAATGTTGCTGATTTAACCCATTTTTACCCATTTCTAACCCCTTGCATTTTCAAAAGTCTGTACTTTTTTATTTACACATTGGTAAGGGAGTCTACATACACAATTTCAAGTGACTGGCTTAATTTTTTTGGGCTGGGCGATGATCACCCAGTCAGTCACGCTAATCTTATAAAAATATATGATATCACTAAGAATTATCTGATTACTAGGGTGGCAGGTGGTGGCAGCTGAAATGTACAGTACTTACTTTTGATACTTAAAAGTACTAGATATAATTATCACTTAACCTCCCCTAGCCGCACCTTTTTTGTTATGGCCTCTTTTAATTTGGCATACTTTAGGTTTTATTTATTTTTAAAGTAACTCACAATCACTTCACTTATCCAAAAAAATAACGCGCACAAAATCACAATTGTCACATGGAATGATGAACTAGTAACACGGTTTAAACATAACGTGCTTATTTTCAGAAAATACTTTAAAGTACAAAAATCAACTCTGAAAACCTTAAATTTTTATGATAAAAAAATGATCTACTTTGCTCCAGTATTAACAGTAAAATAGTTATCCATGAGCCAAAATAAGAAATGAGTTGTATGTTTTGAAGTGTTCGCTATAATCTGTTATCAAAATTTTATTAAAATTAAAAAAAATCATTTTTCCCAGTGTGCACCGGTACGTTTTCAAAATTTGATCGTTTTAACCTTCACTCCGATTCGATTTTCAAAAGATGGCTGATTACTATTTGTTTAGCCTCATATACATATTTTGTATTGTTATTTGCAGAGTTGGATAACCCTTTTACTTAAGTTGTAAGCAAAAATGTTTGAAAGATTTTGCAACTGTCATCACAGTTTAGTCTTAATAAAATTGTAGCCTTTATTCGGTCATAGTCATGTTTTCTTGTGAGTTAAGATTATTAAAAATACCCAAAGTCCTTTCACAAAAAGTATTGCCAATTGGATGTATAACAAACGAGATAAATTTTTTAAGATTTTTTACGTTATTTGTATCACATTTTTAAATGCTGGACCGTATCATGTTAATTGGAATGTCTTTCTGCAACTTGAAATTTGTTTTTTACAATTTTTGTCAAAGTATGCGATTTTGTTCTGTACAAAATATTAATTAAATCATTAAAAAAAATAATTAATAATAAAAAGAGTAATTGAAACTGGGAATTATTTCCTTAAAATTAAAGGAATAGGACTATTACAAAAAAGCTTTATAAAATACATAACTGAAATTAAGCTCATATAATAAATAGGAAAAAATAAAAAATGTTG